>LR738709.1:36109475-36178786 GCA_902687465.1 Secale cereale | reverse complement strand
CCCCCCCCCCCTGGGCCGCGCCGGGGGGGCGCCTGGGCCCCCCGAAGCCCGTCCGGTGCCCCCCTTTGGCATATATTTAGAGGGACCTCCGAAACCCTCAGAACAGGAACTCTTTTCGCGATCCCATCTCTGTTCCGCCGCCGCCGCCGCTTCCAAGATCGGGAGCACCAGGAGAACTCTTCCCGGCACCCTGCCGGAGGGGAGGATCACCACCGGCAGCTTCTCCACCACCATGGACGCCTCCCGGATGACTCGTGAGTAGTCTCCCTTGGACCATGAGTCCATGAACAGTAGCTATGTGATGTTCTCCTCCCGTTCTTGTGCTTAACTAATTAGTCCTCGTGAGATGCCCTACATGATCGAGGCACCTATGTAATCCTTATGCTGTTGCTATGTTGAGTTTGCTGGGATCCGATGGATTATGAGATTATGTTCAGATTGATCTTGAGTAATATATTTGATTCACCTCTTTTATATTTTAGTTCATAAGTAATTCTTGCATGTTCTCCGTTGTTACTTATTGCTTTGGCCGAGTAGTAGGTAGTGACTCCAAGAGGGAACGTTATGCTCGATTGTGGGTTCATGCCCCTCGATGACTAGCTTGAGTGACAGAAACATGAGTCTAGGGGATGTGCTGTTGCCACAAGGGGGAAAACAACGGTGCTTGTGCCCGCGGGTGCAAGGATTGTTTACTTTACGCAAAGTTCTTTTAATGCAGTTGTCTATTGCATTGAGTTTACACTATGGGTGGGACTCGCAACTTAATACCAGCGAGATGTTCTAGATAGATATCTCAAGGTGGATCATTAGTAGTAGATATTGATGGATTTTGGTCTACTTACTTTGGCGTACCGCCCATGCTTTGAACCTCAACCTTTCTTGCAATATAGTCAGCATTGGTTTGCGTTCGTGGTCCTGTCAATTGCCCAGCTGTAATTTGTTTACCTCACATAGCTGTTTTATCGTCTTTTGGGAGAGAGACATCACTAGTGAACATCATGAGACTCCGGTCCATATTACCATCATTGATCACATCCACTATTTACTTTTCGCTATTTACTTACTATTGCAAAAACTATCTATCACTACTAGCATTGCTTTTAACCCTTTGTGAACTACAAGGCCGGATGGATTGACAACCTCTCTGTACTCGTTGGGAGCAAAGTTATTTGTATCTGTGTGCAGGTCCATGTTGATTGCTAATTGTGCCATTAGCGGTTGACACCTACTTGTTGAACCTAGGAGTCTCTGGGGATTCGATCCTTGGCATCTTTGCTAGGGGAAAACACTTCTACTTACTGCGTCTTACACCTTCCACTTGGGGTAACCAACGAGGGGTTCGAGGCCCATCAAGTTAGCATTGGTTTGCGCACATAATCCTGTCAATTGCCCAGCTGTAATTCGTTTACCTCGCTTAGCTGTTTTATCGTCTTTTGGCAGAGAGACATCACTAGTGAGCATCATGGGACCCCGGTCCATATTACCATCACTGATCACACCCGCTATTTACTTATTGTTCTTATTTCCTAGTTGTAGTCATACCTATCACTATTATCTCTTGCGTTTGATCCTTTGTAAATGACAAGGCCGGAGGGATTGACAACCTCTCTGTACTCGTTGGGAGCAAAGTTATTTGTATCTGTGTGCAGGTCCTGTCAAGCAAAAGTCTTTGGCGCTATTGACACCTTCTTGTTGACCCTCGGAGTCTCACGGGATTCGATCCTTGGTATCTTTGCCAAGGGAAAACTTGCCGCTACGCTACATCTCAAACCTTCCACTTGGGGTAACCAACGAGGGACGAGAAGCCATCAGCGTCCGGGAGGCGGATCAGCCTAGTCGCGGCAGCCAGCAGGCGGGGCCGTCTAGCGTAGCCTGCGGAGTGAAGCGGCGGTCCTCTTCAGGGCCGTCTGGTGCCCAGCCCAAGAAGCTCCAGCTATCGACCGCCGCCAATAGGCACCGGGAGGCGGCCGCCAAGGCAATCATGTCCAGGGTGCCCAAGGCCAAGCCAGTCGTATCTGGGTAAGCGTCTTGTATTTTTCTTTTGTTTGGTGCTTATCCTCGTCAGCCGTTCACATCTTGGCTGATTCCCCGTCTTTCTTCGGGATGTCCACGCAGCGTGCCGCTCTCCCTCTCGCGGACACCGGTGGGCTCCATTGTGGGGGGCACGGATGTCCCCCCTGCGCCCCGCCGCGTGGATCTAGTCGCCGCGCTTCGAGAGGCGACGGAGAGGAACGCTCGTGAGGTGTGCGAGGAGCGGGAAGCCACGGACCGCGAGCGAGCGGTAGCTGATGCCGCAGCCAAGGCAGAGGCCGAAGCGGCTAAGAAGGCCCAGGCGGACGCAGCCCGAGCCCAGGAGCAGGAGGTGGGCTCCTAGCAGACAGTGGGCCGCACCGTCTTCCCAGAGGCAGGCTCTCCGGAGCCGTCCGCCCAAGTGCCGGCTGCTGACGAGCAACCAGCTCCAGACAATGAGGGGGACTACTGCGTCGTCATGGAGATAGAGGCGCCGCCCCCCACACCGCCTGTAAGGATGCAGGGCAGCCGGCCTGCAGGGCGGAGGTGCCGCCCGCTGAGGGCGTGCTGGTGACAGGCCCGCTGCCGCCCCCCCAAGCCACTGCCCGTCCGCGCCCGGCGAGGGCGGTCTCCGTGCCGCAGCAGGTGGAGGCCGGCGGCGCCAGCTCGTCCGCCCTAGAGAATGAGGCCACCAGCGCGGCGTCGTCAGGTTGGAGGCCCAGAGGCGGCGGCGCGCTAATTGTCGCGTCGCGGGACGTCCTTGACCGCTTCACCTCCCTGGGCAACGTCATGCAGACGGTGGTGTAGGAGTTCGTGGCTACACGGTCCTCTTTTCGGGAATGTAGGCTTCATGCTCTTTCGCTTTTTATTCCTTCAATTTCTTCTGTGGGGGCGCGTCAGCGCACCCACTGGGTGTAGTCCCTGAGTTCCGAGCCGGCTGCTGAGCTGGCGGCTTGGAACTCCAAAGTGTACGTCGTGGGCTGATCTTGTGTCTTGTTGCAGGACTACCACAACCTCCGTGTGGCCTCCTACAACGCCCAGCGCCAGGAGCTGGCGCAACTGCAGGCTGCCCTCGCAGACAGCCAGGGTGAGTGCTTTCCTTCTCCTCCTTGCGGGGGCGCGTCAGCGCACCTGCTGGGTGTAGTCCCCGAGTTCCGAGCCGGCTACTAAGAAGGCGGCTTGGAACTCCAAAGTTA
This sequence comes from Secale cereale, assembly GCA_902687465.1. Taxonomy (NCBI): domain Eukaryota; kingdom Viridiplantae; phylum Streptophyta; class Magnoliopsida; order Poales; family Poaceae; genus Secale; species Secale cereale. The sequence goes on along the minus strand of LR738709.1, from coordinate 36,175,580 downwards.
TCTTTTTGCTGCTGCTGACATTATTATTCTTCTTCTCTTGCCAGCGGTGGCAACCAACCTCCGCAACCAGTTGGGCGAGGCCCAGTCGGAGCTTGCTGCCAAGGAGCGAGAGCGCGATCTTGCCGCTCAGGATCGTGACCGCCTGGCCAAGGAGCTGGCAGACTAGGCGGCGGCCCACAAGGTTGAGCTCGGGAAGATGTCGGACGCTGAGACGCTTCTTCGGGCAGAATTCGAGGCCGAGCGCTCCAACTGGGTCGAGAAGGAGGCGGCTCTGCAAGACGGCTATGGAGCCATTGCAGACATGGTTGACGGTGAGATGCCTGCCCTTTCTTCTTGTACTTGCCATCTGTTACAGTCGCCTTTCTTTTCTTCTGATTCTTCTTCTAGCTTTGGCAGAGTTCTTCCCGGGCTACTCTGTGGCCGCCACCCAGGCCATCGAGGCCGAGCGTGACGAGAGGCGCAAGGCGGGCCGGGTGATCGCACTTAACGCGCCCAGGACCCTAGCCGAGCAGCTTCTTGCTGTCAAGGTGCGCCTCCAGCCGGTCCATCGCCTGCTTCACCGCCTGCAGCGCGCTGGTGCCCAAGTGTTGGCCATCACTGCGCCATAGGTTGTTATTCTTGTATCTTTTGGTTCCAGTTTCTTTGTAAGACTTGGTAGGATTAGTCCGAACAATTCCACCCGCTAGGTGTATAAGTAAGCTGCTACTGGGAGGCGGCGCTTGAGGCTTGTTTGATGTAAATATTCTTTTAATGAGGCATGGTTTTTATGCAATTGGGCCGAGTCCTGGGATTAGCCCCGCCCTTGGTTCCTTAGGGCGATTTTCTTTTGTCGTCTCCTTTAACTGCCGTCCTGCCAGCCAGACAGCCACTCTGTGGTTCTGTGGCTGGGTCAGGTGCTTAGCTGTTTTCCGGATGGGCAAGTATCCCGCCCTCTGGAAGGCGGCGTGGCTAAGCTCGAAGCTGGCTAGCCGGCTGCGTAACAGTCGGCTAATTTATATGAAAGGCCGTCTTGCCCTATGTTTGTTTTCCTTAGCCATTTTTCATGTGGGCATTGCATCTTGCCTTTGGCTCCTGCCAGTCGGACAGCCGCGTTCTACGAGTCTGTGACTGAAGGCGGGAGCGGGCTTGGATGCCATCACATTACTTGTCCGACTATTTTAAGGAGAAGTTTTAAACATAGGGCTAGGCGGCCAGTCCCCGGGCCGTCTGCTAGGCTCCGGTGCCGGACAAAGGAATGAACAACACTCATTCACAGGCATAATTCTTATCATATAGATAAAGGGTTGGGCAGTCCCTGAGAACTCCTCGGGGGTCCCATTGGTTCTCAAAATAAAATAGATAGCGCGACACATACTGTCTTTTAGCTATAAAAGCGACGAAGTAGGTTTGCGTTCCATGGGCGCTCCGACTCCTTGCTTGAGTCGTCTCTCTTGCGTGCTCTTGGCTTCTGGGCATCACTGAGGTAGTAGGCATCATTGCCTAGCACCTTGCTGACGATGAACGGTCCTTCCCAAGGAGCCGAGAGCTTGTGCTGGCCGGTTGTTCGCTGGATCAGCCGGAGCACAAGGTCCCCCTCGCGGAAGGACCGTGGCCTGACTCGCCGGCTGTGATAGCGGCGGAGGCCCTGCTGATAGATGGTGGAGCGGCTGAGTGCTACTTGCCGGGCCTCCTCCAGCAGGTCTACACCGTCTTCTTGTGCTTCTTTGGATTTGGCTTCTGTGTACATGGTGACGCGAGGCGAGTCAAACTCAACATCTGTTGGGATGACGGCCTCGGCCCCATAAACGAGGAAGAAAGGAGTGAAGCCGGTGGATTTGTTCGGAGTTGTTCTGAGGCTCCAGAAGACGGACGGCAATTCTTCAATCCAGCAGTCGGCTGATCGTTCCAAGGCTTCGACCAGCCGGGGCTTGATGCCAGACAAGCTAAGGCCGTTGGGGCGCTCAACCTGGCCGTTGGACTGTGGGTGGGCAACGGATGCTAGGTCCAGTCGGATGCATTGTGTTGCACAGAAATGGGCCAGTGCGCCTTTGGCAAAATTTGTGTCGTTGTCGGTGATGATGCTGTGCGGTATGCCATACCGGACTGTGATGTCTGCGATGAATGTCACAGCAGTTGGGCCATTGAGTTTCTTGATTGGTTTTGCTTCGATCCACTTGGTGAATTTGTCCACTGCCACGAGTAAATGGGTCAAGCCGCCTCGGGCTGTCTTGAAGGGGCCCACCATATCCAGCCCCCAGACGGCAAATGGCCAAGTGATCGGAATGGTCTTTAGTGCAGAAGCCGGCAAGTGTTGCTTGGAACTGAAGCGTTGGCAGCCGTTGCACTTTTTTACCAAATCTTTGGCGTCGTCCAAAACAGTCGGCCAGAAGAAACCGTGGCGGAAGACTTTGGCGACGAGGGATCTTGAGGCCGCGTGATGGCCACATTCCCCTTGGTGAATGTCTTTCAGGATAGCCAGACCCTTTTCGGCTTCCATGCAATGCTGGAAGACACCAGTTGCACTTCTTCTGACAAGCTCTTTGTTGACTATGGTGTATGCTGAAGCTCGGCGTTGAACTTGCCGTGCCAAGGTTTCATCTGCTGGCAGCTCTCTTCTGAGCAGGAAGGTGAGGATTGGCTGTGCCCAAGATGGTGCTGAGACTCCTGTTGCTTCTGCCGAAGAGACAAGGGTGGTTGGGCTGGGAGGCGGAGGGCTGGGCTGAGCCGTCTGTTGTGCTTCCAGAGTCCCCGAGCCGATTGCGGCGGTCCCCGGACCGTCTGCTGGGGCCGGCGCCTCTTGGCCGCCTGCTGGAGCAGTCCCCGGGCCAGGAACAGCCACAGCTACTGGTGGATCGTCTGCTGGGGTTGGAGTACCAAGGCTGCCTGCTGGAGCAGTCTCCGCGCCGGCTGCTGAAGTTGCCAGGCCGTCTGCTCCAGGATCGGCTGGTATGAAGATTGACTCCAACTCTCGTGAAGGCTTGATAGACGGCTTGCGCAGGCATTGAAGGGACACGCCGGCTGGTATTGCTTGGCGGGTGGAGCCGATTCGTGCCAAGGTGTCGGCTTGCATGTTGTCGGCTCGTGGTACGTGGAGGAACTCGCAGCCGTCAAAGTGCCCACTGATCTGGTAGACAAGGAAACGATAACTTGCCATATTTGCGTCCTTGGCGTCCCAGTCCCCAGATGACTGTTGGACAACCAAGTCTGAGTCACCATAGCACAGCACTCGGCGGATACCAATCTCTTTGGCCATCCGGAGCCCGTGGATAAGTGCCTCATACTCGGCCACATTGTTAGAGGTGACGAAGTGGATCTGCAAGGTGTACTTGAGCTTGTAGCCCTTGGGGGAAGTGAGGACGATGCCGGCTCCCAAGCTAGTGCGCATCTTTGACCCGTCAAAGTGCATCTGCCAATGGGTTGAGTCTGGACCAGGCGGCAGGTACTGGGTTTCGGCCCAGTCGACGAGGAAGTCGGACAATGCTTGCGACTTGATGGTGGTGCGTGGCTGGTAGAAGATGGTGAAGGGGGCTAGCTCTATGGCCCACTTGGCCACTCTTCCTGAGGCCTCTCTATTGCCCATAATTTCAGCGAGCGGGGCCGTGCAGACGACCGTGATTAGATGCTCTTGGAAGTACTGCTTCAGTTTCTTGGTGGTGAAGTAAAAGTCGTAGCACATCTTCTGGTAGTGGGGGTAGTTCTTCTTGGACACTGACAGCACCTCGCTCAAGTAGTAGACCGGCCTCTAGACGGGTAAGGCTCTGTCGTCTTCTGGGCGCTCGACCACAATGACCGTGCTGACCACCCGGCTGGTGGTGGCTATGTAAAGGAACATGGGTTCCTTGTCTGTTGGCGCCGCCAGGACAGGCGGGGTGGACAGCAGTCTCTTGAGTTGCTGGAAAGCTTTGTCTGCCTGGTCGTTCCACTCGAAGCAAGTGGTCTTCTTCATCAATTGATACAGGGGGAGTGTCTTTTCTCCCAGCCGGCTGATGAAACGGCTGAGAGATGCCAGGCACCCCGTGAATTTCTGGACATCTCGCACACGAGTTGGCCGCTCCATTCTCTCAATGGCCTTGATCTTCGCAGGGTTGCACTCGATGCCGCGTTCAGATACCAGGAAGCCAAGGAGTTGGTCGGCTGGTACCCCGAAGACGCATTTCTCCGGGTTTAGCTTGATCCGAAAGCGGCGCAAGTTTTCAAATGTCTCTTGGAGATCCTCCAAAAGTGTTCCTCTCTTCTGTATCTTCACCACAATATCATCCACATAAACGTGGGTGTTTCTGCCAAGTTGCTTGAGGAGACACTTCTGCATGCAACGCTGAAAGGTGGCGTCGGCGTTTCTCAAGCCGAACATCATGGTCAGGTAGCAGAAGGCCCCAAATGGCGTGAGGAAGGCAGTCTTCAGGCGGTCGGCCGGATCAAGCTTGATTTGGTGATACCCGGAATAAGCATCAAGGAATGACAGCAGCTCGCATCCGGCTGTGGAGTCAATCACTTGATCTATTCGCGACAGAGCAAATGGATCTTTAGGGCAGGCTTTGTTGAGGCTGGTGTAATCAATGCACATGCGTCATTTTTTGTTCTTCTTCAGTACTAGGACTGGGTCTGCGAGCCATTCTGGATAGAAAACTTCCATAATGAAGCTGGCTGCTAGCAGGCGGGCAACTTCTTCCCCAACAACTCTTCTCTTCTCTTCTGACAGGCAGCGTAGCGGCTGCCTGACAGGCTTTGCATCCTCTCTCACATGGAGTTTGTGCTCGGCGAAATCCGTCGGGACACCCGGCATGTCTTTGGGGGATTGTCGGGGATATTACTATCAGGTATAAGCCGGCTAGGAGGGTCCGGTTTATGTTATTAAGATTAGATTATCAGAAGCCCGGTGGAGTATGTAAATAGAAGGTTATAGCCCATGGAGGCTTAGGGCCCATGTATGAGGCCCGTGATTTGTAAACCATCATACTATGTAACTTGGGATGTAAGATAGAAAGAGTGGAGACCGAGGCAGACACGTTTATGAGCCGGCCTCGGGACTCTGTAAACTGGACCGGGCGTCGCCTCCTATATAAAGGGACGACCCGGCGACGGTTCAGGACAAGAAAGAACAGCTCGAGACACAGGCAAAGCGGATTCGCTCCCTGGTCATCGAAGCCCAAGTAATACCACACCAAACTAGACGTAGGCTTTTACCTTCATCGAAGGGGCCGAACTAGTATAAAACCCATGTGTCCTTCGTCCGCTTTAAACCCTTTAAGCTAACCCGAGCGATGGCCTCACGACTAAGTCCTAACCCTAGGACATCTGCCATGCTAAATCCACGACAGTTGGCGCCCACCGTGGGGCTATCGCACGATGGTTTCGAGTTCTTGAAGGGCAGCTTTGAAGGGCTCAAGGGCTACGCAGTGGGCCGGATGACCAAAAGTCGTCGCGGCCGGATCTACATCGACGATGCAGGCTGGGGCCCCGAGGCCGATTCAATCGAATACGGGTATCGGGTCCCCTTTGGCGGCATCCACGTCCTCATTGGCAAAATCGGCGAACCGAGCCCTGAGCCGGACATCTTCCCCAACATCGTCAAGTCAGCTCAGCGTGCGAGACCCGCCCGGATTCAGCCCGCCATGAAGCACGTCTTCATTGGAGCAGTGCATGGAGTACCAGCCGAGGACGGATCGGATTCTGGTGGCGAGACCGTTGTTTATTCCAGCGACGAATCTTCGTATGGAGAGACCGAATCTTTGTATCTGTTGCAGGACGGCCGATCCGAGGGTTATTCCGATGGCGATAGTATTCCGGACCCCCACGATCCGCCAAACAGGGTTGCTGTTTTCATGGCCGGATCACAACCCATGCAGCAGCCCTCAACGACTGGGGCGTTAAACTCAGAGGCAATGGGAGCTAGAGCTGGAGACCTTCCCCCGTCACCCTCTGACGTCCTATCCACCTTAGTCGACACTTTGACAGCACTCGCAACATCAGAAGTAGCCCAGGCCGACAAGGAGCAGCACGATGCAGAGATCGCTCACGTGAAGAGCCGGATTGAGCAGGCTAAGTTGGATCTGGCTGCGGAGAAAGCTAGGATGGCTACAAGACAAGCAGAGCTGGATTCTCAAGCTTTTCGGCTCAGATTAGATCAGAATGCCTCACAGGAGATAATGTGGAGAAGACAACGATCTCGTTTGCCGCCGGTTTATAAGGCGAGGAATCTCTTCAGCACGCCAGGCACAGGAACCGGTAACCACCCCGAAGTAAACCGGGGAGGAGCGCCAGGGACGGGAGCGTCGGTTCAGCCACCAGCCGCAGAGCCGAATCGCCAAGTTGTGCCGAGCCAGCACGTACCCACCCCTCCCGGTCATTATTCTAATCCGTTGGACAACATCGTTGCCGCCGCTTCATGGTTGGCCGACCTTCCCATGGAGGGGACGTCTCCCATAGCAGTAGAGGCACGACGGGCCAAGGAGTTGTTGGAAACAGCATTGACTCAACAGCAAGCTTATTCATATAGCCGGGAGAGAATCCATTCAACCTGTCACATCCCTAGTCAGTGCTTGCATTAGGACTAGCTAGAGTGTGCAACATGTTTACTTTCTACAGAAAATTGAAATGGGAATGACAGAAACCCCAGCACCCCTCTTCTAACAACTAGGGTTTAATAAAATCTTTTCCAGTGTACCCAAAATGCCCTTCAAAAATGTTCATCATCTTTGCCTTGGTCTTAAACCTCTGCCAAAAATGGTGCACAATTTTCTAGGACATCCAAAGGTCTCTGGATTAATTCATATTGTAATTGCATTTGGGCATTTAAATGCTATAAAATAATTTAGGTGCCCAAATAATCATAAACTAAAATGTTCCATGCTGTTCATATTATATAGAGTGGGCATGACTAGTTTCATGATTTATAAAAATGTTCTAGCATTTTTATTAATTCAACAAAGTTGAAAAAGAAAACAAAACAGAATAAATAGAAAACGGAAAAGAGAGAGGGAAAGGAAACTTACCTGGCGCCTACCTAGCAGGCCCACCTGCCGGCCCAGCCTAGCCACCGCTCCAGCGAGCTGCTTGGCTCGGTCAGGCAGGCAGGCAGGTGCTCGACGTCGGCACCAGCGCGCGCCACGCAACTGCCCGCCACCCTACCTCCTCCCCTCACCGTTCTGCTGCCCTTTGTCGGTCACCCACTTCTTACACGAGCCCGCAGACACGCCTCTTCCTCCCCAGCTCCTCTCCCTCGCTCCCCCGCACCATGGCCGACGCTGTCGTGCCCGCGCCATCGTGATAACCGCATCCGCCGTCATCCCCGTGCCGCGTCACCATGTCCGTTTGCTCCACCGTCGTCGACTACGTCGAGCAGGCCGAGCCTCGAGCGCTCGCCCGCTCTGGTGTTGCCCCCGACCCCATCTTCCCCAACTCCGGCCGCTGAGATCGCCATCATCGCCCCGCTCAGCTCCGTCCTTCCCCGAGCCCGCTTCGACGCTTGCTGCAATCACCGTGAGCTCAACTCCGTCCTCCCCCTCTCCGTTAACTCTCACCTATACCGAATGCATCGCACCACGTTCACCGCACGCACCGCCGCCGAGCACGTCGCCGACGATGCTCCAGCCACCCACTGGCCACACCACCGTGTCCAACGTGCTCACCGCATCCCCAGGAGCCCAACGCACCACTCCACATGCCTCGCCGTGCCCCGTAGCTTTGGGTTCGACTTCACCCGACTCCCGCGAACGCCAAGGTCGTCGCCGGTGATGTTCCAGGCCGCCCCAGCGCACCACGCAGCCACCACCGCTTGCGCCGCACCGCCAGCTCTCCGTAGCCGCAAACCGCGCATGAAATGGTGCTCTCTAGCGCCGTCTCGAACAATTCCGGCAAGCCTCCGCCGCGCGAAAAAATGGTCGCCGCCGGCCAAACTCCGGCGGGCTGACGTGGCCACTTAGTTAGGGACTAATGACGTTTAGATTAACCACTACAGCCACGGACACTGGGGCCCTCCGCGTGGTCAAACCCAGTCAGCTCCAGTTTTGACTGGGATTAGCCCATGTGACACTTACACGCGGGACCCACCAGTCAGGTTTGAATTAGACCAGGTCTGTTGACCTACTGACATCAGCATGATGTCATGCTGATGCAGTAAATGCTTTTCTGGGATTAATTGATTTAAAACAATTCAGGAAATTACAGAAAATGTTTTAAACTTCAAAAAATCATATAAATTCAACAGTAGCTCAGATGGAAAAGATTTATATATGAAAATTGATCAGAAAAATCCAATCTTTCCAATGGCACTGGTTTCATTAATGTTTGAGCAAGTTAACCTTGTTGTTCACATTAAAACATGATAATGCACTTTAATAAATAATAGTTTGGGTATAAATTTGAATCTTTGATTCAAATGGGCTCAAACCTTTCTGTTTATAGATGCATTAGCCCAAAACACATTCATCTTGCCATGTCATGAGCATGCATCATATTGTTGCATTTGTTTGTATATTGATTGTATCGTAGGTATTCTCTGTGGTAGATCCTGCTCCCGAGGATACAACTGCGTATCCAACTGAAGAGCAGTACCCGACAACCACTCTGTCAGGCAAGCAACCCATTGATCATTCCGATACAAACCCATCTTCTCAATCCTGCTCTCTTTTACTGCATTAAGGCAACAGCGTGTGAACTGCTACTTGTTGCGGTAGTTGAACCCTATTCCTTTGCATGACCTGTCATTGCCATAGTAAATAGTTGAAACCCACTAACATGTGTAGGAGTTGATTGAGCCATGTGATGTGTGTTCCACCATGCTATTTGTTTATGTTGCCCGCTATGCTTAGAGTTATGTTAGGTCTGGTTCATCTGGGTGATGGATCAGTGTGAAATGATCATACTCGATAAAGAGAGGGAAGTGTGGAACATGTTTGGTAAAGGTATCGATGAAAGGCCATGTAGGAGTACATGGTGGGTTGTTTCATTGGAACCGTCCATAGGACCCGAGATCTGTATGTGTGATTCAACTTACAGCTACTACCATGCATTGGGCTCCGGGCGCTCCAAGCCCTCTCGACTTATTAACTGCCCTTGTCCTCTGTCCAGGAGTTGCAACTAGTTTCTGGTGTTTGTAGTTTACTGGTAGTCGTGCACAGCGCTGACCCTCGGGGTGGGCTGTGATGTGGCAGGTACGTGGCACGGTGTACCGGTCGCCCGTTTGGTGACTCGGGAACCCTATACACATTGTTTGGGGCCGTGAGTGACACCCCGGCCGGATCTCCCCACAGATGGAACCCAAATAGGCGATAAACCTGGACTAGGGACTTGTGTAGTTAGTCAGGTCGGGGCCGACACCCTCGCTGGGCTTCCGCTTGAAGGTTGCCGAGTACATGTCGAGTAAACGGCGATAAGTGGTGGAAGTGTGTGTGAAGAAGTACACCCCTGCAGGGTAACCAATCTATTCGAATAGCCGTTGTTCGCAGTACGGACCACTTGGTTACTTATACAGTTCATAGACAAGTTCATGGATACTACTAAAAGCCTCAAGACAAGTGTGAGTGCCGTGAATTGCCCTTCTGTAGGATGACGGAAGAGGATCCACGATGGTGTATTGTTGTGGTGAGTAGAGGACTCATGTACGTAGTCTTATCTTGCAGTCTGCTGGGAGTTGTAGTATAGGTTAGCCAAGAGTCAAAGCTGGCTTGCTGCTATGAACTCCACTACCCTTGTTGATAATGATGCATGTATGATAGGTTCTGTTGTAAGACTTGCTAAGTACCTTTGTACTCATGTTTTCTTAATAACTGTTGCAGAGGTGAACCCTGCCCCTTCTGATGGGTTTTACATAGACGTTGACGTCGACGAGTAGCTTGCTACCCAGGCGGAGATCCTGAGCTTGTGAAGGGCCTTGTAGATAGTCAGGCTACACCAAGCATGTTTTATTTCCAAGTTTTCTGTACTCAGACATGTTAGCTTCCGCTTGTGCTTGTATGATTGTATGACTTGAGTGTTGGGTCATGTGACCCCTACCTATATGGATATGTTATGTATGGCTCTTCGGAGCCTCTTAAGTAAAGTACTTTGAGTCATAGAGTTCTGTTGTGATGTAATGTTGTATTTGCACGTATTGAGCATATTGTGTGTATGATTGAAATGCTTGGTATGTGTGGGATCTGACACCTAGTTGTTTGCCTTTGGTAGCCTATCTTAGAGAGAAATGCCTCCTAGTGCTTCCACTGAGCCTTGGTAGCTTGCTACTGCTCCGGAACACGTAGGCTGGTCGGCATGTGTCCTTCTTCGTTCATGTGTCTGTCCCTTAGGGGAAATGTCACACGTTGTTCCTTTAAGTCCATGTAGCTTGCTACGACTTCGGTTCATACGTTGATGACCGACACGTTCGTTGCTGGGTCATGGATGCCTGTCTCTGTAATTTAGTGCCACTTTTGGTTTATAACTAGCCATGTCGGCCTGGGTTCTCTGTCATATGGATGCTAGCGACACTATCATATACGTGTGACAAAATGCGCAAACGGTCCCGGGCCAGGTAAGGTGGCACCCGTGGGGATACCGTGTGTGAGGCCGCAATGTGTCACAAGCTAGATCGGTGTGACTTAGGATCGGGGTCCTGACAGCGTTGGCATCAGAGCCGGACTGCCTGTAGGTTTCTCAAGCCAAACTGGTCGATGTTGAGTCTAGAAAAATTCTTAGTTATATGTAGGGGAATTGATTGTGGATGGGAACGTAAGGCTCTTTTTACTTCTTTACCTTATGCCCTTCTGATCTGAGTCAGCCTATTCTTTCAACGGGGGTTTAGGACTAGGCCTCTCATCTTTACTAGGTTCACGTGTTACTAATCCGTAGACTCTTAGGATTGTTGGTTTCAAGCCTCAGTTCAGTTTCTACCCTTCTAGTATGATGATTAGTTGGACCCGGAACCTTGATATGATATTGTTGAGTGGCTATGCTATCATTTGTATGATGTCTCAAAATCTTTTTTGAGCATTTACAGTTGTTATGATGCCCGATTTCTTCAAGAAATTCTAATGCCTTCGCATTATTTCGTGTTTCAGATGTCTGATCGCACACCTCACCAGGTGGTCCTTTTGACTCGGTGCATTAATGTGCCAGGTCACACGGCCATTGTCAGGGATATGACTAGCAGGTATAAACCGGCTATTGTAAACCGGCTTAGTTATATTGTACTTGGTTGTGATCTTTTAGTAGAAACTACGGCCCATGAGATTTCAAGGCCCATGTATAGAAGTGTGGTTGTAAACCGCCAAAGAGATGTAACTTGAGAGATAAGAAAGAAAAGACAGAGACCGAGGCGGACACCGATATGAGCCGGCCTCAGGACTCTGTAAACCGGACCAGGCGTTACCTCTATATAAAGGGACGACCTGCACGGTTCAGGGACAAGCAACAATCAACCCGTCGAGGCACAGGCAAAGCGAATCCGCTCCCTGTAATCCGACGCCCAAGCAATACCAAACCAACTAGACGTAGGCTTTTACCTTTTCGAAAGGGGCCGAACTAGTATAAAACCCTCTGTGTCTTTTGTGCGCCATGAACCCTTTCAAGTTAACCCGTGCAATGGTTCCATCATCAAGTCCACTAAACCGGACATCTGCCGTGTTATTTCCATGACAGTTGGCGCCCACCGTGGGGCCTGCGCACGATGGTTTCGAGTACTTGAAAGGCGGCTTCGAAGGGCTCAGGGGTTACGCAGTCGGCCGGATGACCAAGAGTCGTCGCGGCCGCATCTACATCGACGACGTAGGTTGGGGACCGGAGGCCGATTCGATCGAATACGGGTACCGGGTTCCCTTCGGTAGCATCCAAGTCTTCATCGGCAAAATCGGCGAACCGGGACCTGAGCCGGACATCTTCCCCAACATCGTCGAGCCGGCTCAGCGTGCGAGATCGGCCTGGATTCAGCCCGCCGTGAAGCACGTGTTCGTTGGAGCAATCCACGGAGGTCGAGCCGAGAACGGATCAGAATCTGATGGTGCAACAATCGTCTACTCAGATGACGAGTCTTCGTCCGGGGAAACCGAGTCTCTGTATCAGTTGCGGGACGGCCGGTCCGAGGGCGAGTCCGAGGGAAACAGTATTCCGGGCCCCTTTGACCCGCCAAACCGGGTGGCGGTCTTCATGGCCGGTTCACAGCCCCCGATGAACGGAACGACAGCCGAAGCTGGTGCAGGGGGAAGCGGTTCAAATACCTCCCTTACTGAAGTTCTATCCACCTTGATCGAGGAGTTCACAGCTAAAGCGGTGGAGGTAGTAGCTCCAGCAGACAAGGCGCATCATGATGCAGAGCTTCTTCAGTTGAAAGGCCAGATCAATCAACTCAAAGGGGACCTAAAAGCGGAAAGAGAGATGATAGTGACTAGGCAAGCGGAATTGGATGATCAAGCCTTTTATTGGAGGATGGAGCAAGCTTCTATGGAAGGAGTAAGGGGACGGAAGTACCGGTCCCGTATACCCCCGGGTTATGAGTCAACGAATCTATTCAGGACACCTGGGGCTGGGGCTAGTAATCGTCCGGCTGTAAACCGAAGGACGCCTCCGGACAGGGAGCAACCGGTTCAACAACCCACCGCAGAGCAGGAGCGCCGGATCACGTCCGCACCTTATATCCCCATCCCCCCAGGCCAATATTCAAACCCTTTGGATAACATCGCTGCAGCAGCAGCACGTTTGGCCGCTTTACCTGCGGGAGAGACATCGCCGGTGGCGATAGAGGCGCGAAGGGTCCAGAAGCTACTTAATACGGCGTTGATACAGCAGCAGGCGTATTCTCACAGCAGGGAAAGGTTACATTCAACACCACGTCCCAGCCGGAGTTATAGTAGGCATTGGGACGAGCCAGAAGTGTCTAGCAGTGAACGCAGGAGACATCAGCATAGGCAGGGTAATCCGGCAGGTGCAGCGGAACAAGCTCCGGAGGCAAACCGGGTTAGGTCAGGAGCCAGGGAGGAGATTCGTCAAACAACGCCGGTTCTCACAGCCACCGCAGAGACGGGGGTCACGACGAGTTCCTTTGGGGTGAAGTGCCTTATCCCCGCTTTACGGAGTGTTAAGCTGCCTAAAGATTTCAAAGGGCCCCGCAAGGTACCTAACTACACAGCCGATCTACCACCGGAAGCTTGGGTGGAAAGTTATGAGATGGCCATGGAGATGCTGGACGTGGATGAATCGGCTTGTGCCAAATATTTTACTATGATGCTTGAGGGCACGGCCCGGACCTGGTTGAAGGCCTTACCCCCGAATTCTATTGGGTCATGGGGGAACTGCGTAGCCAGTTCATCAAAAACTTCAAAGATACGTGCAAACAGCCGATGTCGGTGATAGACCTAGCAGCTTGTGTGCAAGGAGAGCAGGAGTCTACAGCAGCTTGGGTGAGAAGGGTAGCAGAGATCTTACACTCTTCGAATGGTATTAATCCTAGTACGGCGATAGTGACGTTGGAAAACAATTGCCGGTTTGAGTCTTTAAAATTAAAACTCGGACGGCTTAAAAGGGACTGCAATGACATGGGGACTTTAATGAGTGCCCTGGTGAAATACGGAGACTCGGATAACACAAAGTATCCGGAAGCGGAAGGAGATAAAGCGGGGAAGGCCAGCAAGTCTGGTAAACCGGCGCCGGTTAATCCGGTTACTTCAAGCTTTTTGGGCAAACGGAAGGCAGAAGGTGGTTCCGATTTCGTGGCTAATACTCAAGTTCAAGGCGGATTTTAGGGTAATCCGGAGGATTCTGCTCTCCAAACCGGCGGAGGAGCTCCGGGCTGGGAGCAGGAGTTGGATCGACCCTGTCCAAAGCATAGCGGAAGGGGGAGGATGGCAAGGCATACTATGAGAGAATGCATACCCCTTATAAAGGCAGTGAACGGTCGTTTTAATCCTCCTAGCCGGCCCCCACACGGCGGTTCAGGGCCCGGATTTTATGGTTCGGGTCATCAGGGGAACAGTTCCGGATCAGGATATAGGGGCAATAACGGCGGTTATCAACCCCGGCCAGGCGGCCAAAATAATCAAGGGAATTACAATGGACAGGGGAATCAATCGCATCATCAAGGTGGTTACAATGGTCAGAATAATCAGCAGCAGGGCCAAGGGAGTTATAATAATCAGGGAAACCAGCAGCAACAGCGTCCGCAACAACAGCAGCAATCCGGATACCAGAGTAATCCGAAGGAGTTGAGCAGCGGTCAATATCATGTTTTCACCACGAGTTTATGTAAGAGAGACCAGAAGGTTTTGAAGCGGACTGTTAATGCAGTAGAACCGGCGACACCGCAATTTCTCCGATGGTCAGAGCAGCCCATTGTATGGAGCAGAGAGGACCACCCATTACGGGTGGATAATCCGGGACATTTAGCCTTGGTGGTAGCACCTCAGGTGGGAGGATACAAGTTTACTAAAGTCCTCATGGACGGGGGTAGCAGTATCAATATACTATATTACGAGACTTTCCGTCGTATGGGTCTGACAGATAAAAAGTTAAGAACGTCAAACACAGTGTTTCACGGGGTGGTCCCAGGTAAGTCAGCTTATCCGGTTGGTAAGATTGACTTAGAAGTTACCTTTGGAGATGAGTATGATTCCAGATCGGAGATGATCACTTTTGAAGTTGTCAAAATTAAAAGTCCATATCATGCTCTGTTTGGAAGGACGGTTTATGCTAAATTTATGGCTAGGCCATGTTATGTTTACTTGCAGCTTAAGATGTCGGGTCATAAAGGCACGATCACGATTCATGGCAGACGCAAGATAGCGGTGGAATGTGAGGAAGGTGATGCAGCTTATGCAGAAGCGGTGTGTGCCACGGAAGAGTTAAAATTTTATAAAGATAATGTTGATCCGGCAGATATGACTCCGCTGAAGAAACCGACTACCGAGCATGATCCGGCATTGAAGTTCAAGTCAGCGGAAGAGACTAAGCAGGTTGATTTTGTACCTGGAGACTCGTCTAAACAGTTCACCATCAGTGCTAACCTTGATCCCAAATAGGAAAGCGCGCTCATCGAGTTCATCCGTGAGAACCGGGATATCTTTGCATGGAAACCTTCTGACATGCTGGGTATACCGAGGGAACTCGCTGAGCACAAGTTGAATATTGATCCGAAGTTTAAACCGGTAAAACAGTATCTGCGCCGCTTCAATGAAGAGAGGCGCAAGGCTATAGGAGAGGAAGTGGCCAGACTCTTGGCGGCAGGGTTCATAGTGGAAGTTTTTCATCCGGAATGGTTGGCTAATCCGGTGCTGGTTTTAAAGAAGAATGGGAAGTGGAGGATGTGTGTGGACTACACAGACCTCAATAAAGCTTGCCCAACTGATCCTTTTGCTTTACCTCGCATTGATCAGATTATCGACGCAACGGCAGGGTGTGAGCGGCTGAGTTTCCTGGATGCATACTCAGGGTATCACCAGATCAAGATGGCAGTTGAAGACCAAGAGAAGACAGCTTTCATAACTCCTTTTGGTGCTTTTTGCTATGTATCTATGCCCTTTGGGCTCAAGTGTGCACAGGCAACTTATCAGCGTTGCGTTCAGAATTGTTTGAAAGGGCAGATAGGGAGGAACGTGCATGCTTATGTGGATGACACTGTGGTCAAATCAAAGGAAGAAAGAACAATGATAGAGGACCTCAAAGAAACCTTTGATAATCTTCGAGCTTACAGGATGATGCTTAATCCGGAAAAATGTGCTTTTGGTGTTCCGGCTGGTAAGCTTCTGGGATTCTTGGTTTCGAACAGGGGAATAGAAGCCAACCCAGAGAAGATCAAGGCCATCACATCTTTGACAAAACCGGTTTGCATCAATGATGTTCAGCGCATAGCTGGCCGGATCACGGCGCTAAGCCGGTTCATCAGTCGCTTGGGGGAGAAGGCGATCCCGCTTTATCAAATGTTGAGGAAAACGGACCGGTTCATTTGGAGTGAGGAGGCAAATACATCGTTTGAGAATCTGAAACGGCAACTAGCAAAACCACCGGTTTTAGCTGCTCCCATTGATAAGGAGCCTTTGCTGTTATATGTTGCTGCAAACACACGGGCAGTCAGCGTTGCGATTGTGGTTGAGCGCAAGGAAGCAGGGAAGGAACATCCGGTTCAGCGCCCGGTTTATTATGTGAGTGAAGTACTCATTCAGTCTAAACAAAGGTACCCGCATTGGCAGAATTTGGTCTATGGGGTGTTCATGGCAAACCGGAAACTGAAGCACTATTTCCAAGGGCAGCCAATAACTGTGGTTAGTTCAGCTCCGTTGGGAGACATAATCCAGAACAGGGAAGCTACAGGCAGGGTAGCCAAGTGGGCCATTGAGCTCAGCCCGCATGAGTTGAAGTATGTACCACGTACTGCTATAAAATCTCAGGCATTGGTAGACTTCATCAATGACTGGACAGAGTTACAGACTCCTGAGGAAAAGCCAGATCTTACTTATTGGACGATTCACTTTGATGGTTCAAAACAGTTGGAGGGTTCGGGGGCTGGAGTTGTCTTAACTTCCCCCAGAGGTGATAAATTTTGCTATGTCCTCCGCTTATTATTTCCTTGTACTAATAATGCAGCAGAATATGAAGCGTTACTTCATGGCTTGCGACTGGCAAAGGAGATGAATTTGAGCCGGGTTAAGTGCCTGGGTGATTCAGATCTAGTGGCACAGCAAGTTTCTGGCAAGTGGGATTCCAGAGATCCCCTCATGGCGGCTTATCGGCGAGAAGTTGAAGCAGTGGCAGGACACTTTAAGGGATATCAAGTGGATCACATAGACCGGCGGAGAAACGAAGCGGCGGATGCTCTGAGTCGGCTGGGGTCGCAGCGCAAACCGGTACCACCGAACACCTTTTTGGATGAATTGCACAGTCCTTCGGTTCAAGTACTTTCGGAGAACGACCTAGCTGTTCCGGACCCAGAGGCACAGTTAGTTGCAGCACTCCATGTTATTCCGGATTGGACGTTACCCTATTTGGCGTACCTAAGCCGAGGAGAGTTACCGGAGGACGAAGAGGAAGCACGACAGATAATCCGGCGTTCTAAGTCCATGACAATTGGAAATGGAGAACTGCACCATCGTAGTACTTCTGGTGTATTTCAACGATGTGTTTCAGCTGAGGAAGGTTGTGAGATTCTAAGGGAGATTCATGAAGGGGATTGTGGTCATCACGCCGGTTCAAAGTCATTGGTGGCTAAAGCATTCCAACATGGTTTCTATTGGTTAACTGCACATGCAGATGCGGCAGATCTAGTCCGGAAGTGTGATGCCTGTCAGAAGTTCTCAAGACGTGCTCTTGTTCCAGCACAGGAGCTCCGGATGATACCAATAACTTGGCCTTTTGCAACTTGGGGGCTTGACATGGTTGGGCCTTTCAAACGGTCCCAAGATCAGAAAACTCATCTACTAGTGGCAGTAGACAAGTTTACGAAGTGGGTTGAAGCGGAACCTATAAGCAAGTGTGATGCAGCAACCGCGGTTAAATTCATCAAAAAGGTGATATTCCGGTTTGGCTTTCCACACAACATCATCACAGACAATGGAACTAATCTGTCTAAAGGTGAAATGAAGGAATTCTGTCAAAGAGAACATATTCGATTAGATGTATCTTCTGTGGCTCATCCTCAGACCAATGGCCAGGCTGAAAGGGCAAATCAAGAGATTTTGCGAGGCATCAAACTCCGGCTCATGACACCTTTGCAGAGAACCCCAGGTTGTTGGGTTGAAGAATTGCCATCTGTCCTTTGGAGTATTAATACTACACCAAACCGGTCTACAGGCTATACGCCTTTCTTCATGGTTTACGGCGCAGAAGCAGTTCTTCCAAGTGATATCCGTCATGACTCACCAAGGATAACGGCCTATGTGGAAGCAATCAACGAAGAATCAAGACATGACGGTTTAGACCGGTTGGATGAAGAACGTGATACGGCTGCAGCACGGTCGGTGATTTATCACCAAGATCTGCGCAGATATCATAGCCGCCGGATTAGAACAAGGACATTCCAGGAAGGTGACTTGGTACTCCGGCTCATCCAAGATCAAACAGACATGCATAAGCTATCCCCACCATGGGAGGGGCCCTTTTTGGTCAGCAAGAATTTACACAACGGTTCATATTATTTGGTGGACATTCGAGAACACAAGGATTCACGGACATCAGAAGAGGAGACGAAGAGGCCGTGGAACATCGCCCATTTACGGCCATACTATACTTGAGCCATGTGCTCCAATGTATCCTATGTATATATAATGAATAATGAATAAACCGGCACCCTCGGTAAACCGGGGGCTTAGCCCTTTTTCCATATACAAAAATACTGTGAAAAGTAATCATACCAGTTTACTATCAAATATCATATTTCAATGTTGGCCGGTTTAGAAACTAATTTTTGCAGAATATGTGAAGGAGCAATAGAACTCTCAGGAACAGGAGATCATATCCGGTTCAAGAAGAGAAGACTCCATAAAAAGCAAACCCACAGGTTCAAAACAGAACAATGGAGGCCCCCTGGGAGTCGGTATCATCCGCTCCCAGTGATCGGATTAAGTTTCATAATTCTTGCAACCCTCTGAAAAGTTGGACAAGTCCACGTTCAGTGATTGGTTTAGATTGACCCACCGGTTCAGGAGGAACCCTGGAGGCCCCCTGGGAGTGTCGGTCAATCCGCGTCCCAGTGATCGGAATAATTTTTTCTTTCGACCCTCTGAAAAGTTGGATAGTACCACATTCAGTGATTGGTTTAGATTGACCCACCGGTTCAGGAGGAACCCTGGAGGCCCCCTGGGAGTGTCGGCCAATCCGCGTCCCAGTGATCGGAATAATAGATACGATTCTTTCGGCCCTCTGAAAAGTTGGATAAAATCCACGTTCAGTGATTGGCTAGGCCCCCTGGGAGTGTCGGCCAATCCGCGTCCCAGTGATCGGAATAATTTTAATATACGGTTCTTTCGGCCCTCTGAAAAGATGGATAATCCACATTCAGTGATTGGCTAGGCCCCTTGGATGGTACCCGCATCCATTGATTGGCTGAACCTTGCTTTGAGCCTGGCAGCTCTTTGAAAAAGCCTCGACTACATGGCCTTATTTGCAAAAAATTGCATGTTTTTTGGTGTTTTGGTGTTCTGTAACGTTTTCAACAGAGTGGAACAGCTACACAAGTTGACCACATATCTATCAAATTGAAAATCTGGATCATGTATCTCAGACCAAAGTAAACCGGCGTTTATTAAAACCCGGACCGTGTATCGGGTAAAGATTACAACTTTCTGAAACAAGATTAACCGGGTTTATCATCAAGATGGACCGGAGAATTTCGAGTGTCTATTTGGATTCATGAAGACCTTTATAAAGTGACTTTAAAGTCCTGACCGGATTAAAATATATCGGCCACATACATCTCAGGTATAAAGTTATCTTTAATATAAGATATGCTTATTTGAATGTTTTAAAGAGAACAAATTAATCCGTCCAGTGGTAAGCCACTAGGACATATTTTTTCGATATTTTTTCTGTGTGAACAGATGAAGGCAACCACATCAGACAACAGGTCAACTGACGAGTATTTCATAAAGACCAAATGTCGGATTGAAGCACATTAAGTTTCGACTAAACCTATTACAAGGCATGATGAGCCCGACGGTTTGGAAACATGGTTTTCTGGAATATCACTTATGATTACAGAGATAAAATTCAAAGTTCTGCATCTCCTTGCTGGGACGGCTAGCCTTCGCCTTGTTCCGGAACATCTTCATCTTCATGAAGCGGTTGGAAATCCGGCGCACGCCATTCAATCTTCGCCAAAGCCCAAAAATACACTTCATCGTTGATCAATTCAGAAGGATCAATGTCAGGAGCAAAGGTGTGAGGACGAACCGGCGGGATTAAGTTGACAGTATCATAAACCGGTCGCTCCACCCGCTCGTTCTGTAGATTGTATCCTGGATGATATCTTGAAAAATCCGATTCAGCAGCAAGCTTGCTGGCAAGGGGACGCATTTCCTTGGTCAATGCATAAAGATCAGTTTCAGTGAAAGGTGAGCCATCCTCCTTTGTGTCAGGGAATCCCGTAAAAGCCTCCTCCGGATCAAGATCCGGGAACCAAGCCTTAGCCCTCGTAAGGGCCAGAAGAGCACCACCCCGCGCAGCAGACTTCTTGACTTCTTCGAGGGGAACCGGCAAAACAGACAACTTGTTTAAAGTATCTTGAATTGTAGTAGGGGCCGGTTTACCAAACGAAGCAGCACTGATGATCCTTTGCGCCCCGGAGTACAGCTGTTCGACCAAGGTGTAGGAGGCTTTGAGTTTTTTCCGCAAGTCTTCCCCAAGATGGGAGACACGGCGCCCTACATACAAACAATAATAGTTAAACCGGTACAAGGCACAGGTTACAAAGATAAAAGACAGGAGTTCAGATTATACTTACCAAAAATAGCAGAGGTCATCAAGTCAATTTGCCGCTTTAACCCGGTCAATCCTTTAGTAACCGGATTAAGTGCTCCTTCAGCGTCCTGAACACGTTTTTCAAGATCTTTTTTCTGGACCTCAAAAGTAGTCCGCTCCTCTTCAAAGTATTTTTTCAAGTCTTCAGCGGTCTTTAAGCTCACTTGAAGTTCTTTCCTAGCTTTTGAGGCGGCCGACTTAGTTTCCGTAAGCCGGCTTCGAAGTTCGTTGATCTCAAGAGCATTCCGGTTCAGCTCAGCCTGCAGACAAAGTTCAAAAGCAAGAGGTGAAGTTTAGTTAAAGTCTCAAGCACACAACCAAGTTGTCTACTTGACACTTGGGGGCTAATGGCAGTTGAAGCAATACAGCAAAGACAATTTGAAGTTACAAGTCTCAAGCACACAACCAAGTTGTCTACTTGACACTTGGGGGCTAATGGCAGTTGAAGCAATACACCTAAGACAATTTGAAGTTACAAGTATCAACTACATAACCAAGTTATCTACTTGATACTTGGGGGCTAATGTATAGATCAACAGTTCAAACTACAAAGTTCCGGATCACCTTCAGTAAAGCAGCTAAACCGGAACTTGGGGGCTGCTATGAGATAGAGATGCGTCAAAAAAGCAAAGTCAGAAGAAGAAACTTACCTCGTATTTTTCTCTCATTAGGTTCACCAAGCTGGCTTCATAATCCCGACTGCTGTGGAGCCGGTTCAGATACCCGGAATAAATGTCTTGAGCGCTCATGCTGGAAAGACTGGATATGTCAGTACTCCATTTCCCTTTTTCTTGAGCTATCTTTTCCGCTTTAGCTGTATGTTTTGCTAAAACGGTGGGCTCAGCTGGAGCAACATAAGCGGTACCAGTCACCACAACGTCAGGTGAGACTGGTACATTGGGGGGAGCGTCAACATGAGCCGGATCAGGAGACGCCGGATTAACTTAAGGAGAATTAACCCGGGCCGGACTTGGTGGATCTTGGACGTTTTCTGTGATAGGGTTTTCGGGAGCAGGGTCTTCAACAGGAGCTATGGGTTCACCTTCTGGAGGAACAACTGTTGACGGATTAACCACCGGGTCATCCGCAGTATGGTCAGCAATAGGCTTATTCGCCTTAGGCTTCTTGCTGGGTTTCGGTTTTCTGGAAAAACATGCAAAATGAGTTAGCATTATAAAGCAAAAAGGGCATCATAAACCGGAAGAGGCGAAGAAAGTTACCCTGGGACGGTTTTCAAAGGAGGAAGCTGCGTGGCGGTTGATTCACCGGAAGAAGACAGCGGAGTTTCCTGATAGTCAGGGTCAGACGGTTTAAGGGGTTTTCGGATAAGTCCGGCCTTGGGATGAAGAAGAGTCGGAGAGAGTATCACCTCAGCACGGCGTTTTCGAGCCGGAGTTAAGGAAATTCCGGATGACTCCACCGCCAGGCCGCTGTGGCGAGTGGTCCGGCGAAAAGCTTCGTGCTGTTGCTTCTTCAAAGTAAAGTTAGGGTCTAACTGAGCATAAGGATGAGAAAATTGATATTTCCTGACGGTCCGACGACTTTTTTGAGGAAGAAGTTCTGAGTCAGAAGAAAGAAGGGTTACCTCAATCTCAGCCGGGTTATCACCTTCAGGCAATTCCTGTGAAAAGATATCATTAGATACGATTACAAGTACATGAAAGCAAGAATTTAAACCGGATTAAAGCATACCTTGGAGTCCGGATCATCGTCCTCAGTAGGAGAACTGGCGTCAACGGCTGCTTTCCTCTTTTTGTTTGCAGGGGTCTTTCGGCGAGCCTGTTTTACGGTTTTCTCCTGAGGCTTTCTCCTCCAGAAAGGGTCATCAGCCTAATTGAAAAAGCAAGAGCAATTGAAGGACGGTTCAAAAGAGACGGTTTACAAGTGCAGGGCAAAGAAAAAACTTACTTCGGGCAGCTTATTCTTCTTGAAGTACGGGGCCAAGCCAACCTTAGCACAATCTGCTAAAGAAGCATTGAGAATCTTTTTGGCTGATTCCACTACCTCCGATTCAGAAAGCTTATCCTTGGAAAACCTTTGTGGATCATCCGGTTTACCAGAGTATTTGCACATTAACTGAGAACGCCGGCTCAGGGGAAGAATGCTCCAAGATAGCCAGCAGCGAAGGAAATCAGTGCCGATCAGACCATTTGCTATAAAAGCCCTCAGCTTGGAGAGCTATGATGAGAACCGAGTCCGTTCAGCAGCACTAAGCCGTGGTGGCAAGGGGTGATTCTCCGGAATACGAGTTTCGCGATAACCCGGCAAAGGATTCTCACCCTCAGGAGAAGTGTCAACACAGTAAAACCAGGACTTGTTCCAATCTTTTGGATGAGTATGTAAAGCAGCGTGAGGAAAAACTGCGTCTCTCCTCTTCTGAATACTAACCCCGCCAAGTTCTTGATGTGGTCCGCTGGTAAACTCAGTGCGCTGGTTTAAATGAAAGAAATCCCGGAATAGATCAACAGAAGGTTCTTCTTGCAGATACACCTCAGAGAACACTTAGAAATCACAAATGTTTGAAACGGAATTGGGTCCGATATCCTGTGGGTGTAGCTAGAAAGCAGCTAGAACATCCCGGAAAAACTTTGAACCGGGGGGAGAAAAGCCACGAGAGATATGGTCTAAAAACACAATGACTTCCCCGGATCTAGGAGTAGGGGGGCATTCATTACCCGGAGCACGCCATTTTAACTCAGACTGAGGTCCTAATGTGCCGATTTTAGACAACTTGATTAGGTCATCCTCAGTAATGACGGAAGGGACCCAATCGCAGGAGACATACTGCTTAGCCATTGAACAAAGTGCTGGAAAAGATAAAATACAGAAACGGATTATGAAAGTGCAGTAATCCGGAACCTATCTATGAAAGTTACGCAACGGTTTAAACTGAGGACTAATGGTGTGGTTAAACCGGCAATCATAAAACAAGTTATATCATTTCCGGTTTATGGCAGTTGAAGAAGAACAGTCAACCATTGCGTCAAGTTACAGAGTTTCGCAAAGTATGTGGCATATCAACTTAAATCGGAATATACTTAGCAGATCTGCCAAGGAGAAAAACAGGTTTTCAAAAGACTATGCTAGAAGAACAGATCTGGGCGTGCTAAGAAAAGGAAAACTAATATAATAGTATACGGGAAGTATCTACAAGGATCTTGTACTAAGAGGATAAATCCACGGGCCAGACAGGGACAATGAGATTGGAAGTATTTACAGCAAAAAAAAAACACAGTTCAAAAAAGGAGATCTGAAGGACAATATTACTAAAAGACATTTTTGTTCAAGGTCGGACAAGATGAAGCTTTGTTAAAAGCTCTAATGGCGGAGGTACAGGATGAAACCCTAGAGGTTGTAAAGACCGATAACAAAGAAGAAGAACATACCTGAGAACAGCGAGAATCGACGGCGGAGATTTTTCTGGTCGAGCTCAGGATGATACAGCGGCCGGGCGAAGACTTGTGATTCAGCGGTCGGCGGCGGCAGTTCGAGCTCGGGCGGCGACAGAGGAAGAAGACGGAGGAAGAAGACGGAGGAAGAAGACGGAGCGAGAAGAAGGTAATGAATGGGGGGCGGCAGTATTTATAACAAGGAGTCAGATCTGAAGCGACGGGTGCGAAAATCGAGGAGACAGAAAATCGGATAAAGATCCTGTGACGCCTCGATCTTCGGGATAACCCTTAAAATAAGCGACAGTATAGCTCATAGCGTTAAATGCGGAGATGATGTCATTGTCAGAATTTAATGATCTCGGAGGATGACGTCAGAGCCGGTTTACAAAAAGATGAAGACAAGGAAGAAAATTATACAAGACAAGGAAGACTGATATGAACAAGTTCAAATCATTCTGGGGCCTAATGTCAGGGATATGACTAGCAGGTATAAACCGGCTATTGTAAACCGGCTTAGTTATATTGTACTTGGTTGTGATCTTTTAGTAGAAACTACGGCCCATGAGATTTCAAGGCCCATGTATAGAAGTGTGGTTGTAAACCGCCAAAGAGATGTAACTTGAGAGATAAGAAAGAAAAGACAGAGACCGAGGCGGACACCGATATGAGCCGGCCTCGGGACTCTGTAAACCGGACCAGGCGTTACCTCTATATAAAGGGACGACCTGGACGGTTCAGGGACAAGCAACAATCAACCCGTCGAGGCACAGGCAAAGCGAATCCGCTCCCTGTAATCCGACGCCCAAGCAATACCAAACCAACTAGACGTAGGCTTTTACCTTTTTGAAAGGGGCCGAACTAGTATAAAACCCTCTGTGTCTTTTGTGCGCCATGAACCCTTTCAAGTTAACCCGTGCGATGGTTCCATCATCAAGTCCACTAAACCGGACATCTGCCGTGTTATTTCCACGACAGCCATGCTAGTCCGTGTGTTGACAGAGACCGGCTACCGTTGGTATCCTGAGTACACTATGGAGGAACAGTACCGGGATTTCAACCAGAGTCAGTATTTCTGCACAGTTCGGATATACCCCTCATATCCCGGAGCTACCGACCCCATCCATTGGTCACTCGGGGTTACCATCGAGATGGCAGTGCAGGATGCCACTTACTCGATGATGACCATCATCCGGGCTAGGCATGCCTTGCTGCTGAACACTGAGTTATGTTACATGCCAGCCTCACTTCCTGGAGAGGAAGGCTACTACACTGGTCTGTATACTGATGCCGCTCATGAGGAGCCCTTGCTTCAGACTACTACTCATATGCTGGAGGATAGGGACCGTGAGGTCCGTGCCCTCCGGATGGAGCTTTATAACACTCGAGCCGCCCACTGGACTACTTTGACACGGCTTGCACCTGCCGTGCATGCCGGATATCTGGATATGCGGGATTTGTACCCCATGCGGACTCGTCTGCCTGATCGTATGGATTGGCGTGACGTTGGGGGTATTACACCTCCACGTGGGCGTCGGTTACCACCAGCATCGGGACTGAGACCGCATCCATGTCCCTATGGTCCACAGCCTTCGAGTGCTCGAGAGTTTCAAGATCCACCTGTTCCACTTCCAGGCTACGGTGGTAATCTTTTCGAAGATTACTACGGGAGTGTCTGAGCTAGACCGTGGCAGTAGTATCGTAGTAGTTGTATTCCACAGTCATGCGCGTCTTGTGGAATATGACTTAGTTTGTACTGAGTTCCGGAGGCGTAGTTAAATAATGTATATGAGCTTGGAATGCCTCTGATGAGATGTATCGTCTTTCACCGCAGTTGTACTTTAGCCTTGGCTTGTACTAAACTATGTTTGGTGTGTATGACCACTGGTGTATATATGGCAGTTTCTATATTACCATGTCGTACGGATGAACATCTCTGCATTCCGTGTCATCCATTAAATTCTGCACTCCTATGTCAAAGTTTTGACATCCTTGTCTAAACCGTTGTTTTGTTTTCCTAGGATGGTCAACACTCGCAGCACTCCTGCTGCTCAGGAGCAGGGTGAGGCCAGTGGGGCTAGAGATGAGAATCTTCCCCAAGCACCCTCCTTGGCTGAAGTTATGCTCGAGGCAGAAAGGAACAAGAGAGAGACCAACCGTCTGCTGGAACGCATAGAGCAGAACATTGCCTTTCGCCAGAGGAATGATGTGGTGTCAATCAATGACTTTATCAAGATGTGCCCACCGAAGTTCCATCATTCCGCTGAACCTCTGGATGCGGATGACTGGCTTCGCAGTATTACCCACAAGCTACACTCTGCCCGTGTGGCTGAAGCTGACAAGGTTACTTACGCTGCCTACCATCTTGAGGGCCCTGCCAGCCTCTGGTGGGAAAACTTTGAGGCCATGCGTCCTGCTGGCCAACTCACTACTTGGGCAGAGTTCAGTGAGGCATTCCGTGAACATCACATTCCGGAAGGTCTCATGGATCGCAAGCGGGAGGAATTCTGCAATTTCACCCAGGGCCGGCTAACCATGGATGGCTATAGTCGCGTGTTTGGAAACTTGGCACGCTATGCACCCGAGGAAGCATCCATCGATGCCAAGAAGCAGGCGAGGTTCCGCAAGGGACTCAGCCCTGAACTTCGTCAAGATCTACGTCTGCACGAGTGCACCTCCTTCCAGAAGTTGGTGAACAAAGCCATCAGTGCTGAGACGGGCCAGACTGATTTTGAAGCCACACGCAAGCATCCTCGTGACTTGGGTTCCTCATCCGGCTCTGGCTCTCACAAGCGCCGTGTGTGGGTTCCTAACACTGCTCTGCCCCCCAGGTTCACTCCAAGGCCATCCTATGAGGCGCCTCGCCCAACCCAACAATATGCACCTGCCAAGACTTATGGAGGACCACCTACCAACTTTGCTCCACGCACTGGCTCTGTGACATGCTTCAAGTGTGGTGAACCAGGGCACTACATGCGTGAGTGTCCTCAGAACCAACCAGGAAGGTCCGTTGGCCGTGGTAAGCCAACAGGCAAGGTGAACTATGTCAAGCCAATCCCCACTGCATGTGGTCATGTCAACTATGTCTTTGCTGAGGAAGCTTATGAGGATCCTAACGTCGTCCTTGGTACGCTTCTTGTTAACTGCCATCCGGCATCGGTTCTTTTCGATACTGGAGCATCTCATTCGTTCATATCTGAGAGCTATGCTCGAATGCACAACATGACTTTTTGTGACATGCCCACTTCCATGGTTATTCAAACTCCTGGTTCAAAGTGGCAAACCTCTAGGGTAAGCCATGGAAATGAAATTCTAGTCGAGAGACTTGTTTTCCTTGCATCTCTAATAGCTCTCAAGTCCTCGGACATAAACATCATCTTGGGTATGGATTGGATGACAGCTCATTACGCCAAGATTGATTGCTACACTAGGACTGTTCAACTCACACACCCATCCAGCAAGACAGTCAATGTCTTGGCCCGAATGGCTGAGCATCAGCTCTACTCTCTTAATGCCAGCCCTCTACCAGAACTGGAAGATATCTCGGTAGTCCGTGACTTTCCGGATATCTTTCCAGAAGAACTGCCAGGTGTTCCACCTGACAGAGATGTCGAGTTCGTGATAGATCTTGTTCCAGGAACTGTCCCAATCTCTAGGAGACCCTATAAGATGGCACCCCTAGAACTAGCTAAGCTTAAGAAACAACTCGATGAGTCCTTGAAAAAGGGTTTCATCCGTCCTACTTCTTCCCCTTGGGCTTGTCCCGTCCTCTTCGTCAAGAAGAAGGATGGAACAGAACGGATGGTTGTAGATTATCGACCTGTCAATCTGGTCACCATAAAGAACAAGTATCCGCTCCCCAAGATCAACGACCTGTATGATCAGCTCACTGGATCCCCAATCTTTTCCAAAATGGATTTGAGGTTGGGCTACCATCAAATCAAAATACAGAACGGGGACATTCCCAAGACGGCCTTTGTTACTCGTTATGGCCAATACGAGTACACCGTCATGTCCTTCAGGTTAACCAATGCCCCAGCCACTTTCTCCCGGCTAATGAATTCTATGTTCATGGAGTACTTGGATAAATTCGTCGTGGTATACCTCGATGATATACTCATTTACTCCAAGAACAAGGAAGATCATGCCGAGCATCTAAGGCTGGTATTGACGAAACTTCGAGAGCACCGCCTTTATGCCAAATTCTCCAAGTGTGAATTTTGGTTGCCAGAAGTGACCTATCTGGGTCATGTAATCTCTGGTAAGGGTATTGCTGTCAATCCCGAGCGAGTTCAGGCCGTCCTTGATTGGAATTCCCCTGAATCGGTCAAGCAAGTTAGGAGTTTCCTTGGCTTTGCGAGCTATTGCCGCCGCTTCGTCGAGAATTTCTCCAAGGTTGCTAAACCTCTAACTGAACTCCTCAAGAAAGATAAAAAGTTCGAGTGGACCCCACAGTGTCCAGCTTTCAGGAACTGAAAAGACGCCTGACATCTGCACCCGTACTGGTACCACCAGACTTTTACAAGGACTTTATTATCTATTGTGACGCCTCGCGACAAGGACTAGGTTGCATACTCATGCAAGATCGTGAAGTGATCGCATACGCATCTCGACAGTTGCGTCCACATGAGGATAACTATCCTACACATGATCTAGAGCTTGCAGCTGTAGTCCACGCACTCAAAACATGGTGACATTACCTTCTTGGTAATCGCTGTGAAATCTTCACTGATCACCAAAGTCTGAAGTACATCTTCACCCAACCAGATTTGAATCTCAGGCAAAGATGTTGGGTTGAGTTGCTCACAGATTACGACTTAGGAATCACTTACACCCCTGGGAAGGCCAATCTCATGGCTCACGCACTAAGTTGTAAGTCTTATTGTAACAACTTGATGTTACAACAAGGGCAACCACTTCTCCACGAGGAATTTCGTAAGCTTAACCTTCACATTGTTCCTCGAGGATTCCTTTCTACCTTGGTGGCGAAACCTACCCTTACGGATCAAATCATAGCTGCCCAGAAACAAGATACAGGGATTTCCCAAATCAAGAGGAACATTCACAAAGGAGTTGCAGGTTGTTTCTCCATTGATAACAGAGGTGTTGTTTTCTTCGAGAACCGTTTAGTTGTTCCCAAGAACCAACATCTACGGTAGCTGATCCTTAAGGAGGCTCATGAATCTCCTCTCACGATTCATCTCGGTAGTACCAAAATGTATCAGGACCTACGCCAGAGGTTCTGGTGGACTAGGATGAAGAGAGAAATCGCTCAGTTCATTGCTAACTGCGACATTTGTCGTCGAGTAAAAGCACAGCATCAACGGCCTGCTGGCACCCTTCAACCTGTAGCTATTCCTGAATGGAAATGGGACAAGATCGGTATGGACTTCATTACCGGATTTCCCAGGACCAGGAAAGGGAATGATGATATCTTCGTCGTTATCGACCGCCTCTCCAAAGTAGCCCATTTCCTGCCTGTTCGAGAGAGTATAACCGCTAGCCGGCTAGTAGACTTGTATATCTCTCGGATAGTATCACTTCATGGTGTGCCGTTGGAGATTAACTCATACCGTGGAAGTCTTTTCACCTCTCGATTTTGGGAAAGTTTCCAAAATGCTATGGGGACTCATCTTTCTTTCAACACCGCCTTTCATCCTCAGTCAAGTGGTCAAGTAGAACGAGTCAATCAAATTCTTGAAGATATGCTTCGAGCCTCTGTTATCTCTTTCGGTATGGATTGGGAGAAGTGTCTTCCATTCGCCGAATTCGCTTATAACAATAGTTATCAAGCCAGCTTGGGCAAGGCTCCCTTCAAAGTTCTGTATGGACGAAGGTGTGGAACGCCTCTTAACTGGTCAGAAACCGGGGAAAGACAATTCTTTGGTCCGGATATGATCCAGGAAGCAGAAGAGCAAGTTCGCATCGTTCGTGAGAAATTGAAAACAGCCCAGTCTCGCCAGAAGAGCCAATATGATTGTCATCATAAGGCTGTGACTTTTGAAGTCGGCGATAAGGCTTACCTTCGGGTTACCCCTCTTAAGGGAACCCATCGCTTCGGTATCAAAGGCAAATTGCTCCTCGTTACATCGGTCCTTTTCGCATTCTTGCCAAACGAGGAGAAGTTGCCTACCAATTGGAACTACCTCTGCACCTTTCCAGAGTTCATGATGTTATCTATGTTTCTCAACTCAGGTGTTGCTTCTCGGATCCTATCCGCGGAGTGGACCACGAAACGCTTGATCTCCAGGACAATCTCACATATCGAGAATATCATGTTCGTATTCTTGATAAAACCAAGCATACCACTCGACGTCATAATATCAAGTTTCTCAAGGTTCAATGGTCACATCATTCCGAGAGTGAAGCTACTTGGGAAAGGGAGGATCGTCTTCGACTTGAGTACCCCACCTTTTTCCGGAGGAACCCGAATCTCGGGACGAGATTCTTTTGAGTGGGGGTGAGTTGTCACATCCCTAGTCAGTGCTTGCATTAGGACTAGCTAGAGTGTGCAACATGTTTACTTTCTACAGAAAATTGAAATGGGAATGACAGAAAGCCCAGCACCCCTCTTCTAACAACTAGGGTTTAATAAAATCTTTTCCAATGTACCCAAAATGCCCTTAAAAATGTTCATCATCTTTGCCTTGGTCTTAAACCTCTGCCAATAATGGTGCACAATTTTCTAGGACATCCAAAGGTCTCTGGATTAATTCATATTGTAATTGCATTTGGGCATTTAAATGCTATAAAATAATTTAGGTGCCCAAATAATCATAAACTAAAATGTTCCATGATGTTCATATTATATACAGTGGGCATGACTAGTTTCATGATTTATAAAAATGTTCTAGCATTTTTATTAATTCAACAAAGTTGAAAAACAAAACAAAACAGAATAAATAGAAAACAGAAAAGAGAGAGGGAAAGGAAACTTACCTGGCGCCCACCTAGCAGGCCCACTTGCCGATCCAGCCCAGCCACCGCTCCAGCGAGCTGCTTGGCTCGGCCAGGCAGGCAGGCAGGTGCTTGACGCCGGCACCAGCGCGCGCCACGCAGCTGCCCGCCGCCCTGCCTCCTCCCCTCGCCGTTCTGCTGACCTGGGTCGGTCACCCACTTCTTCCCCGAGCCCGCAGACACGGCTCTTCCTCCCCAGCTCCTCTCCCTCGCTCCCACGCACCATGGCCAACGCTGCCGCGCCCGCGCCATCGTGATAACTGCGTCCGTCGTCGTCCCCGTGCTGCATCACTGTGTCCGTTCGCTCCGCCGTCGTCGACTACGTCGAGCGGGCCGAGCCCCGAGCGCTCGCTCGCTCTAGAGTCGTCCCCGACCCCGTCTTCCCCAACTCCGGCCGCTGAGATCGCCATCATCGCCCCGCTCAGCTCCGTCCTTCCCCGAGCCCGCTTCGACGCTTGCTGCAATCACCGTGAGCTCAGCTCCGTCCTCCCCCTCTCCGTTAACTCTCTCCTGCACCGTATGCACCGCACCACGTTCACCGCATGCACCGCCACCGAGCTCGTCGCCGACGATGCTCCGGCCACCCACTGGCCACACCATCGTGTCCAACGTGCTCACTGCATCCCCAGGAGCCCAACGCACCACTCCACGTGCCTCGCCGTGCCCCGTAGCTTCGGTTCGACTTCATCCAAGTCCGGCGACCGCCAAGGTCATCGCCGGTGATGTTCCAGGGCACCCCAGCGCACCACGCGGCCACCACCGCTTGCGCCGCACCGCCAGCTCTCCGTAGCCGCAAACCGCGCACGAAATGGTGCTCTGTAGCGCCGTCCCGAACAATTCCGGCTAGCCTCCGCCGCGCGAAATGGTCGACGCTGGCCAAACTTCGACGGGCTGATGTGGCCACTTAGTTAGGGACTAATGACGTTTAGATTAACCACTACAGCCACTGACAGTGGGCCCCTCCGCGTGGTCAAACCCAGTCAGCTCCAGTTTTCACCGGGATTAGCCCCTGTGACACTGACACGCGGAACCCACCAGTCAGGTTTGACTTGGACCAGGTCTGTTGACCTGCTGACGTCAGCACGATGTCATGCTGACGCAGTAAATGCTTTTCTGGGATTAATTGATTTAAAACATTTCAGGAAATTCTAGAAAATGCTTTAAACTTCAAAAAATCATTTAAATTCAACAGTAGCTCAGATGGAAAAGATTTATATAAGAAAATTGATCAGAAAAATCCAATCTTTCCAATGGCATTGGTTTCATGCATGTTTGAGCAAGTTAACCTTGTTGTTCACTTTAAAACATGATAATGCACTTTAAGAAATAATAGTTTGGGTATAAATTTGAATCTTTGATTCAAATGGGCTCAAACCTTTCTGTTTATAGATGCATTAGCCCAAAACACATTCATCTTTCCATGTCATGAGCATGCAT
This sequence comes from Secale cereale, assembly GCA_902687465.1. NCBI lineage: Eukaryota > Viridiplantae > Streptophyta > Magnoliopsida > Poales > Poaceae > Secale > Secale cereale. The sequence continues at coordinate 36,143,409 of LR738709.1, read as the reverse complement.
CATATTGTTGCATTTGTTTGTATATTGATTGTATCGTCGGTGTTCTCCGTGGTAGGTCCTGCTCCCGAGGATACAACTCCGTATCCAACTGAAGAGCAGTACCCGACAACCACTCTGTCAGGCAAGCAACCCATTGATCATTCCGATACAAACCCATCTTCTCAGTCCTGCTCTCTTTTACTGCATTAAGGCAACAGCGTGTGAACTGCTACTTGCTGCGGTAGTTGAACCCTATTCCTTTGCATGACCTGTCATTGGCACAGTAAATAGTTGAAACCCACTAGCATGTGTAGGAGTTGATTGAGCCATGTGATGTGTGTTCCACCATGCTACTTGTTTATGTTGCCTGCTATGCTTAGAGTTGTGTAAGGTCTGGTTCATCTGGGTGATGGATCAGAGTGAAATGATCATACTCGATAAAGAGAGGGAAGTGTGGAACATGTTTGGTAAAGGTATCGATGAAAGGCCATGTAGGAGTACATGGTGGGTTGTTTCATTGGAACCGTCCATAGGACCCGAGATCTGTACGTGTGATTCAAGTTACAGCTACTACCACGCATTGGGCTCCGGGCGCTCCAAGCCCTCTCGACTTATTAACTGCCCTTGTCCTCTGTCCAGGAGTTGCAACTAGTTTCTGGTGTTTGTAGTTTACTGGTGGTCGTGCACAACGCTGACCCTCGGGGTGGGCTGTGATGCGGCAGGTACGTGGCACGGTGTACCGGTCGCCCGTTTGGTGACTCGGGAACCCTGTACACATCGTTTGGGGCCGTGAACGACACCCCGGCCGGATCTCCCCACGGATGGAACCCAAATAGGGGATAAACCTGGACTAGGGACTTGTGTAGTTAGTCAGGTCGTGGCCGACACCCTCGCTGGGCTTCCGCTTGAAGGTTGCCGAGTACATGTTGAGTAAACGGCGATAAGTGGTGGAAGTGTGTGTGAAGAAGTACACCCCTGCAGGGTTACCAATCTATTCGAATAGCCATTGTTCGCGGTACGGACCACTTGGTTACTTATACAGTTCATAGACAAGTTGATGGATACTACTAAAAGCCTCAAGACAAGTGTGAGTGCCGTGAATGGCCCTTCCGTAGGATGACGGAAGAGGATCCACGGTGGTGTATTGTTGGTGTGAGTAGAGGACTCGTGTACGTAGTCTTATCTTGCAGTCTGTTGGGAGTTGTAGTATAGGTTAGCCAAGAGTCAAAGCTGGCTTGCTGCTATGAACTCCACTACCCTTGTTGATAATGATGCATGTATGATAGGTTCTGTTGTAAGACTTGCTGAGTACCTTTGTACTCATGTTTGCTTAATAACTGTTGCAGAGGAGAAGCCTGCCCCTTCTGATGGGTTTTACATAGACGTTGACGTCGACGAGTAGCTTGCTACCCAAACGGAGATCCTGAGCTTGTGAAGGGCCTTGTAGATAGTCAGGCTACACCAAGCCTGTTTTATTTCCAAGTTGTCTGTACTCAAACATGTTAGCTTTCGCTTGTGCTTGTGTGATTGTATGACTTGAGTGTTGGGTCATGTGACCCCTACCTGTATGGATATGTTATGTATGGCTCTTTGGAGCCTCTTAAATAAAGTACTTCGAGTCATAGAGTTCTGTTGTGATGCAATGTTGTATTTGCACATATTGAGCATATTGTGTGTATGATTGAAATGATTGGTATGCGTGGGATCCGACACCTAGTTGTTTACCTTTGGTAGCCTATCTTACAGGGAAATGCCTCCTAGTGCTTCCACTGAGCCTTGGTAGCTTGCTACTGCTCCGGAACACGTAGGCTGGCCAGCATGTGCCCTTCTTCGTTCCTGTGTCTGTCCCTTAGGGTAAATGTCATGCATTGTTCCTTTAAGTCCATGTAGCATGCTACGACTTGGGTTCATACGTTGATGACCGACACGTTCGTTGCTGGGTCATGGATGCATGTCTCTGTAATTTAGTGCCACTTTTGGTTTATAACAAGCCATGTCGGCCTGGGTTCTCTGTCATATGGATGCTAGCGACACTATCATATATGTGTGCCAAAATGCGCGAACGGTCCCGGGCCAGGTAAGGTGGCACCCGTGGGGATACCGTGCGTGAGGCCGCAAAGTGATATGACGTGTTACAAGCTAGATCGGTGTGACTTAGGATTGGGGTCCTGACACAACCCCTCGCCCGAACTGGAGCTATACGAGGCTTCTGGATGAACCGGCCGTATCAAGCAGCGCACGGAGACGCCATCGACAGAGGCAGGATAATCCGGCAGGAGAAGAAGCACATGCGCAAGAGGCGGTGGATCAGGCCAGACATGACGCCCGTCAGGCGACGCCGGTCCATCCCACCACCACAGTCGAAATAGGGATCATGTCAAGTTATTTGGGAGTGTAGTGCCTCATTCCCGCTCTATGGAACGTCAAACTGCCCAAAGATTTCAAAGGTCCGCGCAAGGTGCCCAACTACACGGCGGATCTCGCTCCGGAGGCGTGGGTAGAGAGTTATGAGATGGCCATGGAGATGCTCGACATGGATGAAGCGGCATGTGCTAAATACTTCACGATGATGCTCGAGGGCACGGCTCGCACATGGTTAAAAGGTTTGCCGCCTAGTTCCATCGGATCATGGGGGGAATTGCGTCGCCGGTTTATCAATAATTTCAAAGACACGTGCAAGCAGCCGATGTCTATTATTGATTTAGCTGCATGTGTTCAAGGGGAGCAAGAGTCCACAAGCAGTTGGGTGCGTCGAGTGTCCGAAATCTTGCACTCTTCCAATAGCATCAATCCAAGTACAGCGATAGTAACCTTGGAAGGCAACTGCCGGTTTGAGCCTTTGAGGCAAAAGCTGGGGCGGCTCAAACGTGATTGCAACGACATGGGCACACTCATGGGCGCTTTGGTAAAATATGGAGACTCTGATAACACCAAGTACCCAGACGCAGACGCAGACAAGCCAGGGATGGCGAGCAAGAACGGTAAACCGCCGCAGGCCAGTCCGGCGGGCCGAGGGTACAATGGCAAGCGTAAAGCGGAGGGCAGCTCAGACTTTGTGGCCAACACCAACGTTCAGGACAATGGGCAGCGCCGCAAAGGTAAACCGCCCCCACGCAACGGGAGGCCACCCATTAATCTAGAGCGCCAGTTGAACATGCCCTGCCCAAGGCACGGTACAGTGGAAAACCCGGCTACGCATCTCTGGAAAGACTGTTTTATTATGAAAGAGTTTATGAAACAAATCAAATATGATCACGGGCCCCCCGGCGGATCAGGTCCCAGTTTTCAAGGTCCGGGTTATCAAGGTGGTGGATTCGGTTCAGGATACCACGGCGGTAACAGTAACCACAGTGGCAACAGTCAGCATCAACATAACCAGCAACATGGCCAGGGTGGATACAACAACCAGGGGAGCCAACAGCGTCAGCAGCAGCAACAATCCGGATATCAGAATAATCCGAAGGAGCTGAGCAGTGGGCAGTATCACGTCTTCACCACAAGTCTATGCAAACGGGATCAAAAGGTTCTGAAGAGGGCAGTACACTCTGTTGAACCGGCGATACCACATTTTTTGCGTTGGTCTGAGCAACCCATTGTATGGAGCAGAGAAGATCACCCACCCCAGGTTGATAATCCGGTTCAGTTGGCTCTGGTGGTGGCACCACAGGTGGGTGGTTATAAGTTCACCGAAGTGCTTATGGATGGAGGCAGCAACATCAACATCCTGTATTATGAGACTTCTCGACGTATGGGGTTGACAGAAAAGAAGCTCAGACAGTCCAACACAGTGTTCCATGGGGTGGTACCCGGTAAATCGGCCTATCCAGTTGGAAAAATCGATCTGGAGGTGACCTTTGGAGATGAGCATGATTCTAGATCGGAGACTGTGACCTTTGAGGTGGTAAAGATCAGGAGTCCATACCATGCTCTGTTTGGGAGGCCGGTTTATGCCAAGTTCATGGCTAGACCGTGTTATGTTTATCTGCAGCTCAAGATGCCAGGCCACAAAGGAACTATCACGGTTCATGGGAGCCGCAAGATTGCATTGGAGTGCGAGGAAGGAGATGTGGCTTATGCCGAGGCGGTTTGTGCTACGGAAGAGCTAAAGTTCTATAAGGACAATGTTGATCCGGCAGATATGTCCCCGCTGAAGAAGCCGACCACGGAACATGATCCGGCATTGAAATTCAAATCGGCTGAGGAGACTAAATAGGTGGACTTTGTTCCGGGCGATCCATCCAAGCAGTTCACTATCAGCGCTAACCTAGACCCCAAATAGGAAAGCGCGCTCATCGAGTTCATCCATGAGAACTGGGATATCTTTGCGTGGAAGCCTTCTGACATGCCAGGTATACCGAGGGAACTCGCTGAGCACAGTCTTAATATTGATCCAAAGTTTAAACCAGTCAAGCAGTATCTGCGTCGCTTCAATGAGGAGAGGCGCAAGGCTATAGGTGAAGAAGTGGCTAGGCTTTTGGCCGCAAGCTTTATAATTGAGGTGTTTCATCCAGAGTGGTTGGCTAATCCGGTGCTAGTACTGAAGAAAAAGGAACTTGGAGGATGTGTGTTGATTACACAGACTTGAACAAGGCTTGCCCAACTAATCCTTTTGCTCTCCCCCGTATTGATCAAATTATCGATGCTACGGCAGGATGTGAGCGGCTGAGTTTTTTGGATGCATATTCAGGTTATCATCAGATCAAGATGACAGTTAAGGACCAGGAGAAGACAACTTTCATAACTCCCTTTGGAGCCTTCTGCTATGTATCCATGCCTTTTGGGCTCAAGAGTGCTCAGGCAACCTACCAGCGTTGTGTGCAGAACTGCCTACAAGGGCAGATTGGAAGAAATGTCCATGCATATGTTGATGACATTGTGGTGAAATCTAGGAAGGAGGAAACGCTGATAGAGGATCTGAAGGAGACCTTTGACAACCTCCGAGTTTACAAAATGATGCTTAATCCGGAAAAGTGTGTTTTTGGTGTTCCGGCGGGTAAGCTCCTGGGGTTCTTAGTGTCAAACAGAGGGATTGAAGCTAATCCGGAGAAGATCAAAGCAATCACGTCCTTGGCTAAACCGGCGTGCATCAATGATGTCCAACGCGTGGCAGGCCGTATTGCAGCACTGAGCCAGTTTATCATCCTTTAGGGGAGAAGGCAATCCCGCTCTATGAGATGATGAAAAGACGGACCGGTTTGTCTGGAGCGATGCCGCGGATGCTGCGTTTGAGGATTTGAAGAGGCAATTGGCGGAACCACCAGTCCTTGCTGCCCCGGTTGACAATGAGCCGCTTCTGTTATACATGGCTGCCAATGCCCGTGCAGTAAGCGTGGCCATTGTGGTAGAGCGCAAGGAGGCAGGCAAAGAATATCCGGTTCAATGGCCGGTTTACTACATTAGTGAGGTGCTCATTGAGTCAAAACAGAGATATCCACATTGGCAGAAGTTGGTATACAGAGTGTTCATGGTGAACCGGAAGTTGAAGCACTATTATCAGGGCCACCCAATAACCGTTGTTAGTTCGGCGCCGTTAGGGGATATAATCCAGAACAGAGAAGCCACTGGTAGGGTTGCAAAATGGGCCACTGAGCTTAGCCCGCACGGATTAAAGTATGTGCCCCGCACTGCTATAAAGTCCCAAGCACTGGTGGATTTCATTAATGACTGGACAGAGTTGCAAGTACCTGAGGAGAAGCCGGATCATACATACTTGACTATACACTTTGACGGTTCAAGGCAGTTGGAAGGCTCGGGGGCTGGAGTCGTGTTAACTTCCCCGCGAGGAGATAAGTTCTGCTATGTCCTCCGTTTAATGTTCCCTTGTACTAATAATGCTGCTGAGTATGAAGCTCTCCTCCATGGTCTGCGGATGGCCAAGGAGATGAATCTGAGCCGAGTCAAGTGTTTTGGCGATTCAGATCTGGTGGCACAACAGGTTTCGGGCAAGTGGGATTCCAAGGATCCTCTCATGGCAGCATATCGACGAGAGGTAGATTTTGTTGCTGGATACTTCAAAGGATATCAGGTGGATCATATAGACCGGCGGAAAAATGAAGCGGCCGACGCGTTAAGCCAGTTGGGTTCCCAGCGTAAACCGGTTCCGCCTAATACTTTTTTGGATGAACTGCATAATCTGTCGGTGCAGGTACCCTCAGAAGAGGACTTGGTTGTTCCTGATCCGGAAGCGCAATTGGTTGCAGCACTTCATGTTATTCCGGATTGGACACTCCCTTACTTAGCATACATGAGCCGAGGCGAGTTACCAGAGGACGAAGTCGAGGCCCGGCAGATAATCCGGCGGTCTAAATCTATGACTACTGTCAATGGAGAACTCCATCATCGCAGCGTTTCTGGAGCTTTTCATCGGTGTGTATCATCAGAGGAAGGCTGTGCTATTCTTCGAGAGATCCATGAAGGGGATTGTGGTCATCATGCTGGTTCAAAATCTTTGGTAGCTAAAGCTTTTCGTCATGGGTTCTACTGGTTGACGGCTCACGCCGACGCAGAGGACTTGGTTAGGAAATGTGATGCTTGCCAGAGATTCTCGCGGCGTGCTCATGTACCGGCACAGGAGCTGAGGATGATCCCAATTACTTGGCCGTTTGCGACTTGGGGGCTTGATATGGTTGGACCCTTTAAGAGATCCCAAGACAGTAAGTGTGATGCAGCAACAGCGGTTCAGTTCATCAAAAAGGTGATTTTCCGGTTTGGCTTTCCACATAGCATTATAACTGATAATGGCACCAAACTATCCAAGGGGGCTATGGAGGAGTTCTGTCAAAGAGAGCATATTCGCCTTGATGTATTATCAGTAGCTCACCCTCAGTCCAATGGCCAAGCTGAAAGAGCCAACCAAGAGATCTTGAGAGGCATCAAGCCCCGGCTTATGGTTCCTTTGGAAAGAACACCGGGTTGTTGGGTGGAGGAATTGCCTTCTGTCTTATGGAGCATCAATACTACACCTAACAGATCCACAGGGTACACGCCTTTCTTCATGGTATACGGAGCAGAAGCGGTCCTCCCTAGTGATATCCGGCACGACTCTCCGCGGGTGGCAGCTTATGTTGAAGCGGATAATGAACAAGCAAGGCAAGACAGTTTGGACCGGCTAGACAAAGAACGGGGCACGGCAGCAGCACGATCAGCGATTTATCAACAAGACCTGCGTCGGTACCACAGCCGCCGGATTAAGTCCATGACATTTCAGGAAGGAGATCTAGTGCTCCGGCTTATCTAGAACCAGACAGATATGCACAAGTTGTCCCCACCTTGGGAAGGACCCTTTGTGGTCAGCAAGAACCTGCACAACGGATCATACTACCTCGTCGATGTTCGAGAACATAAGGACTCACGTACGGTAGAGGAGGAGACCAAGCGGCCGTGGAACATCGCTCTTCTTCGACCTTACTATACTTGAACCATTGGCTCCGCTTTATGTACAATGTATATATTATGATTAATAAAATAAACCGACGCCCCCGGTAAACCGGGGAATCAGCCATCTTTTTTTTCAAAAGAGTATCACATGGGGGCTTCAAAGGAAGCTTTCCATGGCCTCTTAAAACCGGCGCCCTTGATAAAATCAAGGAATCAGCCGTGTCTTCCACACAACAGAGTATCACATGGGGGTTTTCAATGAAACCTTCCATGGCCTCTTGAACCGGCGCCCTTGCTACATCAAGGAATCAGCCATCTTTTCTATACAAAACAAGAATCACATGGGGGCTTTCGCGGGCAAGGAAGTTTCCCATGGTCTCTTGAGCCGGCGGCGATATGAAGCCCATCATAAGAGCACTGCTCTGGTTGCTTTGGCAATTTCCACATGATGATGAGGGGTAGAAGAGGGTTCGATGCCTAGCACAACTCAAACATATGCCCCGACGAGCAATGCTCACACACTACTTGGGGGCTCTCAGCGAGTTGAATATCCTTGTAGTGAACATGGCTTGGAAGCCCGGTGCATACACCTAAAACCCCGGATTAACCTGCCTGCATCAAGTAAATCACGCCGTCCAGGTAAACCTGGTATGACCCGTCGAACGTATCACAAGTCAATCCTTCGGGACCCTGAACTTGGTCACGTTAAATTGACGATCATCAAGTGATTACCCAAGCCAAAGTCTTTATGAGATTTTGAATCATTGGGTAGCTATTGACATTGATGATTTGGTTAAGGATTGTGGATCATCTTGACAGGCTTTGCTAAAATGGTTAATGACAGTAGCTTGGCAGCTCATAAAAAGCCTCGAATTTGGAGCCTGGCAGCTCGTAACAAGCCTCGACTACATGGTCTTATTTGCCTAAAAAAAACTTTATTTTTCATTTTTTTATGTTTTCACAAATCTTTATCGTCAAGGTCATTGGTTTTTAACCAAGTCCATTGATTCAAGACCGGACAACTACAAGGTGGTCCATATATCTACAGAGCTAAAGTCTGGGTCATAAACACCAGCACTAGTCAAACCGGCGTTCATCGTAACTCGGATCGACCTTCATGCTAAGCCGACCAGAGAGCTAAGGGAGTCATCAGAACTCATGCCTTGGATTATTCCCACCGGGTTAAGGTTTACAAATACACTTAATCACAGGTATGATATATGTTTATATTTTATTTGCAGTTCAAGTTATTTACTTAGAACATGTGTCAGGGCAGTATAACCCGTCCGATGGTAAACCGCCAGGACATCCTTTAGCATTGTTCATGCAAACACAGGTAATATAAACTGTTAAAGCATTGCAAACAAGAGATAAATCGGGAATTGCCAATCAAAGTAATACCACGAAGGATAACAGTGGGACAAAGACAGTATCTCAACTATTCTATTACAAGGCACTTGCAGGCCCAAAAGAATATCAGTTTTTGCAAAGTGTTCAACACATAAAGATTAAACCGGAGCCGGTTTAAGATTCTTCTTCGGCTCGCTGGGAAGACTGAGGGTCAGCTTGCTCTGGATCTTCGTCGGCTTCTGGCAGCTGCTGGAAATCAGGAGTGCTCCAGTCAATCTTGGCAAGGGCGCGGAAATATACTTCATCGTTTATGAGGTCTGACGGATCAACGTCAGGAGCGAAGGTATGCTTAGGAATGGGTGGGATCAGATTTTCGGTGTCATAAACCGGCCGCTCCACCCACGCATTCTCTAAATCATAACCTGGATGATACCTTGTTAAGTCCGCTTCATCGGCAAGCTTACTGGCAAGAGGGCGCATATCTTTCGTTAAAGTGCGAAGATCTTCAGCAGAAAAGGCTGACCCGTCTTCTTTCATGCTGGGATAACCATTCATGGCCTCTGCCGGATCAAAATCGGGAACCCATGCCTGGGCCCGGGTTAACGCCATGAGAGAGCCAGCTCTGGCAGCAGATTTCTTCACTTCAACAAGTCGAGCAGGCAAGATAGATAACTTCTCCAGAGTACCTGGGATAGTGGTCGGCGCCGGTTTATTATGCGACATAGCACTAATGGCCCTTTGAGCACCGGAGTTGAGTTGTTCCACCAAGGTATAAGCAGCCTTCAGCTTCCTCCGTACATCATCTCCAAGATGAGTTACGCGCCTCCCTACATACAAGTGATGGGTTAAACCGGAGCAGTAAACGATTGCAAGGATACAAACATATGAAGACAAGTACTCACCGAAGATGGCAGATGTCATCTCGTTTATATGATGCTTTAACCCGGATAACTCTTCCGTCACCGGGTTAAGGGCAGCCTCAGCATCCTTCGCTCTCTTCTCTAAAGCAGCCCTTTGCACCTCCCACGTGGACCGCTCAGCTTCAAAGTCCGGCTGCTGCAGACCAATCCTGTTGTGACTAATGATCCGCCCAGGCTGTGTTCTCCATAGCGTCACCCCGCCCCCCCGGAGCAGCAGGATCTTCATGATCCATGGGGGAGGGATCATCATGCCGAACTTCAACATTTTCCTCCAAAGGGTTGGCCGCTTCAAGATCCTCTGTCGGCTCAGTGGTGGTGTGTTCGGTAGCCGGATTATTTAATTTCGCCTTCTTGCTAGGCTTGGGCATACTGATAAGGACTAAAAGAGTAATGAAAATCACAAAGTCAAAACGGAAAGGTAAACCGGACATTTTGAAAGATGACTTACCCAGGAACGGTCTTAAGCACCGGGACTTGAGTAGCAGTCGACTCGCCGGAAGAAGACAGAGGAGCTTCCTGGTAGTTGGGATCAGATGGTTTAAGAGGTTTGCGAATAAGACCTGCTTTTGGATGAAGAAGGGTTGGAGTAAGCAAAACCTCTGAGAGGCGTCTGCGAGCGGGCGTATGGGGTAATTCGGATGATTCAACCACGTGATCACTATGGTGTGTGGTCCGGCGAGCCTCATGTTTCTGTTTCTTCAAAAGAAAATTGGGATCCAATTGAGCATAAGGGTGAGAAAATAGATACTTCCGGGCTACCTGACGAATTTTGGGTGGCAACGGTTCTGAGTCAGAGGAAAGAGAGATTACCTCGATTTTATCCGCTATACTCCCTTCCGCTAGATCCTGGGAAAGGACATTGTTAATATAAACACAGACAAAGGAAAGTTAAAGGTATGAGAACCAAGCAGTACCTCAGCCGGATCATCTTCTTCAGGGTTTGAACCGGAAGCGGCGGCAGGTTTCTTCTTCTGTTCGTTTACGGCTAAGCTCTTCTTGCGGGTTGGCTTCGCCGGTTTATCTTGAGCCTTCCTCTTCCAGAAGGGATCATTGGCCTGAGTAAAAGAGTAAAAATATATTAAGGACAAGAAATATAGACCGATTAAAGAAGAAAGAAAGGGACAGAAGAATCTTACGGATGGCGGTTCATTGTTTGCGCAGAATGGAGCTAAGCCGGTTCGGCTGCACTCCTCCAGAGGAATGTTCAACATCTTTTTTGCAGATTCAGTAACTTCCTTGTCAGGAATCACAATGTTTGTATGACGCTGGGGGTCTTCTGGATTGCCAGTATATTCGCACATTAAGCTTGAGCGCCGGCTTAATGGGAGAATACTCCAAGAGAGCCAGCAGCGGACAAAGTCAACCCCGGTTAAACCGTTAGCTACGAAAGCCCTGAGCTTGGAGAGTTGGGGGGCATATCGAGCCTGGTCTTGGGCGCTCAGACGCTGCGGGAAAGGATGATCCGGCGTCAGGCGGTAAGCACGGTAACCCTGCAGCAGATTTTATCCCTCGGGCGAAGTATCCTTGAAGTAGAACCAAGTCTGGTTCCAATCCTTGGGGTGGCTGTGAAGAGTGGCGTGAGGAAAGCTTACGTCCTTCCGTTTTTGGATGCTCACACCACCAAGTTCAGTATGGGGCCCGTCAGAAAACTCACTCCGGCGGTTCAGATGGAAGAAATCCCGGAACAGCTCCATAGATGGCTCCTCTTGCATATATGCTTCGAAGAAGACTTGGAAATTGCAGATGTTTGATACGGAATTGGGACCTAAATCTTGCGGATGGAGTTGAAAATCGGCTAAAACATCACGGAAGAACTTTGAATCGGGAGGGCTAAAACCCCGGGCCAGATGATCGAAAAAGACTATGGTCTCTCCCTCCTTAGGCTTAGGAGGACACTCTTTTCCAGGGGCCCACCAGTGTAGAAACTCTTTAGGATCCAGAACACCAATTGAGGCCGCCTCCACTAAATCGTCCTCAGTGATACGGGATGGAACCCAGTTGCAGGCAACAAACTGTTTCGTTGTGGAAGCCATCTTTTTCAAGGAAGGAATGCTGAAAAATACAACACAAGATCCGATTTACCATCCACTAGACATAAACCGGCGCATTTTATAAAGATGTTGATTTAATTGACGGTTTAAGCTAGGGGCTAATGGTGCCTACTGATCCAGATTACGTGGTGTCGCGGTACATGATGTTGGTGCTGCTGCCGCCGTCTACCAGTACTCGGGAGAAACGATAGGCCCGCCTGTCGATGGAGAGGGTAGCGTCCAGGACCAAGGCATAGGCCCCTGGTGATGGCATGACAGCTGGGTGATCCTCTCGGCTCCAGTTGATGGGCCTCTCAGACCAGTGCATGAATTTTGGGTCTTTTACGGCAATGGTATTGACTTCTCTGCGCTGCTGGCGCCGGCTGTGCCTATCGTCCACCTGGCTGGTGAAGACGACATAGGCCCCGTTCTCTTATGGGAATTCGTCCTAGACCTGGCCGCCAGGACGTGCCGCCGGCTGATTGAGAGGCAGGGCCGGCTGCCCAGCAGGCGGTGGTGGCAGAGCTTCTCCCCTAGCAATCCTCGTGAGCCAATGACACTTTCGCGTGGTGTGGTTGGAATGCTTCGCGCCACTGTGGAACTTGCAGGGGGCGTCCAGAGCTTCGTCGAAGGAGAAAGCTGGCTGCCAGACTGGCTTGCCGCCCTTCTGGCGGTTGGGTCCTGCTTGAGCTTCTGGCTGCTGGCCGTCAACTGTTTCCACTAGCCGGCTGTTGGCAGCCGGCGCGTGGGTCTTGCGTTTGTGGTCGTTGGGCTACTGACTCTCCAGCCGGCGTCTTGGGAGTTGGAGGAGTCATCTTGCCAGAAACATCCACTTGCAGCTCGGTCTTCATGGAGGAGTCGGCGGTGACGTACTTGTCTGCTATGCTCAACAGCTCGTCAGCGTGGCCGGCTCATCACAAAGGAGTTTGTGTTTGAGAAAGGTGCCTTCTCTGCACCCGGCCGTGAAATACTCGATGGCTTGTACCTCGTGCACTCCTTCACAAGAGTTTCGCAGCTCTTCCCAACGTGTCAGATAATCGCGGGCTGACTCATCTGGGCCTTGGACACATAGGGAGAGCTGGCGCGGCTTGGGAGGACGCTTGTAGGTGCTGGTGAAGTTGCAAGTGAAGGCGACAGTGAAGTCCAACCAGCCATTGATGATGTTGGGTTTGAGGCCGTTCAGCCATGTCCGGGCCGTGACCTAGAGCATAAGTTGCACGTACTTCACCGCAACACGCCTGTTGCCGGTGGCTATGCTGACAACTGTGGAGTAGACGACCAGCCAGTCCTCCGGTTTCACTGATCCGTTGTACTTGGGGGTATCTCTGGGGAGCGAGAAGCCCTTGGGGAAAGGCTCGTTGCGGATGCGGGGGCCGAAACAGGCCGGGCCGAGGTCATCTTCTTCTTCGACCGCCTGGGACCGAGCTATTCGGTCTAGGCGGTGGCGGGCGTCGTTCTCCCCAACCCACTCGCGGCGGCCTAAGCGGCCTGCCAGAGAGGGGTGTTCAACGGGCGGAGGGGACACGCGCCTCTCCCGCCTAGGAGGAGACGGATGTTCCCCTCGCCGCTCTACAGCCCTTGAGCGGCCGTCTTCGTCACGCTCGATGGTGATACAAGTCTACCAGCTACGGCTAGCAGCCGGCTCTGAGTCTCGCCGGTTGGGAGCGCCGACTGTTGGAGAGCAATATGTGGCTCCTTTCTCTTGCCGAAGAGGGCGGTTGTCAGCGTGCGCGCCGGCCTCTGATACCCGGCGACGGGCCTCCTGCTGCGCGGCGGCAGCGTCGAGGAGCTGGCGGGCGCGCTGAGTCACGCAACGATGCTCGTCTCCCTCCAAGTGGCCCATCTCATCGACTGCCGCCTGGGCAGCCCTTAGGTTCTCCGATGGAGTGAGGTACACAGGCCGCGGGGCCCCCAGCATGTCCGCTAGCAGCCCGCCACGATTGCGAACGGTGCCAGCCCGGCTAGGCTCGCCAGCAGCCGCGTGCCGCAGATGGCACGGTCCATCTCGCGGCGGTAGGCTTCAGTGAGGCGTCAGGAGGCGGCCAGCTTGTTGGTGCTGTCAAGGAGCGAGACGCGGAGCGCCTCCAACGCCGCGCCGTCTGTCCCCGCCGCAACAAGAGAGGCGAGGTTCCGCAGAGCGGCCTCGAGCGGGTCTTGGTCCGCCCCGCCGAACGGTTCGTCGTGGTTGGTGACGAACACTTCCATGACGGTGTCGGTGGTGCCGCTAGCCGTTGGAGAGGGGAGGGGGTCGTCGGTGATCACCACGTGCTCGGGGAAGGAATCGACGGGCTATGCATCGAGGTTAATGATCATGTCTACTGGTGGGTCAGAAGAGCCCATTGACTCCACATCAGAGGCGCGCTCGTCGACGATGTGGAGCTTGTCGAGGAGCTCGACGAGGCAGCTCTCCGGAGCTACTATCTCGGCCGCCGGAGAGGGCTCGTCATGAATGCGGACGCCACCGAGAAGGTCGGCGAATCCACTCGCGGCGCATGCGGCCTCAGCGCCGCGAAGCATCCCGGTTTCCACGCCTATGGGCGTGTTGGGCTGGCTGCTCTCGCCAGGGAGGAACAAAGTTCCTGTCCAGAACATGTCTCCGGACGACGGTGCACCTTGCCCCACGGTGGGCGCCAAATGTCGGGGTTTTGGGACGACATATGCCAACGGATGGCTTATCATGCATGGGACAATAGAACGTCGTCGGGCCCTGGAAGCGGGATAAAGCGGAACTTAGGACGCCTACGGATCTTACCCAGGTTCGGGGCTCTCCGAGGAGATAACACCCCTAGTCCTGCTCTGCGGGGACTCCGGGTCATGACTAATGTCACTATGGTAGCTACAAGGTTGCTCCTCGAGCTATGTCGTCTAGAGGAGGAAGATGAACAAGGCTAGCTCGCTGCCTTCGCTCTAAGGATCCGGGGTGGTTGCTAGGGTTTCTCTCTTTCTCTCTATGTGCTCTCCTTCTTCTAAGGTTTAATCTTCCAATCCCTCCTCATGGAGGACCCTGGGGGTTTATATAGGCCTACCCCCAGGGGTACAATTGTAATCTCAACGGAGTGGCCCCCGGATGTCAGCGTCTCCTGGTGCCGGCCTCGCCGCCTGTCTGCTGGGGCCCGCCGCCTGCGGGCCCATGTGATTGCCTTTTACTGTTGGCGTGCTTCTGCTGACGGCAGCATCGTCAGGGGGGGTAGTGGCTACAGTGCCGCTGTCTCCTGCCGTACACTGCCGCCACGCCCTATCTTGTCATCTTGATGAGGTTCAAACTTCCAGGGCAGGATCCGCCGTCTGTTATCAAGCGGCCGCCTCCCCTGGCCGCCTGTCAGGGGCGGTTCGTCTATGACTTACCCACTAGCCGGTGGGACCAGCCGCCTGCTAGCCCTGCCGTCCGCGGGTAGTGGGATCGTGGCCTCCTCTAACCAAAGCTTGGTCACTCGAAGCGTTGCTACAGTGTCTCGCCGCTTAGGAGGCGTCCATAAAGTACATGTTCACTGAAGCTACACCCTAATAGATTCTCTAAGAACGCGCTCACTGTAGCCATGCCTCAGCTGCGCGGTGGTCCCCCAGCCCGCATCCCGAGGGAGGGGCGTATGACCGTCTGCCACCTGCTAGCTGTGATGTTGCCGCCTGTTTGGGTCCCTGCCGCCTGCTGGCAACCGTCTTCTAGGGCAAGCTGTCCTAGGAGGCGGCCTGATGAGCAGACGACCGGGGGGTAACAGACGGCCATAAATTGTCTTGAAATACCAAGGGTGGTCGCTGAGGACACCCGTGGTCAATATCTCCGACACCTAAGGATTTCAAGGGCCCCCGCAAGGTGCCTAACTACACGGTGGATCAACCCCTGCTACTTCTCGAGCTTGCGTTGTATTCCCTCAAAGAGGAAAGGGAGATGCAGCAAAGTAGCGTAAGTATTTTCCTCAGTTTTTGAGAACCAAGGTATCAATCCAGCAGGAGACCACTCGCGACTACCTCGCACCTGCACAAACAAATAAGAACTTCGCCGCCAACGCGATAAGGGGTTGTCAATCCCTTTACGGACACTTACAAAAGTGATATATGATAGATAGCTTAGGATAGTATTTTTGGTATAAGAACAGAAAGTAAAGAAAGTAAATAAGCAACGAGAATAGAAATTTAAGGGAACGTAATATGATAAAGATAGACCCGGGGGACATAGGTTTCACTAGTGGCCTCTCATGATAGCAGAATTCTACGGTGGGTGAACAAATTACTGTCCAGCAATTGATAGAAAAGCGCATAGTTATGAGAATATCTAGGCATGATCATTATATATAGTCATCACGTCTATAACAAGTAGACCGAAACGATTCTGCATCTACTACTATCACTCCACACATCGACCACCATCCAGCATGCATCTAGAGTATTAAGTTCATAAGAACAGAGTAATGCCTTAAGCAAGATGGCATGGTGTAGAGGGATAAACTCAAGCAATGTGATATAAACCCCATCTTTTTACCCTCGATGGCAACAATACAATACAATATGTGCCTTGCTTCCCATGTTGTCACTGGGAAAGGATACCGCAAGATTGAACCCAAAGCCAAGCACTTCTCCCATTGCAAGAACTATAGATCTAGTAGGCCAAACCAAACCAATAATTCGAAGAGACTTACAAGGATATTATAATCATACATAAAAGATTTCAGAAAAGAATCAAATATTGTTCATAAATAATCTTGATAATAAACCCACAATTCATTGGATTTTGACAAACACACCGCAAAATGATTACATCGAATAGATCTCTTCGAAGATCGAAGAGAACTTTGTATTGAGATCCAAAAAGAGAGAAGAAGCCATCTAGCTAATAACTATGGACCCGAAGGTCTGTGGCAAACTACTCACAACTCATTGGTGAGGCTATGGTGTTGATGTAGAAGCACTCCGTGATCGATCCACCCTCCGGCGGAGCTCCGGAACAAGCCCCAAGATGGGATCTCACGGGAACAGAAGGTTGCGGCGGTCGAATTAGGGTTTTCTCTTTTGCGTCGATGTTTTCAGGGTACGTGAATATATATAGGAGGAAGGAGGGCACCGGGGGAGCCAGAGGGGGCCCACGAGGGTGGGGGCGCGCCCTGCCCCCTCGTGGCCGCCTCTCTGGTTGCCTCGCGTGTACTCGAAGTCTTCTGTGTAGATACGATTCCAAAAATAACTCTCCCGAAGGTTTCATTCCGTTTGGACTCCGTTTGATATCCCTTTTCTGCGAAAGACTGAAATAGGCAAAAAAAAACAGTAATTTGCACTAGGCCTTGGGTTAGTAGGTTAGTCCCAAAACTAATATAAAAGTGTATAATAAATCCCATTAATCATCCAAAACATAATATATATAATAGCATGGAACAATCAGAAATTATAGATACGTTGGAGACGTATCAAGCATCCCGGAGCTTAATTCCTGCTTGTCCTCCAGTAGGTAAATGATAAAAACACATTTTTTTGATGTGGAATGCTAACCAACATAATTCTCATTGTAATTCTATTTATTGTGGCATGAATGTTCAGATCCGAAAGATTCAAGACAAAAGTCTATATTGACATAATAATGATAATACTTCAAGCATACTAATAAAGCAATCATGTCTTCTCAAAATAACATGACCAAAGAAAGTTATCTCTACAAAATCATATAGTCTGGCTATGCTCCCTCTTCATCACACAAAATATTCATATCATGCACAACCCCGGTTTCAGCCAAGCAATTGTTTCATACTCAAAAAAAAAATCAATCCTTTCAACTTCCACGCAATACATGAGCGTGAGCCATGGATATAGCGCTATAGGTGGAATAGAGTGGTGGTTGTGGAGAAGACAAAAAGAAGGAAGATAGTCTAACATCAACTAGGCTTATCAATGTGATATGGAGATGCCCATCAATAGATATCAATGTGAGTGAGTAGGGATTGCCATGCAATGGATGCACTAGAGCTATAAGTGTATGAAAGCTCAACAAAAGAAACTAAGTGGGTGTGCATCCAACTTGCTTGCTCATGAAGACCTAGGGCATTTGAGGAAGCCCATCGTTGGAATATACAAGCCAAGTTCCATAATGAAAATTTCCACTAGTATATGAAAGTGACAAAACAAGAGACTCTCTATCATGAAGATCATGGTGCTACTTTGAAGCACAAGTGTGGAAAAGGATAGTAGCATTGTCCCTTCTCTCTTTTCTCTCATTTTTTTGGAGGGGCTTTTCCTCTTTCTTTTATTTAGCCCCTCTCTAATTTATTTTTGGCCTTTCCTCACATGGGACAATGCTCTAGTAATTAATATCATCACACTTTTATTGACTTACAACTCAAAGATTACAACTCAAAGCTAAATATGACTCTATGTGAATGATGATGAAGCATGTCATATGAATGGAACGGTGGAAAGTTGTATGGCAATATATCTCAGAATGGCTATGGAAATGCCATGATAGGTAGGTATGGTGGCTGTTTTGAGGAAGGTATATGGTGGGTGTATGGTACCGGCGAAAGTTGCGCGGTACAAGAGAGGCTGGCAATGGTGGAAGGGTGAGAGTGCGTATAATCCATGGACTCAACATTAGTCATAAAGAACTCATATACTTATTGAAAAAATCTACGTGTTATCAAAACAAAGTATTCAACGCATGCTCCTAGGGGAAGGGTTGGTAGGAGTTAACCATCGCGCGATCCCGACCTCCACACAAAAGATGACACTCAATAAATAAATCATGCTCCAACTTCGTCACATAACGGTTCACCATACGTGCATGCTACGGGAATCACAAACTTTAACACAAGTGTTTTTCGAATTCACAATTAATCCACTAGCATGACTCTAATATCATCATCCTCATATCTCAAAACAATCATCAAGTGTCAAACTTCTCCTATCATTCAATGCACTTGTATGAAAGTTTTTACTAGACTCATCTTGGATGCCTATCATATTAGGACTAGTTTTATAACCAAAGCACATTACCATGCTGTTATAAAAGACTCTCAAAAGGATATAAGTGAAGCATGAGAGATCAATAATTTCTACAAAATAAAACCACCACCGTGCTCTAAAAGATATAAGTGAAGCACTAGAGCAAAACTATCTAGCTCAAAAGATATAAGTGAAGCACATAGAGTATTCTAATAAATTCTAGATCATATTTATCTCTCTCAAAAGGTGTTCCCAACAAGGATGATTGTGGCAAACTAAAAAGCAAAGACTCAAATCATACATGACGCTCCAAGCAAAACACATATCATGTGGTGAATAAAAATATAGTCCCGAGTAAAGTTACCGATAGACGAAGACGAAAGAGGGGATGCCTTCCCGGGGCATCCCCAAGCTTAGGCTTTTGGTTGTCCTTGAATTTTACCTTGGGGTGCCTAGGGCATTCCCAAGCTTAGGCTCTTGCCACTCTTTGTTCCATAGTCCATCAAAGCCATACACAAAACTTGAAAACTTCACAACACAAAACTTAGCCAAAAATCTTGTGAGCTCAGTTAGTACAAGAAAACAAACCACCACTCAAAGGTACTGTAATGAACTCATTCTTTGTTTATATTGGTGTTAAACCTACTATATTCCAACTTCTCTATGATTCATACCCCCCCCCATACTACTCATAGATTCATCAAAATAAGCAAACAACACACGAAAAACAGAATCTGTCAAAAACGGAATAGTTTGTAGTGATCTGTTACTTTTGAATACTTCTGTAACTCAAAAAACATTGAAATAAATTTCTGGACATGAGGAATTTGTCTATTAATCATGTGCAAAAAAATCACCTAAAAAGCACTCTCCAGCAAAAAATGCCAGCCAATCGCGTGAGCACTAAAGTTTCTGTTTTTCACATAAACTTCACACAAGTCTTCCCAAAGGTTCTACTTGGCACAAACACTAATTAAAACACGAAACCACATCTAAAAATTAGCTATATGCAATATTTATTCCTAAATAGAAGCAAAAACAAAGAAAATAAAATTGGGTTGCCTCCCAACAAGCGTTGTCGTTTAACGCCCCTAGCTAGGCAAGATACAAGAATAGATCTAGGTATTGCCATCTTTGGTAGGCAATCCATAAGTGGCTCTCATAATAGATTCATAAGGTAATTTGACTTTCTTTCTAGGAAAGTGTTCCATGCCTTTCCTTAACGGAAATTGGAATCTAATATTTCCTTCCTTCATATCAATAATTGCACCAATCGTCCTAAGGAAAAGTCTACCAAGAATAAAAGGACATGAAGGATTGCAATCTATATCAAGAACAATGAAATCTACGGGCACATAATTCCTATTCGCAACAATAAGAACATCATTAATCCTTCCCATAGGATTCTTAATGGTAGAATCCGCAAGATGCAAATTTAAAGAACAATCATCAAGCTCATGGAAACCTAACATATCACGCAAAGTTTTTGGAATTGTAGAAACACTTGCACCCAAATCACATAAAGCAAAGCATTCATGATCTTTAATTTTAATTTTAATAGTAGGTTCCCACTCATCATAAAGCTTTCTAGGGATAGAAACTTCTAATTCAAGTTTTTCCTCATAAGACTGCATTAAAGCATCAACTATGTGTTTGGTAAAAACCTTATTTTGACTATAAGCATGTGGAGAATTTAGTACGGATTGCAACAAGGAAATACAATCTATTAAAGAGCAATTATCATAATTGAATCCCTTGAAATCCAAAATAGTGGGTTCATCACTATGCAAAGTTTTAACCTCTTCAATCCCACTTTTAACAATTTTAGCATCAAGATCTACAAACTCTGAATCATTGGGACGCCTTTTAACTAAAGTAGACTCATCTCCAATCCCATCTTTATCAAGATTCATACTAGAAAACAAGGATCTAATAGAAGACACATCAATAACTTTCAGATCTTCATCTTTATTTTCATGATAATTAGAAGAACACGCTTTCATAAAGTAAATATTTTTAGCACACATCCTAGCGGTTCTTTCCTTGCACTCATCAATGGAAATTCTCATGGCTTTGAGAGACTCATTGATATCATGCTTAGGTGGAATAGATCTAAGTTTTAAAGAATCAACATCAAGAGTAATTTTATCCAAGTTTATAGCCAACTCATCAATCTTAAGCAATTTTTCTTCAAGCAAGGCATTGAAATTCTTTTGCGAATTCATAAACTCTTTGACACTAGTCTCAAATTCAGAGGGCATCTTACCAAAATTTCCATAAGAGTTATTGTAGGAATTAACATAATTATTAGAGGAATTACTAGGAAAAGGCATAGGATTAAAGTTTCCTCTATAAGCAGTGTTACCAAAATTATTCCTACCAACAAAATTCACATCCAAAGATTCATTATTATTTTCAATCAACGTGGATAAAGGCATATCATTAGGATTAGAAGAAGCACTCTTAGTAGCAAATAATTTCATAAGTTCATCCATCTTTCCACTCAAAACACTATTCTCTTCAATAGCATGCACTTTTTTACTAGTTGATCTTTCGGTGTTCCATTGAGAGTAGTTAACCATAATATTATCTAGGAGTTTGGTAGCTTCTCCTAAGGTGGTTTCCATGAAAGTGCCCCCCGCGGCCGTATCTAAAAGATTTCTAGAAGCAAAATTCAAGCCGGCATAAAAGTTTTGTATAATCATCCATAAGTTCAAACCATGTGTAGGGCAATTACGTATCATTAATTTCATTCTCTCCCAAGCTTGTGCAACATGCTCATGATCTAGTTGCTTAAAATTCATAATGTCGTTTCTAAGAGAGATAATCTTAGCGGGAGGAAAATACATAGAGATAAAGGCATCTTTGCACTTATTCCATGAATCAATACTATTTCTAGGCAAAGAGGAAAACCTAGTTTTAGCACGATCTCTAAGTGAAAACGGAAATAGCTTTAATTTAATAATATCATTATCCGTATCCTCTTCTTTTGCATATCACACAAATCAACAAGTTGCTTAGATGGGTAGCGGCATCTTTACTAGGAAGGCCAGAAAATTGATCTTTCATGACAAGATTCAACAGAGCAGCATTGATCTCACAAGATTCAGCATCTAAGATAGGAGCAATCGGAGTGCTAATAAAATCATTATTGTTGGTATTGGAAAAGTCACACAATTTGGTATTGTCTTGAGCCATAGTGACAAGCAAGCAATCCAACACACAAGCAAACAAGAGGCAAGAGAACGGTAAACACACGGAAAAACAAGGGTGAATAAAATGGCAAGGGTGAAGTGGGGGAGAGGAAAACGAGAGGCAAATAATGTAATGCGAAGGATAAGGGTTTGTGATAGGTACTTGGTATATGACTTTTGCGTAGATCTCCCCGGCAACGGCGCCAGAAATTCTTCTTGCTACTTCTCGAGCTTGCGTTGTATTCCCTCGAAGAGGAAAGGGTGATGCAGCACAGTAGCGTAAGTATTTCCCTTAGTTTTTGAGAACCAAGGTATCAATCCAGTAGGAGACCACGCTTGAGTCCCTCGCACCTTCACAAACAAATAAGAACTTCGCAGCCAACGCGATAAGGGGTTGTCAATCCTTTACGGTCACTTACAAAAGTGAGATCTGATAGATAGGATAGGATAGTATTTTTGGTATTTTTGGTATAATAACAGAAAGTAAAGAAAGTAAATAAGCAACAACAATAGAAATTTAAGGGAAAGTAATATGATAAAGATAGACCCGGGGGCCATAGGTTTCACTAGTGGCTTCTCTCATGATAGCAGAATTCTACGATGGGTGAACAAATTACTGTCGAGCAATTGATAGAAAAGTGCATAGTTATGAGAATATCTAGGCATGATCATTATATATAGGCATCACGTCTGTAACAAGTTGACCGAAACGATTCTGCATCTACTACTATTACTCCAGACATCGACCGCCATCCAGCATGCATCTAGAGTATTAAGTTCATAAGAACATAGTAACGCCTTAAGCAAGATGACATGGTGTAGAGGGATAAACTCAAGCAATATGATAAAAAACATCTTTTTATCCTCGATGGCAACAATACAATATGTGACTTGCTGCCCCTGCTGTCACTGGGAAAGGACACCGCAAGATTGAACTCAAAGCCAAGCACTTCTCCCATTGCAAGAACTATAGATCTAGTAGGCCAAACCAAACCAATAATTCGAAGAGACTTGCAAGGATATTATAATCATACATACAAGATTTCAGAAAAGAATCAAATATTGTTCATAGATAATCTTGATCATAAACCCACAATTCAATGGATCTCGACAAACACACATCAAAAAGATTATCGAATATATCTCCTCGAAGATCGAAGAGAAGTTTGTATTGAGATCCAAAAAGTGAGAAGAAGCCATCTAGCTAATAACTATGGACCGGAAGGTCTGTGGCAAACTACTCATAGCTCATTGGTGAGGCTATGGTGTTGATATAGAAGCACTCCGTGATCGACCCCCCCCCCCTTCGGCGGAGCTCCGGAACAGGCCCCAAGATGGGATCTCACGGGAATAGAAGGTTGCGGCGGTGGAATTAGGGTTTTCTCTGTTGCGTCGATGTTTTCAGGGTACGTGGATATATATAAGAGGAAGGAGGGCACCGGGGGAGCCAAATGGGCCCACGAGGGTGGGGGCGTGCCTGCCCCCTGGGTGCGCCCTACCCCCTCGTGGCCGCCTCTCTCATTCCCTCGCATGTACTCCAAGTCTTCTGTGTAGATACGGTTCCAAAAATAACTCTCCCAAAGGTTTCATTCCGTTTGGACTCCGTTTGATATCCCTTTTCTGCGAAACAGTGAAATAGGCAACAAAAAAAACACCAATTTGCACTAGGCCTTGGGTTAGTAGGTTAGTCCCAAAAATAATATAGAAGTGTATAATAAAGCCCATTAAACATCCAAAACATAATATATAATAACATGGAACAATCAAAAATTATAGATACGTTCGAGACGTATCAAGCATCCCCAAGTTATATATTAAGGAGTGACCTCTAGAACCCTTGGTGTACCATGTTTAGCGTCGGCGCTACGCAATGAGCGTTTACCTAAGGATTTCAAGGGCCCCCGCAAGGTGCCTAACTACACGGCGGATCAATCCCAGAGGCTTGGATTGAGAGTTATGAGATGGCCATGGAGAGGTTGGATGTTAGTGATGTTGCATGTGCTAAGTACTTCACCATGATGTTGGATGGGCCAGCACGCACTTGGCTGAAAGGATTGCCCCCTAACTCCATCAGGTCATGGGCTGAATTGAAGACGCGTTTTATCAAAAATAAATAAAGACACGTGCAGCCTATGTCAATTCTTGATTTAGACTCTTGTGTCCAGGGTGAGAGCGAGTCAACAACCCACTGGGTACGCCGGATATCAACTGTTATCCACTCATCGGATAGTATCAACGTCGGTTCAGCCATCCTGATGTTGGAAAAGAATTGTCGTTTCCTTCCCCTTAAGCAGAAGTTGGGGCGGCTTAAGCGCCAGCGCAATGACATGGGAGAACTCATGGCGTCTCTCGTCAAGTATGATGATTCTCATAGTACTAAGGACCCGAAGTCTAATGAGGGCGGTCAGCGGCGGTGGGGTTGTTGGTCGCGACGGCGGCGGTGCGATGCCTGTGGCGGCGGCGGTCTGGTGTAGGGCACGACAAGATTTGGGGTTGAATTGGATTTAGTCGATTTGGGACATTGGGCTACTGGGCGCGTCTTGTGTTCCAAATTTTTCATCTCTCGCGCCTTTTCCCTCGTTGCCGCGGGCTTCAGGTCGAGCACTATTTTGTCTCGCGCGAAAACACACAGACCGACAGAAAATGGGTCGTGGTTTAGTTGTCTCGGCAGAATATGGACCGTAAAAGTTTACGAAAGTTTGTTTGCCCTCGTTGCTTAAGTTCTATCGGCATTTTTTGTGCCCTAAAGTGCTTCTACCGACAGTACCAAATGTCCCGGTAGATCCTTTGCCCTTGCGTAGATATTTCTCCCGGCAGTTAATTGCCCCCAATCAAGGGTTGTGGTGTAGTGAGAGTTCGTACTAAAATAACACCATATGATACGCATAAATCAACTCTAATGTCACCTAGATAATCCAATGTCATCACAAGTATCCGTGGATCAATTATATGATATACATCAAACAACTTCAGATCATCTCCCACTCGCCACCGAGTTCCAATCTCCGAGCTACTGCGACGATCTTCCCTATCCCGGCTTACGGCGTGCACCACAGGCCGGGACAGTAGACCTCTGAAACCTCATCTCTTTGAGTCCTGTATAGGAGAAGAGTGATAGGGTTTTTGGGGAGTGCTCTGCGCGACTACTGACCGGTTCATCAGGGACGCTCCGGACACCGACGACCACCTTCCCAACGACGACTTCTTCCCCAACGTCGACAACCTCTTCGACGACATGGTCGGCGAGGATATCGATCCCAAGACCAATGCTTCTGCCGCTGTTCTGTATGTTCTCGTGCTCTTTCCGTTTGAGATTCTGCCAGGGTTTCTTGCTCTAGTGTCTGCTCTAGATATGTTCGGTTCTTGTTCATATATGCAGATACCATTTACCTTCCAGCTGTTAGATTACATGACATGTTTTCATCTCTACTACATTAATCATGTTTTATCTACTATTCCTGTTAATAAAATCATTATGGTAAATTGCCCATATTTCTCACAGGTTAGAATAGGCCAGATAAACCAAACCAACGACAATGCCGTCGCTCAGTCACCACTACGAACGAACGTCAACCCCAGAAGAAGAAGAAACATGAGCGTGTACTTGGCCTACCTACCTCACCCCAGTCTTCACTCCAAAGGCTGCTCCAGCTCCGGTGAAATAGACCTGGAACCGGCGCACCTGTCCCAAAGGCGAACATCTCCAGAGAACTTCTAAATTCACCGTGATCTCAACGCTGCACCTGGTCTTTTCCCTTTTGTGGATCTTGGCGGCAGAGAAGACGCCAAAGCCGCCCATGTCATGCATTTTGAAAGGACACGCACGCACGAGAGCGGCACGGAAAGGGAATCCGGGAACGAAGGTAGCCACTGACGCCAGATGAGACGCAAAGGCGAACAGCACACGAGGAGGGGAGCAGGTGGCTGCGTTGCGTGGCGTGGCGTGGGCACCGGCGCTGGCAGGTGGGTCCCCCGTGAGCTGGCGGGATTATTGCTGCCCCCGGCCCGGCGTGGCACCACGTGGGGGCCCAACCTGGTTGTTCGCCGCTATCTGTCTGGCCGGTCTTGCCCGAAGACCCCCTGCGCCATCCGTATTTGCGTTCTGGTCCATGCGTAGCTCTATAGCAATACCTTTGTTTTTTGTTTTCTGGGCAAAGGGACCTTTATGCCGCTCGAAACATGAAAAACTCGCACAAATTTTACATCCCGTACAAGAAGAAACCGGGCAATGCAGAAATTGGCGTTCATGATTTTTTGCGAGATTCCACAGACTCTTTCACTAAGCTCGAGTGTGGAACATACAATATCTCTTGAGTTGAATCAAGTCCTTAGACTTTTGTTGCGCTTTTCAGCGTTAATCATAAATGAAAACCCCGCAAATATAAGCCTGGATAATAGAACACTATTATTATTATACACGCATAAAACATTGCGGCTTGGTATAATTTGTCTTGGTTAAACCTGGGTACGCCAACGCTTGAAACACTGCATCTTCAGATGTTTTTGTTTAGAAATCGTTTTTGCGAATGAATATGAGGAGTGTTTAGGCGCTGCATTCATACTTTTAAAACTAATATATGTCAAACCCCAACACACTGTGAATTTCCATTCATAAAAATCAGTTCATTTTGCTCCTCGGAACACGGGAAGTTTTCTCCAAATGAAGATCACGAGTGATGATGGTATTACACACATCCGCATTGCGACTTGATATAATTTATTTTTGTTAAACCTGGGTATGCCATTGCTGAAAACACTACATTTAGAGATGTTTTTTGTTCAGAAATCGTTTTTGCGAATGAACATGAGGAGTGTTTAGGCGCTGCAGTCAGACTTTCTAAAACTAATACATGTCAAACCCCAACACGCTGTGGATTTCCATTCATAAAAATCTGTTCATTTTGCTCCTCGGAACACAAGAAGTTTTTTGGATGAAGATCATGAGTGATGATGGTATTACAATTGTAAACAAATATTACTAGTAAATATCAGTAAGTGACTGTATTGTAATACGCCTAACTATTGAAGGGGCTAAAGGAAAAACGCTCACAGCTCGCGCCACATATATTAACCTCAATGATTCTCCCACCCAACCCCTCGGAATCACAATTTAAACCCGAGAATTATCCCCGACCAAAAGTTTACGAAAATGCCCCCCAAACTCCTCACTGGCCTCATCCTGGCCCTCGTCGCCGTCTCCGGCGCGGCGGCGGCCCGGCGCCACCCGGCCCCGGCCAACTTCACCGCCTCGGGGAACCCCGTCTACATCTGGCCGCTGCCGAAGAACTTCACCTCCGGCACGCAGACCCTCGCCGTCGACCCCGACCTCGCGCTCGACCCGCAGGGCGCCGGCGGCGGCGCCGCGGCCGTCGCGGAAGCGTTCGAGAGGTACAGGCACCTCATATTCGCCCCGTGGGCGCACGCGGCCCGCCCCGCGTCGGCGGGGTACGACGTCGCCAGGCTCACCGTCGCCGTCGCCTCCGCCGATGAGACGGTACGGCCGTTCTTGTCCGCACTGTTCCTGCCACTGCGAGGTTTGGTCGTCACTTGCTTCGTCTGGGTGTGAATTCTCTCCATTTTTTCCGGGATGCAGCTGGAGCTTGGAGTGGACGAGAGCTACACGATCTACATCGCGGCGGCGGGCGGCGCCAATTCCATCGTCGGCGGAGCAACCATAGAGGTGGTTATTTCTTCTCTTCCACCAGATACGTATACGTTTGGAGTGATTCTGGTGAAATGCTTTGGGAGAATTTCAGCGGAGGCAGCTCCATCCCCCTTAATTGCTTCTTGTTAGTGTGTGGATGTGGCGCTGCTCTGCTGCAGATGCAGATGCAGCATAATCGTAGAACACAGTTTCTGTTTGGATGGACTTTATTTCCGTTGGGATTTGGGCTAAAGATTGCACATATTTCTGTGTGTCGTGAAATGTGGAAGTGAGCACTTGGGTCATTTGACAGACATTCAGTCAGTCAGTTAAAAACACACAAACTATGGGCACAAAACACTTAACCTTGGGTTATCTTGCGAGCAACTGACACGGGGAATGCTCACATTGCTATACATTATATCAATCGGGGAGTTTGGAGTGATTTTGCTGAAATGCTTTGAGAGAATTTCAGCGGAGGCAGCTCCATCCCCCCTTAATCACTTCTTGTTAGTGAGTAGATGTGGGTGCTCCTTTTCTAAAAAAAAAGATGTGGGTGCTGCCCTGCTGCAGATGCAGCATAATCGTAGAACACAGTCTCTGTTCTGAACTTTGGATGAACTTTATTTCGGTTGGGATTTGGGCTAAAGCTTGCACATATTTCTGTGTGTCGTGAAATGTGGAAGCGAGCACTTGGGTCATTTGACAGACATTCAGTCAGTTAAAAGCACACAAACTCTGGCCACAAAACACTTAACCTTGGGTTATCTTACGGGCAACTGCCACGGGGAATGCTCACATTGCTATATGTTACATCAATCGGGGATTGGATTTAAGCGATGTTCAATGGTTGTGGATCACTTAACAACTATGGTTAGTTTCTGCTAATAGTACAACAACTCTCTTAGATGCACAGGTTCTGACTCTGGAAAATTAAATTAAATGTATTGTATGTAAAAATATTTTTTCAGGAGGAAACTTATTTATAGAATTGTTCCACCTTTCTTCTTTATGCACAAGCATAGTGTCACTGAGACTATATTTTGTCTGTCTTTGTAGGCTAATACAATATATGGAGCTATTCGCGGATTAGAGGTATGACAATGTTTTGCAGGATTTGAGATTCGAGGGACCCCCTTTTGAATATATTTATGTTAATAACCCTGCCACTTGTACACCTGTTTTATCATCTGTAAAGAGCTAGTTAGAGCTTATAGAATATCCTTTGTCCGATCACTGATCATAAGCACTCACTTGAACATATCTGTGGTCTGATGTATCCATTCACTAATCAGCATTGTGATTTCCCCCCTTGTTGAATTATTTGACAGACATTCAGTCAGTTATGTGTTTTTAACTACGATACGAAAAATGTCGAAGTGCACGGTGCACCATGGTACATTCAGGATGAACCACGCTTTGCCTTCCGTGGCTTGATGCTAGGTAAAGTATCAATTACTCTTGAGACTTATGCTAATATGACTGGGTAATCGATTGCAATGTAAATGTAGAATGCCATGATGATTAGTATTCCCTCTGTCACTTCTATTGCAGACACCTCAAGGCATTACCTCCCAGTTGATGTGATAAAGCAAGTCATTGACTCCATGTCATTTTCTAAGCTGGTAAACTATTATCTCTGGGATTATGCTAGTAGTTTACCTGAATTACTTCTCCTTTCTCCATAGCTTCATACTCAAACTAGAGTTGTGTCCAGTAGAACGTTCTTCATTGGCATATCATCGACGAACAATCTTTTCCATTGGAGATACCATCATATCCAAATCTATGGAAGGGTTCATATTCAAAATCAGAGCGATACACAGTGGAAGATGCACGCTATATTGTCAGGTACATAAAGTTTGTAATTTCACTTTGTATTTTATAATCCTCTTTATATTCTGTTGTCAAGTTTTATTTATTTCACTTTATGTACCTGACTGATCTTCTCTAATTGTTTTGACCGCGACTTCTCATCTATAACTTCACCATGCTAAAGTTATGCTAAGAAAAGAGGTATGCTTCAGTTGATGAATTTTCTTGCCATGTTATTGTGTTCTGAAAAAACAATGCAAGAAATACATATATGCAAAGGAAGACACACTAATTCTGTTGAAATTTACGAGCGATCATATATGTTAATTACATACTCACATATTTACCGAATTCCTCATCATGCGTTTCTTAATGCTTGTGCAAACAATTAGTCCTCTTCAAAGGCTTCACGTTTTTACTATTCTTTACTTCTCTCAGGTATTCATGTCATGGCGGAGATTGACGTACCTGGTCATGCAGAATCATGGTGAGTTCGCCTGTAGACTTCATGACATACTTCCTCCGTCCTAAAGCCACGACACTTATTTTGGGACGGATGGAGTATTATGTTTGAATACCTTTTTTCTCTCGGTTGGTCTGTAATGTAAACCTAGTTACTCCTATGCAAAATAAAAAAAATATATCAGCACCTGTTGTTTTGTTTATCATTTAGGTGCAAAGTTTTGTTTAACCAAATAGGTTGTTGCTCCAGGCTTCCATGATTGAGTACATCTATATTTAATCACTATTTGTGCTATCTGTTTAATTAGATGTATTACACACTTGTGTATCCAACTACCCAAGCAACTGAAGATTTAGTAAATAGGTTACCTGACTACGCAGGCAGCCATTGCAGATTAAGTGTTTTATTTTTCATGGTTCTTGTTACATGAACTTATGAAGTACCCATTTATCTCCTGCTCTGAAAATTTATGCACACTTTTAAATATCTGCAGGGGAAATGGATATCCAAAACTTTGGCCTTCTCTTAGCTGTACAGAGCCATTAGATGTTTCTAGTAATTTCACATTCGAAGTAATAACTGGAATTTTGTCTGGTTAGTTCCTCTCTTATCCCTTTTTTCTTGCAAAGTTCAGTTAACCTATTGAAGCAGAATCACCCAGGGTCTTACTGGCTAATACGGTAATACCATAGATGGTAGGCTAGCCAGCCTGGTTCGAACAACAGCTTCCCCTTGATTAAAATTGAGGCCCAGTTCCTCTTGGGCATTACTCCAAAAAAAGTCAATTCATTTAAGAATTTAGTATTATTACTACTACTTATGTTCAATGTCAACTCCCTTGCTATTTATGTTTGAACTTGAATTTATTTTTCTTCGAAATCAAACAAGAAAATATGAAAATAATGAAATGTGAAACGAGAAAGCACATTATATGTTTATGCCATTCAGCATATATATCACAATTCACATTTGTATTTGGTTCTTTACCTGGTAGTGGTCCTTCACAGGTGAGTATGAAAATGGACCGAATAACTCAACTTTGCCTATATTTTACCATTATAAGCTTATTCGTGAAGTTATTTAATTAACTATATAATTTCATGAACCAATAATTTGCTAGAAACATTTGACATGCCTTCTGTAGGGCCTAGCCAATAATTGTATGTCCTATATTGGATTGGACAGTTGAGTTTCATAGAAGCATGTGCAGGCTATATTGACCTCTGATAAGCAGTGCAAGGCATACATAATTCTGTATAGCTGTAGTAGGACCATCATCCTGTACAATATCTGCCGATGACAGTTCCACAATAATGACCCTACTGTCAATGGCAGTTCTGGGACATTGTGTGTTTCCTGCAATACAACGACCCTCTGACTTGAAAATTACTTTCCTTTTTTTCAGATATGAGAAAAATCTTTCCGTTTGGGATGTTTCACCTGGGTGGGGATGAAGTATATACAGGTTGGTCTGCTTCTCTTGCCTAACAGAAGGCAGTTTGTTAGTAAGAACTTGAAAGTTGCAAGTATCGAAAGTGGAGCAATTATCTTCCAATTAAACTGCTACGTGAGAGAGAACCTCTTATATGAAGACAATCTTGTGTGCTTGTACCAGATAGAAATACCTCAGTTTGAATTTGTAGGTTCTATGTGCCTTGAAAGGGACACATGTTATTTGTTTGGGGGAGATTTAACCTGTTCCAATGAAGTTGCCACATAAGTAGGTGTACAACAGTTTTACATGTTTTTGGGTACAGGATGATAGAAAGATATATACTGTTATATAAATGTTCTGTTGTCTTACTGAGGTTTTGTTGTTTTCTCTGAAAATTATCCACCTCATCCTGATGTCCATCGCAGGTTGCTGGAATTTAACACCCCATGTGAAGCAGTGGTATGAATTACTATCTGTGTACTAGATTTCATGAATTATTTTTCAATCTTGTGTTAGACGGTCTTTTCGTTTAATTACTGAGCACCACCTATGCCAGGCTTGATGAACGCAACATGACTACAAAGGATGCTTACAAATACTTCGTGCTGAAAGCTCAGGAGATAGCAATTGATCTGAACTGGATTCCTGTAAATTGGTCTGCGCATTACATCCTTCCTTAAATTTATTTATTTTGTTTAAAAGAGAAAGAGGTTTCATTTACCATTTGTCTGTGGCACTGGGACCCTCTTCATTCTGCAGGGAGGAAACCTTCAACTCATTCGGAGAAAGCCTTAATCCCCGGACTGTTGTGCATAACTGGTAATCCATAAGTCTGTTTTGAGCAACTGAATCAGTTTGCGACAGCCATCTTCGAATACCCATTATCCAAGATAATTTGCGCATAAGCTGAATCTTCCCATATTTCAGGTTGGGTCCTGGGGTCTGCCCTAAAGTTGTTGCAAAGGGTTTGAGATGTATAATGAGCAACCAAGGTGTATGGTACCTTGATCATCTCGATGTTCCGTGGGAACAAGTCTACACTGCCGAGCCACTTGCAGGAATAAACGACACGGCGGCGCAAAAGCTGGTACTAGGTGGAGAGGTTTGCATGTGGGGTGAGACGGCAGACACCTCTGATGTCCAACAAACAATATGGCCACGAGCAGCCGCGGCAGCAGGTATGAACTATACAAGTTGGGAGGCTTTCGTTGCATCATCCTTTTTCTTTCAATTATTTCCCTCGGAACTTATGCGTCGCTATCAAAATAATGCAGAGCGTATGTGGAGTCAGTTGGAGGCCATATCCGCCCAAGACCTGGAAACGACCGTCCTGGCTCGGCTACACTACTTCAGATGCCTGCTGAATCACCGCGGAATCGCCGCAGCCCCAGTCACAAACTTCTATGCTCGGCGGCCTCCAATCGGCCCTGGCTCGTGTTTTATCCAGTAACACAGATCATGCAAAGCGCAAGATACACATGAGGGGGTTTCTCCGCGCCTCGATACACACACCCCACACTGTACCAAAATGGTGTTGTCCTTCTACTGTACCATGTCTGTAAGTTCACTTGCATCCATATTACACCCCATACACCTGTGACAATAAAAGCCCTTGATCCTTCCCCGTGTATTTCACCCCGAAACTCCAATAAAACCCCAGCTTTTATCCGATCCTACCGGGGAAAAGGTGGTCGCCGATGTAACAGTACTATTCGCGCGCCTTTTCAACAGTCCTGTTTGTTGAACACCAGTTTCCGGATCAACATTTGCAACTGGCCAATAGGCCAAGCAGGGCTCCTTTGAACCAGTAAAAGAGAGGTGATGTGAGTCTCTCAGTGTGTGTGGATATTTCAACCGTGTCTACTCACTCTACTTGCATTTGGATATTTTGGAGCCCCCATCACTTTCATTCACCACCCTTTTCCTGGATTTGTCTTTGACCTGAAAACACCCTTGCTTGCCCCCAGTGGCCTTGCTGGTCCAAGATCGCATTAATGGCGCGTGCGATCCACGACAACATGTTCGCCGCCCCCTTGCTTGGAGATGAGAGCAAAATTCCCGGCGATTTATCGCCGAAAAGGAAAAACCTTCCCCAAAACAAAGAAAAGTTTTTGGTCATTTGTTACAGGTCGTTGTCCTACCATGTCACCATCCTTTGGCCTTAGGTATCTGCTGCCTTTTTCCCCCTCTGCCCATTGTTTAGTTTTGCAGTGAAGCTGAAGCAAGGAATACTGCCATAAGTAAATGGGCTGCTGTCTGAAGCCTTTTTCTTTGTACCGGAAATGAGAGAAAGATTGGCTCTTGCCTCTTGGACTACTGATGCTGACCGGAGAATTTGCGTTGGATAGTGGTATTTTTTTCCTGGTCTCTGATCATGACATTTATCTACTATTCACTGGTAGTAGCCTCATTTCTCGCTCGTCCTACAGCAAAATATTTTATTTTCCGGATGATACCGAAAATGGTTTAGGGCTCATTTGGGACACAGGAGTTCAGGTGTAGATATTTTTTTTAGAAATGGATTTACTTGCACAACAAGATCGAGAACGAAAGAGTAAAGTTCAAAATAAAATAAATTTGTTACTCCCTCTGTAAAGAAATATATGAGCGTTTAGATAGTTCAAAATAAAATAATTTGTTACTCCCTCTGTAATCACTAAAGTACCGAGGGAGTAACAACAGTCTTTTCTCCTCTCCAAGAAAAGTCTCATTCCTCCTCCCGTCGGCGCCGCCACGGATCTGCCCCGCCTCCGATGGCCTTTGGCCTGTGGAGGTGCAAAAGATGATCTCGCCCCCTCCCCCCCCCCCC
>LR738709.1:36074784-36109395 GCA_902687465.1 Secale cereale | reverse complement strand
CCCCCCCGGCGGGAGGGACCCCGTTCTTGTTTTTGCTAGATTGAACGTCTTGGTTGGGGCTATGTGGCGTCGGCGAGGTTCCTCGGTAGCAATAACGTCTCACTTGTCATATCCCCGTCCCGATGGCGTGAATAGCGTCGTCGGAGGATGTGTGGAGGTGTGTCTCCGTCCGATCTCATGGGATTCGGTCGGTGCTGGCCTTCGGTGATCTATTTGGATCCAGTTTTTGTTCGTCTTCATTCGTGTGGTTCCAGGTTTGATCTTTCCGATCTACAACTCTCTTCATCGGCGATGATTGCTGCTCTGGTGTGCTGGTTCTTTGGGGCCTTAGCACGATAACTTTCCGATTGTCTACTACAATAAGGTTTATGTTGCCCTCGTGCCCTTGCTGGTCCAAGATCGCATTAATGGCGTGTGCGATCCACGACAACATGCTCGCCGCCCCTTGCTTGGAGATGAGAACAAAATTCCCGGCGATAATCGCCGAGAAAGAAAAAAAACCTTTCCCAAAACAAAGAAAAGTTTTGGCCATATACATCTGCTGCCCCCCCCCCCCCTTCTTCCGCCCAATGTTTTTGTAGTGAGGCTGAAGCAAGGTATATACTGCCATAAATAACCAGGCTGCTCTCTGAAGCCTTTTTCTTTGTACCGGAAACAAGAATTTGCTTCTTGCCTCTTGGACTACTGATGCTGACTGAAGAATTTGCTTGGGATAGTGGTAATTTTTTCCTGGTCTCTGACCATGACGTCTGTCTACTATTCACTGCTAGTAGCCTCATTTCTCGCTCCTCCTATAGGAAAATATATTTTTTTTCTCCGCGTGATACCAAAAATAGTATATGGCTCGTTTGGAACACAAGAATTCACGCGTAGATTTTTTTTTTTGCAGAAACGGATTTTCGGGCAACTTTTGCTATAAATTACGGTTGTTCCAGTATTTATATTTGTATAACGGCCTCTCAGCCTTGATACAAACAAAAGATCGAGAACGAAAGAAGAAAGTTTAGAATAAAATAATTTGTTAATCCCTCTGTAAAGAAGTATATAAGAGCGTTTAGATCGCTATTTTTCCGGAAATGATTTTCTAGTGTGGAGTGAGCATGACAATTCACTAATTGAGGGGGAAGTCTAATAATTATAACGTTTTTTTTACGGTCAAGAGTGTGGAGTGAGCGTGACAATTCACAACAGCGACAGCTGCGTGCACAAAGAGACAATGGACCTTACGTATTGACCAAGCTTGGTAGTGTTATTTCTGAATCAACGAACCAAAGGCATACGAACAAAATTTAAATTATTGGCCTTGACCAGCTGACCACATACATAAAACAAAACAAGAGCATGCGACCAACTGTAAAACGCCACTAGACTAAGCACACGTACGTTCCATGCATATCCGCACTAGTTTGTTGATTTGACTGACTGCCTTTTTTTTTTTAAGATAATGAAATGGAAACGGCGAAATATTCTGGTCTCCTGCATCTTACGTTGCATGGAGCATAAATGTGTAATAACATAACCATAATTTGTTGCAAACGTTGAACATAGATGGAAGCTGAAGAATCCGACACGCCAGAAAGAAAATTAGGCATCCTCTATAACACTATGCTCTTTAGTCCACATTCAATAGAGGTCTCCAATTGAAGTTGGATCACCCGATTTTGACCGGTCAACAGTTTCTTAAAACTCTATCTTTCAATTCTTTTTATATTATACACTATACTTCTTAATTTTTAAGGGCTCATAACTAACTGAGGTCTTCACTTTAAAATTGGGTCATCCGATTTTGACCGGCTCAACATTTTCTCAAGGAACTCTCCCATTCAATTATTTTAGTTCCCTATATTACCTAATTTGGAAGCTCTTTCATTCAATTGAGGTATTCAATTTTGGTTTTGGTTTACGATTTTGACCGGGCCAACAATTTTTCAAATCATACAGGTTTTGTATGTTTTCATTGCGTTTTGTATGTTTTCATCCCGGTTTCCGACTACACACCCTTCTTTCCATTCTAGGGGGACAAATTCCAAATAACTCAAGTCGACGCCCCACATCAATACTTATTCCACTGCCCTTTCATCCCGATTTCTAACTTTACGCCTTCCTCTCCTAATGCGTCGGAATTTTCGTCCGTTTGAATCGCCCTTCCATCCCGATTTCCGGCTTTCCGCCCCCTTTGTACTCTAGGGGGGCAAAAAGTTTGGTCACTACTGCTACAAATTGGCCGCTCCCTCCCCGTTGCCATTGCCCAAAGAGCAGAGCAGGTGCACCTAACATTTTGTCCAAAGGGGGCAGCCCAACTTGTCCCGTTCCTTCGCCTCTTCCCTTTCCCCTCTCTCGCGTCGAGGCCGCCAGTCAACACGACCGCTCCCGTCAAACCCGGGGCCCACACCGCGCGCCCTCCGCCGTCCGATCCGCCCCCGCACGGATCTCCACGCGCATCCGACGCCCTCCTCCTCAAAACCCTCACCCACTTTAGCTTCTGGCCTTCTTCTCTCCTCCTCTTCCACCTTCCCCGAGACCGGCGCCGCTCGATCTCCCGATCTGCTCCTGCTCGCCCCCGCGCGCTCCGGCCCGCCGACGATCCGCGCGGGGCGCCCCCGATTTGAGGCCCGGGTGGTCTGCGCCTGCATCAGGTGCGCGGTTCCGCGGATTTGTTTGGGAAAAATTTGGTTTTTTCGGGGGTGGTGGGATGGGGAATAATGGCGTTTGAATCTTGTGGTTTGTTTGGCGCAGGTGGGGCGTGGCCCATGGCCAACCCCGACGACGGCGGCGGGCGCAAGTTCTGGCGCTCCGCGTCGTGGTCGGCGTCCCGGGCCGCCGAGGCGGGGGGGCCGGAGGCGGCGCCGCTCCCGCCCCGGATGGGCCCGCCGCCGCTCACCCCGCGGTCCAAGGGCCGGGCCTGCCTCCCGCCGCTGCAGCCGCTCGCCATCACCCGCCGCAGCCTGGACGAGTGGCCCAAGGCGGGCTCCGACGACGTGGGCGAGTGGCCCAACCCCACCACCCCGGGCGCGTCCAAGGCCGGCGGCGGCGGCGGCGGCCCGGTCTCCGCCAAGCCCGGCGAGGGCCTCCGGCTCGACCTCTCCACCCTCCGCTCCCAGGGCCGCAAGGACCAGATCGCCTTCTTCGACAAGGAGTGCTCCAAGGTGGCCGACCACGTCTACCTCGGCGGCGACGCCGTCGCCAAGAACCGCGACATCCTGCGCAAGAACGGCATCACCCACGTCCTCAACTGCGTCGGCTTCGTCTGCCCGGAGTACTTCAAGTCGGACCTCGTCTACCGCACGCTCTGGCTGCAGGACAGCCCCACCGAGGACATCACCAGCATCCTCTACGACGTGTTTGACTACTTCGAGGACGTGAGGGAGCAGGCCGGCCGCGTCTTCGTGCATTGCTGCCAGGGGGTGTCGCGCTCCACCTCGCTCGTCATAGCGTATCTGATGTGGAGGGAAGGGCAGAGCTTCGACGACGCATTCCAGTTTGTGAAGGCCGCCAGGGGGATCGCGAACCCGAACATGGGGTTTGCCTGCCAGCTGCTCCAGTGCCAAAAGCGGGTGCATGCCATTCCTTTGTCCCCAAACTCAGTGCTCAGGATGTATAGGTTGGCGCCTCACTCCCCCTACGCTCCACTGCATCTAGTGCCCAAAATGCTGAATGAGCCCTCCCCTGCTGCCCTCGACTCTAGGGGTGCATTCATAGTTCATGTGCTCTCGTCGATTTATGTTTGGGTTGGAACTAAATGCGATACAGTAATGGAGAAGGATGCGAGAGCGGCAGCTTTTCAGGTGGTGAGGTATGAGAAGGTGCAGGGGCAGATCAAAGTTGTCAGAGAAGGGCTGGAGCAACCTGAATTTTGGGACGCCTTTTCCAGTGCACCTGTTAATTCAGACAGCAAAATGAAGCTTGGCAAGGAGCAGATTGATTCACCATCCAGGACTGGTGTGGGAAGCCGGAGAGTGGAATCTTATGATTCTGATTTTGAGCTCGTCCAGAAAGCGATCGCTGGGGGCGTTGTTCCAGCGTTCTCGTCTTCTGGTACTGGAGATGAGACCCATCTTCCAGCGAGAGAAAGTAGCTGGAGTTTACTAAGGCGCAAGTTTATCTCGAGATCACTATCTCGAGTTTATTCAGATTCTGCTCTGATAAGGGATTTGGATCCACGGGTACAGCACTTGACTGCGGAGGCATCAATATCACCGCCTTTCCTTTCTCCGAGCTCTCTATCATCGGATTCAACCATCAGCTCAAAGTACAGTTCAGACTCACCCTCCCTGTCACCTTCAACTAGCTCCCCACCATCACTTGGCCTTTCACCTGCTTCATCTAATTTACCACACGCTTTGGTGCCATCATCTAGGTCTCCTCTTCGCCAGTCATCTAATGCGGAACATTCAAAGCCTGTCCTGGGATCAATACGCTCTCCGTCCAAGGTCTCATCTATAGCAGAAAGAAGAGGAGGATTTTCAGGTCTGAAGCTACCATCACTCCCAAAGGAGCTAGTATTGCCAC
Organism: Secale cereale; assembly: GCA_902687465.1. NCBI lineage: Eukaryota > Viridiplantae > Streptophyta > Magnoliopsida > Poales > Poaceae > Secale > Secale cereale. The sequence goes on along the minus strand of LR738709.1, from coordinate 36,104,886 downwards.
CAAGGGCACCATCTATTCACAAAGCAGAGGAAGTCACGGATAAGAGTAATACCAATGGTGTGAAACAGTTTACTGGTGTTTCTTGCCCGGAGAAATGCACCGGAACAGCAACTGACAGCAACTCAGAGGCTACTGCCCACGGTGAGACCATATTAATTGAGCATACTAACTCAGAGGCCTGTACTTATGTTCAACTACTAGTCTACCGATGGCCCTGCATGGAGAAGCTGACTGCATTTGCTCGCAAGGATCTTGACCCAAAAACAGTTTTTATTTTTGTTGCTCCTAATGCCAGCAGAAGTGCAGAAGCAGTTAAAACGGTATGCGTATGGGTAGGAGGTGAATATGAGTGCAGCAAAGGTGTTGACAGTATTGATTGGCAGCAAGTTGCTGGTGATTTTCTTAATCAGAAGGGGTTCAGCAATACTCTTCCTGTTAAGGTGCGTGCATACTATACCATTTATTTTGTGTATTCTGGTCTGCTTGTTAACTTGTATGTTTAGGTGCCACTTGATATTTGTAAATAGTGTAGGAGATAGAGAACTACTACTTCTTTTACTCCGTCCCATAATGTAAGACGTTTTTTGACACTACACTAGTGTGAAAAAACGTCTTACATTATGGGACAGAGGGAGTAGTTGTTAGGTCCCAGTTTTAGATATTGCCAAACTTTTCACAACTTCCAGATGACCTGTATTTAGTGACAACATGCTTGGATATGTTTTCACAACTGCCAAACTTCTGGCAAGTGCAATATTGAGTGAACTCTCTCTTATCCTTTGTGATTATAGATAGTTCCATTAATGTGTTTATTATTCAGGAAAAAAGGCCATATGTCATTCTATTATACTGTGGTACAATTGTACATAGGCGAATCATTTCATGGCACTTCAAAGAAATGTAATTCTATAATCATTACAAATTGCATAAATGCCCACATCTTAAAGTACAACTCTTGGTAACTGGTAATACCTCTAGTTCCACCATCTTATTGATCTTTTGTATGCTGTGTCATCTAGAAATTACCTGAATCAGAAAGCCAAACTGTTTTTCTTCTGTGAGACGAATACACCATGGTACTGACTTTTTGGAGCTATCTTTTATCTAAAGTAGTCACTAGACAGAGATGTTGGGTGTGTTCATATATGGTTATGGATCACAAAATTCACAACCCATTATCGATTTTTTTATAAAAAAATTCACGTCATATAGGACTAGAATGTTGGGGCATCTTAGCAAGGGAAGTCCTGTCAGTTTACTTCTGTAGCTGGTATATGTAATTAGCCGGTATACGCTTATAGTTATAACCCCTGTTTGAACAATACAGGTTTTCAAGGAGCATGAAACCGAGAATCTTTTGGAGGTGCTGGATGCTCGTTAACAGTAGGTCAGGGTATTCTACTAGCTTAACAAACAGCCGCAAACTATCAATTCAATGAAGGCATTTCCTCCAGCATCGCTCCATGTAGTGGCGACTGTCAGGCGAGGTATAAGCCGTGACAACCGTTCCCTCCTGAACATATAGGCTACAGATTCCATTTTAGTAGAACAGATGGATTGGCAATTTGTGCCTTGCCTTTTTTTCTTTCCAAACTTGCTTGTGTCTAAATGGCAGGAGGCTGCCAGAGCGTTGTATCTGTGTGGATTAACACGCAGAGATTGTGCTTTGGCGCAAGCGGGTGTATATTGTCTGCTTCACTGTAATGTAAGCCCATAGGCCGGGAGATCGCTGGTGTCGTTTTTACCCCCTGGAAATCATGTACATCTCAGGGAAGAACAGATTTGTAATCCTCTTGGCCTCCAGGCGTCCCTGCTGGTCTTAACTTTTAACCTGGAACTCGGCTATTTGCTGTCCTGCTCATGTCGTATTAGCACTGTACTTCAGACTCTGGCCATATTCATACTTGCTATCATCAAAGTTCCCAGTTTCCGAGAAATTGACATTTTTTTATTGCTATAGTGCTTATCAAATTCATGCAGCCAATATTCAAAGGAACACTCGCACATAATTTGTGTGCTCTGTTTTTCTTCTTCAATTTGTTAGTGACAGACAGCGCGAATTTGTTTGTGCTTTTCTGAAGCCTTCTTTCCATGTGGTAAAATGGGATAGTGTGGAGATTGGAGACGGCATTAAAATTGGGAAAGCAAAGCAAACACTGGTTCCGGAACATTTTTATATTTATTTTAGGAACATAGTTCATGTAAATTAAAGCAATTCGAAACATGCTGTGCCATGCAATTCCAAGAAAACCAAAATTACTTGAACCATCAAAGAAAACCAAGGAAGCATTACATTAATATCGGCAAATCTGAACAATGCCTATTAATTGAACTCCACATGAAACGCAAAACATTAGTATGAACACTAGAACATACCGTAGAAAACTTTAACCAACCGTACACTAGATCAAAACCAAACATCGGTCGCAGTACACCAGTCGTGAAGGACATAGTTTCTGCATCCACTGCATTACATCAAAGCAGTACGCCAGTCGTGAAGGACATTAATTTTCTGCATCCATTGCATTGCATGGTTGTTGTGTTGAACTATATCCAGTTAAAGACAACGCCCTTTCTCTTTTCTTAAAAGGAGGAGCAGCCAGAAGGAAACATAGTTGCTTCAATAACCAAGAGAATCCTCACCAGGAACTTTGGCAATGGATGCAAAATGGGGGCAATCACTGCGTAGTAGACGACTAGTAGTAGCACACATCTCTAGTCTAAGTTTGGGAGGCATCATGGAACCCAACAACACGGTTGACTTGTTTTTCATTGCTTGCAATTCAGTGGTCACGAGTTAGTGTGCCTCGCCTGTTGCTGCCTTCTTGTCCCTGCTACGCTCAGGACACTTATCAAGCTCGTGTAACGGCAAACATTGTGCAACATAAGCCATATAGTTGTGTAACTATATTCCTAGTTTTTGTTCTTGTTGTCATTTTCTTTAGTCTCAGTGTCGAGGCTGCAGAGGTGCCAACTAAGACAATGCTTTGGGACACTGTCGCAGCAGAGAGGGTAAATGACACATGAGTCAGTAACATCACTATGTACCACAGAAAATGAAACATGTTACACAAATCATTAACTCTGGTGAATCATGAAACTTTGCACTCTAGCTAGTACCACCATGTAGGAAAATTAACTATTGAAAATGAACTTCGGGCCCTGCCCCCCCCCAAGCAATCCCAAGTGGACTTCCCATGTTGACCTAGCCTACCTTACCACCTTTTTAGGCTACAAAATGTCTTTTCCATAGCGTCCTGAGGTACATCAGTATCTGCATCTATTGCATGTTTTTTTTTAAACGAGGCAAAAGACTTGCCATTTTCATTGATTAAGAAGAAGAGAATTGCCCGGTTAATTGATGAAAAACCAGGCTAAAACCGATACAACAGAACCCACATGACATGGGCACCACCGGCCAACCTGGCCACCGACATGGAACAGAATCCACGACGGCACATGCCAACAGATGGCCACACGCGCAAGCAACCGACAGCTCCGACTTCGATGACGAGCAACAGAAGGGAAATATGCAGGACTTGCGCCGACCGTGACCGCCGCAAACGACCGCCGAGTGTCTGTCATCGTCACCACCTGGAGTCGCTCCGAATTCAAAGCAACCAAGCAACCACGGAAGAGCACCTCGGACACGCCGAGAAGAACCGACTACCGAAGACCACGCCGCGACCCAAGCTCCTCTCGACGCCATCATCGTTGCCAAACAGAAACCAGTGCCCCGCCTAAGCAAACCACGCGGCGAATATGCCGCCATCGACGGTGAAGATGCCATCATCCACCAGTCTCTCAGTTGTAGCCGGCTCCGAGATGATGCCCCCAAGGAGGAGAAAGACGCTAAGACGCCTCCATCGCCCGATCCAGCGGATCTGTGGTTTCCCTCCGGAGCCAAAGCCATGGGTAGAAGGAGGAGCACCTCCACAACGACGCATCCAAGAAAGATCGCGGTACACTATTAATGGAACCCCACATGAAATGCAAAACATTAGTACGTACACTAGAACACAATGTACAAAACTTTAACCAACCGTACGCTAGATCAAAGCAGTACATCGGTCGCACTACACCAATCGTGAAGGACATAAAATTTCTGCATCCACTGCATTACATCAAAGCAGCACACCAGTCGTGAAGGACATTAATTTTCTGCATCCATTGCAATGCATGGTTGTTGTGTTGAACTATATCCAGTTAAAGACGGTGCCCTTTCTCTTTTCTTAAAAGGAGGAGTAGCCAGAAGGAAATGTAGTTGCTAGTAACCAAGAGAAACCTCACCAGGAACTTTGGCAATGGATGCAAAATGGGGCAATCGCTGCGTAGTAGCACACATCTTCTCTGGTCTATGTTTGGGAGGCATCATGGAACGCAACAACACAGTAACCTTGATTTCCACTGCTTGCAGCTCTCTTGACTCAAGTTAGTGTGCCTCGCCTGTTGCTACCTTCTTGTCCCTGCCACGCTTAGGACACTTGTCGAGCTCGTGTAATGGCAAACATTGTGCAACATAGGCCATATAGTTGTGTAACTATATTCCTAGTTTTAGTTCTTGTTGTCATCTTCTTTAGTCTCAGTGTCGAGGCTGCAGAGGTGCCAACTAAGACAATGCTTTGGGACACTGTCGTGGCAGAGAGGGTAAATGACACATGAGTCAGTAACATCACTATGTACAAACGATCACAGAAAATGAAACATGTTACACAAATCATTAACTCTGGTGAATCATGGAAATTTGCACTCCAGTACCACCATGTAGAAAAATTAACTATTGAAAATGAACTTCAGGCCCTGTCCCCCAAGCAAGCCCAAGTGGACTTCCCATGTTGACCTAGCCTACCTTACAACCTTTTTAGGCTACAAAATGTTTTTTTCCATAGCTCCAATTCCGAAAGTCCTTCAAACACAAGGTAGCTCCATAGCGTCTTGAGGTACATTAGTATCTGCATCTATTGCATGTTTGTTTGCGTTGAACCAGATCCAAATAATGAAGCAATAATTTGAGGAAAAGATAGTTGCTCCAATAATCAACAGAAAAATCAACATGAACTTTGGCAAAGAGAATGATGCATATCCGTGTACCATGCATGCCAGACATTTATGAAATTCTTTGGTATTATAAGGGATGTGAAACCAGGCAACCAGTGTGTAGTGGTAGGAGTACTAAAGTGTGTATTTGATTATATCTCTATCAAATTAAGTTAGTGACATGCATGTTGCTTTCTTCGTCTCCTTTGGGCTCGGGACACTTGTTGAATGTCATCCTCCCTAAAGGCATGCCCCTATGAGCCGACAGCCGTGCTTCAACATGACCACAATTTCCGCTCCCAACCAACGTCACCTGGTTGATGTTTATCACCACGATCCCATATGCTCGGCGAGGTAAAAATGGCATCCGACTTCCAAAATGTGTATTTGAATTAGCACACACATACCGAGTTTTAGCACAAGTGGTTCTATGGGTATCCGCTCCATTGTAATGTAAGCCCATATCTGCGAGATCACTGTTGTCGTTTTTACTGTTGAAAATTCGTGTGCATCTCAAGCAAGAATAAATTTGTAATCCTCTTGGCCTACAGTTGCCACTGTTGGTTTTAACTTCTTTTTTTGCAAGGATAACTTCTGATATATTCATCAACTGTTAAGGTAGTACAAAGAACACCAGAAGTAAAAACATGCAACTTGGTCCATAGACCAATAGCGACGACTAGTAGCACTAGTGCAAGCCAAAGGCGTGCCGCCGTCTTTGCCCCTTGCTCATCGGGGTCGTGCAAACCTTGTTGTACTAGACATTCAGGAAGTCGTCGTGCTAAGGCCCCATAGGACAAGCACACAAAAACAGTAACCGTCGCTGTTGAAGAGAAGCGTAACGTATCTATAATTTTTTTTGTTCCATGCTATTATTTATGAAGTCTTGGATGTTTAATGGGCTTTATCATTCACTTTTATATCATTTTTGGGACTAACCTACTAACCCAAAGGCCCATTCCAGATTGCTGTTTTTTTGCCTATTTCAGGGTTTTGCGGAAAAGGAATATCAAACGGAGTCCAAACGGAATGAAACCTTCGCGAGAGATATTTTTGGAGGAAATCACGCTCAGGAGTCTTCGGGGCCAAGTCAGGGGACGTGGGATCAGCCCTCGAGGGTGGGGGGGGGGTGCGCCCCCCTTCCCAGGGCGCGCCCCTGCCTCGAGACTGGCCCACACGGCCCCCGGTGCCCCCCTTCTTCCTATATATACCTACGTACCCCAGAAACTCCATACACAGAGAGAAAACCCTAATTCCACCGCCGTAGCTGCTGTTCCCGTGGAGATCCCATCTTGGAGCCTGTTCCGAGAGGGAGATCCATCACGGAGGCCTTCATCATCATCATCATCGCCCTCAGCATGAGTTGTGAGTAGTTTACCTCAGACCTTCGGGTCCATAGCTAGTATCTAGATGGCTTCTTCTCTCTCTCCGGATCTCAATACAAAGTTATCCTCGGTCTTCGAGGAGATCTATTCGATGTAATCTCTTTTTGCGGTGTGTTTGTCGAGATCCGATGAATTGTGAGTTTATGATCAAGGTTATCTATGAAAGATATTTGGTTCTTCTCTGAACTTTTTATGTGTGCTCATAATATTCTTGCAAGTCTCTTCGAATTATTGGTTTGGTTTGGCCTACTAGATCTATAGTTCTTGCAATGGGAGAAGTGCTTGGCTTTGGGTTCAATCTTGCGGTGTCCTTTCCCAGTGACAGTAGGGGCAGCAAGGCACGTATTGTATTGTTGCCATCAAGGATAAAAAGATGGGGTTTTCATCATATTGCTTGAATTTATCCCTCTACATCATGTCATCTTGCTTAAGGCATTACTCTGTTCGTATGAACTCAATACACTAGATGCATGCTGGATAGCGGTCGATGCATGGAGTAATAGTAGTAGATGCAGAATCGCTTCGGTCTACTTGTCTCGGACGTGATGCCTATATACAATGATCATGCCTAGATAGTCTCATAATTATTCGCTTTTCTATCAATTGCTCGACAGTAATTTGTTTACCCGCCGTAGAATATCGCTATCATGAGAGAAGCCACTAGAGAAAACTATGGCCCCCTGGTTTATCTTTATCATATTACTTTCCCGTCAACTTGCCTATTTCTGCCGCCGTTATTTATTTGCTTTCTTTACTTTCTGTTTCTATACCAAAAATATAATTATCATCTCTATCAGATCTCACTATCGTAAGTGACCGTAAAGGGATTGACAACTTATCGCGTTGGCTGCGAAGTTCTTATTTGTTTGTGCAGGTGCGAGGGACTGGTGCGTGGTCTCCTACTGGATTGATACCTTGGTTCTCAAAAACTGAGGGAAATACTTACGCTACTGTGCTGCATCTCCCTTTCCTCTTCGAGGGAATACAACACAAGCTCAAGAGGTAGCAAGAAGAATTTCTGGCGCCGTTGTTGGGGAGGCTTACGCAAAAGTCATATACCAAGTACCTATCACAAACCCTTATCCTTCGCATTACATTTATTTGCCTCTCGTTTTCCTCTCCCCCACTTCACCTTTGCCGTTTTATTCACCCTTCTTCCGCCGTGTGTTTTTCATTCGCTTGCTTCTTGTTTGCTTGTGTGTGTTGGATTGCTTGCTTGTCATTATGGCTAGCCCCTTATCTGCTCCTCTGTCTCCCGAGTTTGAAGTTCTTCACTTCAAGCAAAGGCAAGGAGAAAACTTAAAAGATGCTTGGTTTAGGATGATGGAATCTTATTGTAAGTGCACCTTAGAAGTAAATTTTAGAATCTTGCTTCGCAATTTTTATGTTGGATTGAATATGTCTCATAGACAACTCTTGGATTGCGTTGCCAAAGGAAATTTTATCAAAGTTGATCCTAGTTTCGCGCATGAAATCATAGAGGGAATAGTGGGAACACTACCTCCCCAAAAGGATTCAAACTCAACCCCGGAAGGGACGCAAGTTTTTGAGAAAATTTGTGAAGTAACGAAAATATTACAAAAATCTCTTGAACCTCTTAAGAGTGTTAGTGGGAATCTCCACCGCATGAATATGTTGATTACTCTTTGCAATAAGCGGTTAGATGCTTTAAATCTTAAGATTTCTGAATATGAAGGGAAACGCAAAGAACCCCCCGGATTCGAGCTTGACACCATTAAAAGGGTGAAGACCAAAGATGGCAATACCTAGATCTATCTTGTATCGTGCCTAGCTAGGGGCGTAAAACGATAGCGCTTATTGGGAGGCAACCCAATTTTTACGTTTTTTTTGCTTTTGTTGCTTTTCAGTGGTCACGAGTTAGTGTGCCTCGCCTGTTGCTGCCTTCTTGTCCCTGCTACGCTCAGGACACTTATCAAGCTCGTGTAACGGCAAACATTGTGCAACATAAGCCATATAGTTGTGTAACTATATTCCTAGTTTTTGTTCTTGTTGTCATTTTCTTTAGTCTCAGTGTCGAGGCTGCAGAGGTGCCAACTAAGACAATGCTTTGGGACACTGTCGCAGCAGAGAGGGTAAATGACACATGAGTCAGTAACATCACTATGTACCACAGAAAATGAAACATGTTACACAAATCATTAACTCTGGTGAATCATGAAACTTTGCACTCTAGCTAGTACCACCATGTAGGAAAATTAACTATTGAAAATGAACTTCGGGCCCTGCCCCCCAAGCAATCCCAAGTGGACTTCCCATGTTGACCTAGCCTACCTTACCACCTTTTTAGGCTACAAAATGTCTTTTCCATAGCGTCCTGAGGTACATCAGTATCTGCATCTATTGCATGTTTTTTTTTGAAACGAGGCAAAAGACTTGCCATTTTCATTGATTAAGAAGAAGAGAATTGCCGGTTAATTGATGAAAAACCAGGCTAAAACCGATACAATAGAACCCACATGACATGGGCACCACCGGCCAACCTGGCCACCGACATGGAACAGAATCCACGACGGCACATGCCAACAGATGGCCACACGCGCAAGCAACGGACAGCTCCGACTTCGATGACGAGCAACAGAAGGGAAATATGCAGGACTTGCGCCGACCGTGACCGCCGCAAACGACCGCCGAGTGTCTGTCATCGTCACCACCTGGAGTCGCTTCGAATTCAAAGCAACCAAGCAACCACGGAAGAGCACCTCGGACACGCCGAGAAGAACCGACTACCGAAGACCACGCCGCGACCCAAGCTCCTCTCGACGCCATCATCGTTGCCAAACAGAAACCAGTGCCCCGCCTAAGCAAACCACGCGGCGAATATGCCGCCATCGACGGTGAAGATGCCATCATCCACCAGTCTCTCAGTTGTAGCCAGCTCCGAGATGATGCCCCCAAGGAGGAGAAAGACGCTAAGACACCTCCATCGCCCGATCCAGCAGATCTGAGGTTTCCCTCCGGAGCCAAAGCCATGGGTAGAAGGAGGAGCACCCCCACGACGACGCATCCAAGAAAGATCGTGGTACACTATTAATGGAACCCCACATGAAACGCAAAACATTAGTACGTACACTAGAACACAATGTACAAAACTTTAACCAACCGTACGCTAGATCAAAGCAGTACATCGGTCGCACTACACCAATCATGAAGGACATAAAATTTCTGCATCCACTGCATTACATCAAAGCAGCACACCAGTCGTGAAGGACATTAATTTTCTGCATCCATTGCAATGCATGGTTGTTGTGTTGAACTATATCCAGTTAAAGACGGTGCCCTTTCTCTTTTCTTAAAAGGAGGAGTAGCCAGAAGGAAATGTAGTTGCTAGTAACCAAGAGAAACCTCACCAGGAACTTTGGCAATGGTTGCAAAATGGGGCAATCGCTGCGTAGTAGCACACATCTTCTCTGGTCTATGTTTGGGAGGCATCATGGAACGCAACAACACAGTAACCTTGATTTCCACTGCTTGCAGCTCTCTTGACTCAAGTTAGTGTGCCTCGCCTGTTGCTACCTTCTTGTCCCTGCCACGCTTAGGACACTTGTCGAGCTCGTGTAATGGCAAACATTGTGCAACATAGGCCATATAGTTGTGTAACTATATTCCTAGTTTTAGTTCTTGTTGTCATCTTCTTTAGTCTCAGTGTCGAGGCTGCAGAGGTGCCAACTAAGACAATGCTTTGGGACACTGTCGTGGCAGAGAGGCTAAATGACACATGAGTCAGTAACATCACTATGTACAAACGATCACAGAAAATGAAACATGTTACACAAATCATTAACTCTGGTGAATCATGGAAATTTGCACTCCAGTATCACCATGTAGAAAAATTAACTATTGAAAATGAACTTCAGGCCCTGTCCCCCAAGCAAGCCCAAGTGGACTTCCCATGTTGACCTAGCCTACCTTACAACCTTTTTACGCTACAAAATGTTTTTTTCCATAGCTCCAATTCCGAAAGTCCTTCAAACACAAGGTAGCTCCATAGCGTCTTGAGGTACATTAGTATCTGCATCTATTGCATGTTTGTTTGCGTTGAACCAGATCCAAATAATGAAGCAATAATTTGAGGAAAAGATAGTTGCTCCAATAATCAACAGAAAAATCAACATGAACTTTGGCAAAGAGAATGATGCATATCCGTGTACCATGCATGCCAGACATTTATGAAATTCTTTGGTATTATAAGGGATGTGAAACCAGGCAACCAGTGTGTAGTGGTAGGAGTACTAAAGTGTGTATTTGATTATATCTCTATCAAATTAAGTTAGTGACATGCATGTTGCTTTCTTCGTCTCCTTTGGGCTCGGGACACTTGTTGAATGTCATCCTCCCTAAAGGCATGCCCCTATGAGCCGACAGCCGTGCTTCAACATGACCACAATTTCCGCTCCCAACCAACGTCACCTGGTTTATGTTTATCACCACGATCCCATATGCTCGGCGAGGTAAAAATGGCATCCGACTTCCAAAATGTGTATTTGAATTAGCACACACATACCGAGTTTTAGCACAAGTGGTTCTATGGGTATCCGCTCCACTGTAATGTAAGCCCATATCTGCGAGATCACTGTTGTCGTTTTTACTGTTGAAAATTCGTGTGCATCTCAAGCAAGAATAAATTTGTAATCCTCTTGGCCTACAGTTGCCACTGTTGGTTTTAACTTCTTTTTTTGCAAGGATAACTTCTGATATATTCATCAACTGTCAAGGTAGTACAAAGAACACCAGAAGTAAAAACATGCAACTAGGTCCATAGACCAATAGCGACGACTAGTAGCACTAGTGCAAGCCAAAGGCATGCCGCCGTCTTTGCCCCTTGCTCATCGGAGTCGTGCAAACCTTGTTGTACTAGACATTCAGAAAGTCGTCGTGCTAAGGCCCCATAGGAAAAGCACACAAAAACAGTAACCGTCGCTGATGAAGAGAAGCGTAGATCGAAATGATCCAACCTATAGACACACGAACATAGATGAACGAATACATGATTGATATGTCTCCAACGTATCTATATTTTTTTTTGTTCCATGCTATTATTTATGAAGTCTTGGATGTTTAATGGGCTTTATCATTCACTTTTATATCATTTTTGGGACTAACCTACTAACCCAAAGGCCCATTCCAGATTGCTGTTTTTTTGCCTATTTCAGGGTTTTGCAGAAAAGGAATATCAAACGGAGTCCAAACGGAATGAAACCTTCGCGAGAGATATTTTTGGAGGAAATCACGCTCAGGAGTCTTCGGGGCCAAGTCAGGGGACGTGGGATCAGCCCTCGAGGGTGGGGGGGTGCGCCCCCCTTCACAGGGCGCGCCCCCTGCCTCGAGACTGGCCCACACGGCCCCCGGTGCCCCCCTTCTTCCTATATATACCTACGTACCCCAGAAACTCCATACGCAGAGAGAAAACCCTAATTCCACCGCCGTAGCTGCTGTTCCCGTGGAGATCCCATCTTGGAGCCTGTTCCGAGAGGGAGATCCATCACGGAGGCCTTCATCATCATCATCATCGCCCTCAGCATGAGTTGTGAGTAGTTTACCTCAGACCTTCGGGTCCATAGCTAGTATCTAGATGGCTTCTTCTCTCTCTCCGGATCTCAATACAAAGTTCTCCTCGGTATTCGAGGAGATCTATTCGATGTAATCTCTTTTTGCGGTGTGTTTGTCGAGATCCGATGAATTGTGAGTTTATGATCAAGGTTATCTATGAAAGATATTTGGTTCTTCTCTGAACTTTTTATGTGTGCTCATAATATTCTTGCAAGTCTCTTCGAATTATTGGTTTGGTTTGGCCTACTAGATCTATAGTTCTTGCAATGGGAGAAGTGCTTGGCTTTGGGTTCAATCTTGCGGTGTCCTTTCCCAGTGACAGTAGGGGCAGCAAGGCACGTATTGTATTGTTGCCATCAAGGATAAAAAGATGGGGTTTTCATCATATTGCTTGAATTTATCCCTCTACATCATATCATCTTGCTTAAGGCATTACTCTGTTCGTATGAACTCAATACACTAGATGCATGCTGGATAGCGGTCGATGCATGGAGTAATAGTAGTAGATGCAGAATCGCTTCGGTCTACTTGTCTCGGACGTGATGCCTATATACAATGATCATGCCTAGATAGTCTCATAACTATTCGCTTTTCTATCAATTGCTCGACAGTAATTTGTTTACCCGCCGTAGAATATCGCTATCATGAGAGAAGCCACTCGAGAAAACTATGGCCCCCGGGTTTATCTTTATCATATTACTTTCCCGTCAACTTGCCTATTTCTGCCGCCGTTATTTATTTGCTTTCTTTACTTTCTGTTTCTATACCAAAAATATAATTATCATCTCTATAAGATCTCACTATCGTAAGTGACCGTAAAGGGATTGAAAACCCCTTATCGCGTTGGCTGCGAAGTTCTTATTTGTTTGTGCAGGTGCGAGGGACTGGCGCGTGGTCTCCTACTGGATTGATACCTTGGTTCTCAAAAACTGAGGGAAATACTTACGCTACTGTGCTGCATCTCCCTTTCCTCTTCGAGGGAATACAACACAAGCTCAAGAGGTAGTGATACGTCCAAAACGTATCTATAATTTCTGCTTGCTCCATGCCTCTTTTGTGTGATATTGCTATGTTATTTATACACATCCATACACTTTTGATCATATTTGGACTAACCTATTAACTCAGTGCACCCCAGTGCCAGTTTCTGTTTTCTGCTATTTTTGTATTTCAGGTTTTCCCATCACGTAAACTGCCAGAAAAATCCCGGAAAAATTATATAAAAAATCAGCGTTCCGGAAGCTTCCACACGGCCGAAGTAGGGCCGGAGGGGGGCCACCAGGGCTCTAGGCGCCCTGGTGGCGCGGCCCCCCTCCTGGCCGCGCCGGGGGGGGGGGCCTGGGCCCCCCAGGTCTCCGCTGATGCCCCCCTTTGGCATATATTTAACACGCGTTCCGAAACCCTCGAGGACGGAACCCTTTTTCGCGATCTCATCTCTGTTCCGCCGCCGCCGCGCTTCCAAGATCGGGAGCACCAGGAGAACTCTTCCCGGCACCCTGCCGGAGGGGAGGATCACCACCGGGAGCCTCTCCACCACCATGGACGCCTCCCGGATGAGTTGTGAGTAGTCTCCCTTGGACCATGGGTCCATGACCAGTAGCTATGTGATGTTCTCCTCCCCTTCTTGTGCTTCACTAATTAGACCTCGTGAGCTGCCCTACATGATCGAGGCACATATGTAATCCTTATGCTGTTGCTATGTTGAGTTTGCTGGGATCCGATGGATTGTGAGATTATGTTCAGATTGTGTTTGAGTAATATATTTGATTTACCTCTTTTATATTTATGTTCTTAAGTAATTCTTGCATGTTCTCCGTTGCTATTTATTGCTTTGGCCAAGTAGTAGGTAGTGACTCCAAGAGGGAACGTTATGCTCGATTGTGGGTTCATGCCCCTCGATGACTAGTTTGAGTGACAGAAACATGAGTCTAGGGGATGTGTTGTTGCCACAAGGGGGAAAACAACGGTGCTTGTACTCGCGGGTGCAAGGATTGTTTACTTTACGCAAAGTTCTTTTAATGCAGTTGTCTGTTGCTTTGAGTTTACACTATGGGTGGGACTCGCAACTTAATACCAGCGAGATGTTCTGGATAGATATCTCAAGGTGGATGATTAGTAGTAGATGCAGATGGATTTCGGTCTACTTGCCTTGGCGTACCGCCCATGCTTTGAACCTCTACCTTTCTTGCAACATAGTTAGCATTGGTTTGCGCACATAATTCTGTCAATTGCCCAGCTGTAATTCGTTTACCTCACATAGTTGTTTTATCGTCTTTTGGGAGAGAGACATCACTAGTGAACATCATGGGACCCCGGTCCATATTACCATCACTGATCACATCCGCTATTTACTTTCAGCTTTACATACTAGTTACAGTTTTATCTATCACTATTATCTCTTGCGTTTGACCCTTTGTAAACGACAAGGCCGGAGGGATTGACAACCTCTCTGTACTCGTTGGGAGCAAAGTTATTTGCATCTGTGTGCAGGTCCGGTTGGTTGCTAATATCTGGCGCCGTTAGCAGTTGACACCTTCTTGTTGAAACTAGGAGTCTCAGGGGAAATCGATCCTTGGTATCTTTGCCAAGGGAAAACTACCGCTACACTGCATCTCAAACCTTCCACTTGGGGTAACCAACGAGGGGCGAGAAGCCATCAAGCAAAGTTTTCTGGCGCCGTTGCCGGGGACTCCACTCTTCAAGATAGGGGAGTTGCACGCTATCTTTTACGTTTGCTTTTAGTCTTGTTAGTTTACCTTTCAGTTTTTGCTTTAGTATCTTTTATCGAAAATCACAAAAATAGTTATCTTGCTTGCTTGCTGCTATGGGTTCCACCGAGAACACCAAGTTGTGTGACTTCACTAGTCACAACAACGATGACTTTATCTGCACGCCTATCACTACACCTGCCACTTCAGCACCTTTGTATGAAATTAAACCTGCTTTACTGAACCTAGTTATGAAAGATCAATTCTCCGGTGCTGGAGATGATGCTGCTTTACACTTGAACAACTTTGTTGAACTGTGTGATATGCAAAAGTACCGAGAAGTAGACAGTGATATTGTTAAGCTTAAGCTTTTTCCTTTCTCCTTGAGAGGAGGAGCTAAAATTTGGTTTCAATCTTTGCCTAGAAATAGCATAGATTCATGGGACAAGTGCAAAGATGCTTTTATTGGAAAATACTATCCACCTGCTAAAATTATCCAACTAAGAAGTAACATAATGAATTTTAAACAATTGGATAATGAACACGTTGCCCAAGCTTGGGAACGTATGAAATCTCTTGTCAAGAACTGCCCTACTCATGGTTTGACTACTTGGATGGTTATCCAAACTTTTTATGCAGGCTTGAACTTTACCTCGCGGAACTTGTTAGATTCGGCCGCGGGAGGAACCTTTATGTCAACTACACTTGGTGCTGCCACAAAGCTTCTCGATGATATGATGACCAATTATTCCCAATGGCACACCGAACGCGCTCCAACAGGTAGGAAGGTAAACTCTGTCGAGGAGATTTCCTCCCTAAATGAAAAAGTTGACTTGATCATGTCTCTACTTTCGAAGCAATCTTCTGTTGATCCTCGTGATGTTCCTTTAAATTCTTTGATTGCTCAAGAACAAGTAGATGTGAACTTTATCTCTAGAAACAATTTTAATAACAATGCTTATAGGAGTAATTTTGGTAGCAATCCTAGACCGTTCCCCTCTAATTCTTATGGGAACAACAATGCTTATCCTAGCACCAAGAACTCCACTACTGAACTAGAGATTATGCTTAAAGATTTTGTCACTACCCAAAAAGCCTTTAATAAGAGTGTAGAAGAAAAACTAAACAAACTAGATGATCTCTCTTCGAAGGTAGACAATTTAGCCCATGAGGTAGAATTGCTTAAAATTAGAACTTCTCCTCTTGAGGAGAGGAAGGTCACTCCTATGAATGCTATTCAAGTGCAAATTAATGAAAACATTAGGATGTTGGCTAAACTTAAAGAGAGATGGGCTAGAGAAAGGGAGGAAGAAGATAGAATTAAGAACCTTCCTACCCACCACACTGTTGCTACTATCCAAGTTGTTGAGGATATCCAAACTCTTAGCACCCAATGCACTCCTGGTCCCATTGGACCTATTAATGGTGATGCTATGACCATAGAAACTACCAAACTAGTGAACCTAAAGGACACCACTACCACTTTACTTGATAGTAGTGACCTTGATTTTGATAATTGCACTCTTACCGAAGTTATTGATTTCCTTCACAAGATGCCTAGAGATCCCCGCACTAGCACGCTTAACCTTGCCTTCACGGAGCATATCACTAATGCTCTTATCAAAGCTAGGGAGGAGAAACTTAGAGTAGAAGCCTCCATACCTAGAAAGCTAGAAGATGGTTGGGATCCTATGATAAAAATTAAGTTGAATAACTTCTCTTGCTATGCTTTATGTGATGTTGGAGCTAGTACCTCTGTTATGCCCAAAAGAATATATGATATGCTTAAATTGAAACCTTTTGATTCTTGTTCTTTTGGTGTTCGTCTCGTTGATTCTTCCATAAAGAAACCTTTGGGGAGGATCAACGATGTTCTTATCGTTGTCAATGACAATTACGTTCCCATTGATTTTACTATTATGGATATTGAATGTGAACCTTCGTGTCCAATTATTTTGGGACGTCCTTTTCTACGCACCGTTGGTGCTATCATTGACATGAAAGAGGGGAATATAAGATTCCAATTTCCTCTCAAGAAAGGGATGGAACACTTCCCTAGAAAGAAGATTAAGTTACCTTTTGAGTCCGTTATACGGGCTAGCTATTCTTTTACTCTTGATAAAACTTGATCTTTTTGCATTATGCCTAGCTTAAAGGCATAAAAGAAAGCGCTTTTGGGAGGCAGCCCACAATGAATAAAATTTTATTTTGCTTTTGTTGTGTCTTGATGTTGTTACTACAGTAGCATCATCATTGTATCTTTGCTTTTCAACTTTGTGCCAAGTGTAGCCTCTGATTGCAAGAAAGTTCAAAAGTTGTGACGTGCTGTCCAGGAAACAGATTCTGTCCTTCGATAGAAAAATTCGTATAAAATCACCAGATCATCTTTTTGGTCTGAATTGTTTCGACAGCGTGCTCTATACAATTGTCTTTCGGGCGTCTGTTCTGAGTTTTTTGATTAGAGTTGCAGAAGTGCCCCGAAAAAATCATTTACTACCTGCTGTTCTGTTTTTCACAGATTCTGTCCTGTTTTGCCTTTCCTTCATTTTGCAAACCTTGAGCTTGCTTTTTCTTTGCAAAAACCTTTTGGCAATCTTGAGAAACAGTAGACCTTCAAGAATATCCTTATTTCCAGCAAGGAACAATTATATTATTATGGGTACTAACCTCGCTAATCAGATTATGATGAGTTATGTATGAAGGGAGTTTTCAAGTGTGCGAGGGAAGATGATAAAAAGATTCAGGAGTGTCAAACGCTCAAGCTTGGGGATCCCCCCGTGCACCCCCAAGAAATATTCAAGGAGACTCAAGCGTCTAAGCTTGGGGATGCCCCCGTGTATCCCCTTCTCCATCAACATTATCAGTTCGTCTTTCGTTCCACTATATTTTTATCACTTCATGTGTTATGTGCTATGCTTGGAGCGTCTTGCTTTTAGTTTTCGTTAGCTTTGCTTGCTTTTCATAACGAGTCGGAACTCAGCTTTCTTTGTGTGGGAGAGAAACATGCTCCACTTCAACCTAGAACATAACATAGAATTTTCATGTCTATCTTTGCTGTGTGTGTTCTTGGTCTTTCAATAGCTACTGTCATGCTTAGCTCTTAGTTTTCATGCTTATCTTTTTAAATAGCTTTTGTTTAGTTGGTCGCTGGAACTCTCTTTATTTATCATGCTTATCTTGTTAAGAGAGTTTGCTTCTGTTGCATTGGTCGATATGTCTATGATAAAAATGCTACGTGCATAATGGCGCTTAGTAGTTCATGTTTTCTTATGGTTAGTCTCAAATAGCTGGGGGGTTCTCAATGTGTTATTGGAGTACCAACATGATTTGTTTGCCTATGATGTGGTATGGTTTAGTAATATCTTCCTTCAAGAATTTATTTTGATTGACTTGGCGTATGTTCACGCATATTAAAGACTGTAAAGAAAGTCTGTCAAGCCTTGATGATCTTTAATTTCTGAGTAGCGATATAACTTCCATGCATGATTCAATGTTGCTTTGTCGCTCTGCATGATTATGACCGTCATTGCTCTCTTAGTTGGTCGCTCCCAGTCTTTTGCTAACCTCCACCTGTACTAAGCGGACTGACTGCTTGTGCATCCAAATCCTTTAAACCAGTTATGCCATATGAGTCCACCATACCTTCCTATACATGGTATTTACCTGCCATTCCTAACGAAGACTTTCATGTACCATCTCGAAATTATTCAAAAAAAAAGCATTTCTATTTTGTGCCTCTGTTTAGGCTCATGAGGAAGTAGTAGTTAATTCATGATCTTTTTAAGTTGGACAAGCTTCACCCCGGGATTGCATGTCTAATGTGCAAACCCATAATACGAGAAGGAACTGGCATTGAGTGCGCCCGGCTCATTAAAAAAATAATATAAACAAACAAACCCACCTTCACGCTTTGTTCATGAGAAATCAGAAAACTTTGGCAGTGATAAACAAAGGAGATTAAGAGGATGTGATCGTCCTCATTCGGGAGCCGTTCCTCGAGACTTGTCCAGCTCGAGAAGTAATTGAGTTATCTGCTAGCATTCGTTGACGAAACATGCATATCCAAAAAAATAATTTTTATTTCTGTTTTTAAAACCAAGAGCTCTGGTACATGCTTTGTCTTTGTTTCCGACCACGGGTTTTCAACCTTGCCAACAAAAGCCACGGTTCGAGAGTCTCCGTCTTCTTTAAGCACCAACTACTGAGAGCATGATTGTCATTCTGAGTGTAATGTGCATTGTCCCAAAGTACCATTGTCTTTTGCATGATTATGATATCGTTTATTCTGAAATCATTGTATCTAGTCATCACTTAAACCTTGGAGGTGCCCCTGCATTTATGTTTTGCTTCACTAAAGGGGGCAAGCGAGATATCACTTTATCATATTTGCACACCATGCTCATTACAAATCTATTTGATGTTTCAGTATCATATTGTAAAACTTTCAGTTCTTTGTGATTTTCTCATGAGGCAACTTAATTACTACAGATTCATTATCTCAGTAAGCTTTTGTCATGTGACTATGAAAAATCCTTATATGGTTAATAGCATGTCACCACAGAAATTATACTTGTTATCATTTACCTACTCGAGGACGAGCAGGAATTAAGCTTGGGGATGTTGATACGTCCAAAATGTATCTATAATTTCTGCTTGCTCCATGCCTCTTTTGTGTGATATTGCTATGTTATTTATACACTTCCATACACTTTTGATCATATTTGGACTAACCTATTAACTCAGTGCACCCCAGTGCCAGTTTCTGTTTTCTGCTGTTTTTGTATTTCAGGTTTTCCCATCACGTAAACTGCCAGAAAAATGCCAGAAAAATTATATAAAAAATCAGCGTTCCGGAACCTTCCACATGGCCGAAGTAGGGCCGGAGGGGGGCCACCAGGGCTCCAGGCGCCCTGGTGGCGCGGCCCCCCTCCTGGCCGCGCCGGGGGGGCGCCTGGGCCTCCCAGGTCTCCGCTGATGCCCCCCTTTGGCATATATTTAACACGCGTCCCGAAACCCTCGAGGACGGAACCCTTTTTCGTGATCTCATCTCTGTTCCACCGCCACCGCGCTTCCAAGATCGGGAGCACCAGGAGAACTCTTCCCGGCACCCTGCCGGAGGGGAAAATCACCACCGGGAGCCTCTCCACCACCATGGACGCCTCCTGGATGAGTTGTGAGTAGTCTCCCTTGGACCATGGGTCCATGACCAGTAGCTATGTGATGTTCTCCTCCCCTTCTTGTGCTTCACTAATTAGACCTCGTGAGCTGCCCTACATGATCGAGGCACATATGTAATCCTTATGCTGTTGCTATGTTGAGTTTGCTGGGATCCGATGGATTGTGAGATTATGTTCAGATTGTGTTTGAGTAATATATTTGATTTACCTCTTTTATATTTATGTTCTTAAGTAATTCTTGCATGTTCTCTGTTGCTATTTATTGCTTTGGCCAAGTAGTAGGTAGTGACTCCAAGAGGGAACGTTATGCTCGATTGTGGGTTCATGCCCCTCGATGACTAGTTTGAGTGACAGAAACATGAGTCTAGGGGATGTGCTGTTGCCACAAGGGGGAAAACAACGGTGCTTGTACTCGCGGGTGCAAGGATTGTTTACTTTACGCAAAGTTCTTTTAATGCAGTTGTCTGTTGCTTTGAGTTTACACTATGGGTGGGACTCGCAACTTAATACCAGCGAGATGTTCTGGATAGATATCTCAAGGTGGATGATTAGTAGTAGATGCAGATGGATTTCGGTCTACTTGCCTTGGCGTACCGCCCATGCTTTGAACCTCTACCTTTCTTGCAACATAGTTAGCATTGGTTTGCGCACATAATTCTGTCAATTGCCCAGCTGTAATTCGTTTACCTCACATAGCTGTTTTATCGTCTTTTGGGAGAGAGACATCACTAGTGAACATCATGGGACCCCGGTCCATATTACCATCACTGATCACATCCGCTATTTACTTTCTGCTTTACATACTAGTTACAGTTTTATCTATCACTATTATCTCTTGCGTTTGACCCTTTGTAAACGACAAGGCCGGAGGGATTGACAACCTCTCTGTACTCGCTGGGAGCAAAGTTATTTGTATCTGTGTGCAGGTCCGGTTGATTGCTAATATCCGGCGCCGTTAGCAGTTGACACCTTCTTGTTGAAAGTAGGAGTCTCAGGGGAAATCGATCCTTGGTATCTTTGCCAAGGGAAAACTACCGCTACACTGCATCTCAAACCTTCCACTTGGGGTAACCAATGAGGGGCGAGAAGCCATCATGTAGCAAGAAGAATTTCTGGCGCCGTTGCTGGGGAGGCTTACGCAAAAGTCATATACCAAGTACCTATCACATACCCTTATCCTTCGCATTACATTTATTTGCCTCTCGTTTTCCTCTCCCCCACTTCACCTTTGCCGTTTTATTCACCCTTCTTCCGCCATGTGTTTTTCATTCGCTTGCTTCTTGTTCGCTTGTGTGTGTTGGATTGCTTGCTTGTCATTATGGCTAGCCCCTTATCTGCTCCTCTGTCTCCCGAGTTTGAAGTTCTTCACTTCAAGCAAAGGCAAGGAGAAAACTTAAAAGATGCTTGGTTTAGGATGATGGAATCTTATTGTAAGTGCACCTTAGAAGTAAATTTTAGAATCTTGCTTCGCAATTTTTATGTTGGATTGAATATGTCTCATAGACAACTCTTGGATTGCGTTGCCAAAGGAAATTTTATCAAAGTTGATCCTAGTTTCGCGCATGAAATCATAGAGGGAATAGTGGGAACACTACCTCCCCAAAAGTATTCAAACTCAACCCCGGAAGGGACGCAAGTTTTTGAGAAAATTTGTGAAGTAACGAAAATATTACAAAAATCTCTTGAACCTCTTAAGAGTGTTAGTGGGAATCTCCACCGCATGAATATGTTGATTACTCTTTGCAATAAGCGGTTAGATGCTTTAAATCTTAAGATTTCTGAATATGAAGGGAAACGCAAAGAACCCCCCGGATTCGAGCTTGACACCATTAAAAGGGTGAAGACCAAAGATGGCAATACCTAGATCTATCTTGTATCGTGCCTAGCTAGGGGCGTAAAACGATAGCGCTTGTTGGGAGGCAACCCAATTTTTACGTTTTTTTGCTTTTGTTGCTGTTAGGGAATAAATATTGCATGTAGCCTCTGATTAGATGTGGTTTCATGTTTTGTTTAGTGTTTGTGCCAAGTAGAACCTTTGGTAAGACTTGTGTGAAGTTTATATGATCTTGCTGTGAAAAACAGAATCGTTAGCGCTCGCTAAAGTAGACTTCAGATTTTACTGGAGCATGCTTTTTAGTTGATTCTTTTTGATGCTGATTGGTAGACAAATTGCGCAAATTTACCAATTTAGTTTGAATTTTTTTGGAGTTCCAGAAGTAGGCGAACCCAGCAGATTACTACAGACTGTTCTGTTTTTGACAGATTCTGTTTTTCGTGTGTTGTTTGCTTATTCCGATGCATCTATGAGTAATATTAGAGGATATGAACCATAGAGAACTTGGAGTACAGTATGTTTAACACCAATATAAACAAAGAATGAATTCCTTTCTGTACCTTTGAGTGGTGGTTTGCTTTCTCTTACTAACGGAGCTCACGGAAATTTTTGTCTAAGTTTTGTGTTGTGAAGTTTTCAAGTTTTGAGTATTGCTTTGATGGACTATGGAACAAGGAGTAGCAAAGGCCTAAGCTTGGGGATGCCCATGGCACCCCAAGTAAATTCAAGATAATCAAAAGCCTAAGCTTGGGGATGCCCCGGGAAGGCATCCCCTCTTTCGTCTTCATCCATCGGTAACTACACTTGGAGCTACATTTTTATTCGCAACATGTTATGTGTTTTGCTTGGAGTGTCTTGTATAATTTGAGTCTTTGCTTGTTAGTTTGTCACAATCATCCTTGCTGGACACACCTATTTGAGAGAGTTAAATATGGCCTATAAATTGTTAGAACACTCTATGTGCTTCACTTATATCTTTTGAGTTGAATAGTTTTTGCTCTAGTATTTCACTTATATCTTTTAGAGCATGGTGGTGGTAATATTTTGTAGAAATTGTTGAACCCTCATGCTTCACTTAGATCTATTTGAGAGTCTATTAAAACAGCATGGTAAAGTGTTTAGGCTAAAGAAACTAGTCTTCACATGATAAACATCCAATGTCAATATAGTAAAAAAATTCACACCAAGTGCATTGAATAGAAAGAGATGTTGGATGCTTGATAATTGTTTTGAGACATGAGGATAGTGATATTAAAGTCATGCAAGCGGAGTTATTATGAAATTGAGAAATATTTGTGTTAAGGTTAGTGATTCCCGTAGCATGCACGTATGGTGAACCGTTATGTGACTAAGTTAAAGCATGAGGTATTTGTAGAGTGTCAACCTTTGTGTGGAGGTCGGGAGCGCGCGATGGTTAACTCCTACCAACCTCCCCCCTAGGAGCATGCGTTGATTGCTTTGTTTTGATGACTCATAGATTTTTGCAATAAGTATATGAGTTCTTATGACTAATGTTGAGTCCATGGATTACACGCACTCTCACCCTTCCACCATTGCTAGCCTCTCTTGTATCGCGCAACTTTAGCCGGTGCCATAAACCCACTATATATCCTTCCTCAAAACAGCCACCATATTGTTCCTCAAAACAGCCACCATACCTACCTATCATGACATTTCCATAGCCATTCCGAGATATATTGCCATGCAACTTTCCACCGTTCCGTTTATATGACACGCATCATATTGTCATATTGCCATGCATGATCATGTAGTTGACATCGTATTTGTGGCAAGGCCACCATGCATAATCTTTTCATACATGTCACTCTTGTTTCATTGCAAATACCGGTACACCGCCGGAGGCATTCATATAGAGTCATACTTTGTTATTATAGTATCGAGTTGTAATTTCGTGTTGTAATGAAAGTGTGATGATCATCATTTTTAGAGCATTGTCCCATGGGAGGAAAGGCTGAATCTATAAAGCCCCTCCGCAAAAAAAAGGCCAAAAAAAAAGAAAAAAAAAGAAAGGCCCCCAAAAAAAAGAAAGGAAAGAAAAAAAAAGAAAAAAAAAGAAAAAGGAAAAGGGACAATTGCTACTATCTTTTTCCACACTTGTGCTTCAGAGTAGCACCATGTTCTTCATTGTAGAGAGTCTCATGCTTAGTCACTTTCATATACTAGTAGGAATTTTCATTATAGAACTTGGCTTATATATTCCAACGATGGGCTTCCTCAAATGCCCTAGGTCTTCGTGAGCAAGCAAGTTGGATGCACACCCACTAGTTTCTTTTGTTGAGCTTTCATTCATATTTAGCTCTAGTGCATCCGTTGCATGGCAATCCCTACTCACTCACATTGATATCTATTGATGGGCATCTCCATAGCCCGTTGATAAGCCTAGTCGATGTGAGACTATCTCCCTTCTTTTTGTCTTCTCCACAACCACCTCTATTCCACCCATAGTGCTATGTCCATGGCTCACGCTCATGTATTGCGTGAAAGTTGAAAGGTTTGAAAAGATAAAGCATGAAAACAAATGCTTGGCTGAAATCGGGGTTGTGCATGATATGAATATTTAGTGTGATAATAAGGGAGCATAGCCAACACTATATGACTTTGTAGGGATAACTTTCTTTAGCCATAGTATTTTGAGAAGACATGATTGCTTTGTTAGTATTGCTTGAAGTATTGTTATTTCTTATGTCAATATAGACTTTTGTCTAGAATCTTTCATATCTGAACATTCATCTCACAATTAAGAGAATTACATTGAAAAACTATATTGGTTAGCATTCCACATCAAAAATTCTTTCTTTATCATTTACCTACTCGAGGACGAGCAGGAATTAAGCTTGGGGATGCTTGATACGTCCCCAACGTATCTATAATTTTTGATTGTTCCATGCTATTATTTATGAAGTCTTGGATGTTTAATGGGCTTTATCATTCACTTTTATATCATTTTGGGGACTAACCTACTAACCCAAAGGCCCAGTCCAGATTGCTGTTTTTTGCCTATTTCAGGGTTTTGCAGAAAAGGAATATCAAACGGAGTCCAAACAGAATGAAACCTTCGCGGGAGATATTTTTGGAGGAAATCACGCTCGGGAGTCTTCGGGGCCAAGTCAGGGGACGTGGGACCAGCCCTAGAGGGTGGGGGGTGCGCCCCCCTTCCTAGGGCGCGCCCCCCGCCTCGAGGCTGGCCCACACGGCCCCCGGTGCCCCCCTTCTTCCTATATATACCTACGTACCCCAGAAACTCCATACGCAGAGAGAAAACCCTAATTCCACCGCCGTAGTTGCTGTTCCCGTGGAGATCCCATCTTGGAGCCTGTTCCGGGAGGGGGATCCATCATGGAGGCCTTCATCATCATCATCATCGCCCTCAGCATGAGTTGTGAGTAGTTTACCTCAGACATTCGGGTCCATAGCTAGTATCTAGATGGCTTCTTCTCTCTCTCTCCGGATCACAATACAAAGTTCTCCTCGGTCTTCGAGGAGATCTATTCGATGTATTCTCTTTTTGTGGTGTGTTTGTCGAGATCCAATGAATTGTGTGTTTATGATCAAGGTTATCTATGAAAGATATTTGGTTCTTCTCTGAACTTTTTATGTGTGCTCATAATATTCTTGCAAGTCTCTTTGAATTATTGGTTTGGTTTGGCCTACTAGATCTATAGTTCTTGCAATGGGAGAAGTGTTTGGCTTTGGGTTCAATCTTGCGGTGTCCTTTCCCAGTGACAGTAGGGGCAGCAAGGCACGTATTGTATTGTTGCCATCGAGGATAAAAAGATGGGGTTTTCATCATATTGCTTGAGTTTATCCCTCTACATCATTTCATCTTGCTTAAGGCGTTACTCTGTTCGTATGAACTCAATACACTAGATGCATGTTGGATAGCGGTCGATGTGTGGAGTAATAGTAGTAGATGCAGAATCGTTTCGGTCTACTTGTCTCGGACGTGATGCCTATATACAATGATCATGCCTAGATAGTCTCATAATTATTCGATTTCTATCAATTGCTCGACAGTAATTTGTTTACCGTCGTAGAATATCGCTATCATGAGAGAAGCCACTAGAGAAAACTATGGCCCCCGGGTGTATCTTTATCATATTACTTTCCCGTCAACTTGCCTATTTCTGCCGCCGTTATTTATTTGCTTTCTTTACTTTCTGTTTCTATACCAAAAATACCAAAAATATAATTATCATCTCTATCAGATCTCACTATCGTAAGTGACCGTAAAGGGATTGACAACCCCTTATTGCGTTGGCTGCGAAGTTCTTATTTGTTTGTGCAGGTGCGAGGGACTGGCGCGTGGTCTCCTACTGGATTGATACCTTGGTTCTCAAAAATTGAGGGAAATACTTATGCTACTATGTTGCATCTCCCTTTCCTCTTCGAGGGAATACAACGCAAGCTCAAGAGGTAGCAATGATCCACGTGGATCCACCGAAGATAAACGCCGACTATATCCTGCAAGATCCGTCAGAGACAAACCTCCATGCACCCTCCGACGATGCTAGAAACATCACCGGGATGGGGACTATGCAGGGAGAATCTTATTCCTTCTTCAAAGAGCAATTGTCGCCTCTCCTCTTCGAGTAGGACACAATCCCTAACAAAACTCAAAAGAACATGAAAAAACAAAGCCCTTCCGCCGTCAAGGGCTGGTATCCACCATGCCTCCATGGCCCTAAGACCATATGAGACGAGGTAGCGGCGGCGGCACCGGTGGGAGGCACGAGAAACCCTAGCCAATGGGCCCTATTTCTTCCACGTGAAGAAAGAAAACGACCGCTTGTTGTCTTTAACTTCTAACCTGGAGCTCAGCTATTTGTTGTCATGTTCATGTTAGTGTTAGCAATGTACTCTGGGTGGTGGTTATATTCATAATTGCTATCATTTTTTCTTTGAAACGGAGGTAAAAGATCGATTTTCCTCATCAATTAATTAAGCAAAGAGAACTTCCTAGTTAATTAACGGAAAATTAGGCGAAAATCGATACAAACCAACCTCATGTGGACTACTCACAAAGTATGCAACCCCATAAGCGCACGATCAGTCCGACAACCATACCCAACACACAATGACCACCAACCCTCACACTGATACATTATAAAGAAACTCCCAACCAGAGTACCTGGTCCAAAGACCAGGAGCGCCACCAAATCCACGGAGACAAGCCATGATATAAGTATAACACAAGAGACCGATGACTATCCATCAAGCAACTATGAACGCCATTTCTTTGGCCACTCTTTTTTATTTTGCTACTGAGAGACTCCTCCACAATCGTGTTAGAAAATCCAGGGGCAGCCGCCTCCAAACATGTGAGCAAGTTGTGAAGCTCTATCTGGAAGAGAATCTCGTCAACCTTGTCACGCACAGACACCACCTGCCCAACGGTCACATGTGAGTGAGTGACCGCAACATCGAATTACGACGCGATAAGGCATCACCAACCACAGGAACACCCATAGATGCAACACCCTCCTCATTTGAGGCCACCTGGATAGGCTCCAAAGGAGGATTAGTGGGCATCCAAGCCACAACTTAGGACACAAGTGAGTTCACATTTAGATGCTCCATTGGCAGACAAAAACGGCCCCTCAAACATTCTTTGTAACTAAAGCATGATCTACAACACCGGAGCCACAACGACGATAATGGGATAACCCACAGAGGCATCCGACACAACAAGCAAGGCATGAAGCATTAGTTGAGTTGCCCTAGCACGAAGGGACTCGGAGCCATAGAGCTCTGCAACCATATCATCCACGGGAGTCATCATTCAGCTCAGTCCTCGAAGGTGACATATATAGGAGGGCTTGATGCCACAACCGACACAAGAGAGAGCCTACCTAGAGCGGCCTCTGCTCGCTGAAGAAAGCTCCCAACTCACAACAACCATCCTCGACATCACACAATATTAGAAATATGCCCTAGAGGCAATACTATTGTAATATTGTATTTCCATTTTCATAATTAAGAGTTTATATTTCATGCTATAACTGATATGATCCTGGAATATGTGATTTAGTGGAAAACTCATATGCACATTTGGAATGATAAATGCTAAAGAATAGGTTCCTAATCTTGCCTCTAAGACTAGCTCAAGTGTTGTTGGTGATCATGTTTCGGGATCTTAGAAGAACATTGAGAGTATGATGTTAGAAGAACAATCATATTGAATTGACCCAAACTTGTTTGTTGTACTTTAAGATAATATCATCTGAAATCAATTGTTATATTATGGAGTGTTAACATGTGGTTTAGTTCTTTAGACCATGAGAGTATCGCAGTCACTTCTTATCGTACGATCGACTTTCAGGTTGCTCAAAAGTCAGCTATAACATGGTGATCATAACGACAACTTACAGGTTCATCAGAAAGTTTGACAAGGGACTAGATAGCTTGGGAATGGGATTTTATCCTCCAACGATGAAGAGATATTCTTAGGGCCCTCTTGGTGTGACGATATCAATCAACAAGAAAGAATAACAAAACTGGTAATGCTGATAACAGTATAGTTAGCATGTGTATGCCTCAGGAGGATACTGACACTCCTCGGGTTTTGTCAAGTATCACGAAGCAAAGGGAGCATTACATGATAACCAGAGGTTCACTCTAATGTCATTCGCATAATCATAGGGATCGATATGGACGTCCACGGTTTCGCTATCAGTCATTGAACGAAGGGGTTTCGTTCATGTCTATGTTTTACCGAACGTACAGATTCACAAGCTTAAGGTAATCACGATCTTCTTAGTGTTCGTATGATGAGAGTATCGAGGATTTATTTGTGAAATTGTTTCATTAATATTTGTAAAAGTTCCGAGAGGAACCGGAAGCATTGGGCGATACAGGGTATTCTCGATAAATAATATATAGATGAAAAATAATGTTATTGGTGATGTTAAATTAATAACAGAAGGCTCTAGTAATTTTTAGGAGGCTTTTATATTTATTTAATGCCAACATGCCTTAAAATGCCAAGTGGTGAAAGTGGAATTGGGCCACCATGGCCCATGTAGGGGAGGCGCCCCCTATTCCCTTGTAGGGAGGCTGAATTGGAGTGGTGGAGGACTTCTCCTCCATGAGGTCTATTTCTCGCATTAAGCAAGACTACTTGCAACTCTCAGGTCGAGCGGTACAATATTGGGCCGCCCGTTTCACGCGTGCAGTGTTAGAAATGAAAGAAGAAACTGGGGGGACCGAGGATTCGATCTGTGGTCTCCATGGCGTTGTGCAACCGTCCTAGCCACTAGGCTACACTGAAGCTCGTGTCCAGGTAGCTGGGCGCGACATACTTGATGCATAAAGTAGCTGGACGCGCTCTACTTATCTTTTCTTTCTCCATTTTCTTCTACGCTATTAATTTTTTCTTCTCTTTTCACTTTTTTGTTATTTTATTTTTTCTACTACATTTTCATTGTTTTTTATTTGTTTCTTCGATTTTAATTTATTTTCTCGTTTTATTTTGTTTATTTTATTTTTTATTCTCTGGTTTAGTTTAGTTTTCAATTTTTATTCTTTCTACATTTGTTTCTGCCATTTTTTCGCTTTCTTTCGTTTTATTTCTTTTGTCTTCTTTGTTTTAAATTCTCACTTCTTAGATTTGTTTTCTTCTTTTATATTTTCTTTTGTTTCAGTTCTTTTTCATTCTTCGATTTTTTGATTCTTTTCTTTGTCCTTCTCCATTTTTTGCCTGGTTTTCTTTTTTATCTCCATTTTTTGTTTGGTTTTCTTCTTTCTTCTCCACTTTCTGTTGTTCTTTTTTGTTTTCTTATGTTCATTTTCATTTTCACTCTACATTTTTGTACATGTCAAAAATATTTTTGTAATAAGTGATGAACATTTTTTGTATACACATTGAACATTGTCTAGGCGCTTATTCAACATTTTTAAATACCTGTTCGGCATTTTAATAGTTATTTAACATTTTTTCAAATAATTATTTAACTTTGTCAATACTTAGTCAAGATTTTCAAATACCCATTCAACATTTTTCATATAATCGTTGAACATTTTTAAATATTTATTTTGACATTTTTAAAATACTTGTTCAATATTTTTAATACTTATTCAACATTTTCAAATATTTGTTCAGCATTTTCATATACTCGTTCAACATTTTTTTAATATCCATTTCAACATTTTTAATATTTATTCAACATTTTCAAATACTTGGTCAACATTTTTCGTATACTTGTTCAACATTTTTTAATATGTATTCAATATTTTTAAATACATGTTCAACATTTTTAATACTTATTCAACATTTTCAAATTATTTGTTCAATTCTTTTCAAATTCTTGTTTAACATTATTTAATACTTATTCAACATTTTTTCAAAATTGTTTCTGAAGAGTGTTTTTGCAAAA
>LR738709.1:36041806-36074743 GCA_902687465.1 Secale cereale | reverse complement strand
ACACACACACACACACACACACACATACATATAACATTTTAAAATATAAATCAAAGTTCAAAAATAAAGCAAAAAATGACAACAGAAAATAGAAAAAACAAGCAAAAACTGCTGTGGCTGCCGCGCGGTTGGGCCGACCCATCTGGGGCTCCCCTGACGCGTGCGCATCCCCCTGTCTTGCTTAAAGCGAGACATAGGGCGCCTCCCTCCTTCCCCCCCTAGGTCGGCACACGAAGGATGTGCCTTCCATCCTCTTGTGGCGCCCCTCCCTCTCCCTCCAGCCTATACATACTAGAGGCTTTGGTGCTATTTGAATACACAAGTTCTGAAGCCTCCTCTAGTTGTAGTTCTTGTTAATCCTAGTTGATTAGTTAGAACTTGACCTAGATCCTATAATCCTCATAATTAGAAGCCAAGTGTGGTTCGAATCTCCTCCCTCTAATTCTCTGGCGACAATTAGCTTTGGCCGGCGAAGTGATGCTGGATCGTGAAGACCACACACTTGCAAATACGTAGAGATGTCGTTCTTTCGGCATTTCATTTGGGGGATCATTCGTGGCGGTTCGCCGGATCGTTCATCTATGGTTCGAGGGACTCCAGGTACGATCTACACCCACTCGTCTAGTTCCGTTGTTACTCGGAGTCGCTAACGATCATGATCCAAACCGTTTATGCATCTTCATATTGTTTCTGGGTGATCGTAGGGCGATTTGTTTTTGCTTTCTTCTATGTTTCCCAACAATGGCATTATGAGCGATTCTATTTAGTGACAACATGCTCAGATATGTTTTCACAACTGCCAAACTTTTTTGCAAGTTGCAATATTGAGTTAATTACCGCTTTATAGGAATCCAACATTTATTATCGATCAATGCTCACTGTTCTCCTATCTTGAACTCTTGCCTCTTATCCTTGCTGATTATGGATAGTAGCATTATGTTTATTATCCAGGAAAACATGTCATCTGTTATGCTATTATTGTGTAGTACAATCGTACATAGGCGAATCGTTATATGGCAAACGACAAAGATGTCACTCTATAATCATTGCAAATTGCATAAACGACTACATCTTAAAGGCCAACCCTTGGTAGCTGGTAATAATTCTAGTTCCACCACCTTATTGATCCTTGTATGTCGTGTCATCCAGAATTTACTTGAATCAGAAAGTCGAACTATTTTCCATCCTTAACACAAGTACACCATGGTAATGAGTTTTTGGAGCTATCCTTTATTGAAACTAATCACTAGACATAGATGTTGGGTATGTTCATATATGGTTATAGATCACAAAATTCACCTCCTCATCGGAATAGAATGTTGGGGCATCTTAGCAAGGGGAAGTCCCGTCCGTTTATTTCTGTAGCTGGTATGTGTAATTAGCTGGTATACATTTATGGTTATAACCCCTGTTAATCTTTGAACAATACAGGTTTTTTGGAGGTGCTGGATGCTCGTTAACACTAAGTCAGGGTAATCTACTAGGTTAACAAACATATGTGAACTATCAATTCAATGAATAACGAAAAAAATAATGAAGGCAGTTCCTCCTGCATCTCTCCCTGCAGTGGCGACTGTAAGGTGAGGTATAAGCCGTGACAACTGTTCCCTCCTGAACAAATAGGCTACAGATTCCATTTAGTAGAACATATGGATTTTTTCTTCCAAACTTGCTTGTGTCAAAATGGTAGGAGGCTGCGAAAGTGTTGTATCTGTGTGAATACACACAAATTAGGTTTTGGCACAACCGGGTGTATATTATCTGCTTCACTGTAATGTAAGCCCATATGCCTGGAGATCGCTATTATCGTTTTTACCCCCTGAAAATTCATGTACATCTCAAGTAAGATAAGATTTCTAATCCTCTTGGCCTACATATATCTCTGCTGGTCTTAACTTTTAACGTTGAATCTAGCTATTTGTTGTCCTGCTCATGTCGTATTAGTTGTGTACTTCTGACTCTGCTCATACTCATACTTGCTATCATCGTATATACAAAGTTCCCAGTTTCCAAGAAATCGCCATTTAGTTTTGTTATTGCTTGTCCTTATGAAATTCATACAACCAAGATTCCAAGGAACACCGGCCGTGAAGGACATAAATTTCTGCATCCATTGCCATTCAATAGTTTTTCTTTCAATTTTTTAGTGACACACAAGGGCAGGGCCTGTATTTGTTTGTGCTTTTCAAAAGTCTTCTTCCGTCTGGTTAAATGGGAGAGTGTGGAGATGTCATTAAAGTTGGAAGAGCAGAGCAAGCTCTGATCCAGGAACATTTTTATTTTTATTTTAGGAACATAATTCATGTAAATTAAAACACCCCAACCATGTGGTACCATGCAATTCCAAGAAACCAAAATTACTTGAACCATCAAAAAATACCAAGGAAGCATTACATCAATTTTTGGTAAATCAAAACAAACCATATCAATTAAACACCACATGAAATGCAAAACATCGGTACTAGAACATACCGTAGAAAACGTTAATCAATTGTAGTAGATCAAAGCAGTGCAACAGTCGTGAAGCAGATTAGATCAAGGCAGTACACTGGCCGTGA
The DNA here is from genome assembly GCA_902687465.1 of Secale cereale. Lineage (NCBI taxonomy): Eukaryota > Viridiplantae > Streptophyta > Magnoliopsida > Poales > Poaceae > Secale > Secale cereale. The sequence continues at coordinate 36,072,185 of LR738709.1, read as the reverse complement.
AGGACATAAATTTCTGCATCCATTGCATGGTTTCTGTGTTGAATTTATATATCCAGTTAAAGACAACACCATTTCTCTTCCTTAAAAGGAGGAGCAGCCACAAGTAAATATAGTTGCTTCAGATCCCAGAGAAACCTCACCAGGAACTTTGGTAATGGAGGCAAAAATGGGGCAACCAGTGCATAGTAGTGGCAGTAGTAGTGTACATTAGTTTGGGAGGCATTATGAAACACAACACACTCGACTAAGTTTCCACTGCTTAGATCTCTGTTGAGTCAAGATAGCATGGTTCGCCTGTTGCTTCTTTATGGCCGTGCTCAGGACACTTGTTGAGCTCGTGTAACGACAAACATTGTGTAACATAGACCATATGTTACACGATGCAGGAAATACAAGGTAGTACCACCATGCAGGAAGAAGTACAAAAATATAAAGTTTAGGTCCTGCCCCCCAACCAAGCCCAATTGGACTTCATTGTTATTGATTGCCCCATAGAAAATTAGTACATTGGTCTTGAGGTATAGAAATATCTAGAAACCATTGCATGGTTGTTTGCGGTGAACTAGATAGATTAAAGACCATGCTCGTTATCTTTCTTACAAGAAGCATCAGTTAGAGGCAAAGAAAGTTGCTTCAATAATCCATAGAAAACTCTACATAAACTTTGGCAAAGAAGAGACTGATACATAGTTACATACCCATGCACCACGCAAGCCACCAATTTATGCAATTCTTTGGTAGTGGATGTGAAACCGGGCCACCAGTGTATAGTGGTACATCATATTTCAGGTGTAAGATTAGGGAAACATTGAGAAACGCAATAGTAAAAAGTATGTTTTCTCATTTGTTATATCTCTATCAACTTAACTTACTGCCATGCATGTTGCTTGCTTCTCGTGTCCGTTGGGCTCTTAGGGAAGACTATATTTTTAATCCTCCTGACCTACATGTGTCTCTGTTGGTCTTAACTTAAAACCAGGAACTCAACTATTTGTTGTCCCGCTCATGTCCGGTTAGCAGTGTACTTATGGTTGTGGTTTATATTCATATTTGCTATCATCATACAAAGTTCACAGTTTCAAAGAAATCGCCATTTTGTTTTGTTATTGCTTGTCCTTGTGACATTCATGCAGCCAAGATTGCAAGGAATACTTGCACACCAATTGTGTGCGATCCTTTCAATTGCCATTCTGTTTTTCTTTCTTCAATTTCTTAGTGATAGACAGAGCCTGATTTGTATGTTATTTTCAAAAATCTTCTGTCGTGTGGTTAATGGGACAGTGAGGAGATGTCTTTAAAATTGGAAGAGCAAAGCAAGCTCCGGTTCAGTTCAGGAACATTTTTATTTTTATCTTAGGAACATTGTTCATGTAAATTAAAGCATCCAAAACATGTGGTACCATGCAGTTCTAAGAAATCAAAATTATTTTAACCATCAAATAATACCGAGGAGGCATTACATTAATAGGTAATGTAAACAAAGCATATTAATTGAACTCCACATGAATGCAAAACATTAGTACTATAACATACTGTAGAAAACATTAATCAACCGAAGTAGGTTAAAGCAGTACATCGGTCGTGAAGCATATTATATCAAAGTAGTGCACCGGTCATGAATCACAATAATTTTTTCATCCATTACATGGTTGTTGTGTTGAAATATATCCAGTTAAAGACGGTGCCCTTTCTCTTAAAAGGAGGAGCAGCCAGAAGGAAATATAGCTGCTTCAATAAGCAAGAGAAACCTCACCAGGGAATTTGGTAATGGATGCAAAATGGGGCAACCGCTGCGTAGTGCATAGTAAACTAGTAGCAGCACACATTTCTAGTCTAAGTTTGGGAGGCATCATGAAATGAAAGAACACACTCGACTTGTTTCCCACTGTGTGGATCTCTGTTGATGCAAGGTAGTGTACCTCGCCAGTTGCTGCACTCTTGTCTCCGGTCACGCTCATGAGACTTGTCGATCTTGTATAATGGCAAACATTGTGTAACATAGATCATATCTTACACGATGCAAGAAATGCAAGGTAGTACCACCATGCAGGAAGAAGTCACTTCTGAAAGTATAGTTCAGGCCCTGCCACCAACCAAGCCCAGATGGAATTAACTGTAACTGGTTGCCCCAGTTGGCATCCATTAGACCATTACTAAACTTCCTGGTGAGGTACATTAATATCTGCAACCATTGCATGGTTGTTTGCATCAAACTAGATCTGATTAGAGACGGTGATGTTAATCTTTCTTAAAAGAAGCATCAGTGTAAGGCAAAGATAGTTGCTTCAATAATCCATAGAGAATTCAACGTGTACTTCCACAAAGAAGAGACTGATACATAGCATGTGCAGGAGATATGCCCTAGAGGCAGTAACAACAGTTATTTTGTATCTCCTGGTTTGTAATGAAAGTTTATGTTCCATGCTATAACTGCAATGATTCTCGAGTCTACTATAAAACGAGGCTTGGAGGGAAACTCATGTGCACGTGTGGTATAAAAAACGATGAAATGTATTCCTAGTCTTGCCTCTAAGACTGGCTCAAGTATTGCATGATGATCCTGTTTTCCTAATCATGGGCATGGCTATGCCAGCAATTTTGAGGGCACGATGTTAGTAGAACACTTGTGTTGAATCGACCCAATTTGATGTTATGCTATGAGATACGTTCGTCACCAGTTTTTGGTTTATAACACAGGAAGTTAATGTTTGCATAATTCCTTAGACCATGAGAGTATCGAGTTCCTTCGTACTTGCTTCGTGAACTTTGGGGTTTGTTAAACATCATCCGTAACTGGGTGGCTATTACGGCGGCTTACGGGTTCACGGAAAAGTATGGCTAGTAACGAGATAGCTCAAGATTGGGATTTGCTCCTCTGACGATGGAGAGATATACTCGGGCCCTCTCGGTGTAACGGTATCCATCATCGTCTGCGCAGACACCTTGTGATTTGATCACTGGGATACCGGAACACGAAAATGAGAAAAGAGAACAAAACCGGTAATGAGGTAACTTGCATAGTGGACAATGTGTTGTCCCACGGGGATGCAATTAATCTCACCTCAGGTGTTTGTGACATATCGCGAGGCAACAGGAATAGCTCACGGCAACTGGAGGTTCACTCGAATATTTATTCATGTGGGTATAGGGATCAATATGGGTGTCCACGGCTCCGATGTTGATCATTGATCGGAAGGGTTTCCGGGTCATGTCTATACTGCACTGAACCTATAGGGTCACACGCTTAAGGGTCATCTATCTGCTGAATACTAGACAGGGAGTCTGAGAGAAAGTTTTCGGAAAAAGTTTTTCGGAAACGTCAGAAAAGTTCTGACGAGAGAGGTCACCGGATGAGTTTCGGTGAAACCGAAAAAGTTGTTTCGGCGTATACCATTAAGTCAAAATGGTTTCGGCATGTGTCTGATAATTCTTGGAGGGTGCCAGAAACGTTCTGGAAACTTTCTGGAATTTTCGGAGATGAAAACCGGGAATGTCCCGGAGCTGCCGGAACCGCTTCAGATGCTTTTCGCAGATGAAAATCACTAAACTGGAATTGTTCCAGAACGCGTTGAAAATAATTATGGTGGGTACTGGAAATGTTCTAAGCCCACATGATTTTTTTTCAGTTCGAACAGACGCCGAAAAATGTCGTCGTGAATAGTGAAAGTGCTTTTTGGATATTTTTTTGGTGAGTCACCTTTGGGATATTTTCAAAGGGCTTCTAGAAGGGATTGGGGGGCAAGCAAGCTCCTCATGGGGGGGGCCCCCAAGGGGGTGGCCGGCCAAGGTGGGGAGGGCCTCATGGTCCTCCACATGGCACTCCCTTTCTCCCATATGCCCTTTGTGAGTGACTTAAAGTGGGGGCACTTTGGTATTTTGAATACCTTTTTTACCCCTTGGCTTTCCTATAAATAGAGGAGGGGTGGGCAGCCCCAACCTCATCCTTGCTCTCATACACATGCTAAGCTTTGCTAGCTCTCTCTCTCCCTCCCACGAAAAGAGTTTTTCGTAGAGCCGAAAGGCTGTCTAGTTTCCGGCAGGAACTAGTTCTGGACGGCGAAGCCCTGCCGGATAGCTGACACCGTATGTGTGCAACCCCGTAGAGAGGTCGTAGTTTCGGTCTTCTGCCCGAGGGGCTGTTCGAGTGTCCTCCCGAAGGGCTGTCCGAGTCTTCGTTCGAGTTTCGAGGGTCCTCCCGGAGGGCTGTCCGCGACATCGTCCGAGGGATTGTCCGACCGCCTCCCGGAGGGCTGTCCGACGAGGGAGTACATCCTCGCGGTTGGGAGGTTATTTAAATCCTAGCTGCGGGGATCTGCACCAACGATCTCCACCGACTCTTCTTCCGCTGCGCTTCGAGTCGGTACGGAACAGATCAAACCTTGTATGCAATCTCCTTAGCAGGTCCTGGGCGTGCTCGCTACCGAAATTTTTATTTTCTGTCGCATTCACTTACAGTGGCATCAAGAGCCGTGCTATGCGTAGATGCAGGTTACGATCTAGAATACATGGAGATGTATGGGTATTGCATGATATAATTAGGTAGTAGATAAGATCTATTACTGAAAATTATTTATGCGGGTAGCAGATGAAATCTGTTACCCGATGTTCTTGTTGCTTCCCTAGAATTTGCGTATTTCTGATCCCGAAACGGCATGGTGGAATTTCACAAAGTTCTGGCAATCTGCGATCCTGATTGATCAATGAAGTTCTATCAGTTCTTTGGGTTCCATCATAGTTAAAGGAAAGATGAAATTCACATATGAAAGGGCAATGCAGATATGATCTGCACGGGGGTCACGCGTGTGACGAAGTTTAGTATGGGGCTCGAGATTTTATTATCTCGTGTTTCATACACCCTGGAAAGTTAATCTAGCGACCTGAATAATCATACTTGATGAATAACGTTGGTAGCTTCGGTTTGTTTCGAAACCTTAGAAGCCACGTAAAATAAAATTTTGCATAAACCGATTAGAAGGGTCTAACTTGGTTTTGCAGGATGGTTTGCATGTGATGTGGTATAGCAAAGCTCTTATTCAATTTGATTGTGTATGAGATGGCTATATAAGGTAAATTAACATGACCTGCGTGTCATGATTCGGCATGATGGCTGGAGCCATATGATTGCACTTTAATGACCTGCGTGTCAACCTTAAGTAATGCATTTAATTTATTTTGCTATGGAGATAGCAATATTATCTGGTGCATCGACAAGGTGGTGGCAATCTTCGCAAAGGTCAACACCGACGCGAATGCCGAAGACGAAGAAATACTTGACTTCTCCGTCAGAAGAGGCTATACCATATCATGCTATTATGAATTGCCTGAGATGTTTATCCCTCTTGATGCACCCTTCTTGATTGCGCGGTAGTCGCTTTTATTAGGGTGATCTCTCACTAAAAATATCAAGTAGTTAGTGTTCTCCCAAGTGTAGCACCGTCACGGCACCTATCTTTTCGGGGTGCGCCATGACTAACATGGGTACGAACGAATTGAGAAGTGTGAGGCGGGTGAGGTCAGACCTCGCAGCAAGATCACTTGGTTACCTTGACGTTCAGGCATGACCGTCATGAGCTCGGAACACACGCATCGAAAGATGAACAAGAGTCACATAGAGATGTGATTGGCAGGTTGCCTACCGGTTGAGATTTTTGTCATCAGTGGTGACTAACATCAATGACAAATAATCAAAACTCGGGTCTTGAATCACTCACAATCAATTATGAGAGATATTGATTTGAGTGGGAGCACTTTAGAATAAAATGTTTATTCACTAGTGCCAAATATCATTATAAACAAAGTCTAAGTGAATTGTGTTTTCCGTTGTAGATCAAATGGCTCGCAACAACGCGTTCAACTTAAGCTCGCTGTTAGAGAAAGAGAAGTTAGCTGCGAATGGGAAAAACTATGCGGACTGGATCCGCAACCTGAGGATCATCCTCAGGAGCGCTAAGAAACTGTATGTGCTTGAAAATGATCTTCCAGCTAAACCGGCGGCAGAGGCCCCGGAAAATGAACAAGATGTCTGGGCCACTAATGATGATGATCATAATGTAGTGCAGTGCCTCATGCTAGCTTGCATGAGTCCAGAGCTTCAAAAACGTTTTGAATTCCACAAACCCCGTGATATGATCCGGGAGTTGGATGCTCTGTACAAGGAATCCGCAAAGTCTGAACGATATGATATCATGAAGGCTTTGATGGAATGCAAAATGGCTGAGGGTAGTTCAGTTGGTGAGCATGTGGTCAAAATGATCAGCTATGCTGAAAGGCTTAAAACCCTGGAATTTCCACTTCCACCTGGCCATATGATGGACATGTTGCTTTCTTCACTCCCCCCGTCTTACGACGGTTTTGTCATGAACTACAACATGACAGGGATGGAGAAAACACCGGAAGAGGTGCTCACCATGCTGAAAAACACTGAAGCAAACCTGCGGAAAAACCGCAAGCAAGTGTTGCTTGTGAATAAAACCGCCAGTTTCAAAAAGAAAGGCAAGCCAAAGAAAGGCAAGGGCGCCGGTAAGACCGGCTCCCAAAGCAAATCTAAGGGCAGTGCCAAGGATGGAACTGAGTGCTTTTACTGCAAGGGCAAAGGACACTGGAAGAGAAACTGCAACAAGTATCTGGAAGATAGGAAGACCGGGAAAACCGGCAAAGGTATAATTGTTATACAAGTTAATGTCATTGACGTTTTGCTTGCTAGCGAAAATTCTAAGTCTTGGGTATTTGATACCGGATCGGTTGCTCACATTTGCAACTCGATACAGGGACTTCAGAAGGTGCGCAGGCTGGAAAAGAATGAGGTCGTGATGCGTGTCGGGAACGGCGCTGGGATCGCCGCTCAAGCCGTCGGCATTATGCCTCTACGTCTCCCTTCAGGATTTATTTTGGAACTTAGTAACTGTTATTTTGTTCCGGCATTGTGTAGAAACATTATCTCTGGATCATGTTTAGTACACGATGGGTATTCGTACAAGTCTGAGAACAATGGTTGTTCACTTTATTGTAAGGATATGTTTTATGGATATGCACCCATTGTTGGGGGCCTTTTCGTACTAAATCTTGAATGTGGAAATGATGTCTTTAACGTGAATGCTAAACGCCTTAAGAAGGCTGACACCACCACCACTTACTTGTGGCACTGTCGACTTGGCCACATCGGAAAGAAACGCATGCAAAAGCTCCAGTCAAACGGAGTTTTGCCGTCCTTTGATTTTGAATCATTTGACACATGTGAAGCTTGTCTGATGGGGAAAATGACCAAGACGCCGTTCACAGGTCATCCTGAACGGGCGGGTGAATTGTTGGAAATAATACATAGTGATGTATGTGGTCCAATGAACACAGCCGCACGGGGTGGGTATTTCTACTTCGTGACTTTTACTGATGATTTAAGTCGGTATGGTTATATCTACTTAATGAAGCATAAGTCGGAAACTTTTGAAAAGTTCAAAGATTTTCAGAATGAGGTAGAAAATCATCGTGACAAAAAGATTAAGTTTCTGCGGTCTGATCGCGGAGGCGAGTATCTTAGTCATGAGTTTGGCCAGCATCTGAGTGACCGTGGAATTGTTTCACAGCTTACGCCTCCCGGAACTCCACAGAGAAACGGAGTATCGGAACGACGTAACCGAACCTTGTTGGACATGGTAAGGTCGATGATGTCTCTTACAGATCTTCCGATATCTTTTTGGGGTCACGCACTACAAACTGCTGCTCATATACTAAACAAGGCACCATCAAAGTCTGTAGAGACGACGCCATATGGATTATGGTATGGGAAGAAACCCAATATGTCGCATCTCAAGGTTTGGGGTTGTGAGGCATACGTAAAGCGTTTACAGCCAACAAAGCTCGATCCCAAAGCAGACAAATGCTATTTTGTAGGTTACCCCAAAGAAACCATTGGGTATTCCTTCTATCTTCCCTCCGAGCACAAAGTGTTTGTCGCTAGAAATAGAGTCTTTCTCGAGAAAGAGTTTCTCGCTAAAGAAGTAAGTGGGAGGATGGTACAACTTAATGAGATTAGTGAATCTTCGGCAACTGTTGACATGGCTAAGGAACCGGAAGAAATTCCGCTAATTATCCCTACAACTGAGCCGGAAGTTGTTGCATGTGATGCACAGACTTCAGACAATGTTGTAACTGAACCGCGCAGATCAGGTAGGGCTATCCAGTCACCTGAATGGTTTCATAACGAAATCTTCATTCTTGAAGACGATGAACCTGCGCACTACAAGGAAGCGATGGCGGGGCCCAGCTCAAAAGAATGGCACAAGGCCATGAGATCCGAAATGGAATCCATGTACGAAAACCAAGTTTGGAACTTGGAAGAACTTCCAGAAGGCGTAAAGCCGATTGGTTGTAAATGGATTTTCAAAAGGAAGACGGACGCGGATGGTAACATTACTATCCACAAAGCTAGACTTGTCGCGAAAGGGTTCACGCAAGTTCCAGGAGTGGACTACGACGAGACTTTCTCGCCCGTAGCTATGCTTAGGTCTGTTCGGATATTACTAGCAATTGCTGCTTATTTCGATTATGAAATATGGCAAATGGATGTCAAAACGGCTTTCCTAAATGGAAACCTCAAAGCGGATGTATACATGATACAACCAGAAGGTTTTGTCATTCATAAGGATGCTGGAAAGGTATGCAAACTTCAGAAAGCCATTTATGGTCTGAAGCAAGCATCAAGGAGCTGGAACATTCGTTTTGATGAAGTAGTCAAAGAGTTTGGCTTCATCAGGAATGACGAAGAGTCTTGTGTTTACAAGAAGTTTAGTGGGAGCGCAAAAGCATTTCTAATCTTGTATGTGGATGACATATTATTGATTGGAAATGATGTGAATTTTCTTAACGAGATAAAAGAATCATTGAAGAAAAGTTTTTCAATGAAAGACTTGGGCGAAGCGGCATATGTATTGGGCATCAGGATCTATAGAGATAGATCAAAACGCCTGATAGCGCTTAGCCAAAGCACGTACATTGACAAGGTGTTGAAAAGGTTCAACATGGAGGACTCCAAGAAAGGCCTACTCCCCATGTCACCTGGCACAGTGCTTAGCAAGAATCAGAGTCCTCGAACTCTCGATGAGCGAGTACAAATGAATGATGTTCCATATGCCTCGGCAGTTGGTTCTATTATGTATGCCATGCTATGTACAAGACCGGATGTTTCCTATGCGCTAAGTGTTAGCAGCCGGTACCAAAGTGATCCAGGATTGGAACACTGGGCAGCAGTCAAGGGTATTCTAAAGTACCTCAGACGGACCAAGGATTTACTCCTTGTGTACGGATGTGATGAAGAGCTCATTGTAAGTGGTTACACTGATGCAGGCTTCATGACTGACCCAGATGACTTCAAATCTCAATCAGGTTATGTTTTCATATTGAACGGTGGCGCAGTTGATTGGAAAAGTTCCAAACAAAAGACTGTGGCGGATTCTACGACGGAGGCGGAGTATGTTGCTGCTTCAGAAGCCTCCAAGGAGGCGGTATGGATCAAGCAATTTCTTGAAGACCTTGGTGTGGTTCCAAGTGCTCTGGACCCGGTGGAGATCTATTGTGATAATAGTGGCGCCGTGGCTCAGGCAAGGGAGCCAAGTTCGCACCATAAGACAAGACATATTCAACGCAAATATAAACTCATTCGACATCATGTCGAAGAAGGTTTAGTGAAAGTACGCAAAGTTCACACGGATCTGAATGTGTCAGACCCGATGACGAAGCCTCTACCACGAGCAAAGCATGAGCAACACCGGATAGCCATTGGTGTTAGGGAAGCCATGTAACTAAGTTATGACTCTAGTGCAAGTGGGAGTCTGTAGGAGATATGCCCTAGAGGCAGTAACAACAGTTATTTTGTATCTCCTGGTTTGTAATGAAAGTTTATGTTCCATGCTATAACTGCAATGATTCTCGAGTCTACTATAAAACGAGGCTTGGATGGAAACTCATGTGCACGTGTGGTATAATAAACGATGAAATGTATTCCTAGTCTTGCCTCTAAGACTGGCTCAAGTATTGCATGATGATCCTGTTTTCCTGATCATGGGCATGGCTATGCCAGCAATTTTGAGGGCACGATGTTAGTAGAACACTTGTGTTGAATCGACCCAATTTGATGTTATGCTATGAGATACGTTCGTCACCAGTTTTTGGTTTATAACACAGGAAGTTAATGTTTGCATAATTCCTTAGACCATGAGAGTATCGAGTTCCTTCGTACTTGCTTCGTGAACTTTGGGGTTTGTTAAACGTCATCCGTAACTGGGTGGCTATTACGGCGGCTTACGGGTTCACGGAAAAGTATGGCTAGTAACGAGATAGCTCAAGATTGGGATTTGCTCCTCCGACGATGGAGAGATATACTCGGGCCCTCTCGGTGTAACGGTATCCATCATCGTCTGCGCAGACACCTTGTGATTTGATCACTGGGATACCGGAACACGAAAACGAGAAAAGAGAACAAAACCGGTAATGAGGTAACTTGCATAGTGGACAATGTGTTGTCCCACGGGGATGCAATTAATCTCACCTCAGGTGTTTGTGACATATCGCGAGGCAACAGGAATAGCTCACGGCAACTGGAGGTTCACTCGAATATTTATTCATGTGGGTATAGGGATCAATATGGGTGTCCACGGCTCCGATGTTGATCATTGATCGGAAGGGTTTCCGGGTCATGTCTATACTGCACTGAACCTATAGGGTCACACACTTAAGGGTCATCTATCTGCTGAATACTAGACAGGGAGTCTGAGAGAAAGTTTTCGGAAAAAGTTTTTCGGAAACGTCAGAAAAGTTCTGACGAGAGAGGTCACCGGATGAGTTTCGGTGAAACCGAAAAAGTTGTTTCGGGGTATACCATTAAGTCAAAATGGTTTCGGCATGTGTCTGATAATTCTTGGAGGGTGCCAGAAACGTTCTGGAAACTTTCTGGAATTTTCGGAGATGAAAACCGGGAATGTCCCGGAGCTGCCGGAACCGCTTCAGATGCTTTTCGCAGATGAAAATCACTAAACTGGAATTGTTCCAGAACGCGTTGAAAATAATTATGGTGGGTACTGGAAATGTTCTAAGCCCACATGATTTTTTTTCAGTTCGAACAGACGCCGAAAAATGTCGTCGTAAATAGTGAAAGTGCTTTTTGGATATTTTTTTGGTGAGTCACCTTTGGGATATTTTCAAAGGGCTTCTAGAAGGGATTGGGGGGCAAGCAAGCTCCTCATGGGGGGGCCCCCAAGGGGGTGGCCGGCCAAGGTGGGGAGGGCCTCATGGTCCTCCACATGGCACTCCCTTTCTCCCATATGCCCTTTGTGAGTGACTTAAAGTGGGGGCACTTTGGTATTTTGAATACCTTTTTTACCCCTTGGCTTTCCTATAAATAGAGGAGGGGTGGGCAGCCCCAACCTCATCCTTGCTCTCATACACATGCTAAGCTTTGCTAGCTCTCTCTCTCCCTCCCACGAAAAGAGTTTTTCGTAGAGCCGAAAGGCTGTCTAGTTTCCGGCAGGAACTAGTTCTGGACGGCGAAGCCCTGCCGGATAGCTGACACCGTATGTGTGCAACCTCGTAGAGAGGTCGTAGTTTCGGTCTTCTGCCCGAGGGGCTGTTCGAGTGTCCTCCCGAAGGGCTGTCCGAGTCTTCGTTCGAGTTTCGAGGGTCCTCCCGGAGGGCTGTCCGCGACATCGTCCGAGGGATTGTCCGACCGCCTCCCGGAGGGCTGTCCGACGAGGGAGTACATCCTCGCGGTTGGGAGGTTATTTAAATCCTAGCTGCGGGGATCTGCACCAACGATCTCCACCGACTCTTCTTCCGCTGCGCTTCGAGTCGGTACGGAACAGATCAAACCTTGTATGCAATCTCCTTAGCAGGTCCTGGGCGTGCTCGCTACCGAAATTTTTATTTTCTGTCGCGTTCACTTACAGCATGTACCATCCATGCCAACAACTTATGCAATTCTTTGGAAACGGATCTAAAACTGGGTAACCAGTGTATAGTGGTACATCATATTTCAGGTGTAAGTTTAGGGAGACATCGAGGAATGCAGTAGTACTAAAAAGTATGTTTTCTCATTGATTGTATCTCTATCAATTTAATTTAGCGCCATGCATGTTTCTTGCTTCTCTTCTCATTTGGGCTCTCCGGACACTTGCTGCACAGTGTCCCCCTAGGTGTGCCCTATGATGCCACAACCATGCTTCAAAGCGGCCACAACTCCCGCCACCAGCCACGTCCACGCTAAGGTCACCGGTTGATGTGCTAGCCACCCTCAGTCTCTATTTTTGTAGTTGTTGTGCTAGCTGCAACAACTACAATAGCATTTTTTTACATTATTTTAGAAACGAAGGATAATAGATAACATTGGCCTGTGCATTCGGTTGATGAAGCCGAATCCTTATTTTTATTCTTGTGTTTATCTACAAAATGAATCCATATCCCTAATTTTGTTTTTATGTTCTTTTTTCGTAGCTTCAGTGATGATGCTACCGAGGTGGAAATTAAGGACACGACTCTAATTATCCTAGGCCTAATAGAAATTAATGCCTCAAGCCTCTATAGGGCTTTGGAATCTTGTGCAGTGAGAGGTTCTTGACTTTATTTTTTTATTTTGCTTCTTCTTTGCACTTTTGCCTGACTTGTCTTGCAGAAACATCATTGAAACGATCGAGTTATGGCTTGAATCGGTGAGGTGGTCATGAGCATAGTCTGAACGATTATTACCTCTACAACATAGAGGTTTCGAAGGAGATCGCCAGTTTGTGCTTCATTCCACTGCCCCTCCCCCCGATGAGAGACAAACAAACTTTTTTGCTCCAACTGATAAATTTAGCAGCCTCCCTCTATTTAAAACCTCAATCTCTTGTGAAATGTCAATTCAATGAAGGCATTGCCTCTAGCAGCGCTTCATGCAGTGGCAAATGTCAAGAGAGGTATAAGCCATGACAAGTCGACAACAGTTTCCTCCTGAACATATAGGATACAAATTTCATTTAGTAGAACTGATAGATTCAATGATTTGTGCCTCACCGTTTTTTACTACTTGCTTGAGTTAAAATGACAAGATGCCACCAATGCAGTGTTTCTGTGAATTAACACATGCAGATCAGGTTTTGGCAGGTGTATACTATATGTTCCAATGTAATGTAGTAAGCCTATATGCCGAGAGGTGCTGTTGTTGTTTTTACCCCTCAAAAGATGTGCACAATTCCGGGAATAACAAATTTTTAATCCTCTTAGCCTACAAGTGTCTCCACCGGTATTTTAACTTTTAACTATTGCTCGGTTGTTTGTTGTTCTGCTTATGTTGGTATTAGCAGGGTAATTCTCACAAATATTTGTAAAATCAAACACACTTTTGTAATTCTGGCTGTAATTCGGTACAAAGTTCTGAGTTTTCTAGAAGCCAACATTTAGTTGTATTATACTCTTGCAATTATATATGTACCACGATCAAAACATACTCATGCATTACCTATTAAGTACCAAAAATGGAAGTCCAGAACCGATCTAGATGGACTTACATGGATGTGGCCCTAGCTAGCTCATTAGGCTAGAGTTTGGATCCCTTTTGGTTTCACGATTTTTTTTGGCCCAAATGATGGGTCCGGAAGTGCTTCAAACAAGTGCACTTGTATGGTAAATTAGTAGTACACCGGTCTTGAGGCACATTAATTTACGCATCCACTACATGGTTGTTGCATTGAAGTAGATCCAATTAAACATGACACCCTCTCCGGTTCTTAAAAGGAGTACTTAGCTGCTGGAGACAAACATAGTTGCTTCAGTAACCACTAGAAACATGACCCGTACTTGGGTAAAGAAGAGATAGATACATGTCTATATACCATGCATAGTACATGCAAAGATAATTCAGGATTCCTTTGGGAATGGATGTCGAACATCGCAATTTCACAACCATTGTGTAGTAATAGTGGTACACACTCCAGGTCTAAGTTTGGGAGGCATTGAGGAATGCGGCAACACATGACATATCCACCCTACTCCTTGCATATCTGGTTATACAATGTTATGCAACGTCTGTTGCTCGCTCACTCTTTTCTGTCGTGCTTCAAGACACTCGTTTGGCGACTCTTCATTTTCACCCCCCCGCGTTTGCTATCTAGATAAGGACAGAATGTCTAATTGAAATCATCAAAAGATTTGTCTCACCATGTTTTTTTTGAGAAACCACCGTTAGTTTTTTACGGTATTGTAAATAAACTTTACAATTTCCTTATTTTTGAGGTAAACTTCACAATTTCTTTCGTAAGGCCATTCTCTCACAAAAGAGATGGGCCAATTTTCATATTCATATTACCAGTGTACTTTTGGCCGTGGTCATATTCATTTTTTCAGATGGGTGGTCGTATTCATATTTGCTATCATCATACCAAGTTTCCATGTTTTTGAGATATACCTATACCTATTATTTTATTACTTTTCGTTGTATACATAATACACATATTCTGAAGAACACTTCCCATAACAGAAGATATGACTATCATCTGCCATTCAATTTGTTTGGGACAAATGGGGCCTAAATGCCAGGGTCATTATTGGTGACGATGCAGGAAAACAAAAATTGTTGTTCAAAGTCTTGTTCACCATGGTAATAATAATAATAGTGGGTAAACGTGCATTTATTTTGGAAAAGCAAAGCAAGACCTTATTCAGGAACATAGTTGTCAATTAATACAATTCATAACATGTCATAGGATACAATTCCAGGATATAAAAATGAACCGTGGAAGCATATTACGGAAGCACTACACTATTTTGGGTAAAGCCTAAACAAAGAAAAATAATTGAACTGCACATGAAACATCAGTATAACCATAGTGACCAAAGCAGTACATCGGCCTTGAGGCACATTTATTCTTGCACCCATTGCATGGTTGTTGCATAGATCCAATTAAAGACGGCGCCATTTACCATTATTAAAAGGAGCAACAAGCTAGAAGAAAAGATAGTTGCTTCAATAACCGGGAGAAATCCCAACATGAACTTGGGAAAATAAGAGATAGATGCATATCCATATACCATGCGTACCAACAATATATGCAGAGATAATCTAGACTTTCTTTGGTAATGTGAAAATTGGCAACCACTATGTAGTAGAAGTACATATTTCAAGTGTAAGTTTGGGAGGCATCGAGGAATGCAGCAGCACTGACAACTTCTTCCTTGCTGATTATATCTATATCGACAAGGCGCAGCGACATATCCGCGGTATGAATGATGTTGTTCGCATATTGCTTCTCCAAGCTCACTTGTCGCCTCCCTTTTGGGTCGAAGCACTACACACCGCCACAACTCTCCTCAATATACGTCCATCCCGTGTCATTTATCATTTTACACCTCGTTTCCTTCTCTATGGCTCTCACCCCACACACGACCATCTGCGCACTTTTGGGTGTCATTTATCTTTCTCGGCTATCCTAGGGAACACAAAGGATATAGGTGCTTTGATTTATCCACTCGCAAAATTAATTTATTTTTATGAGCCCACCTTTCAATATATGCAGACTCCGAATTGCCCCGGTGCCACAGGGGATCCCCACCCACCACCTGATCGAATCTTCGCCGGATCTCCCGCCGTGGTCCGTACCTCGTAGGCACCCACCCCTATCACATTGCCAGCTGGCGAATCACCATGCCTCCCGCCCCGCCCCACGGGGCCCACCCCCTCCGATCCCGCGCATTCCGAACCCACCCAGCCGACAACACCTGCCCCTGCTTCCCCTCGGGATTGTAACCACCCATGCACGCCTGCCCGCCCGTATCTCCCTTGGGATCCAGCCCGCCTGGTGATACGTCCAAAACGTATCTATAATTTCTGCTTGCTCCATGCCTCTTTTGGGTGATATTGCTATGTTATTTATACACTTCCATACACTTTTGATCATATTTGGACTAACCTATTAACTCAGTGCACCCCAGTGCCAGTTTCTGTTTTCGGCTGTTTTTGTATTTCAGGTTTTCCCATTACGAGAACTGTCAGAAAAATCCCGGAAAAATTATATAAAAAATCAGCGTTCCAGAAGCTTCCCGGCACCCGAAGTACAGCCGGAGGGGGGCCACCAGGGCTCCAGGCGCCCTGGTGGCGCGGCCCCCCTCCTGGCCGCGCCGGGGGGGGGGGGGGCGCCTGGGCCCCCCAGGCCTTCGCTGATGCCCCCCTTTGGCATATATTTATATCGTGTCCCGAAACCCTCGAGAGGGGAACCCTTTTTCGTGATCTCATCTCTGTTCCGCCGCCGCCGCGCTTCCAAGATCGGGAGCACCAGGAGAACTCTTCCCGGCACCCTGCCGGAGGGGAGGATCACCACCGGGAGCTTCTCCACCACCATGGACGCCTCCCGTATGAGTTGTGAGTAGTCTCCCTTGGACCATGGGTCCATGACCAGTAGCTATGTGATTTTCTCCTCCCGTTCTTGTGCTTCACTAATTAGTCCTCGTGAGCTGCCCTACATGATCGAGGCACATATGTAATCCTTATGCTGTTGCTATGATGAGTTTGCTGGGATCCGATGGATTGTGAGATTATGTTCAGATTGTGTTTGAGTAATATATTTGATCTACCTCTTTTATATTTATGTTCGTAAGTAATTCTTGCATGTTCTCCGTTGTTATTTATTGCTTTGGCCAAGTAGTAGGTAGTGACTCCAAGAGGGAACGTTATGCTCGATTGTGGGTTCATGCCCCTCGATGACTAGTTTGAGTGACAGAAACATGAGTCTAGGGGATGTGCTGTTGCCACAAGGGGGAAAACAACGGTGCTTGTGCCCGCGGGTGCAAGGATTGTTTACTTTACGCAAAGTTCTTTTAATGCAGTTGTCTGTTGCTTTGAGTTTACACTATGGGTGGGACTCGCAACTTAATACCAGCGAGATGTTCTGGATAGATATCTCAAGGTGGATGATTAGTAGTAGATGCAGATGGATTCCGGTCTACTTGCCTTGGCGTACCGCCCATGCTTTGAACCTCTACCTTTCTTGCAACATAGTTAGCATTGGTTTGCGCACATAATTCTGTCAATTGCCCAGCTGTAATTCGTTTACCTCACATAGCTGTTTTATCGTCTTTTGGGAGAGAGACATCACTAGTGAACATCATGGGACCCCGGTCCATATTACCATCATTGATCACATCCGCTATTTACTTTTCGCTTTTACTTACTATTTGCAGCAATACCTATTACTATTATCACTTGCGTTTGATCCTTTGTAAACGACAAGGCCGGAGGGATTGACAACCTCTCTGTACTCGTTGGGAGCAAAGTTATTTGTATCTGTGTGCAGGTCCACGTTGATTGCTAATATCTGGCGCCGTTAGCAGTTGACACCGTCTTGTTGAAACTGGGAGTCTCAGGGGAAATCGATCCTTGGTATCTTTGCCAAGGGAAAACTTCCGCTACACTGCATCTCAAACCTTCCACTTGGGGTAACCAACGAGGGGCGAGAAGCCATCAAGCAAAGTTTTCTGGCGCCATTGCCGGGGACTCCACTCTTCAAGATAGGGGAGTTGCACGCTATCTTTTATCTTTGCTTTTTAGTCTTGTTAGTTTACCTTTCAGTTTTCTTTATGTCTTTTCACTAGTTTTGCTTAATGGAAAACAACAAAAATATGAGAGAGCTTTATAAGCTCTACCTTGCTTTGGGACATGATGTGTTTGAAGAGAAAATTAAAAAAACCTATGGAACTTTATTATTTGCATAACAATCATGATGGTGGTGATGTTATTAGTATGCTTTCTTTGAATATCAATATTGCTAATGACATGGAAAGCTCTAAGCTTGGGGATGACACGTTTGATGAACATGATATTTTTAGTCCCCCAACTTTTGAAGAGAAAATTTACCTTGATGATACTTTGCTTCCTATATATGATGATTACAATGATGAATATGATATTTTCAGTCCACCTACTATTGAGGATAAAATTTATTATGATTATGATATGCCTCCTAAATACAATGATTACCATGATGGTTATGATTGCTTTACTCTCACTATTCCTAATAAGAAAGATTTTGCTTATATGAAGAGTAATGATACCTTTTTGCATGTGGATCATGGTAACAATGCTTTATGTGATGCTTATATTGTTGAGTTTATTCGTGATCCCACTGAAAAATATTATGAGAAGGGAACATATGCTTATAGATATTTCAATAATATCAAGTTCCCTCTCTTTATGTTGAAGGTTTTGAAGCTGCACTTGTTTTGCCTTCCTATGCTTATTGCTTTGTGCTTCAATGAATTATTCTATTGCAATATTGCTATGCATAGGAAGCATGTTAGGCTTAAATGTGTTTGGTATTTGCTTCTTGATGCTCTCTTTTGTTTTTCAACTCTTATTCCTACGAGAGCATCATTAAAGTCTTAAGCCTATCTTTATGGTTATAAAGAAAGCGCTTTTGGGAGGCAGCCCAATGAATAAATTTTATTTTGCTTTTGTTGTGTCTTGGTGTTGTTACTACAGTAGCATCATCATTGTATCTTTGCTTTTCAACTTTGTGACAAGTGTAGCCTCTGATTGCAAGAAAGTTCAAAACTTGTGACGTGCTGTCCAGGAAACAGATTCTGTCCTTGGATAGAAAATTCGTATAAAATCACCAGATCATCTTTTGGGTCTGAATTTTTTCGACAGCGTGCTCTATATAATTGTATTTTGTGCGTCTGTTCTGAGTTTTTTGATTAGAGTTGCAGAAGTGCCTCGAAAAAATCATTTACTACCTGCTGTTCTGTTTTTCACAGATTCTGTCCTGTTTTGCCTTTCCTTCATTTTGCAAACCTAGAGCTTGCTTTTTCTTTGCAAAAACCTTTTGGCAATCTTGAGAAACAGTAGACCTTCAAGAATATCCTTATTTCCAGCAAGGAACAATTATTTTATTATGGGTACTAACCTCGCTAATCAGATTATGATGAGTTATGTATGAAGGGAGTTTTCAAGTGTGCGAGGGAAGATGATAAAAAGATTCAGGAGTGTCAAACGCTCAAGCTTGGGGATGGCCCCATGCACCCCCAAGAAATATTCAAGGAGACTCAAGCGTCTAAGCTTGGGGATGCCCCCGTGCATCCCCTTCTCCATCAACATTATCAGTTCGTCTTTCGTTCCACTATATTTTTATCACTTCATGCGTTATGTGCTATGCTTGGAGCGTCTTGCTTTTAGTTTCCTTTTTAGTTTTCTTTAGCTTTTCATAACGAGTCGGAACTCAGCTTTTTTTTATGTGGGAGAGAAACAGGCTCCACTTCTACCTAGAACATAACATAGAATTTTCATGTCTATCTTTGCTGTGTGTGTTCTTTGTCTTTCAATAGCTACTATCATGCTTAGCTCTTAACTTTCATGATTATCTTTTTAAAAGAGCTTTTGTTTAGTTGGTTGCTTGAACTCTCTTTATTTATCATGATTATCTTATTAAGAGAGTTTGCTTCCGTTGCATTGGTTGATATGTCTATGATAAAAATGCTACGTGCATAATGGTGCTTAGTAGTTCATGTTTTCTTATGGTTAGTCTCAAATAGCTGGGGGGTTCCCAATGTGTTATTGGAGTACCAACATGATTTGTTTGCCTATGATGTGGTATGGTTTAGTAATATCTTCCTTCAAGAATTTATTTTGATTGACTTGGCGTATGCTCACGCATATTTAAGACTGTAAAGAAAGTCTGTCAAGCCTTGATGATCTTTTGTTTCTGAGTAGCGATATAACTTCCATGCCTGATTCAATGTTGCTTTGTCGCTCTGCATGATTATGACCGTCATTGCTCTCTTAGTTGGTCGCTCCCAGTCTTTTGCTAACCTTCGCCTGTACTAAGCGGACTGACTGCTTGTGCATCCAAATTCCTTTAAACCAGTTATGCCATATGAGTCCACCATACCTTCCTACATGGTATTTACCTGCCATTCCTAACGGAGACTTGCATGTACCATCTCGAAATTATTCAAAAAAAAATGCATTCCTATTTTGTGCCTCTGTTTTAAGTTCATGAGGAAGTAGTAGTTATTTCATGATCTTTTTAAGTTGGACAAGCTTCACCCCGGGATTGCATGTATAATGTGCAAATCCATAATACGAGAAGGAACTGGCATTGAGTGCGCCTGGCTCAAAAATAATATAACAAACAAACCCTCCTTCACGCTTTGTTCATGAGAAATCAGAAAACTTTGACAGTGATAAACAAAGGAGATTAAGAGGATGTGATCGTCCTCATTCGGGAGCCGTTCCTCGAAACTTGTCCATCTCAAGAAGTGATTGAGTTGTCTGCTAGCATTCGTTGACGGAACATGCATAATCTAAAAAATAATTATTACCTCTGTTTTTAAAACCAAGAGCTCTGGTACATGCTTTGTCTTTGTTTCCGACTATGGGTTTTCAACCTTGCCAACAAAAGCCACGGTTCGAGAGTCTCCACCTTCTTTTAAAGCACCAACTACTGAGAGCATGATTGTCATTCTGAGTGTAATGTGCATTGTCCCAACGTAGCATTGTCTTTTGCATGATTGTGATATCGTTTATTTTGAAATCATTGTATCTAGTCATCACTTAAACCTTGGAGGTGCCCCTGCATTTATGTTTTGCTTCACTAAAGGGGGCAAGCGAGATATCACTTTATCATATTTGCACACCATGCTCATTGCAAATCTATTTGATGTTTCAGTATCATATTGTAAAACTTTCAGTTCTTTGTGATTTTCTCATAAGGCAACTTAATTACTACAGATTCATTGTCTCAGTAAGCTTTTGTCATATGAATATGCAAAGTCCTATATGGTTAATAGCATGTCACCACAGAAATTATTCTTGTTATCATTTACCTACTCGAGGACGAGCAGGAATTAAGCTTGGGGATGTTGATACGTCCAAAACGTATCTATAATTTCTGCTTGCTCCATGCCTCTTTTGGGTGATATTGCTATGTTATTTATACACTTCCATACACTTTTGATCATATTTGGACTAACCTATTAACTCAGTGCACCCCAGTGCCAGTTTCTGTTTTTGGCTGTTTTTGTATTTCAGGTTTTCCCATTACGAGAACTGCCAGAAAAATCCCAGAAAAATTATATAAAAAATCAGCGTTCCAGAAGCTTCCCGGCACCCGAAGTACAGCCGGAGGGGGGCCACCAGGGCTCCAGGCGCCCTGGTGGCGCGGCCCCCCTCCTGGCCGCGCCGGGGGGGGGGGGGGGCGCCTGGGCCCCCCAGGCCTCCGCTGATGCCCCCTTTGGCATATATTTATATCGTGTCCCGAAACCCTCGAGAGGGGAACCCTTTTTCGCGATCTCATCTCTGTTCCGCCTCCGCCGCGCTTCCAAGATCAGGAGCACCAGGAGAACTCTTCCCGGCACCCTGCCGGAGGGGAGGATCACCACCGGGAGCTTCTCCATCACCATGGACGCCTCCCGGATGAGTTGTGAGTAGTCTCCCTTGGACCATGGGTCCATGACCAGTAGCTATGTGATGTTCTCCTCCCGTTCTTGTGCTTCACTAATTAGTCCTCATGAGCTGCCCTACATGATCAAGGCACATATGTAATCCTTATGCTGTTGCTATGATGAGTTTGCTGGGATCCGATGGATTGTGAGATTATGTTCAGATTGTGTTTGAGTAATATATTTGATCTAACTCTTTTATATTTATGTTCGTAAGTAATTCTTGCATGTTCTCCGTTGTTATTTATTGCTTTGGCCAAGTAGTAGGTAGTGACTCCAAGAGGGAACGTTATGCTCGATTGTGGGTTCATGCCCCTCGATGACTAGTTTGAGTGACAGAAACATGAGTCTAGGGGATGTGCTGTTGCCACAAGGGGGAAAACAACGGTGCTTGTGCCCGCGGGTGCAAGGATTGTTTACTTTACGCAAAGTTCTTTTAAATGCAGTTGTCTGTTGCTTTGAGTTTACACTATGGGTGGGACTCACAACTTAATACCAGCGAGATGTTCTGGATAGATATCTCAAGGTGGATGATTAGTAGTAGATGCAGATGGATTCCGGTCTACTTGCCTTGGCGTACCGCCCATGCTTTGAACCTCTACCTTTCTTGCAACATAGTTAGCATTGGTTTGCGCACATAATTCTGTCAATTGCCCAGCTGTAATTCGTTTACCTCACATAGCTGTTTTATCGTCTTTCAGGAGAGAGACATCACTAGTGAACATCATGGGACCCCGGTCCATATTACCATCATTGATCACATCCGCTATTTACTTTCCGCTTTTACTTACTATTTGCAGCAATACCTATTACTATTATCACTTGCGTTTGATCCTTTGTAAACGACAAGGCCGGAGGGATTGACAACCTCTCTGTACTCGTTGGGAGCAAAGTTATTCGTATCTGTGTGCAGGTCCATGTTGATTGCTAATATCTGGCGCCGTTAGCAGTTGACACCTTCTTGTTGAAACTGGGAGTCTCAGGGGAAATCGATCCTTGGTATCTTTGCCAAGGGAAAACTTCCGCTACACTGCATCTCAAACCTTCCACTTGGGGTAACCAACGAGGGGCGAGAAGCCATCACCTGGCTTCGCCCCATGCAATTTTTTCCTCGCCCACAATGCCAGCCGCTCGCCCCACGCCACATAGCTTGTTGTCTCCAACCAAACCAGCGCTGCCATCGAAATATGTTCCAGTTACACCCCTGGACAACCCACATAAAATGATCACCCATGCTAAAAATGGATTTTCCCTGCCCAAACAAAATTATAATCTGACCGTCTCGATTGATATTTCTCCACTTCCATCGACCTACCGCACGACACTCAAGGACCCGAATTGGCGTGCTGCTATCCTTAACGAGTTTAATGCGCTAATGCGGAATGACACTTGGTCTTTGGTGCCTATAGTCCTTGCCGGTGTTAACCTGATATCCGACAAGTGGATCTCTCGCCACAAACTTCATTCCGAAGGCACTCTTGCTCGGTACAAGGCTCGCTGGTTTGTGTGTGGCTTCAGCCAACAGCCCCGGTGTCGACTATGGTGAGACTTTCATCCCCGTCGTCAAGCCTGCTACCATCCATGTTCTTCTCAGCATTGCGACCGCCAACTTTGGCCCATCTGGTAGTTGGGTCTTAAGAATGCATTCCTCCATGGTGATCACACCGAGACGGTCTATTGTCTGCCGCCGTCTAGTTTTGTGGACCCCACACATCCCACTCATGTGTGCCGCCTACGCAAATCCCTCTACGATCTTAAGCAACATCCGCACACGTGGTTTCTCCGGTTCACTGGTTTTCTTTGCTACATGGGCTTTGCTCCCTGCAAATGCGATAGCTCTCTGTTTATTCTCCATCGAGGTTCCACTACCGCCTATCTTTTGTTTTATGCTGATGACATCATTTTGACAGCTAGCACCACCTCCCTCCTTCACTTTCTTGTCATGTCTCTTTCCTGAGAATTTTCCATGAGTGATCTCGGTGGCATCCACCAATTCCTAGGTATTAATGTTCACCACAACACCCATGAGCTTTTCCTTTCTCAGCAACAATATTTACTTTAGGTGTTGAATCGAGCCCATATGCTCCAATGCAACCCTATATCCACCCCCGTAGATGCTCGCTCCAAGGCATCCGGATCTGGCAGCACAACCTACCACGAACCCTCCCACTACCGCTCGATCGCTGGCGCCCTCCGGTATCTTGTCCTTACCCGCGCTCAAATCACTTACGCGGTGCAGCAGATCTGTCTCTTCATGCATGCTCCCATCCCATGGATCACCACTTCCAGCTCATCAAACGCGTCATGCGGTACCTCCGGGTACCTCGCGACATGTTTTGCGGGTTTATCGCTCCTCTCCGCACGATTTGGTGCAACAATAACGAGTTGTGGTTTCAAATCACTTATCGGTTGCAACCAAAACCAATTGTGGTTCCAGCTCTGGCTCCGGCCAGTTGAAGCAAACAAGAAATGTTGCTTCTAGCATCGTCGTCTGCTCGCTGGCATTGCAACATTCACCATGGGCATCCATGGACACTCGTCGGCACGGCGCACCGGCGCGGTCCGAGCACCTCCGCCATGGGAGCGATTGTGCACCATGGCATGGAGATCGAACCGAAAAAAAAGGTGCAATGGAGGCGGCTTATAGGAGCACTTTCGGAGGTAGGAGACGATGCGCTGAAGCAAATGAGTGGACCACATTCGTTTCGGGAGGAGATAAGGTAGAAGAGGTGGCGGGCCTAAGAAAATCACGTGCAGGTCATAGAATGTGGGTGAAGGGTGGAGCGTTCGATCACACGATCGCACGGGTCGCACGGGTCACACACGGCCGGCCGAAGTTTCAGCCGGTCAGCCAGTGGGAAACGTTTCCCTAATCCAAAATGGAGAATGTTGACGTTGCCTACTTAGCTCACTTGGCTAGCACTGGAGTCCTTTCGTCTTGGTTAGTTATTTTTATCTTCAACAGCAGGCCAAAAGCGGTTCAGACACAATGCACCTCCATGGTCGATAAATGCACACAGGTCTTGAGGCACATTAATTTTGCATCCATTACATGGTTGTTGAATTGAACTATACCCAATATGATGGTGCCCTTTCGCTTTCTTGTAAGGAGCAACAGCCCAGAGTCAAAGATTGTTGCTTCAGTAAAGGAGAGAAACCTCAACATGAACTTTGGCAAAGAGGAGACAGTTAACCTGGACTGTCTTTACTAATGGATGTGAAACTAGGCAGCCACTCTGTAGTACTAGTAGTGCACATTTCGGGTCAGAGTTTGGGAGGCATCGTGGAAGGCAGCACCACCAGGTTGTCCTTTTTGACTGCTGATGTCCATATTAACCCTGGGTAGTGCCTAGCCTGTTGTTAGCTTCTTGCCCCATGTCGTGCAGCGGAGAGTCTTTCAGATTCCATTTAGTAGAATGTTGCTAGCTTCCTGTCTCATGTCACACACCGGAGAGTTCTTTAGATTCAATTTAGTAGAACATTGCTAGCTTTCTGTCTCATGTCGCGCACCGGAGAGCCAAAAGCATCGGCCATCAAAGTTTGTCGAGACTGTACTTCGGCGACTAGCGACAGTCGGGATCATCACCAACATTCTTCAGATTCCATTTAGTAGAATAGATGGATTGACAATTTGTGCCTTGCCACGACTTGTATCTGTGCAATTGTGTCAATGAACACACACAGATCAGGGTTTGGCGCAATTGGGTGTATATCATCTGCTCCACCTATAATGTAAGCCCATAGGCTGGAAGATCTCTGCTGTAGTTTTTACCCCCTAAAAATTCGTGCACATCTCAGGGAAGAACACATCTAATCCTCTTGGCCTAGAGGTGTCTCTGCTGATCTAAACTTTTAACCTGAAACTCCTATTTGTTGTCCTGCTCATGCATGTTCGTATTAGCAGTGTACTTCTGGCAATGTTCATATTCATACTTGCTATCATCGTACAAAGTTCCCAGTTTCCAAGAATTTGCCATTTAGTTTTGATATTGTTTGTCCTCGTGAAATTCATGCAGCCAAGATTCCAAGGAGCTAATCTTTTCAAATGCCACTGATTTCTTTCAAAAAAGAAATCCAAGAAAAGCAAGCCCTGGTTCTTAAATTTATACTTTTTATTTTAAAAACATAGTTCATGCATGTAAATTAAAGCAATTTGAAACATGCGGTACCATGCAATTCCATGAATCCAAAATTATTTGAACCATCGAATAATACTAAGGAAGCATGACATTATTTTCGGTAAATCAAAACAAATCATATTATTTTTTCAGAAAGAAGGATTACCCCGGCTTCTGCATCAAAATGACGCATGCAACCATAATATTAATCAAAGTATCCACCAAATACGCAGTTCGATACAAGTTCGCAAATCAAGTTGAAATAAATACAAATTGTCACAACCGACTAAAAATAGGACACAATTTTTATACACCTATCCTATTGTTGGACCGTTATCCAAACCAGTTGTACATATCATGTGCTACCATCTCCCAACGGTTGCACCCATAAGCCTCCTTGACTTCCGCACGGCTGAGTAACGATCACGTACGGATCCCTGCAAAAAATGTGTGATATTTTTGTGATAGATGGCCTGCAAAAATACTTGCAATTTTTTTGCCCTGTACAATCGGATCATTGGCTACATCTTGTGCGTAGAATGATGATTGTTAACCTATTTGATGAGTAAGATACACTGCACTAGAAACTTTCGGTGTCAGGAGTATCCTCAGTGAAATCTATGTATATGGATTTGATAAACATCCCAAAGTCGCTTTACATTTGGAAAATTAAGGTACCTTTAAAAATAAATGTCTTCATGTGGTTTTCACAAGGAAGTGATCTTGCCTGAGGACAACTTGGGAAAGCGTAGTTGGGAGGATAGTAAATGGTGTTAATTCTGTAATCAAGATAAATCCATGCAACATCTTTTTCTGAAATGCCCACTACACTAGCCAAGTTACCGTGGCATACAGTTCATGTGGCCTTCAATACCGGTCCTCCTAATAGCATTGCCACTTTTTTTCCGACATGGCTAAATGAGGTAGAGCCTAAGATAGCGGCACATATTCGAGTCGGAGTGTGTGCATTACTTTGGGCGATATTAAACTATCGGAATGATGTGATTTTTAACAGACAAAGCATATTAATTGAACTCTACATGAAAGGCAAAACATTAGTACATGAGCATACTGCAGAAAACATTAATCAACCATAGTAGATCAAATCAGTGCAACGGTCATGAAGCACATTAGATCAAGGCAGTACACCGGTCATGAAGGACATACATTTCTGCATCCATTGCAAGGTTGTTGTGTTGACCTATATCTAGTTAAAGACGGTGCCCTTTCTCTTTCTTGAAAGGAGAAGCAGCAAGAAGGAACTATAGTTGCTTCAGTAACCAAGAGAAACCTCATCAGGAACTTTGTTGGCCACAGATGCGAAATGGGGCAACCTCTGCATAGTAGTAGGCCAGTAGTAGCACACATCTCTAGGCTAAGTTTGTGAGGCATCATGGAACAGAACAACACACTTGACGTGTTTTGCACTGCCTTGACCTCTGTTGACTCAAGTTAGTGTGCCTCGCCTGTTGCTTTGAGCCACTCTGTAGGATCTCTCTGCAGTGCTAAATTTTGGGTTGGAAGTTTGGAACAAAATAGCTGTAGTTCATATTACACTTGATACAAGCATAACTGTGCCAAAAGGAAGACAACAAGAAGGAGTTTAGGGTTCTAGAGCCAAGGTGGGAGAGAGACAGCCGTCGCCATCGTTCCTGATTGATCTTCGATGATCTTCTCGTAACCCACTCGTCCCCAGTCACACACTTGCTTGCCTTGCGCGACGGCTGACTCGACGGGCTGTTTTTGGCTTGGGCTGGGTTGTGTCATGGGCCTTCAGCTCATTCGTACTAGTGGTTCCTTTTCACGCTCATGACACTTGTCTGAGCTCGTATAACGGCAAACATTGTGTAACATAGACCATACTAGAGGGTGACGCGCGCTTTGCCGCGCTGTCGTTCAGACATGAGTTAAGCCTTTCTTTTTTGTCCGACGTAATATTATGGTTGTTGGCTTCGTTATTTGTTTCACATGAGTTAAGCTGGTTTAATTGCGATGATTTTCACTTTTTGTTCGCTTCGCTTTTGCTCGATAGGGGAAATATCTATCTGTGAGGTGAACTAAATTGCTTTGTGGGTGGTTATGATATTCTCATGTGTAACACAGAAATCAATATATGAGTGTCATGTTCGCCTGGCAGTGGATCCAAAAAAATCACGCATGAGCCGTCCACTCTATTATAAGTGGGCCAGCCAGCTCCCCAATGCCCTGATGGACCAGGAGCCAACATTCCTAGAGAACTTAGAATCTTAAAACTTAAAAGATATGATAAAAGGAAGTAAAAAGGAAAATTTCAGCAAAAGTATTTGAAAAAAATTGTTCAGGTCCGCCATTCAATGTTCAGCAAAACTTTTGAACAAACAAAGATATTGAACCAACACTGCTCATCAATGAACAGGCAAGCCGGCTAGGAAAAGGTTTAAGAGCTAGACCAGGCAAACTAATAAACTTACAAACACAATCCAAATTTATACAAACCAAACTCTCCAGCCAAAATCAGCATAAAACATCTAAAAACTTTGGGTTAAACACATTTGCACCAACCGAACCAAGCCATCATTTTTAAGTAGACATCAACACATGAGCAAGCAGCAAAGAGCTCGTGACGTCCCTTGCAACAAGCCCTTGTTGACATAGATTAGAGACACTCAAACACGTTGATCGAAACTGTCTGTGTGTGTCCGTTTGCATCCAAATAGACGAAAACACTAGCCATACGCGATGAACCAAACCCAGAAGCCGTCTGCTCGCTATCCGTCTGGACGCATTTGCGGCCCAAATTTTCGCCCAATTTGCATTCACACTATCATGATATGGACGCGCCGGGCGTCAGCTCGGTATCACTAGTCCAGAACCGGGATTTAGCACCGGTTCATAAGACCCTTTAGTGCCGGTTCTGCAACCGGCACTAAAGGGTGGGAACTAAAGCCCCCCCCCCCCATTTAGTACCGGTTCAACACGAACCGTCACTAAAGGGCCACCACGTGGCACGAGCCCGCGACGGGCGCGGGGAAACCTTTAGTACCGGTTGATATTTTTTTTGAAATAAAGCAAAAACAGCCTGTCTACTGGGCAGCACGGCCTGCATACGACTAGAAACCCAACCTCTAGTTGGGTCAGGATGCAGGCCCGTACGGCCCAGTAGGCACCACAGGGCAGAAGACTTGCAATAGGCCCACAAAGGCCTGCTTAGAGAGGAGCTCGACACGGTAGCCATGGCAGGGCTTATAAACCGGTTCGAACTCCTCTCAACTAGCGAGGTGGGACTAAACACTGTGCACTACGGGTGGCAGCGCACCCCTTTAGTACCTCACGACTACTTTAGTACCGGTTCATGGCACGAACCGGTACTAAAGGTTCGTCACGAACCGGTACTAATAAGCGTCGCCCGCCTAGCCGTTGGAACTGGCACTAATGGTCACATTAGTGCTGGTTCAATTACAAACCGGGACTAATGAGCTTCACATTAGGCTCTTTTTCTACTAGTGTATCCACCTCAGGCCCGCATGTCGGCGACACAACTACCCCACGCGACCGTAGTCAATGCGTCCACCTAACCCGGGCCCGCATGGCAGCATCTGGAAGACTCCGTCATGCTCGTCCTTTTTAGTGCAAGCGTGGGGAGTGGGGCAGCCTCATCCACTTCTCCTCCCCTTCCACATCTGGCCACGCTCGTTCCCGTTCCCTTCACCACCGATAGCGCAAACGCTAGCCATGGGAATCTTTGACAAGAACAAGGGCAAGCTCGACGCCAGCGCCAGCACGTCCCGCGGGCCGCCTCCACCTCCACCGCCGCCACTGTCCCTGCCCTCGTCATCCTACGCGATGGATCCACATGCGCCTAGTGGTCGCCGGTCATGGGTCCGGCTATACATCCTGGTGCACCAAGGGCACTGGCACTACCACCAGCTCCTACCGTGGTTGAATATTAACCTCTCGCACGGTTGGCACCTTGACCTCCATCCCGAAGACGGCAACGATGGCGACGCCTAGGGCAGCATGCTGCATGGCTGGGAGGCGTGTTTTTTTATGTTTTATTAATCTTAACGTGGACTTTGCTCGGCGGTTGATCAGCCATTTAATGTTTAATTATGTTTAATTTGGACGCATGTTTTCAAATTTTTTTCTTTAATTGAGCGTGGAAAAAATATGCCAGCCATCGTTGGATGATGCGCTAACCCAAACAAAAAAACGGACAATCCAGTTAAGAAAACCAGCTTTCCTTTCACTTCTACTAAGGGAATTCCAACGCTAGACCCCAAATCGTCTGTGTACGTTGGTTTAGGTGTAAACGGACACATGCAACGACTCAATGCATAGGAGCATCCTCATTTTTTGTTGGGGCCGTGTCTGTTCTTGTCCATTTCCAGACTAAATTTGATCTAGATTTGCATCCAAAGAGGACACGGCCGAAGGCTTTCTGGGCGCTCCTTGTCCACTACTCATCTATCCTGGTCCATTGGCCATACACCCACTCACGTCCCCCCTTTCCCCCTTTCCCTCTCTCCCCAACAACCCACCCACCGAAGGCTGGCAAGCGGGCGGGCACGGCCGTCTTCGACCCGGCGCTGTTGCGGGCGCTCTAGCTAGGATGCGGCGGCCGCGGCGAGCAGGGCACCGGAGCAACGAGCGGGCGAGAGCGGGCGGCACGGCGGGCATGGCATAGACGAGGCGGGGAGGGCACGGGCGAGGCGGAGGGCGCGGGCGGAGCACGCGCTGGCTACGCGAGCTCGCGGCGAGGCAGGGACGCGAACGGCAGCGGCCGACGGTTGTGGTAGTGCGGAGATGCGGATGGTATGGGTGGGCGGTGGGCAGCA
>LR738709.1:36006136-36025315 GCA_902687465.1 Secale cereale | reverse complement strand
CGATGCCGGCTGGTTTATGTCGCCCGCTGGGGCCACAATAGCCACACGATGGGAGGGGAGAGGGGCGGCTTTCACTATTTGGCGCCGGCTATGCTATAGATCAAAGGGCGAGGCAGTGGCACGACCCTCTCCGGGATTGCGGACGCAGATAAACACGACCATTGGCGTGGATGAATCTGAGGCGTGCCTGTGTTGGCTTACCGCTACGGTGGGCGGCCATCATCGATGCCTCACATTGACGTGGGGTTTCATGGAAGGTGTGGCCGACGATTCTCGGATTTTGACGTTTCCGAGCAACCCCAGAGGGCTCACATGAGTAGGGATGCGGTAGAGGGAAGGGATGGGAGTGGTGATGCAGACGTGGGTGGTGGGGTGATGCAGGCGGGGTGTCGTGGCGCGGTGCGAGTGGGTGCCTGGTGGTGCACAACCTGGATAGGGAAAGGTGGATGGCGCGGCAGCGCGCTTCCGGTGGCTCGGATGGATGCTTGGGTGGGGGTAGGGTTCTGGCGGAGGCACAAATGGGTTTCCGATTTTCTTCAGCGGCGGCCGCAGGGAGTGGAGGACAAAAAGAAAAGAGGACATCTGGCTGGTTTTCCTCTCTAAATCTGGTTTTGGACTGATTTTGTCTGGTTTTGAGATTTAGGGACCGAATTTTGCCGAAAAATTCTTGAGGGACCAATTGTATACTTTCGGGGAATTTGAGGGACGAAAAACATACTTTTCTCTAAATTTTAACTTGAAACTCACTATTGGCTGTCCTGCCAATGTTCGTATTAGCAGTGTACTTTTGGCTGTGGTCTTATTCTCTTATTTAGATGGGTGATCGTATTCTTACTTGCTATCATCATATTAAGTTTCCCATTTTATTAGATATCAACCATTCACCATTAATTTATTGCTTTTCCTTGTGTACATAATATGCATACTCCGAAGAACACCTCCCACAGCAGACATATCATCGTCATTTGCCATTCAATTTGCTTGGGAAAAATGGGACCTGAAATGTCAGGGTAACTTCTGGTGACAATGCAGGCAAACAAAAGTTGTTGTTCAAAAGTCTTGTTCACTATGGTAACAATACAAATGGAAAAGCAAAGCAAGACCCTTATTCAGGAACATAGTTGTGAACTAAAATAATTCATGTCATAGGATGTAATTCCAGGATATAACAATGAACCGTGTGGAAGCATATTAAGGAAGCACTATGCTATTTTCGGCAAGTCTAAACAAAGCAAATTAATTGAACGGCACATGAAAAATCAATATAGCCATAGTGACCAAAGCAGTACATCGGTCTTGAGGCACATTAATATATGCATACATTGCATTGTTGTTGCATAGATCCAATTAAAGACGTTGCCTTTTCTCCTTCTTAAAAGGAGCAGGAGCTAGAAGAAACGATAGTTGCTTCCATAACCGAGAGAAACCTCA
Source organism: Secale cereale (assembly GCA_902687465.1). NCBI lineage: Eukaryota > Viridiplantae > Streptophyta > Magnoliopsida > Poales > Poaceae > Secale > Secale cereale. The sequence continues at coordinate 36,023,884 of LR738709.1, read as the reverse complement.
CAGTGAACTTTGGCAAAGCAAAGCATGGTTTTTTGTAGGACGAGCTCCCTGGTACCTTCTATCTACACCATTGGCTGAATACCCTGTTTCTAGAGATTCGTGCAAAAACTGACCAGTTTTGCATGCCGTCAGAGTGATTTGTTGCAAATCTGAAGCTGACCAATTTTGTTTGGATCTGCCGCCTGAAGGCCTGGGACAATGTCTTGTCCTACTTTTAAGATTTAGATATGGAGAGAAAGAGCTGCAGTATGCATGCAAAGTTCATAGAGAGATTTAAATATGCAGAGAAAGACTGAAAGAACAAGTTGCATGCAGAGTTGAGAAAGGAGACAACGCACACAGCATCTTCTGTCAGTGTTGACACAGAAATCTGATTATTTTTTCTGAGAGAAAATGAAGAGAGAGACGAGACACAAGAAATCTGCCTTTTTGTGGGGAAATAAAAAGCGATCCATGCATGCAGCAACACTCCAACACCTTACATGCATGTAGCTATAAAAAAAAAGCCCCTCACATGCATGTGGCTCAATTCTTCTGCTCTCTCACGTCACATCAGCACTTCACACATGCATGCAGAAAGCTCTCACATGCGTCCGGACAAAACATCTTCTAATTACTGAGAAAACAGTACCTAAACAGTGGACATGCACATGCGTAGTCAGAAGGTTGTCAAATGATGCACGGATCACGACGCGAGTGAACGGCCTGGATAACAGGTACCGTGTAGCTTGGCCTAGGCTGCAACTTTCCGGGCAAAGAAGAGATAGATGCATATCAATATACCCTCCATACCAACAATATAGACTTTCTTTGGTAATGGATGTGAAATTTGGCAGCCACCCTGTAGTAGGAGTACACATTGCAGGTCTAAGTTTGGGAGGCATCGAGGAATGCAGCAACACAGACACCCGCTTTCCGACTGATTATATCCATATCGACACATGGTATTGTGTTGCTTGCTTCTCATCTCCTGGGGCGCTTTGGGCACTCATCTGAGAAATATTGCATGACAAAGATGATGTAGCCGTTACAGCCAGATCCCTATTTTCCGTTCTTGTGTTCATTTTCTCCATCTTCGGTGACCACGCTACGGATGTCGAAACTAAGGACATGCTAGTAAGGATTGTGTGGCACGTTCATTCTCCATCTTCTTACTCCCGTGTTCTGACAAGCTGGGGATAGAAAGACACAACGAGCTACCGGCAAAAGTTTTGATCGCAGCGCAACCAATACATCTCTAGCAACTTTGTTCAGACTTGATTGCATGTGTGTTCCGTTACCTCGCCAGGTTAACATCTGAGTCCTTTCTGCTTGGCAATATTTTCTTCCTCCACTGCGAAGTTTGAATTAGTAGGTCCATCGATCACAAGTATGTTCGTAAATCAGTACATACTGATCTCTGGGCATATACTCCCTCCGCCTGAAAATACTTGTCATCAAAATGGACAAAAAATGAATGTACCTAGAACTAAAATACATCTAGATACATCTCCTTTTATTTATTTTGATAACAAGTATTTTCGGACGGAGAGAGTATATATTTGAGCAAACAAAAAACAATGTGACGGGTGGGTTTCAAACCCGCGAGCTACGGCTAGCACACTCGCGTGGGTTTTATATATTTCTATTGCACGAAAAAAATGCAAAAGCAATTTTAAACATCGTATTACTAGAGTTGCGCTTGACCTGTAAAGTTTCATGGTGATTTGTTCTGCCATTTAGGAGAAATACGTTTAGATGCTTCAGCGGGAAAAACAAGGAGCATCGCTACTTTGGAAGCAACCCACGGGTCGCTCCCGCTCGGGCGACTTGGCGGCGCCCAAACCCTAGTCGTCGGGGCCGCGATCTTCCTCTTCCTCTCCCTACGCCGCCGCCGGAGGATGCCGCGGGGCTAAACCCGGAGGCCGACGGCAGTGGTGGGGGACTCCCTCTCTCCCGCGTCTTAGGGGTGGTGTGGTGCCCCTAAACACGTGGTTGCGCGGCCGATCCAATCTATGCGTCGCGGCGGCGATGGTTGTGGCAGGCGGCGGCGTGGTGGCCGGCCTTGCCATGGGCGGTGGCAGCTGCAGTGCGGCATGCACTGTATCGTGAAGGGTAGTGGCTGCGGTCGGCGGCGGCGCGCCATCGGGCGTTGGATCGGCGGCGACGACATGGAGGGCCTGGTGGACTATTCGGCGGCGCCTTTGGTCAGATCTGATCTGGCCAGTTCTGCCGGCGGTGGTGGCCATCTCCTCCGTCGGAGGTGGTTGACATGAGGCGGGATGGCCAGATCTCGAGATCCGTCATGTAGTCCCGGCTGCGAGTTGGGAAGACATAGTTGCCGGTGAAAACCGAGCCGATGGTAGGCGATGGTGGTGTTCTGCATCGTTACCTTGATGAAGGCATTGTCGTGTAACTTTTGTCGACCCACTCGTGCTGCTCCGTGTGAATTACCCAAGGATCTAGTCTTCCAGATCGGATGATGATGGTACTGCGGTATCGTATCTCTCTTGGGAGCATCGTTGGTGGAGCAGCGCTGGAAGACAGAGGAGGTGGAGCGGCTTCATCTTGCACGGAGCTTCGGTGGAGATGTCAAGTCATGCCTAGCCGGCAGGTGCTACACTGCCATGCCTGGTCGGCAGGTGCTACGCACGACAGATCCTCTAGAATCTTCGCGTCTGGATGGACGAGCGCAGGGCGGTAGCGCCGTTGGGCGCCGTGGTGGCGTCGATGATTTGACGGACTGGCAAGGATGATGCAGATCTCTCACCTGAAGATGGGTCAGCAGTCCGACAATGATGGTGGCTTCTAAAACGTGTGCATGTGGTATACGCTTTAGGTCTACTGCACCGGCTATTCGTTCCGATACATTATGTGGATGGATCGGTGATGATTCCGTTTTAGATATGAGGAATGAGAGCACTCCACATTATCGAGTTTTATAGGTGTGAGTGGTGGTTTTGGGTGGCTTGATGTATGTTCTTGTTAGACCTATGTTAAACTAATAAGTAAAGATGCTTGTATGCATTGGTTGATGTAGAGGCCGGGGTCTTAATCTCCTTTTCAAAAAAAAAGTTGTAACATAGCTAGGGTAACCACACCTTGGACATCAAGGGAGAAGATAGATATACCCATATCTATGATTTATTATACTCCTTCCATCTTAAAATTCTTGTCTTTATCTAAAAATAGATGTATCTAGTTATGTTTTAGTGTTAAATATTTTTATATCTAGATAAATTTAAGACAAGAATTTTGGGACGAGGAGTACTAAACAGGAACCCTCACTATATGAATCTTCGGACGAGGAGTACTAAGCAGTGTCAGGGTTTGTGGATGTTGTACATTCGGAGAGTTTGGCAATGACCGACTGTGCGATTGTGACGTTTCTTGCCATGTAAGTAGTTAGTCTGTGCTCTATTTGTGTAGGTTTTCGCCCAGTTTTCCTAAAATTAACTGGGCAACTCTCTTCTTCTTAATTAATCGATGAGGCAATTTTTTTGCCTCCGTTTCGAAAAAAACTATATGATTTTTTTTTTCTAGCTTCTGGTGAGGCCACTTCATGCCAATATCTGTCGTTGCTGTCCGTAACATGTTGTTGCTGTGTTTTCTCAACTGGTTCTCTCGCACCTAGGCAATTCAAAGACAACACTGGGGTTTATATCTGATTATTTGGGGCCCGGGTTCGGCCGTTGGTGGCAGCCCATGTACTGGCATATTTGGTCCTGTATTAGATCTCCTATTTTTCCCGCTCGGTACTTCGGAAAACCTACCCTCTCGTTTAGGGTTTTTGGCTCTGGCGGCGATCCCATCGCCGTCGAGAGATCTCTCCGATTGTTTTGACCGTGGCTACCTCTGCATCGATCGGCATAGGCGTCGAGGGAGGGAACCGGATCGGGTTGACTGGAACATAAGGCTAGCCTACGGGAAACCCTAGATGGCGGAACGAGCGGAATCTTCGTCCGCTGGAGGCTCAGGGAAGAATCTTGAGGAGATGCTGCAACACTTGGATCTCCAGGACGACGAGCTTGACGATGTGGTCGTAGGGGAGGAGGAGGTGAAGCGATTTGAAGCGGATGCTAGGTGGCTGGCGATTGCGAAGGTGAATACGACCCGCACTTTCAGTTCGTCGGCGATGTTCGAGTGCATGAAGTCAATCTGGTCACTTGCGCACGTCCCCAAGTATAGAGAGGCGGGCGAAAACTTATTCATCTTCCAGATGTTCTGCCTGGGCGACCGGAAGAGGGTGGTGCACGGCGGCCCATGGCTGATGGCTTCTCGCCCCTCGTTGGTTACCCCAAGTGGAAGGTGTGAGATGCAGTGTAGCGGAAGTTTTCCCTTGGCAAAGATACCAAGGATCGATTTCCCCTGAGACTCCCAGTTTCAACAAGAAGGTGTCAACTGCTAACGGCGCCAGATATTAGCAATCAACATGGACCTGCACACAGATACAAATAACTTTGCTCCCAACGAGTACAGAGAGGTTGTCAATCCCTCCGGCCTTGTAGTTTACAAAGGATCAAACACAAGTGATAGTAGTGATAGATGATGAAGCGTAAAGTAAATAGCGGATGTGATCAATGATGGTAATATGGACCGGAGTCTCATGATGTTCACTAGTGATGTCTCTCTCCCAAAAGACGATAAAACAGCTATGTGAGGTAAACGAATTACAGCTGGGCAATTGACAGGACCATGTGCGCAAACCAATGCTGACTAAGTTGCAAGAAAGGTAGAGGTTCAAAGCATGGGCGGTACGCCGAGGTAAGTAGACCGAAATCCATCTGCATCTACTACTAATCATCCACCTTGAGATATCTATCCAGAACATTTCGCTGGTATTAAGTTGCGAGTCCCACCCATAGTGTAAACTCAAAGCAACAGACAACTGCATTAAAAGAGCTTTGGGTAAAGTAAACAATCCTTGCACCCCGCGGGCACAAGCACCGTTGTTTTCCCCCTTGTGGCAACAACACATCCCCTAGACTCATGTTTCTGTCACTCAAGCTAGTCATCGAGGGGCATGAACCCACAATTAAGCATAACGTTCCCTCTTGGAGTCACTACCTACTACTTGGCCAAAGCAATAAATAACAACGGAGAACATGCAAGAATTACTTACGAACATAAATATAAAAGAGGTGAATCAAATATATTACTCAAACACAATCTGAACATAATCTCATAATCCATCGGATCCCAGCAAACTCATCATAGCAACAGCATAAGGATTACATATGTGCCTCGATCATGTAGGGCAGCTCACGAGGACTAATTAGTGAAGCACAAGAACGGGAGGAGAGCATCACATAGCTACTGGTCATGGACTCATGGTCCAAGGGAGACTACTCACAACTCATCCGGGAGGCGTCCATGGTGGTGGAGAAGCTCCCGGTGGTGATCCTCCTCTCCGGTAGGGTGCCGGGAAGAGTTCTCCTGGTGCTCCCGATCTTGGAAGCGGCGGCGGCGGCGGAACAGAGATGAGATCGCAAAAAAGAGTTCCCGTCTCGAGGGTTTTGGGAGACGGTCTAAATATATGCCAAAGTGGGGCATCAGCGGAGCCTCGGGGGGGCCCAGGCGCCCCCCCGGCGCGGCCCAGGGGGGGGGGGCGCCACCAGGGCGCCTGGGGCCCTGGTGGTCCCCCTCCGGCTGTCCTTCGGGTGCCTGGTAGCTTCTGGAACGCTGATTTTTTATATAATTTTTCCGGGATTTTTCTGGCAGTTCTCGTAATGGGAAAACCTGAAATACAAAAACAGCCGAAAACAGAAACTGGCACTGGGGTGCACTGAGTTAATAGGTTAGTCCAAATATGATCAAAAGTTTATGGAAGTGTATAAATATCATAGCAATATCACCCAAAAGAGGCATGGAGCAAGCAGAAATTATAGATACGTTTTGGACGTATCAACATCCCCAAGCTTAATTCCTGCTCGTCCTTGAGTAGGTAAATGATAACAAGAATAATTTCTGTGGTGACATGCTATTAACCATATAGGACTTTTTTGTAGTCATATGACAAAAGCTTACTGAGACAATGAATCTATAGTAATTAAGTTGCCTCATGAGAAAATCACAAAGAACTGAAAGTTTTACAATATGATATTGAAACATCAAATAGATTTGTAATGAACATGGTGTGCAAATATGATACAGTGATATCTCGCTTGCCCCCTTTAGTGAAGCAAGACATAAATGCAGGGGCACCTCCAAGGTTTAAGTGATGACTAGATACAATGATTTCAGAATAAACGATATCACAATCATGCAAAAGACAATGCTACTTTGGGACAATGCACATTACACTCAGAATGACAATCATGCTCTCAGTAGTTGGTGCTTTTAAAAGAAGGTGGAGACTCTCGAACCGTGGCTTTTGTTGGCAAGGTTGAAAACCCGTAGTCGGAAACAAAGACAAAACATGTACCAGAGCTCTTGGTTTTTAAAAACAGAGGTAATAATTATTATTTTTTAGATCATGCATGTTTCGTCAACGAATGCTAGCAGACAACTCAATCACTTCTTGAGATGGACAAGTTTCGAGAAATGGCTCCCGAATGAGGACGATCACATCCTCTTAATCTCCTTTGTTTATCACTGCCAAAGTTTTCTGATTTCTCATGAACAAAGCGTGAAGGAGGGTTTGTTTGTTATATTATCTTTTTGAGCCGGGCGCACTCAATGCCAGTTCCTTCTCGTATTATGGGTTTGCACATTATACATGCAATCCCGGGGTGAAGCTTGTCCAACTTAAAAAGATTATGAATTAACTACTACTTCCTCATGAACTTACAACAGAGGCACAAAATAAGAATGCTTTTTCTTTGAATAATTTCGAGATGGTACATGCAAGTCTCCATTAGGAATGGCATGTAAATACCATGTAGGAAGGTATGGTGGACTCTTATGGCATAACTGGTATAAAGTTGGATGCACAAGCAGTCAGTCCGCTTAGTACAGGTGAAGGTTAGCAAAAGACTGGGAGCGACCAACTAAGAAAGCAATGACGGTCATAATCATGCAGAGCGACAAAGCAACATTGAATCAGGCATGGAAGTTATATCGCTACTTAGAAACAAAGGATCATCAAGGCTTGACAGACTTTCTTTACTGTCTTTAATATGCGTGAGCATACGCCAAGTCAATCAAAATAAATTCTTGAAGGAAGATATTACTAAACCATACCACATCATAGGCAAACAAATCATGTTGGTACTCCAATATCACATTGGGAACCCCCCAGCTATTTGAGACTAACCATAAGAAAACATGAACTACTAAGCGCCATTATGCACATAGCATCTTTATCATAGACATATCAACCAATGCAACGGAAGCAAACTCTCTTAATAAGATAAGCATGATAGATAAAGAGAGTTCAAGCAACCAACTAAACGAAAACTCTTTAGAAAGATAAGCATGAAAGTTAAGAGCTAAGCATGATAGCAGCTATTAAAAGACAAAGAACACACACAGCAGAGATAGACATGAAAATTCTATGTTATGTTTTAGGTAGAAGTGGAGCGTGTTTCTCTTCCACATAAAGAAAGCTGAGTTCCGATTCGTTATGAAAAGCTAAGGAAAACTAAAAAGGAAAACTAAAAGCGAGACGCTCCAAGCATAGCACATAACACATGAAGTGATTAAAATATAGTGGAACGAAAGACGAACTGATAATGTTGATGGAGAAGGGGATGCACGGGGGCATCCCCAAGCTTAGACGCTTGAGTCTCCTTGAATATTTCTTGGGGGTGCATGGGGGCATCCCCAAGCTTGAGCGTTTGACACTCCTGAATCTTTTTATCATCTTCCCTCGCACACTTGAAAACTCCCTTCATACATAACTCATCATAATCTGATTAGCGAGGTTAGTACCCATAATAAAATAGTTGTTCCTTGCTGGAAATAAGGATATTCTTGAAGGTCTACTGTTTCTCAAGATTGCCAAAAGGTTTTTGCAAAGAAAAAGCAAGCTCTAGGTTTGCAAAATGAAGGAAAGGCAAAACAGGACAGAATCTGTGAAAAACAGAACAGCAGGTAGGAAATGATTTTTTCGGGGCACTTCTGCAACTCTAATCAAAAAACTCAAAACAGACGCCCGAAAGACAATTGTATAGAGCACGCTGTCGAAAAAATTCAGACCAAAAAGATGATCTGGTGATTTTATACGATTTTTTCTGTCCAAGGACAGAATCTGTTTCCTGGACAGCACGTCACAACTTTTGAACTTTCTTGCAATCAGAGGCTAAAGTTGGCACAAAGCTGAAAAATAAAGATACAATGATGTTGCTACAGTAGTAACAAACATCAAGACCACTAAAACTGATAGAACAAACTGAAAGCAAAGATAACAAGGGTTGTCTCCCTAGAGCTCTTTCTTTATAGCCATAAAGATAGGCTTAAGACTTTAATGATGCTCTCGTAGGAATAAGAGTTGAAGAACAAAAGAGAGCATCAAGGAGCAAATACCAAACACATTTAAGCCTAACATGCTTCCTATGCATATGAATATTGCAATAGAATAATTCGTTGAAGCACAAAGCAACTAGCATAGGAAGGCAAAACAAGCATAACTTCAAAATATTCACCATAAAGAGAGGAAACTTCTTATTATTAAAATATTTAGAACCAAGTCTTCCTCTCTCATTATAAATTTCAGTGGCATCATGGATGAACTCAACAATATAACTATCACATAAGGCATTGTTACCATGATCCACATGCAAAAGGATATCATTACTCTTCATATAAGCAAAATCTTTCTTATTAGGAATAGTGAGAGTAAAGCAATCATAACCATCATGGTAATCATTGTATTCAGCAAAAGTATTTGAAAAAAATTGTTCAGGTCCGCCATTCAATGTTCAGCAAAACTTTTGAACAAACAAAGATATTGAACCAACACTGCTCATCAATGAACAGGCAAGCCGGCTAGGAAAAGGTTTAAGAGCTAGACCAGGCAAACTAATAAACTTACAAACACAATCCAAATTTATACAAACCAAACTCTCCAGCCAAAATCAGCATAAAACATCTAAAAACGTTGGGTTAAACACATTTGCACCAACCGAACCAAGCCATCAATTTTAAGTAGACATCAACACATGAGCAAGCAGCAAAGAGCTCTTGACGTCCCTTGCAACAAGCACCTGTTGACATAGATTAGAGCAACTCAAACACGTTGATCGAAACTGTCTATGTGTGTCCGTTTGCATCCAAATAGACGAAAACACTAGCCATACGCAATGAACCAAACCCAGAAGCCATCTGCTCGCTGTCCGTCTGGACGCATTTGCGGCCCAAATTTTCGCCCAATTTGCATTCACACTATCATGATATGGACGCGCCACGCGTCAGCTCGGTATCACTAGTCCAGAACCGGGATTTAGCACCGGTTCATAAGACCCTTTAGTGCCGGTTCTGCAACCGGCACTAAAGGGTGGGAACTAAAGCCCCCCCATTTAGTACCGGTTCAACACGAACCGTCACTAAAAGGCCACCACGTGGCACGAGCCGCGCCGGGCGCGGGGGAACCTTTAGCACCAACCGGTACTAAAGGATTTTTTTTTTGAAATAAAGCAAAAATAGCCTGTCTACTGGGCAGCACGGCCTGCATACGACTAGAAACCCAACCTCTAGTTGGGTCAGGATGCAGGCCCGTACGGCCCAGTAGGCCCCACAGGGCAGAAGACTTGCAATAGGCCCACAAAGGCCTGCTTAGAGAGGAGCTCGACACGGTAGCCATGGAAGGACTTATAAACCGGTTCGAACTCCTCTCAACTAGCGAGGTGGGACTAAACACTGTGCACTACGGGTGGCAGCGCACCCCTTTAGTACCTCACGACTACTTTAGTACCGGTTCGTGGCATGAACCGGTACTAAAGGTTCGTCACGAACCGGTACTAATAAGCGTCGCCCGCCTAGCCGTTGGAACTGGCACTAATGGTCACATTAGTGCCGGTTCAATTACAAACCGGGACTAATGAGCTTCACATTAGGCTCTTTTTCTACTAGTGTATCCACCTCAGGCCCGCATGTCGGCGACACAACTACCCCACGCTACCGTTGTCAATGCGTCCACCTAACCCGGGCCCGCATGGCAGCATCTGGAAGACTCTGTCATGCTCGTCCTTTTTAGTGCAAGCGTGGGGAGTGGGGCAGCCTCATCCACTTCTCCTCCCCTTCCACATCTGGCCACGCTCGTTCCCGTTCCCCTCACCACCGATAGCGCAAACGCTAGCCATGGGAATCTTTGACAAGAACAAGGGCAAGCTCGACGCCAGCGCCAGCTCGTTGTAGGGGAACGCAGCAGAAAACAAAAATTTTCCGACCTACGCACCAGCCCAGGACCACTATGAAGACTGCATACAAGGTTTTGATCATTTTCGTTACCGACTCGTAGCGCAGCGGAAGTAGAGTCGATGACGATCGTCGGTGGAGACCCCCGCAGCTAGGATTTACAACCTCCCAACCGCGAGGATGTATACCCTCATCTTCTCCTCGGACAGCCCTCCGGGAGACGGTCGAACAGTCCCCCGGACGGTGTCGCGGACAGCCCTCCGGGAGGACCTTCGAAACTCGAACGGTCACCCGGACAGCCCTTCGGGAGGACTCACAGAACTCGGACCGTCACTTGGACAGCCCTTCGGGAGGCACTCACGAACAGCCCCTCAGGGCACTAAGATCGAAACTACGACCTCTCTACAGAGTTGCACACATACGGTGTCATCTATCCGGCAGGGCTTCGCCGTCCAGAACTAGTTCCCACCGGAACCCAGACAGCCTTTCGGCTCTACGAAACTATTTCGTGGGAGGGAGAGAGAAGCCAGATCATTGCAATGGCATGTATGTGAGCAAGGGATGATGAGATGGCAGCCCCCATCTCCTCCTTTTATAGGAAACCCAAGGGGTAGGGTGGTTTTACTAGAAAACCCAAAAAGCACATGGATGAAGTCCTTCCACAAGGACCCATGTGTGAAACCAAGACACAAGAGGGGGCTCCAAGGAGGAGTCCCCCATGTGGCTGGCCACACCAAGGAGGGGCCCCCCCAAGGGAGCCTCATCCATCCATGTCACACCCCCAAGATCTTTTAAGCAAAAGCCTAAAAGAATGGCTTTCCAAAAAGCAACCATAAAGCTGATTTTCACTATTCACGACGACATTTTTCAGCGTCTGATCGAACTGAAAAAATTCATGTGGGCTTAGAACATTTCCAGTACCCACCATAATTATTTTCAACGCGTTCTGGAACAATTCCAGTTTAGTGATTTTCATCTGCGAAAAGCATCTGAAGCGGTTCCGGCAGCTCCAGAACATTTCCGGTTTTCATCTCCGAAAATTCCAGAAAGTTTCCAGAACGATTCTGGCATCCTCCAAGAATTATCGGGCATGTGCCAAAACCAATTTGACTTTATGGTATCCTCTGAAACAACTTTTCAGTTTCACCGGAACTCATCCGGTGACCTCTCTCGTCAGAACTTTTCTGACGTTTCCGAAAAACTTTTTCCGGAAACTTTCTCTCAGACTCCCTGTCTAGTATTCAGCAGATAGATGACCCTTAAGCGTGTGACCCTATAGGTTCGGTGAAGTATAGACATGACACGGAACCTCTTCCGATCAATGATCAACATCGGAGCCGTGGACACCCATATTGACCCCCTATACCCACACGAATGAATATTCGAGTGAACCTCCAGTTGCCGTGTGCTATTCCTTTTGCTTCGTGATATGTCACAAACACCCGAGGTGAGATTTATTTCATCCCCGTGGGCAAACACTTTGTCCACTATGCAAGTTACCTCGTTACCGGTTTTGTTCTCTTTTCTCGTTTTCGTGTTTCGGCATCCCAGTGATCAAATCACCCTGTGTCTGGCCAGACGATGATGGATACCGTTACACCGAGAGGGCCCGAGTATATCTCTCCATCGACGGAGGAGCAAATCCCAATCTTGAGCTATCAAGTTACTTGCCATACTTTCCCATGAACCCGTAAGCCGCCGTAATAGCCATCCAGTCACGGATGACGTTTAACAAACCCCAAAGTTCATGAATCAAGCATGAAGGAACTCGATACTCTCATGGTCTAAGGAATTATGCAAACAATAACTTCCTGTGTTATTAACCATTAACTTGTGACGAAAGTATCTCATAGCATAACATCAATTCGGGTCGATTCAACACAAATGTTCCTATAACATTGTGCCCTCAAAATTGCTGGCACAGTCATGCCCATGATTGGGAAAACATAATCATCATGCAACACTTGAGCTAGTCTTAGAGGCATGACTAGGAATACTTTTTATCGTTTATTATTCCACACGTGCACATGGGTTTTCCCCAGAGCCTTTATGGATATACGGGCTCGGGAACCACAGCAGTTATAGCATGGAACATAAACCTAATTATGAACAGAGAGATAATTTATAACATTTGTTATTGCCTCTAGGGCATATCTCCTACATCCCGCGGGCCGCCTCCACCTCCACCGCCGCCACTGTCCCTGCCCTCGTCATCCTACGCGATGGATCCACATGCGCCTAGTGGTCGCCGGTCATGGGTCCGGCTATACATCCTGGTGCACCAAGGGCACTGGCACTACCACCAGCTGCTACCGTGGTCGAATATTAACCTCTCGTACGGTTGGCACCTTGACCTCCATCCCGAAGACGGCAACGATGGCGACGCCTAGGGCAGCATGTTGCATGGCTGGGAGGCGTGTTTTTTTTATGTTTTATTAATCTTAACGTGGACTTTGCTCGGCGGTTGATCAGCCATTTAATGTTTAATTATGTTTAATTTGGACGCATGTTTTCAAAATTGTTTCTTTAATTGGGCGTGGAAAAAATATGCCAGCCATCGTTGGACGATGCGCTAACCCAAACAAAAAAACGGACAATCCAGTTAAGAAAACCAGCTTTCCTTTCACTTCTACTAAGGGAATTCCAACGACTAGACCCCAAATCGTCTGTGTACGTTGGTTTAGGTGTAAACGGACACATGCAACGACTCAATGCATAGGAGCATCCTCATTTTTTGTCGGGGCCGTGTCTGTTCTTGTCCATTTCTAGACTAAATTTGATCTAGATTTGCATCCAAAGAGGACACGGCCGAAGGCTTTCTGGGCGCTCCTTGTCCACTACTCATCTATCCTGGTCCATTGGCCATACACCCACTCACGTCCCCCCTTTCCCTCTCTCCCCAACAACCCACCCACCGAAGGCTGGCAAGCGGGCGGGCACGGCCGTCTTCGACCCGGCGCTGTTGCGGGCGCTCTAGCTAGGATGCGGCGGCCGCGGCGAGCAGGGCACCGGAGCAACGAGCGGGCGAGAGCGGGCGGCACGGCGGGCATGGCATAGACGAGGCGGGGAGGGCACGGGCGAGGCGGAGGGCGCGGGCGGAGCACGCGCTGGCTACGCGAGCTCGCGGCGAGGCGGGGACGCGAACGGCAGCGGCCGACGGTTGTAGTAGTGCGGGGATGCGGACGGTATGGGTGGGCGGTGGGCAGCACGGGGGGCGGTGCGGCGAGCGTTGCGGGGCGCGATGGCGGGAGATACGGGGCGGGGATGGCGGGCGGCGACCAGGCGTGGTGAGGCGTGCAGCTGCGTGAGATTTGGGATAGAGAGGGCGCAGGAGGGGCGTTGCACGCGGCGGCTGGTCGTGGTGGCGGACGCGCGCAATGGAGGCTAACGCGCGTGGCGGGGCGCACGACGACCTGATGTGGCAGCGGGACGCACATGCGTGGAGGGGCGGCGGCCGAGCATGGTGGCGGGCGCGTGCGTAGGCGAGCGCGGTGGCTGGCGGCGGTGGGTGCGCACGGGGAAGCGCCGGTGCTTGGTGACAGGCACGCACGGCTATCGTGGTGTGCGGACTGTTTGGGATGGATCTGCTCCCGTTGGGTGCATGCACGGTTCCCGAACTAAATGCGGACTCTACCACATAGCAGTAATCATTTGCTAGAAAAACAGTCAGTTGCACACGCTCGAGCGATGCACCATACACAAAAGGCAGACTAACCACTTCCTCTCTCTCTGGCAGGGTCCACTTTGACCAAAGTCCACGATCAACCAGAGTGCTCCATTTCATGGAAGCTTAGTAATTGTAGAGATGTTACATTATGCCGAAAATACAAGGTAGTACCGCTATGCAAGAAGAAATAATTATATGTGTACTTCTAACGGAGCACTTGGTAGCCTGATCTGGTTTATTTTCGTCCGATTTTTCTTCGTCCCACCTCTCATCATCTCCTCCCACTGGTTTTAATTTCCTGCAACCTTTCCTTTCACTCCTCCCGATTTTCCATTTGACATGATTAGGTAAGCAAATCAATTATGATCAAAACAAGCGAATAAAAACCGATTCCTTTCCTCCCAAGGTGAACATTTGATCTCGCGATCCTCTCGCCCCTTTAATCTCGTGCTCCTATCACCTCTTTAATTTCGCAATCCTCTCACCCATCCAGATTTTCGATTTCACATGATCGCAATCCTCTCCCCCTTTAATCTCGCGAAAATTCGAATGCGCCTGCCCTTAACACACTCGATGGCTCAGCCCACGCGCCCTCCAACTCGCCGGCGAGCGGGGATTATGGATTTATGGTCCCGGAGCCGCCGACGTCGCCATCTGCCATATCTCCCTGAACACTGACCTGCAGGTCTCGACGCCTATTTGCCCGCCTCTGGTTGCAGGACTACCACGCAAATAGGTCATGGATGTGCTGGCAAGTGCGCTCGGTGCACCATGAGGACCACGAGAGCTGCGTGAACATCGTCAAGGAGCAGATGGCGGCGGCGAAGTGGATCGTGGGTATGATCAGGAAAAGCATCGAGCGTGCTGTGCGAGGAGAGCGCGACACTAATGTTGCATGGCACGCGATGAAGATACTACTACCTCCGTCTAGGTAAATAAGTCATTCGCGTAGTTCTAGGTTGACAATTTAACTATCTAAATATGTATTATATGTGACAAAAAATATATATTTAGAAATTACATACGTGTAGAAATCTAGTGATATACTTTTCATGACACATAACATATATTTAATTCCTCAAATCGATGACCTAGAACTACGCGAATGACTTATTCATCTAGACGGAGGTAGTACACGAGAAGAACAAGGTCCCGTTGGAGAGCGTGCAGTGGCGGCGAGGTGGTGCTGGATCGCGGCTGGCTTACGCAGCAGGACCGGCACAGTGAAGATGGAGCGCGGCACCACAATGAGCATCTCCAGCCGCGCCCCCAACACGCCCTCCTCAGATGATTTTTCCGCACCGGCGCTAAAAAATCGGCCCAGCCGCGCCCCCAGAAGCCCAATTTTCGCCGACTCGGGAGGAATTTGGCGCCGGCGGACCCAAACCGAACCCGGCACGCTTGGGGCGCCGGGCAAAACGGTTTTGGCGCCAAAGAGTCGCGGGCCCGCCGAGTCAACGACACTCGCCTCGTCGTCCTCAAAACTCCTCGGTTTCCTGCGGGGAATCAATGCAAGGCTGCCGCCGGTCAGCCTTCCATTGATTCCTCGCCACGGGGCGGCTCTTCACGGGCGGTGCGGCGACGCCTCACTCCGCGGCACGCGTACACACGTCCCCGCGGCGGCTATAAAAAGCGGCACCCCACCCCCGCCGCTGGACACACACGCCGTGCTCTCTGCATCTCTCTCTCACCGCCGCTCTCTCCGCCGCCGGCGCACCTCCCCTCTCCTCATCATAACGCGACGATGTGCGAGCGGTACCACGGCGACGGAGCGGCGGCCAACGGCTTCGGCCGCCGCTCGCTGCACACGTGGGAGTCGCACCTGCTCTCCGAAACGAACATCCAGCGCCTCCAGACATGCGCGTCGGGCCGCAGGATGGAAGCTCGGCGCCGGAGGCGTCCCCGTCCCCCCTGCCGGACGCCGACGCGCGTCCAAACTACTTCGCCGGCGAGGTTGACAACGTCCGGTCGACGCTGACCGAGAAGCAGCGAGCCTCCCCGCAGTACGCCGCTGACAACCACGGGGCCTGGGTGGCGTACTTGCAGCGTCGGCAGGAGCAGCGCCTCGCCTCCACCAACGGGGTACTGGTGGTGGGGGGCGGGTGGAACGGCGACGGGCGACGCCTCTGGTGGTCCGCACCCGTCCAGGCGCTCAACGAGGTGCTCGTGTACCTCAAGGGCGGCAATGACCCGCCGCTCACTTACTCGGCCGCCGCCCCGATCCCCCACCACGGCGCCGGGCAGTGGATGCCCCGAAGGTTCTTCTCCAGCTCGTCCTCCTCCTCCCGCTCCTCCTCGCACTCCCCCGGCTTAGCGGCGGTGTTCGGCGTCAAGGCCGAGCCCACGACGGAGACCCCGCTCGGACGGCGAACCCGCTCCTCCCCAGCTCGACGCATTTCCTCCTCGGCTCCTCCCCGCTTCGTCAAGCCGAAGAAGGAGCCGGAACTCGCCGTCGTGAAGAAGGAACCTAGGCTCGCTCCCATGAAGACGGAGCCCGGGCTCGACGGCGGCGACAAGGAGACGATCGACGACGCGGCGGCGTTGAAGTGGGCGCGGACTGAGATGGAGCACCAGCGCCGCGCCTATGAAGAGCTCGCCGCACGGCACCGGAGCCGGCGAGGCCTCGACGAGGGAGGCGTCGTCGTCCTCGACGACGACAGCGACGACGGCGCACCACCGGCATCGGTCCGTCAGGGCGACGCCGGCCAGGGGTCCAGCAGGGGCGACGGCGTCCACGTCAAGGAGGAGAAGGCCGACGATGACTGCGACTGCGCCGCGCTCACCGTGTTCTTCACGCCATAGACGCGCTAATAAAATGTTCATGTACTAAAACTATGCTATAAAATGTTTTCCCGCCCTACTTTAGACGCATTTCTGTTTTATATTAAAAAATATTGCACCTCCTGGGGCGACCCTGGGGCCGGCGGCTGGGGGCCCGAAAGCCCCCACGCCGATTTTAGCACCGGTACGCCCCCAGGCGGCAATTTTAATCGCCTCCTGGGGGCCAACGGCTGGAGATGTTCTTAGTCTTTTTTTTTCTCTTCTTCAGATCTATGAGAAATATGATGATTTGCTTTTTTAGAATTCTTATCCTTTAAAAAACAAAATGTAATGATGGAATAATGCTTTGGGATTTTGTCAGATGATTTCTGTTTTGGTTTTAATATCCATACTATTTGCATGATCAAATCTCAAAAGATTGATAGTATTGTGAAATAATCTTCTGAAGAACAGATATATACTAACATCTGGCTTTGCTTCTGCCAATGACAAAGTTGTACTTTACAACACCCAATCCTTGTTTTTATGCCATCGGCTTCAAGTGGTACTCTGCTGGATGCAAAGGATGGCTCACAGAAACTATGGCACAAAATTGAAGGTTTAACCATCATACGTATTGTTACGGCTGTTGCATTTCAACTCTTTTGCAGATAGATCATGTTGCTGAAAACATTTCATACTGTAGATTTGAACAGCCATGCTCAAGCCTTACAACAGCGAGCTCTTGACCGACTTGCCAACGGGTGTGCAAGACCTGGGTCTGCATACTGTGCCTCTTGGTCACGGCTGCCAGCTAGGAGGGCAACCTGATAAGACAATTTTTCATTCACTCTGTACACTCCCCTCCCCTCCCTCGTGTCGCCCGAGCCCGCTCGGGCGACCCGAGGGGCGAAACCCTAGCCCCGCTGCATCCCTCCCCTGCACGCCGCTTGAGGCAGCTGCAGCCGAGCAAGCTTGGCGCGCCAGTGATGAAGGTGGCGGCGGGGCCCTCGCCGCCAAGCCTCGCCCGGGGGGGGGGGGGGGCC
>LR738709.1:35985501-36004921 GCA_902687465.1 Secale cereale | reverse complement strand
TTATGTCGCCCGGTGGGGCCACAACAGCCACACGAGGGGACGGGAGAGGGGCGGCTTTCACTATTTGGCGCCAGCTATGCTGCAGATCAAAGGGCGAGGCAGTGGCACGACCCTCTCCGGGATTGCCGACGCAGATCAACACGACCATTGGCGTGGATGAATCTGAGGCGTGCCTGTGTTGGCTTACCGCTACGGTGGGCGGCCATCATCGATGCCTCACATTGACGTGGGGTTCCATGGAAGGTGTGGCCGACGATTCTCGGATTTTGACGTTTCCGAGCAACCCCAGAGGGCTCACATGAGTAGGGATGCGGTAGAGGGAAGGGATGGGAGTGGCGATGCAGGCGTGGGTGGTGGGGTGATGCAGGCGGGGTGTCGTGGCGCGGTGCGAGTGGGTGCCTGGTGGTGCACAACCTGGATAGGGAAAGGTGGATGGCGCGGCAGCGCGCGTCCGGTGGCTCGGATGGATGCTTGGGTGGGGGTAGGGTTCTGGCGGAGGCACAAATGGGTTTCCGATTTTCTTCAGCGGGGGCCGCAGGGAGTGGAGGACAAAAAAAAAGAGGACATGTGGCTGGTTTTCCTCTCTAAATCTGGTTTTGGACTGATTTTGTCTGGTTTTGAGATTTAGGGACCGAATTTTGCCGAAAAATTCTTGAGGGACCAATTGTATACTTTCGGGGAACTTGAGGGACGAAAAACATACTTTTCTCTAAATTTTAACTTGAAACTCACTATTGGCTGTCCTGCCAATGTTCGTATTAGCAGTGTACTTTTGGCTGTGGTCTTATTCTCTTATTTAGATGGGTGATCGTATTCTTACTTGCTATCATCATATTAAGTTTCCCATTTTATTAGATATCAACCATTCACCATTAATTTATTGCTTTTCCTTGTGTACATAATATGCATACTCCAAAGAACACCTCCCACAGCAGACATATCATCGTCATTTGCCATTCAATTTGCTTGGGAAAAATGGGACCTGAAATGTCAGGGTAACTTCTGGTGACAATGCAGGCAAACAAAAGTTGTTGTTCAAAAGTCTTGTTCACTATGGTAACTATACAAATGGAAAAGCAAAGCAAGACCCTTATTCAGGAACATAGTTGTGAACTAAAATAATTCATGTCATAGGATGTAATTCCAGGATATAACAATGAACCGTGTGGAAGCATATTAAGGAAGCACTATGCTATTTTCGGCAAGTCTAAACAAAGCAAATTAATTGAACGGCACATGAAAAATCAATATAGCCATAGTGACCAAAGCAGTACATCGGTCTTGAGGCACATTAATACATGCATACATTGCATTGTTGTTGCATAGATCCAATTAAAGACGTTGCCTTTTCTCCTTAAAAGGAGCAGGAGCTAGAAGAAACGATAGTTGCTTCCATAACCGAGAGAAACCTCACAGTGAACTTTGGCAAAGAAGAGATAGATGCATATCAATATACCGTCCATACCAACAATATAGACTTTCTTTGGTAATGGATGTGAAATTTGGCAGCCACCCTGTAGTAAGAGTACACATTGCAGGTCTAAGTTTGGGAGGCATCGAGGAATGCAGCAACACAGACACCCGCTTTCCGACTGATTATATCCATATCGACACATGGTATTGTGTTGCTTGCTTCTCATCTCCTGGGGCGCTTTGGGCACTCATCTGAGAAATATTGCATGACAAAGATGATGTAGCCGTTACAGCCAGATCCCTATTTTCCGTTCTTGTGTTCATTTTCTCCATCTTCGGTGACCACGTTACGGATGTCGAAACTAAGGACATGCTAGTAAGGATTGTGTGGCACGTTCATTCTCCATCTTCTTACTCCCGTGTTCTGCCAAGCTGGGGATAGAAAGACACAACGAGCTACCGGCAAAAGTTTTGATCGCAGCGCAACCAATACATCTCTAGCAACTTTGTTCAGACTTGATTGCATGTGTGTTCCGTTACCTCGCCAGGTTAACATCTGAGTCCTTTCTGCTTGGCAATATTTTCTTCCTCCACTGCGAAGTTTGAATTAGTAGGTCCATCGATCACAAGTATGTTCGTAAATCAGTACATACTGATCTCTGGGCATATACTCCCTCCGTCTGAAAATACTTGTCATCAAAATGGACAAAAAGGAATGTATCTAGAACTAAAATACATCTCCTTTTATTTATTTTGATGACAAGTATTTCCGGACGGAGAGAGTATATATTTGAGCAAACAAAAAACAATGTGACGGGTGGGTTTCAAACCCGTGGGCTACGGCTAGCACACTATGCGTGGATTTTATATATTTCTATTGCACGCAAAAAAAATGCAAAAGCAATTTTAAACATCGTATTACTAGAGTTGCGCTTGACCTGTAAAGTTTCATGGTGATTTGTTCTGCCATTTAGGAGAAATACGTTTAGATGCTTCAGCGGGAAAAACAAGGAGCATCGCTACTTTGGAAGCAACCCACGGGTCGCTCCCGCTCGGGCGACTTGGCGGCGCCCAAACCCTAGTCGTCGGGGCCGCGATCTTCCTCTTCCTCTCCCTACGCCGCCGCCGGAGGACGCCGCGGGGCTAAACCCGGAGGCTGACGGCAGTGGTGGGGGACTCCCTCTCTCCCGCGTCTTAGGGGTGGTGTGGTGCCCCTAAACACGTGGTTGCGCGGCCGATCCAGTCTATGCGTCGCGGCGGCGATGGTTGTGGCAGGCGGTGGCGTGGTGGCCGGCCTTGCCATGGGCGGCGGCAGCTGCAGTGCGGCATGTCACTGTATCGTGAAGGGCAGTGGCTGCGGTCGGCGGCGACGCGCCATTGGGCGTTGGATCGGCGGCGACGACATGGAGGGCCTGGTGGACTATTCGGCGGCGCCTCTAGTCAGATCTGATCTGGCCAGTTCTGCCGGTGGTGGTGGCCATCTCCTCCGTCGGAGGTGGTCGATATGAGGCTGGATGGCCAGATCTCGAGATCCGTCATGCAGTCCCGGCTGCGAGTTGGGAAGACAGAGTTGCCGGTGAAAACCGAGCCGATGGTAGGCGATGGTGGTGTTCTGCGTCCTTACCTTGATGAAGGCATTGTCGTGTAACTTCTGTCGACCCACTCGTGCTGCTTCGTATGAATTACCCAAGGATCTGGTCTTCCAGATCGGACGATGGTGGTACCGCGGTATCGTTTCTCTCTTGGGAGCATCGTTGGTGGAGCAGCGCTGGAAGACAGAGGAGGTGGAGCGGCTTCGTCTTGCACGGAGCTTCGGTGGAGATGTCAAGTCATGCCTAGCCGGCAGGTGCTACACTGCCATGCCTGGTCGGCAGGTGCTACGCACGACAGATCCTCTAGAATCTTCGCGTCTGGATGGACGAGCGCAGGGCGGTAGCATCGTTGGGCGCCGTGGTGGCGTCGATGGATGGACGGACTGGCAAGGATGATGCAGATCTCTCACCTGAAGATGGGTCAGCAGTCCGACGATGATGGTGGCTTTTAAAACGTGTGCATGTGGTATACGCTTTAGGTCTACTGCACCGGCTATTCGTTCCGATACATTATGTGGATGGATCGGTGATGATTCCGTTTTAGATATGAGGAATGAGAGCACTCCACATTATCGAGTTTTATAGGTGTGAGTGGTGGTTTTGGGTGGCTTGATGTATGTTCTTGTTAGACCTATGTTAAACTAATAAGTAAAGATGCTTGTATGCATTGATTGATGTAGAGGCCGGGGTCTTAATCTCCTTTTCAAAAAAAAAAGTTGTAACATAGCTAGGGTAACCACACCTTGGACATCAAGGGAGAAGATAGATATACCCATATCTATGATTTATTATACTCCTTCCATCTTAAAATTCTTGTCTTTACCTAAAAATAGATGTATCTAGTTATGTTTTAGTGTTAAATATTTTTATATCTAGATAAATTTAAGACAAGAATTTTGGGACGAGGAGTACTAAACAGGAACCCTCACTATATGAATCTTGCAACGAGGAGTACTAAGCAGTGTCAGGGTTTGTGGATGTTGTACATTCGGAGAGTTTGGCAATGACCGACTGTGCGATTGTGACGTTTCTTGCCATGTAAGTAGTTAGTCTGTGCTCTATTTGTGTAGGTTTTCGCCCAGTTTTCCTAAAATTAACTGGGCAACTCTCTTCTTCTTAATTAATCGATGAGGCAATTTTTTTGCCTCCGTTTCGAAAAAAACTATATGAATTTTTTTCTAGCTTCTGGTGAGGCCACTTCATGCCAATATCTGTCGTTGCTGTCCGTAACATGTTGTTGCTGTGTTTTCTCAACTGGTTCTCTCGCACCTAGGCAATTCGAAGACAACACTGGGGTTTATATCTGATTATTTGGGGCCCGGGTTCGGCCGTTGGTGGCAGCCCATGTACTGGCATATTTGGTCATGTATTAGATCACCTATTTTTCCCGCTCGGTACTTCGGAAAACCTACCCTCTCGTTTAGGGTTTTTGGCTCTGGCGGCGATCCCATCGCCGTCGAGAGATCTCTCCGATTGTTTTGACCGTGGCTACCTCTGCATCGATCGGCATAGGCGTCGAGGGAGGGAACCGGATCGGGTTGACTGGAACATAAGGCTGGCCTACGGGAAACCCTAGATGGCAGAACGAGCGGAATCTTCGTCCGCTGGAGGCTCAGGGAAGAATCTTGAGGAGATGCTGCAACACTTGGATCTCCAGGACGACGAGCTTGACGATGTGGTCGTAGGGGAGGAGGAGGTGAAGCGATTTGAAGCGGATGCTAGGTGGCTGGCGATTGCGAAGGTGAACACGACCCGCACTTTCAGTTCGTCGGCGATGTTCGAGTGCATGAAGTCAATCTGGTCACTTGCGCACGTCCCCAAGTATAGAGAGGCGGGCGAAAACTTATTCATCTTCCAGATGTTCTGCCTGGGCGACTGGAAGAGGGTGGTGCACGGCGGCCCATGGCTGATGGCTTCTCGCCCCTCGTTGGTTACCCCAAGTGGAAGGTGTGAGATGCAGTGTAGCGGAAGTTTTCCCTTGGCAAAGATACCAAGTATCGATTTCCCCTGAGACTCCCAGTTTCAACAAGAAGGTGTCAACTGCTAACGGCGCCAAATATTAGCAATCAACGTGGACCTGCACACAGATACAAATAACTTTGCTCCCAACGAGTACAGAGAGGTTGTCAATCCCTCCGGCCTTGTAGTTTACAAAGGATCAAACACAAGTGATAGTAGTGATAGATATTGCTGCAATAGTAAGTAAAAGCGTAAAGTAAATAGCGGATGTGATCAATGATGGTAATATGGATCGGAGTCTCATGATGTTCACTAGTGATGTCTCTCTCCCAAAAGACGATGAAACAACTATGTGAGGTAAACGAATTACAGCTGGGCAATTGACAGGACCATGTGCGCAAACCAATGCTGACTAAGTTGCAAGAAAGGTAGAGGTTCAAAGCATGGGCGGTACGCTGAGGTAAGTAGACCGAAATCCATCTGCATCTACTACTAATCATCCACCTTGAGATATCTATCCAGAACATCTCGCTAGTATTAAGTTGCGAGTCCCACCCATAGTGTAAACTCAAAGCAACAGACAACTGCATTAAAAGAACTTTGGGTAAAGTAAACAATCCTTGCACCCGCGGGCACAAGCACCGTTGTTTTCCCCCTTGTGGCAACACCACATCCCCTAGACTCATGTTTCTGTCACTCAAGCTAGTCATCGAGGGGCATGAACCCACAATCAAGCATAACGTTCCCTCTTGGAGTCACTACCTACTACTTGGCCAAATCAATAAATAACAACGGAGAACATGCAAGAATTACTTACGAACATAAATATAAAAGAGGTGAATCAAATATATTACTCAAACACAATCTGAACATAATCTCATAATCCATCGGATCCCAGCAAACTCATCATAGCAACAGCATAAGGATTACATATGTGCCTCGATCATGTAGGGCAGCTCACGAGGACTAATTAGTGAAGCACAAGAACGGGAGGAGAACATCACATAGCTACTGGTCATGGACTCATGGTCCAAGGGAGACTACTCACAACTCATCCGGGAGGCGTCCATGGTGGTGGAGAAGCTCCCGGTGGTGTTCCTCCCCTCCGGCAGGGTGCCGGGAAGAGTTCTCCTGGTGCTCCCGATCTTGGAAGCGGCGGCGGCGCCGGAACAGAGATGAGATCGCGAAAAAGAGTTCCCGTCTCGAGGGTTTTGGGAGACGGTCTAAATATATGCCAAAGGGGGGCATCAGCGGAGCCTCGGGGGGCCCAGGCGCCCCCCCGGCGCGGCCCAGGGGGGCGCGCCACCAGGGCGCCTGCGGCCCTGGTGGTCCCCCTCCGGTTGTCCTTCGGGTCCCTGGTAGCTTCTGGAACGCTGATTTTTTATATAATTTTTCCGGGATTTTTCTGGCAGTTCTCGTAATGGGAAAACCTGAAATACAAAAATAGCCGAAAACAGAAACTGGCACTGGGGTGCACTGAGTTAATAGGTTAGTCCAAATATGATCAAAAGTGTATGGAAGTGTATAAATATCATAGCAATATCACCCAAAAGAGGCATGGAGCAAGCAGAAATTATAGATACATTTTGGACGTATCAACATCCCCAAGCTTAATTCCTGCTCGTCCTCGAGTAGGTAAATGATAATAAGAATAACTTCTGTGGTGACATGCTATTAACCATATAGGACTTTTTTGTAGTCATATGACAAAAGCTTACTGAGACAATGAATCTATAGTAATTAAGTTGCCTCATGAGAAAATCACAAAGAACTGAAAGTTTTACAATATGATACTGAAACATCAAATAGATTTGTAATGAACATGGTGTGCAAATATGATACAGTGATATCTCGCTTGCCCCCTTTAGTGAAGCAAAACATAAATGCAGGGGCACCTCCAAGGTTTAAGTGATGACTAGATACAATGATTTCAGAATAAACGATATCACAATCATGCAAAAGACAATGCTACTTTGGGACAATGCACATTACACTCAGAATGACAATCATGCTCTCAGTAGTTGGTGCTTTTAAAAGAAGGTGGAGACTCTCGAACCGTGGCTTTTGTTGGCAAGGTTGAAAACCCGTAGTCGGAAACAAAGAAAAAACATGTACCAGAGCTCTTGGTTTTTAAAAACATATGTAATAATTATTATTTTTTTAGATCATGCATGTTTCGTCAACGAATGCTAGCAGACAACTCAATCACTTCTTGAGATGGACAAGTTTCGAGGAACGGCTCCCGAATGAGGACGATCACATCCTCTTAATCTCCTTTGTTTATCACTGTCAAAGTTTTCTGATTTCTCATGAACAAAGCGTGAAGGAGGGTTTGTTTGTTATATTATCTTTTTGAGCCGGGCGCACTCAATGCCAGTTCCTTCTCGTATTATGGGTTTGCACATTATACATGCAATCCCGAGGTGAAGCTTGTCCAACTTAAAAAGATTATGAATTAACTACTACTTCCTCATGAACTTACAACAGAGGCACAAAATAAGAATGCTTTTTCTTTGAATAATTTCGAGATGGTACATGCAAGTCTCCGTTAGGAATGGCAGGTAAATACCATGTAGGAAGGTATGGTGGACTCTTATGGCATAACTGGTATAAAGGAATTTGGATGCACAAGCAGTCAGTCCGCTTAGTACAGGTGAAGGTTAGCAAAAGACTGGGAGCGACCAACTAAGATAGCAATGACGGTCATAATCATGCAGAGCGACAAAGCAACATTAAATCAGGCATGGAAGTTATATCGCTACTTAGAAACGAAGGATCATCAAGGCTTGACAGACTTTCTTTACTGTCTTTAATATGCGTGAGCATACGCCAAGTCAATCAAAATAAATTCTTGAAGGAAGATATTACTAAACCATACCACATCATAGGCAAACAAATCATGTTGGTACTCCAATATCACATTGGGAACCCCCCAGCTATTTGAGACTAACCATAAGAAAACATGAACTACTAAGCGCCATTATGCACATAGCATCTTTATCATAGACATATCAACCAATGCAACGGAAGCAAACTCTCTTAATAAGATAAGCATGATAGATAAAGAGAGTTCAAGCAACCAACTAAATGAAAGTTCTTTAGAAAGATAAGCATGAAAGTTAAGAGCTAAGCATGATAGTAGCTATTAAAAGACAAAGAACACACACAACAGAGATAGACATGAAAATTCTATGTTATGTTTTAGGTAGAAGTGGAGCGTGTTTCTCTCCCACATAAAGAAAGCTGAGTTCCGATTCGTTATGAAAAGCTAAGGAAAACTAAAAAGGAAAACTAAAAGCGAGACGCTCCAAGCATAGCACATAACACATGAAGTGATTAAAATATAGTGGAACGAAAGACGAACTGATAATGTTGATGGAGAAGGGGATGCACGGGGGCATCCCCAAGCTTAGACGCTTGAGTCTCCTTGAATATTTCTTGGGGGTGCATGGGGGCATCCCCAAGCTTGAGCGTTTTACACTCCTGAATCTTTTTATCATCTTCCCTCGCACACTTGAAAACTCCCTTCATACATAACTCATCATAATCTGATTAGCGAGGTTAGTACCCATAATAAAATAGTTGTTCCTTGCTGGAAATAAGGATATTCTTAAAGGTCTACTGTTTCTCAAGATTGCCAAAAGATTTTTGCAAAGAAAAAGCAAGCTCTAGGTTTGCAAAATGAAGGAAAGGCAAAACAGGACATAATCTGTGAAAAACAGAACAGCAGGTAGGAAATGATTTTTTCGGGGCACTTCTGCAACTCTAATCAAAAAACTCAGAACAGACGCCCGAAAGACAATTGTATAGAGCACGCTGTCGAAAAAATTCAGACCAAAAAGATGATCTGGTGATTTTATACGAATTTTTCTGTCCAAGGACAGAATCTGTTTCCTGGACAGCACGTCACAACTTTTGAACTTTCTTGCAATCAGAGGCTAAACTTGGCACAAAGCTGAAAAATAAAGATACAATGACGTTGCTACAGTAGTAACAAACATCAAGACCACTAAAACTGAAAGAACAAACTGAAAGCAAAGATAACAAGGGTTGTCTCCCTAGAGCTCTTTCTTTATAGCCATAAAGATAGGCTTAAGACTTTAATGATGCTCTCGTAGGAATAAGAGTTGAAGAACAAAAGAGAGCATCAAGGAGCAAATACCAAACACATTTAAGCCTAACATGCTTCCTATGCATAGGAATATTGCAATAGAATAATTCGTTGAAGCACAAAGCAACTAGCATAGGAAGGCAAAACAAGCATAACTTCAAAATATTCACCATAAAGAGAGGAAACTTCTTATTATTAAAATATTTAGAACCAAGTCTCCCTCTCTCATTATAAATTTCAGTGGCATCATGGATGAACTCAACAATATAACTATCACATAAGGCATTGTTACCATGATCCACATGCAAAAAGGTATCATTACTCTTCATATAAGCAAAATCTTTCTTATTAGGAATAGTGAGAGTAAAGCAATCATAACCATCATGGTAATCATTGTATTTAGGAGGCATATCATAATCATAATAAATTTTATCCTCAATAGTAGGTGGACTGAAAACATCATATTCATCATTGTAATCATCATTTATAGGAAGCAAAGTATCATCAAAGTAAATTTTCTCTTCAAAAGTTGGGGGACTAAAAATATCATGTTCATCAAACGTGTCATCCCCAAGCTTAGAGCTTTCCATGTCATTAGCAATATTGATATTCAAAGAAAGCATACTAATAGCATCACCACCATCATGATTGTTATGCAAATAATAAAGTTCCATAGGTTTTTTAATTTTCTCTTCAAACTCATCATGTCCCAAAGCAAGGTAGAGATTATAAAGCTCTCTCATATTTTTGTTGTTTTCCATTAAGCAAAACTAGTGAAAAGACATAAAGAAAACTGAAAGGTAAACTAACAAGACTAAAAAGCAAAGATAAAAGATAGCGTGCAACTCCCCTATCTTGAAGAGTGGAGTCCCCGGCAACGGCGCCAGAAAACTTTGCTTGATGGCTTCTCGCCCCTCGTTGGTTACCCCAAGTGGAAGGTGTGAGATGCAGTGTAGCGGAAGTTTTCCCTTGGCAAAGATACCAAGGATCGATTTCCCCTGAGACTCCCAGTTTCAACAAGAAGGTGTCAACTGCTAACGGCGCCAGATATTAGCAATCAACGTGGACCTGCACACAGATACAAATAACTTTGCTCCCAACGAGTACAGAGAGGTTGTCAATCCCTCCGGCCTTGTAGTTTACAAAGGATCAAACACAAGTGATAGTAGTGATAGATATTGCTGCAATAGTAAGTAAAAGCGTAAAGTAAATAGCGGATGTGATCAATGATGGTAATATGGACCGGAGTCTCATGATGTTCACTAGTGATGTCTCTCTCCCAAAAGACGATAAAACAGCTATGTGAGGTAAACGAATTACAGCTGGGCAATTGACAGGACCATGTGCGCAAACCAATGAGGTAAGTAGACCGAAATCCATCAGCATCTACTACTAATCATCCACCTTGAGATATCTATCCAGAACATCTCGCTGGTATTAAGTTGCGAGTCCCACCCATAGTGTAAACTCAAAGCAACAAACAACTGCATTAAAAGAACTTTGCGTAAAGTAAACAATCCTTGCACCCGCGGGCACAAGCACCGTTGTTTTCCCCCTTGTGGCAACAGCACATCCCCTAGACTCATGTTTCTGTCACTCAAGCTAGTCATCGAGGGGCATGAACCCACAATCAAGCATAACGTTCCCTCTTGGAGTCACTACCTACTACTTGGCCAAAGCAATAAATAACAACGGAGAACATGCAAGAATTACTTACGAACATAAATATAAAAGAGGTGAATCAAATATATTACTCAAACACAATCTGAACATAATCTCATAATCCATCGGATCCCAGCAAACTCATCATAGCAACAGCATAAGGATTACATATGTGCCTCGATCATGTAGGGCAGCTCACGAGGACTAATTAGTGAAGCACAAGAACGGGAGGAGAACATCACATAGCTACTGATCATGGACCCATGGTCCAAGGGAGACTACTCACAACTCATCCGGGAGGCGTCCATGGTGGTGGAGAAGCTCCCGGTGGTGATCCTCCCCTCCGGCAGGGTGCCGGGAAGAGTTCTCCTGGTGCTCCCGATCTTGGAAGCGGCGGCGGCGGCGGAACAGAGATGAGATCGCGAAAAAGAGTTCCCGTCTCGAGGGTTTCGGGAGACGCTTTAAATATATGCCAAAGGGGGGCGTCAGACGAGGCTCGGGGGGCCCAGGCGCCCCCCCCCCCCCGGCGCGGCCCAGGGGGGGGCGCGCCACCAGGGCGCCTGGGGCCCTGGTGGTCCCCCTCTGGCTGTGCTTCGGGTGCCTGGTAGTGATGGGCCTCGAACCCCTCGTTGGTTACCCCAAGTGGAAGGTGTAAGATGCAGTAAGTAGAAGTGTTTTCCCCTAGCAAAGATGCCAAGGATTGAATCCCCAGAGACTCCTAGGTTCAACAGGTAGGTGTCAACTGCTAACGGCGCAATTAGCAATCAACGTGGACCTGCACACAGATACAAATAACTTTGCTCCCAACGAGTACAGAGAGGTTGTCAATCTCTCCGGCCTTGTAGTTCACAAAGGGTTAAAAGCAATATGATAGTAGTGATAGATAGTGTTTTGCAATAGTAAGTAAATAGCGGAAAAGTAAATAGTGTATGTGATCAATGATGGTAATATGGACCGGAGTCTCATGATGTTCACTAGTGATGTCTCTCTCCCAAAAGACGATAAAACAGCTATGTGAGGTAAACAAATTACAGCTGGGCAATTGACAGGACCACGAACGCAAACCAATGCTGACTACATTGCAAGAAAGGTTGAGGTTCAAAGCATGGGCGGTATGCCAAAGTAAGTAGACCGAAATCCATCAATATCTACTACTAATCATCCACCTTGAGATATCTATCCAGAACATCTCGCTAGTATTAAGTTGCGAGTCCCACCCATAGTGTAAACTCAATGCAACAGACAACTGCATTAAAAGAACTTTGCGTAAAGTAAACAATCCTTGCACCCGCGGGCACAAGCACCGTTGTTTTCCCCCTTGTGGCAACAGCACATCCCCTAGACTCATGTTTCTGTCACTCAAACTAGTCATCGAGGGGCATGAACCCACAATCGAGCATAACATTCCCTCTTGGAGTCACTACCTACTACTTGGCCAAAGCAATAAATAACAACGGAGAACATGCAAGAATTACTTACGAACATAAACATAAAAGAGGTGAATCAAATATATTACTCAAACACAATCTGAACATAATCTCATAATCCATCGGATCCCAGCAAACTCATCATAGCAACAGCATAAGGATTACATATGTGCCTCGATCATGTAGGGCAGCTCACGAGGACTAATTAGTGAAGCACAAGAACGGGAGGAGAACATCACATAGCTACTGGTCATGGACTCATGGTCCAAGGGAGACTACTCACAACTCATCCGGGAGGCGTCCATGGTGGTGGAGAAGCTCCCGGTGGTGATCCTCCCCTCCGGCAGGGTGCCGGGAAGAGTTCTCCTGGTGCTCCCGATCTTGGAAGCGGCGGCGGCGGCGGAACAGAGATGAGATCGCGAAAAAGAGTTCCCGTCTCGAGGGTTTTGGGAGACGGTCTAAATATATGCCAAAGGGGGGCATCAGCGGAGCCTCGGGGGGGCCCAGGCGCCCCCCCGGCGCGGCCCAGGGGGGGCGCGCCACCAGGGCGCCTGGGGCCCTGGTGGTCCCCCTCCGGCTGTCCTTCGGGTGCCTGGTAGCTTCTGGAACGCTGATTTTTTATATAATTTTTCCGGGATTTTTCTGGCAGTTCTCGTAATGGGAAAACCTGAAATACAAAAACAACCGAAAACAGAAACTGGCACTGGGGTGCACTGAGTTAATAGGTTAGTCCAAATATGATCAAAAGTGTATGGAAGTGTATAAATATCATAGCAATATCACCCAAAAGAGGCATGGAGCAAGCAGAAATTATAGATACGTTTTGGACGTATCAATGTCTCTTCAGGGGGATGGGGGTGCTGATTGAGGACTATGATGGGAAGAAGGAACCCACATCTTTTGACTTTGATGGGATATACGTGTGGGCTCAGATTCACAACATCTCGGAACTCTACCGCAAGACGGAAGTAGTTGACCAGCTGGCTCGCCGCATCGGGCGCGTGAAGGAGACCCAGCTAGCTCCTCGGCTGTTCTACGAGGGGGATTATGTCCGGGTTCAGGCGAAAGTTCTTATCAGTAAACCTCTAACGCGGATCACGCCACTGAATGTCGTGGGTGAGGGAAGGTTGCTCCTCCCGGTCAAATACGAGAAGATTCCCTATTTTTGCAAGGTCTGTGGTCTCATGGGTCATAACCACGAGGAGTGTGGCGATGGAGTCTGGGAGGAGAAGAACAAGCAATGGGGCAGTTGGATGATGGCACAAAGAAGGGAATCTGTCCCGGAACAGCATGGCGGTTGGGCTACCCGCGGAGGCCGTTCAGGCGGGGCAAGAGGCGGGGCTAGAGGCAGAGCTGGCAGGGGTGCCCAAGCTCCCAGGCAGCACTCGCCGCCGCGGAAGCGGTCTTCTCAAGAGGCAGGCTTCACGACTGCAGAGGAGGAGGAGGAGGTTACCAGCCCGTTAAAGTCTGGGGATGCAAGGGAAGGGGTGCAGGATGCTCCAATAGCACGCAGGAACCTAAACCTAGCCTTGACAAATAGCACGGTCACGGCCGAAGGGTTGGAGAGGAACATCGCCATTGGAACTGTCGACTCGGCCGCCATGGCAGTCCCTCCGCCACCACCGGCGTATGTGTCCCCGAGGGAAGCCAAGAAAGCAAAGAAGACAGGGTCACCGCTGAAGCAAGGAACACATAAGATGGCATTATTGGCGGGCTCCTCCGTGGAGCACCGCCAGGCCCAATGAAAATACTAAGTTGGAACTGCCGTGGGATAGGCGATCCCGCGACAGTTCGTGAACTCCGCGATCTCGTGGAGCTTAGTTCGCCTACTATCCTTTGCTTGGTAGAAACTCAGCTGCAGAAAAATCGTGTCGAAGGTCTTCGGTTCTCTTTAGGTTTTGATTTCAGCTTTGGTGTTGGTAGCAGTGGTCGGAGTGGTGGCATCTGTATCTTTTGGAAAAATTCAGTTGATGTTGCAATATTTTTTTTTTCGGAGTATCATGTTGACGCTTGGGTGCTTGAAACAGGGAAGGAACAGTGGCGGCTCTCCTGTTTCTATGGGGAAGCAACAAGATCCCTCAGGTACAAAACTTGGAACACTATGAAAAGATTGAGGGGAGAGAGTACTCTCCCATGGCTGTGCATTGGAGATTTTAACGAGATCTTAAGGGCCGAGGAACAATTGGGGCCAAATGAGCGTGATAGTGCGCAGATCGAAGCATTCAGAGAAGCTGTTGATGTCTGTGGACTAGCGGATCTGGGCTATCGCGGGCTAGACTGGACTTGGGAGAAGAAAGTGGCAGGGGGCATTTTTGTAGAGTGAGGCTGGATAGAGCCTTGGGCTCGGCAGACTGGTCTACCCTTTTTCCCTTTGCCACGGTGGAACATCTCACGGCGATAAAATCTGACCACTGTCCTATACTACTAGAAACGGAGCTTGTGGTTGCAAGTGTTCGAGCACAGCAAAAGAGGTTTAGGTATGAGTGTATGTGGGAACGTGATCCAAGCTTTGGCGACGTGGTGGCAGATGCATGGAATTCTTCTGGGAAAGCACAAACTGTTGGGGCGCTCTCTGAGAAACTGGCTGCTGTAGCCGGAACATTGCAGAGGTGGGGACGATCAAAATTTGGGGCGGTCAGGTTGGAGCTGCGGTCTCTTCGCTCGCAGCTTGCGGAACTGCGTGCGCTACCAGATCGGGTTGGCCCGTCACTGGAGGAGGAGTGCATTGAAGCAACAATGGCTGAGTTATGCTTGCGGGAAGAAATCATGTGGCGACAACGGGCACGTATACAGTGGCTTGTAGAGGGGGATAGCAATACCAAATTTTTCCACAGAAAAGCTAGTGCAAGGAAAGCAAAAAACCGCATCAGTGAACTCCAACGTGCTGATGGCACGGTGTGCACGGACGAACACGAGATGGCTGGTATGGCCACTAGTTTCTATGGTAATCTCTATGCTTCTGAAAATACAATTGGTATTGAGGAAGTTTTGTCCCATATACCAACTAAGGTGAATACAGATATGAACAGTATGCTCAACGCTCCATACACTAATTCTGAAGTGAAAGCGGCATTATTTCAAATGTTCCCTACTAAGGCCCCGGGCCCCGATGGCTTTCCTGCACATTTTTTTCAAAGACATTGGGTGTTGTGTGGTGATGAGGTAACTGGCATGGTGCTTCGTGTTCTGAAGGGAGAGGATTCCCCGGAGGAGATAAACAAAACGTTCATTGTTCTAATTCCCAAGATAGCGAGTCCAAAAAATCTAGGACAGTTTCGACCGATCAGTCTCTGCAATGTGATCTTCAAGATTGCATCGAAGGTTTTGGCTAATCGGCTCAAGCTCATTCTCCCCGACATCATCTCTGAGGAACAATCGGCATTCGTTCCAGGACGGCTTATTACGGACAACTTCATTTCAGCTTATGAGTGTCTCCATTATATGAAGACGAGGAAGCTGAAGAGTAATATATTCTGTGCTTTGAAGCTTGATATGATGAAAGCATACGATAGAATCGAATGGAACTACCTCGAACGGGCGATGCTAAAAATGGGCATTAGTCCACGCTTCACCACGATTGTCATGAGGTGCGTTACTTCGGTCTCTTTCTCTGTCGTTTTTAATGGTGAAAAGCAGGAAGAGTTCCACCCTTCTCGAGGCCTCCGTCAAGGCGACCCCATATCCCCATATTTATTCCTGCTGGCAGCCGAGGGCCTATCTTGTTTGCTGAAATCAGATGATCCGAACGAGAGAGTGCGGGGTATTAAAGTGGCAGAGGATGCACCAGAAGTCAATCATCTACTCTTTGCCGACGACAGTCTCCTCTTTTTCGAGGCTACACTGGAGATGGCTGCAAAGGTGGAGTCTCTGTTGCGTCGTTACTGTGATGCATCGGGCCAACGCATCAACAAGGAGAAATCCTCCATATTCTTCAGTAAAGGCTGTTCGGACACTTTGAAGAATGAAGTTAAGCATATTCTACAGGTTCAGAATGAGCAGCTCTCTGACAGGTACCTGGGCCTCCCGACTGATGTGGGGCGAGCCAAGGAGGGGTCCTTCAAATATCTAAAGGATCACATATGGAAGCACGTGCAAGGTTGGATGGAGAAGGCATTATCAGTCGGTGGTAAGGAAGTGCTAATCAAATCAGTTGCGCAGGCGATTCCTACTTATTCCATGGCTTGTTTCAAACTGCCTCGAGGCCTTTGCCAGCACATCAATGGCTTGCTGAGGAAATTTTGGTGGGGCTCAAAGAGAGGCGAGAGGAAAACTGCCTGGGTCTCATGGGACGTTATGTCACAGCCCAAGTGCATGGGCGGCATGGGTTTCCGTGATATTGAACTCTTCAACTTGGCGCTATTGGCTCGGCAAGCATGGCGACTACTGACTCAGCCGGACTCGCTTAGCGCCAAGATCCTTCGAGCGGTGTACTACCCATCTTCGTCATTCCTTGAAGCAGAGCTAGGGAAGCATCCATCGCAAGTATGGCGTTCCATCATTGAGGGCAGGGATGCACTTAAGCTGGGTCTTCTGAAGCGCATCGGACCGGGGGACAGCACCAACATATGGCATGATAATTGGATCCCCCGTGACTTCAAGCTTCGACCTGTTTGCCCAAAATCACAGAACCCTCCACAACTCGTGTCTGACCTTATCAATCCGATCACTTGTACATGGAACAGTGCTAGGCTCGAGAGCATATGTACCCGATGGATGTTGAGGCAATTCTCAATATTCCCCTCAGCAACAAGGTTCAAGAGGACTTCTGGTCGTGGCATTATGACAGAAGAGGGATCTTCACAGTGAGTTCCGCCTACAAACTGCTTGCAGCGACAAAACAACAATGCACGGATTGGTTGGAACACAATGATGGCCACTCGAACGTCGCAGCAGACAGACGCTCATGGTCCAAACTCTGGGGGCGGCGGTGCCCTCAAAAGTTCGTACTTTCGCATGGAGACTTGCCAAAACATCAATACCCACAGGGGCGGTTCGACAACACAGAAACATGACTGAGTCTGCGGTATGCGGTATCTGTCATGGGGCGGTGGATACATGGAGGCATGCCCTCTTTGACTGCCATATGGCTCGCTGTGTATGGGCGCTTGCAGATGAGGATATTGTTGGAACTATCATCTCCAACCGAACGGAAGATGCTAAGTTGTGGATGTTTTGGTTAGTGGACACCCTTCCCACGGCGGATCTGGCATGAGTGCTTGTAACGATGTGGGCAATATGGTGGGCGAGGCGTCGAGCTATCCACGACGAGCAGTTTCAGAGCCCCCTGAGCACACATATTTTCATCACCAAATTCCAGGCGGAGCTTGCTCAGATCCCGGAAAGGGGAGCACGTACCAGGGACCTGCATGCACAATCCAGGGACCTGCATGTAAGGCCCAGGGGCATGCATGCAACACACAGCGACCCGCGTGGAATGATTGAAGGAGTGGAGGCGCCAGTGCGCAGCGCATGGCTGCCTCCCACGTCCCACTCGGCCAAGATTAATGCAGATGGCGGTTTTTCTAAGATTGGAGATAAGGGTGCTTCAGCTGTGGTGTGCCGCGATAAAAACGGGAACTATCTGGGGGCCTCAGCGATTATCTTTGAAGGCCTTCTGGACCCGGTGATTCTCGAAGCGCAGGCGTGTAGCGAAGCACTTGCACTAGCTGCGGATCTTCAAGTGGAGTCTATATGCGTGGCCACAGATTGCCTCGAAGTGGTATCACGAATCAAGGACGACTCCCCATGCAAGATCTTCCCAATCCTTCAAGATATTAAGCATCAAAGTGCAGCGTTTAATGCGGTGGAATTTATCCACGAAGGTCGGAAACATAATGTAGAGGCTCATGCTTTAGCTAGAGCGGCTGCCTCTCTATCCCCCGGGCGCCATGTGTGGCTTGCAACTTTGCCCGATATTATTTGTATCCCCATGACTTTGCATGATTAATAAAGGATACAGATTTCGCTCAAAAAAAATGTATTAGATCACCTAATTATCGCAGGAGGTCACCCCACTCGCCAAATCCTATTCAGCACTTGACACGTTATTTAAGAGCATCTCCAACACACGTCCAAAACCTGCTCCGCGCGCTAAAACTCAGGTTTGTTTTGCGTCGGACAGCTCCAACAAAAGGTGTAAAATAGCGCGGGCGCAAAAAAAGGGTTGGGCGCACGCTGAAAAACGCTATTGAAAGCTGCAAATTTGAGACGTCGGATTGCGCGAGTTTTTACAGTTTACACTGCGTGTTTTATTGGGCGCGCATTTTTGGGCATTTATTAAACCAATGTTGGGTCCGACGCGCTAAAAGTGCTACAGTGACGCACTAAAACTATTTTAGGACACTAAATTTTTGTGCGACCGTTGAAAATGCTCTAAGGCGTTAAATTTACAAAGCGCTTACACATCCCTTGCTCTAATACCTTGGTAGGCCGTCCCATGTAGATTTTTTATTTTTCATCGGTTTGGGAACCTTCCCCTGGTTTTTGGGGCGATTTTTTTGGGTTTTTCGAGGACGGGTTTGTTCCTCTTGTTTCCTTTCCTTTTTCTTGTTAGTTTTTTTTTCTTTTTTTCCTCTTTTTTTCTTTTTTTCTTTTTTTCTTTTTTTGTTTATTTTTTATTCCTTTTTTAAATAATTCACAACCTTTTTAAAAATTTCAAAAAAAATCAATTCATGAACTCTTTTCAAAATTTGTGAAATTTTTGTAATTTACAAAAAATTCAAGTTGTTCTTATCTTGAGATAAAGACCAGTAGTAGCAGAAAAATATCGGAAAAAAATAGCGAGCGAGCAGAGGACGGTGAACAGGTTTGTTCCTCCTTTTTCCTTTCCTTTTCTTGTTATATATTTCTTTTTTACAACTTTATTTTTTCCTCTTTTTTGTTTCTTTGTCATAAATAATTCACAAACTTTTTGAAGTTTTCAACTTTTTTCAATTCATGAACTCTTTTCAATGTTTGTGACAATTTCAAATTTACAAAAATATCAAGTTGTTCTTATCTTGAGATAAAGACCAGCAGTAGCAGAAAAAAATGAGCGGAAAAAATAGCGAGCGAGCAGAAGAGGGAGGAAAATGTTTTACTGGGCTACAGGCTATGCGTGGCGCACTAATCTGTCGCTGAAGGCTACAGTACTGGGGTCAGCCCATTCATGCACAGTAAACAGAAAAGAGAAGAGAACAATAGAGCGGGGCGGGATTTGAAGAAATAAGGGTGAGGGGCACACACACACTCGAAAAGTGCGCGGGGGGGGGGGGGGG
>LR738709.1:35963165-35982167 GCA_902687465.1 Secale cereale | reverse complement strand
ATAAATATATATATATATATATATATATATATATATATATATATATATATATATATATATATATATATATATATTCTAGTAGAACCAATCATATATATATATATATAATCAAATGTCTCACACAAACCACCAATATATTCACACATACACACATGTATAGCTATATACAATTTCTCCTACATTTTGCCTTTGGAGCCAGTGGCATTAGCCTAATTGGTGCCTTCGGAGCACGATGACAATTGGAAGTGGTTCATGGGGGCGGTAGCGGGTAATGGTATTCTCCCTTCGGATCTATGACCTGGTCGAGCAAAAATCACGCTATTTCCTCTTGAAGTGCTTGTACGTGCTCCGTTTCTAGGAGCTTGTCCCGCACATCTTTGAACTGTTAAGAAGGAGATCAATATGCATGTTTATTAGTTGTGTGACTAGACATCGATAATGGTGTAAAATTGTGAATAGTGTTCTCACAAACGTATCCATTCCTGTCTTTGAGACCTGCTCCTTTCGGACGTCATCATGCGAATGTTCTCGCAAACGCAGTATGCACACAGATCAGTCCCCTGCGCCTGCTTCAGGGCCTTTACGAGAATGAAATTTGATCAGATAATAATTAATCAAGCATGATAATTAAAGAGATAATGGCAGCTAGCTAGCTAGTACTACTTAATTACTTACCTTGGGTCGAAACCATTTCAGTCTTTGTTTCCATTCGCCTGGAGTGACGCTGATGAACCTTGCCCAAGCCCTGCCCGCCGACAAAGAAAATGAATAAATGGGTTATTAAATAGTTCATATCAGGAAATGACGAACTAAATAGACCGAGATATATAGTTAATAATGATTGAAATTACCTGTTGACTATCCTTTTCAAGATGGTGTAGTCACTTTGTTTTTGAAGTAGTGAGTCGAGTACTTCAACTGTTCCGGCGTCAACTTTAATGATACACAAGATTCAGTGAAATTTGCATGCACACACGTTTGGATGTCTTAATTAAGCGGACATATGTAAGCAAAAACATGTAGCTAGCTAGTAGGCAAAAACAAAGAATTTGTAGTACAAGACAGTGTGACTCACTGGAAGTTGTAAGGAAGTAGTATATCATCATTGTATTTGAGGCATTGCAAGAACTCTAGCATGTTGTCCTCTACATGCTTTTTATAATATTCATCCATTTTCCATGTGTATTCATAAACGGTGTTTGGGTCAATGAACCCAATGCCATAGCGTCCACCTTTTTCCATTTCATACATCTTCATCCTGCATAATACCACAGAAAAGAATATAGTGAGGATAATTACAGGTAATGGTTGATCAAAAGGATCACTACAGCTAGCTTGAGACTTAAATCACTTACAGACAATAGCAACTGGCGATAGATTTGTCGAGTGCGTCTTGATTGTATAACTGAAACAGTTCATTATACTCTACAAACACAGCGTTCTCATGGTAGTAATGATCCTTCTTGACTTCCACCATGAGGGACTCTCGATTGGAACTCTTGGTAATGTCCATGTACCATTAATGCAATTCATACATTCTCGTTGGGAGCTTCTTGACCTCGTCTGGCTTGACCAAAGGTTCGCCCCGGACATATTTCCATTTTATTTCCTCCTCTGTAAGCACAGGCATGGGCTCAATCTCGAGGAGTTGTCCAACAGTGATGTTGAGAATTTCAGCCTGCGTTATATGCTCCTCGGTTATTACCACATTGCCGTCCCCGGAAACGTAAACTGTTTGCCCACAATAATAATGGGCGCGCGTACTCTCACGTGTTGTTGTCACAACAAGCGAGGGGATCGATTGCGCCGCCTGTTCTCCCAGCTGGGGAACGGTTTTCCCGCATTTTTTGACAACTGCTTGTTGTTTGCTCGAGCTCGAGCTCGCCTCCTTCTGTAGACGTGCTCGATTTAACTTCCTGATGGGGCGCTCATAGTCTGTGTCAACATGCTTGGGAGCTGGTGGTTGAGCCATACGAACGAAGTGGTCAATCTTTTCCTCAGGCACTTTCTCCCTTGGCGGCGGTGGCGGTTTCGGTCCAAAATGGTCGTCCACTTCTGCCCGCACTATGGCCTTGGTTTGCTCCTCGGTCCTGTCGTAAGCCCTCTGAGGAGGATCAGTGAGGCTTGGACCATATTTAGGTCACTTGCCTCCGCTTGTACTTCCTGTACTGCCTCGACTCGTACCGCTACGCACCATAGCTGCGGGGTGTCTCTTCTGCGATTGCTGAGGCGGCGGAGACGGCTGACGGGGCTGAGTTGGATGAGGAGGAGTGGCCTGAAGCTGTGCCGGACTTGGAGGAGGAGTGGCCTGAAGTTGTACCGGACTTGGAGGAGGAGTGGACGTCTGACGCTGTGTCGGACTTGGTGGAGGAGTGGCCTGACGCTTTGCCGGACTTGGAGGAGGAGTAGTGGCCTGACGCGTTGGTGGAATTGCAGGAGCGGGAGTCTGCTGACTCGGTGGCGGACTTCGACGAGGAGTCGGCCGACGCGCTGTTGGTGGCCTTCGAAAGATGATGCAATCCTTTCTCCATAGGATGATACAATGTTTGGCCTCTCCGAGTGTATGCTCCTCGTCACCTCCAGGAATGTCAAGCTCTAGCCCCGAATATTGGTCCACCACCTCATCAACCAAGACACGAGCATACCCTGCTGGAATCGGATTGCAATGGAAGGTTGCCTCGGGGGGATTTGTAAAAGCAAGTGCGTCCGCCACCTTCATGGATATGTTCTTCATTTTGAAGTGTAGCTCGCAGTTAGTGTTCTCAATGATGTCATCCACGGGGTATCTATCCAGCATTGCATCGCCCGAGGCGGAACCCACGCTGCTTCTCGGCATGGATGGGGCGGTGGTATGCAATGCTGGATCATCCGCTAGCTGCTGCAGCTGTTGAGACCCCCTTTGCTGGCTAAGTGAGTCGATCTGCTCCTGCCGCCGCTGGAATTTGTCTTCCAAGTCCGCGTGCTTTGATTCTAGGCCTTGAAGGCGTTCATAGTCCAACTTCCTCTGCTTCTCCTCCACAATCTTCCTTCTCGCACGGGTTCTGTAGTCGGCGTTCCAGTCCGAAAACCCCTCATACCACGGCATAGCGCCCTTGCCTCATGTTCTTCCCGGGTGTTCAGGATTTCCCAGGGCACGCGTAACCTCGTCCTTCTCTCTGTTGGGCTCGAACACCCCCGATCGAGCCTCTTCTATTGCAACAAGTAGCTTATCGTCGGCTCCTTTCAGACATGCCTTCGTCGAAACATTGCCTGTCTTCGGGTCTAACTCCCCCCATGCGCATAGAACCAAGTCCTGCACCTGGGGGGCCAGCTCTTAGTAATCGGAGTGACACCTGCATCCTCCATCTCTTTCTCAAACTTATCCCACTTAGGCATTGCCACTGCGTAGCCACCTGGCCCCAGCTTATGGAACTTATCCTTTTTTTCGGCATTCATCTTGTTTATTCTCGACCTTTCCTTAGCTAATTCTGAATCCTTGAATTTCACGAAATCGTCCCAATGAGCACTTTGCTTCTCTAGATTTCCCTCGAATACTGGAGTCTTCCTTCCTCCCTTGACGTACTTGTCCCATTCACGATTCTTGTGGTTCTTGAATGCAACCGCCATCTTTCTAAGAGTAGCGTCCTTGACTTTCTGCACATCTTCTTCTGTGAAATGATCTGGTAGGTTGAAATGTTCCATAGAAGTATTCCAAAGCAGACTTTTTTGTCTGTCGTCGACAAAAGTAACATCTGGACGTGGCTTTGCTGGCTTTCTCCATTCTTGAAGGGAGATCGGGAGTTGGTCCTTCACAAGAACTCCGCACTAACGAACGGACTTGTCTGCAATCTTCTTAGGCACTAATGGTTCGCCATTAGGTCTGATTGCCTCGATATTGTACTTTACGCTCTCCTTCAATAATTTGTTCGGGCCTCGTTTCGTCCTGTTGCCTGAAGATTTGCTCGATCCGGATGGCTGAAAGAAGAAAGATCGATTCGTTAATATATCTTCAACTCATTTAAAACATGTGATGATCACCAGATGTGCCTGCTTATATAAATATATATACCTCGCCGGTCTTTGTTGTTTCAAGATCAACATTTTCTTCATCATCATCGTAGTTCATGACTTCATCAATTCGGTCGTCGCGATCGAATATCATATCACCCTCTCCGGTGTTGTTTAGAAATTCGGAGCCGTCATAATCTTCTTCATTCTGATCATCATCTGACCCGCGAAGATGGCGTATCATATCGAACAGGGTCTGTTCTCCCTCTCTGCCGGTATTATCTGCCATAGCTTTTATTTAAATAATCCAAAAGAAATATAAAACAATTTAGTATTCAAATTACAACGCCTCGAATAATTGATATAATCTCGAATACATCGTCTCGAATAATATATAATCTCGAATACATCGTCTCGAATAATATATAATCTCGAATACATCGTCTCGAATAATATATAATCTCGAATACATCGTCTCGAATAATATATAATCTCGAATAATATATAATATCGAATACATCACTGGCTAGGTAGCTAATAAAGATCGAATACTACAGAAGAATCTAGGACACTTGCGGTTCTTGCGGCGCGGGCGGTGGACACCCAAAGAGAAGGAACCCTCACAGGATCATAGCTGAAGTGAGATTCCTGAAGATACTACCAGGTATTGGAGAACCTGCTGCCCTCTAACGCCACCATGTAGCGATGGACGTGCTCGTCCTCCTCCCTGACACGGCGACGTACCACCTCCGGCGGGGCCGGCTCCCTCCGCACCGAAACTGGCCCACGCGAACGCCACCAAACTAGATCAGGGTCGACGACGGGAACCGGGGCCGGCCCGGCGGAGCCCAGTCCCGGACATGGGTCAGCCGGACGTCGTCGCGGATGGGTCGACGGCGAGGATGCGGGCCGGGCATCGTCGAGAACATATAATAGCTATATGCCCGCAAAAAGTAACATTTTTTTAATGATTGGATTTTGATAACTAAAATTTCTAACATTTCTATATAACTAACATTTCTATAACATTTCTAACAATGCTATATAACTAACATTTCTAATATTTCTATAAATAGAAAACAGAAAAAAAAATTATAACATTTCTATATATATATAACTAACATTTGTATAACATTTCTAATATTTCTAGAACTAAAAAAAAGAAAAATTTCTAACTTTTTTATAACTAATACTATATGCAAACATAACATTCTAAATTTCTATAACTAAAATTATAAGAAACTAAAAAAAATCGATCATCGTCTAACAATTTGAAAGTTAATCTAATTCATCTAGCTAAAACTAACATTTCTAAAATTTCTAACATTTCTATATACTGTTTAAAATTAATCTAATTCATCTAGCTAATACTAAAATTTCTAAAATTTCTAACATTTCTATAAAACTAACATTTCTATATACTATTTGACGTTAATCTAATCTAATTAATTATTTCATCTAAATGAATTGTATAAAAAACAGACAAAGTGTGTGTGTGTGTGTGTGTGTGTGTGCGAGGGGCCGGGGGAGAGGGCCTCACCGCGCGGGCGAGGTCGAGGCGACGGCGACGGTGGCGTCGACAGCGAACGGGGCGGCGCGCGACGGCGACGGGGGCGGCGACGGCGACGGGGACGGGGACGGGGGCAGCGCGCAATGGGGGGGCGACGGCGTCGACGGAGAGGAAGAAACAGAACAAGAACAGAGGGAAAACTGAAAATTTGCAAGTGTCGTATATATAGGATGGACCTTTAGTACCGGTTGGAGCCACCAACCGGTACTAAAGCCCTATTTTGGCCAGGCCAAGTGGCGAGAAGCGCACCCCCTTTCGTACCGGTTGGTGGCTCCAACCGGTACTAAAGACACCCCTTTAGTATCGGTTGGTGCCACGACCCGGTACTAAAGGGGGTCCTGGCGCAGGTGCGGTGCGGCAAGTTTAGTCCCACCTCGCTAGCCGAGGGGCAGCCGCACTGGTTTATAAACCCCGCCGCGGCTGCTCCTTCGAGCTCCTCTCTACTGCAGGCTTGTGGGCCTAACTTTGCCGCGCTGTCCTGTGAGTCTGCTGGGCCTTTATGGGCCTGCAAATACAGGCCCAGGGCCTTGCAGGCCCACTGGGTAGCGCACAAACAATTTTTTAATATGGTATTTCATTTTATATCTTACTAAAATTTCTATATCTAAAATTTATCTATCTAACATTGCCGCAAATATATCTAAAATTTCTATCTAACATTTCTATATCTAAAATTTTATATCTAACTAAATTTCTATATCTAAAATTATCTAACAAACATTTTATATCTCATTTAACTCTCTAAAAACAAATCAGTAAATGAATGAAAAATACCAAATGAATTCAGAAAGGGTTGATAATTGATTCTGTGGATTTGAATGGTGCATTTTGAACACACAACAAGTCTGGAGTTCAAAAAAATTCAAAAAAATGCAATACCTTTGTAACATATGAGTTTTCGTCCTAAACCCTGATACCTCGAAAGATATTGTCTATTTTGTACACGAAGTGCATCCAGTTTTTGCCGTGACCCTCTCTACTTTTTTGCACATGCCATGTGGGTGAAATGATGATACCATGCCAAGTTTCAACCTTTTCAGAGTTCAATTTGTAGTGCTTTTCAATTTCACGGTCATTTAGCTCTCACAAAATAAATCAGTAAATGAATGAAAAATACCAAATGAATTCAGAAAGGGCTGATAATTGATGATGTGGATTTGAATGGTGGATTTTGAACACACAAAAACTCTAGAGTTCAAAAAAAAATGCAATGCCTTTGTATCATATGAGTTTTCGTCCTAAACCCTGATACTTCGAAAGAGATTTTCCATTTTGTACTCGAAGTGCATCCAGTTTTTGCCGTGACCCTCTTTACTTTTTTGCACATGCCATGTGGGTGAAATGATGATACCATGCTAAGTTTCAACCTTTTCAGAGTTCAATTTGTAGTGCTTTTCAATTTCACGGTCATTTAGCTCTCTCAAAACAAATCAGTAAATGAATGAAAAATACCAAATGAATTCAGAAAGGGCTGATAATTGATGATGTGGATTTGAATAGTGCATTTTGAACACACAAGAAGTCTGGAGTTCAAAAAAAGGCGCAATGCTCATTAATTAGCTTCAAGCCTTTCGGAACAGCGTACAAAGCACTGCACATAGCTCCGTGCAGTCTACACTATACCTCAAGGTTTGAAGCTAAGCAACGTGCAGGTGAACATTGCGCCTCTCCCACATTGTCTGTGCACTCAAGGCTTATAAACGGCTCCTACTGCCTCTCTCTTGGCGAGGTGGGACTAAAAATCAGCTTACTAAAGGTGCCTAGCCTGATAACAGCCTGACACAGAATCATTAGTACCGGTTCGTGGCATGAACCGGTACTAGGTTGCCCACGAACCGGTACTAATGATCTCCGCCCGCCTAGCCGTTGGAACCGGCACTAATGGTCCCATTAGTGCCGGTTCTGTTACAAACCGGGACCAATGTGCTTCACGTTTGTACACGAAGTGCATCCAGTTCAAAAAATGCAATGCCTTTGTACATGCTATGTGGGTGAAATGATGATACCATGCCAACTTTTAACATTTTCAGAGTTCATTTTGTAGTGCTTTTCAAATGATGTTAAAAAATGCATTGACCATCATTGATCTTTTTGTGTACAATTTAAATTGTCATTAGGAGTCCTCACCGATTTAGGAACTGGTGATCACTCCTATTGCAGCCACAAATCCTACACATAGAGTTCAATGAATACCAAGTGGTCGTGATAGTTTGAGAAATAACATATTTAAGGTGGTAAAATCAC
Organism: Secale cereale; assembly: GCA_902687465.1. Lineage (NCBI taxonomy): Eukaryota > Viridiplantae > Streptophyta > Magnoliopsida > Poales > Poaceae > Secale > Secale cereale. The sequence continues at coordinate 35,974,366 of LR738709.1, read as the reverse complement.
TAGTAGATAAAGGGACATCTGCCCCGGTTGGTAAGGGCCTTTTGCCCCGGTTCTTGAACCGGGACTAAAGGGTCGGTACTAATGCCCTAGCCCTTTAGTCCCGGTTCAATCTAGAACTGGGGCAGATGGGTCTCCACGTGGCCTGTTGTCAGGCCCAAGATGCGATTCTATCCCGATCACGTGACACTGACGTGATTGGGGCACAACCGCATTTCGGGCGCTTAGCAAGATGGATATCATTACATCGTACCATTACATACATACATGGGGGATACAACATTACATACAAGTCACATGATTACAACAACAATATCAATACAAGTATCCGACTACGGATACAAACAAGAAAAACACAAAGACATCCATCTGCTATCCCAGGCTGCCGACCCGGAACCTAACCCAAGACTGAAGAAGAAGAACTCCAACAAAAGAACAACGCTCTCACGTCAAGACATCGGAAACCTGCACCTGCAACTGTTGTTGTAGTATCTGCGAGCCACGAGGACTCAGCAATCCCATAACCATGGGTAACAATACTATCAAAGCTTAATAGGTAGGAAGAGGTAAAGTGGTGAGGTTGCAGCAGCGGCTAAGCAAAAGTATGGTGGCTAACTTACGAGTACAAGAATAAGATGAGCATCTACGCAAACGGTCGCAAATAGAAGTGATCGCTAAAGATCCTGAACTACATACGAATCAAACATAACCCCACTGTGTTCTCTTCTCAAAGTGAAAAGAGACAGTCACGGTTACTCACACAGTTGTGTGTTTTACTTCGGATCCTCTGTCAAGTTTTCTACAACCGGACATTAACAAATTCCAATCTGCCACATAACCGCGGGCACGGCTTTCGAAAGATCATAACCCTGCAGGGGTGTCCCAACTTAGCCCATCACAAGCTCTCACGATTAGCTGAAGTGATAAATATAATATCATCACCCCTTATCTTAGGGAAATCCGATCAGGCTCGACATCCCGGTGCACAAGACATTTCGACAATGGTAAAACAAGTCCAGCAAGACCTCCCGGTGTGTCGACACCCTGATAGTAGCCGCGCGTATCTCGTCTCAGGCCACGACCGGATGGGCGATGCTACAGGTAAAACCAAACCTGGAGTTTCCTCGTGGTGGCCCTGCAGGACCCCCGTTTGGGACCAACACCATCAGCACTGGCCCCCCTGCTATGTAGAAAGAATCCTCGGGTAGCGCTAACTCCCTATGCAATTTAATTAATTAATTAAGTTGTTATTATGAGCAAATTAAAACCAATGTTGGGCCTTGCTGGAGGAGTTTTATTCAAAGACGAACTGTCAAGGGGTCCCCATCCACCCATCGTGTAAGGAACGCAAAATCAAGGAACATAATGCCGGTTTATCGACGCCTAAGGTGGCATGAGTGGAACAAAACACCGAGCAAAAGGCCAAGCCTTCCACCCATTCCCAATATATAGGTGTGTTAATAATAATTATAGATATTGTGATATACCAACAACAAGTTCCCTCCTGGAACGAACTTCATCTTCACCTGCAACTAACAACGCTATAAGAGGGGCTGAGCAAGCGGGTAACATAGCCAAACAATGGTTTTGCTAGGAAGGTGTCATAGGTTAGAGGTTTCATGGCAACAAGGAGAGGCTGACATAAAAGATGGGTAGCGCGACATGTAACAATAGCATCGAGACACTAAGCATGGCAATGATAGTAAAGGTATCCAAGGGTATGGTCATCTTGCCTGAGATCCCTCAAGGAAGAGGAACGGTTCCATGAAGAAGACGAAGAAGAAGCCTTGAAGAAGAACCACGGGTAGACGAACGAATCCTCACGAACGCAACGGAACAAGCACTAACGAGAAGAAGCAAGCAATACGGTAAACAAACCACTCAAGAACATGACAATATGCACTACCAAGTATGATGCACAACAAGTCTACTTATGATGCACAGAAAGTCTACACAGGAAGCAAAACATGGCAAGGTAGGAAGCACAACAAAACGACACAAGTTTATATATGATGCATTGCATGGCAAGGTATGATGCATGACAACTATATACATGAAGCAGTACATGGCAAGGTAGGAAGCATGACATGTCTATACAGGAAGCACAGCAAGGCAAGGTGGGAAGCATAGAAAACAACACAAGTTTATATGATGCAATACATGGCAAGATATGATGCATGAAAAATCTATACAGGAAGCACAACAAGTTTATACAGGAAGCATAACATGGCAAGGTAGGAAGCATAGAAAACATCACAAGTCTATATGATGCAATACATGGCAAGATATGATGCATGACAAATCTATACAGGAAGCACAACAAGTATATACAGGAAGCATAACATGGCAAGGTAGGAAGCATAGAAAACAACACAAGTTATATATGATGCATTACATGGCAAGATATGATGCATGACAAATCTATACAGGAAGCACAACAAGTATATGCAGGAAGCATAACATGGCAAGGTAGGAAGCACAGCAAAACAAGGTAGGAAACACAACATGGCAATGGTGCAAGGTGCACCCAACCATCAAGCAAAATCACTCCAATCATGTTAGCAAGATGATATTATGAATCTACATGCAAAATCACTCAAGTTTCATATAAGGAACACCCCAAACGGAGCAACGGGCTAAAAGATACACATGAAACAAGATATAGCAACAAGCTGAAATTAACGGCCACATAGCAACTTTGGAGCATGATAAATATAAGCTACAACACTCAAACATGGTGATAAGAAGCATGAACATGAAGTAGACATATCCTACGGCAAACAAGTCCATTGGAGCATCTCCATAGGAGGCATGGATCAATAGCAACAAGCTATAACATTTTGAACATGACAACAAAAACCTGACAGCAGTATTTTATAGCAACTTGGGAGCAAGAGTTAAATATTCTACAGCCACCCAAATGAGCATGTGAGAGCATGAATGGATAGACAATAACATATACAACAAGGAATCATCAATAGTCACCCCAAAACTGGCATGGATTTGCCTAGAACAACAAGCAAACATGGCATCTGGAAATTACAGATTCCAGACTTAGTGAAATTTCACTAAGTGATAAAACAGCAGTATTATCATGGCAAGTTTGTGAGCATTTTTAAGTCAACACAAGGCATATCATGGAAAGATAAATGCACCACATCAAAGAACACATCATGGAGAATCTAAAACATCTAGGCATGTGCCAAGGGGACAAACACAACAATAGCAACGAGCTCCTCAACTAGGCATCTCGCAACAAGTTGTAAAGCCTAACAGCCACATGCACTTTTGCAACATAGATAAACATGACAATATGAACTCAAACAAGCATGCTATAGCAACCAACATGTAGAGCATCTCATGATGAACATGTGGACATATCATTTGCATCATTTGGATAAACATGCACCAAGTTATCACATCTCAAACATGGCAACAAAAACAACTAATAGCAGCAGTTTATAACAAGTAGCACTCTTGCAACAGATATTTAAGCATCTTGATGAAGTCAAACATGCATGGCACAATGGAACAAAGTGTAGAGCATATCACCACGATCATTTTGACATGTCATTCACTCAAAACGGATAAGCACACAAAAAGTTATCACTATGCAAAGATGCAACATTACTACAAACAAAAAAGACTTAGCAGAAAAACTACTAAGTGAAACTGAGCGCAAGAAAGCTATCTATCGCTCAGAGCGGGAGATAAGGGAATCTCACCCAACTGGGCCCGGCCCAGCAGGCAGGAGGAGGAGGCCGGCTGGAGCTGTGGGCGATCTGGGCCGGCCGCGGAGGGAGCTGGGCCCGCGGGGCGGCTCCGGCCCACGATGGAGAAGGCCTCGGCCCCGACGGAGGGAGGAGGCGAGGGAGTCGGCTGGGCCTGGCGCAGCTGCGGGCCTTGCGGGCGAGGCAGCTGGGCTGCGAGGAGGGCGCGGCTGGACCCGGAGGGAGGAGGCGGTAGCGGGCCGCATCGGGCCTGGCCTGGAGGCTGGGCTGGCGGTCGAGGGAGGCCAGGCACGGGGCGGATCTGGAGGAGCGAGCAGGCCAGCGCTGGCGCGACCCATGCGGCCTGCAGGGCGGCTCACAGGGGCGCTCGGCCTCCCCGAGCTCGGTCGAGGCAGCCATGGCTACGGAGCGCGGCGTCTCCGGCGAGGGGAGGTCCAGGGAGGTTGGGGCCGGCTGGATCCGGCGGCTCCTCGCCGGATCTGGCCGGAGGCGAGGCCTGGGCGGCGGCGGTGGAGTCCAAGGCGGCGAGGAGGAGGAGCAGCGGCGCGGCTCCGGCGGAAGCACGGCGCGGCAACGATGGAAGCACGGCGCGGTGGCGATGGAAGCACGGCGCGGCGGCGACGGGGTGGAAGCACGGCGCGGCAACGATGGAAGCACGGCGCGGCAACGGTGGAAGCACTGCGCGGAATTTGAGGAGGGAGGTAGGTGAAGGCCAAAAATGGACTAGGGGCAGTCCATTTATAGTAGGAGGGCTAGAGTTTGGAGTTTGGAGGGGTTTTAGAGCCCTCCGATCGTGATCTGACGGATCCGATCGCGAGGGGAGTTAGGATGGGCCTAGGGGAGGTTAGTGGGCTGTGTAGAAGGCCTTGGGCTGAGAAGAGAAGAGGCCCGCGGGGGTTTTCGGAGACAGAAAACGTCCGACGAAATAACCGGCGACTAGTGCCGCTATATATATCCGTTGGGCTATCAAACGAGCTCCGAATGAGATGAAATTTGGCAGGTGGCCCGTCTACACTATAATAAGACCACACACCAAGTTTCAACCCATTCCGAGAATGTTTTTCGGCCACTCACAAAATAAATATTCGGAGGCACCGCGGGTGCGTGCAAGTGTGTCTGGGCTCAGAACGGACATCAGAGAGGACGAGGGGACTCGGGCTGATGCAAGTTTTGAAAGCATGCTGATGCAACACACATGATGACATGGCAAGATGCAACACGCAAGCAGATGACATGGCACTGACAACGAATAACTGGCTGACACGTGGCGCACCGGTCTCGGGGTGTCACACCTGTGCGCGGAGCCCAGGCAGGAGGGCCTTTGGTTCCGGTTGGTGGAACCAACCGGGACCAAAAGGCATCCACGCGTCAGCATTTCTGTGGCTGTGGTTTTTGTTTTTTTTGAGGGGGGGGGGTTGGAGGTTTTGGGGGGTTAATTTAGGTGTTTCATATATTGTGTTAGCTAGCTAATTAATAGAGAGAAGTGTCCTCTCTTATGTCCGTGCTTGGTCGACGCCACGTATTACACATACGTATAGAGAGGACTAGACACGCTAGCTAGCTAGCTAGTAAGCAAACGAAGGAAACAGAAGATCGTAATCAACATATATATGCATACAGAGAGAAGTAATATCGACCACCTCTCCTTCTCCGAGAGATTGGTCGAACAACAAGTTCTCGTATATCTATCCGACACTATCGGGTACTTATATACAATAATTATCTCTTACAAATATAATCTCCTATACGATGGACGCATGGTCCACATAGTATTCTCCGTCTGGCGCGATCACGTGGTCAAGGAAGAATGCCGCCAATTCCTCTTGAATTGCTCGCAGACGATCTGATGCTAGGAGTTCATTCCGCATCCGAAAGATCTAATTTGAAGAAGGGGGTCAATACATACACACACACACACACACACACACACACACACACACACACATATATATATATATATATATATATATATATATATATATATATATATATGAATAAATGAAACTCAACACAAATGATGGTAATTAAATAAAATTGTGAATATTATTAATTGCTTACGCACTTCAAATTGTGCGTCAGAGTAGCCCCGCTCACAGGTCGTGTGGCGGATGGACTTGCAAATGTAGTATCTGTCGTGGTTCTAAGTCTGACAGTAAGGGTAGGGGGTACGAATGGAGAGGCAAGGCCCTAGCTATGGTGATGTTGTACACAAGGTGTTTTCGAGTTCAGGCCCTTCTCGGAGGAACTAATAGCCCTACGTCTCGGTGCCCGGAGGCTTGGTCGACTGGTATGTGTATATGAATGTTACAGAGGTGCGAACCCTTGTTCTGGAGGAGGGGGTGGCTTATATAGTGCGCCAGGACCCCAGCCATGCTCCACGTTACCAAGGATTCAATGTACATTAGTAATGCCTGCAGTAAAGAGTAATTAAGGTGTTTACTACGGTGAGTAAATACCGGACCGTTGCTGTCTCAAGTGATGCTTGACCTTCGGGGGTCGAGTGCCTTGGATTGGTCGAGTCGGGTTGAGTCATCTTGCGGATGAGGCTTAGTCGAGTGGAGTGTCTTCTTGGACCGTCTCAGTCGACTGCCTCCACTGTCATAAGTCTTGTCTTTTGATCTTCTAGGGTAGTGACCTTGGGTGGGGTACCTGGGTCGGATGTGTGACCCTACCCTAGGTCTGTAACCTCGTCAGTAGCCCCCGAATGGATTGAGGCTTGACAAGAGAGTGCTGAGGGAAGCTCTGGTTCTGGCTCGACGTCCCTGGGGTAGATCGTTTCGGGGCTTGTAACTTGGGCAGTCTTCCTTAGTCGTGTCTTGGTCGCCTTGATCGATTCTGGATCCGCCGAGTGAGTTAGTTGATTCTTGCGTCGACTGGACTTTGTGCTAAGCGTCGGGCATCGTTAGCGCGTGCCGTTTTCGACGGGATCGGTTGCCCTTCGGTCGCCGGATTCGGCAGGGTTTTCGAAATTTGGGGAAGCGCGCGGGACGGGACGTGCCGCAGCAATCGGAGGGATCCTCTTGAGATGCCTCGATCCTCGCGCCACCTTTTTCGCCACGTATCGCGCCAGCGCCTGTTACGGGATTTGATAAGATTTACTCGGGGCCACCGATCAGCCACTCGACCGGGCTACTATAAGAGCGCGCCGAGCCCGTAGCGGGGGGCACTGTGCGCCCAATCTTTCTTCTTTCGCCTCTGCTTCTTCGCTGCGCCCCTGCTTCTTCTCGCCTCTCTCCACAGCGACCGCCGGTGCGCGAGCCATGGGCAAAGACAAGACCGCGGCGATGGAGCACTCGAAGAAGGCGGCGTCGGGGAAGGGGAGGCGATCTGGCCGGAGTGGATCGTCGTCAAGGTCCGGACTCCCCGCTGGTTTGATCCAGGGGGATTGGATCCGGTCGTCCGTCGTGGCGGAGGATCTGGAGGAGCTGGAGGAGGAAGGGTTGATCGCCCGCGGTTCCTGGCGGGCGCCGGGGGGAGAACTCCAGCCCCGGCCGCGGGAGGGCGAATGCGTCCTCCACGCGACACATGTCGACCGAGGTTTTTCCCTACCCCCGCATCCTTTCTTCCGCGCGTTCTTGATTTTCTTCGGTTCCCAATTGCACTACTTCACGCCCAACTCCATCGCCTTCCTTTCTGCCTTTGTTTCCATGTGCGAGAACTTCCTCGGTTGCCGGCCGCACTGGGGTTTGTTCAAACACATTTTCACCTGCCACTCGCAACCTGTCAAGAGGGTGAATCCGAGTGACGGTAAGACGCACATCCTCCAGGCGTGCGGCGGGCACGGGATTCAGCTTAGGAATAGGAGCGCCTTTCCCCCCATGATCTTTCCGGAGTCGATTCGGGGCTGGCAGTCGACCTGGTTTTATTACAAGGACAGTCCGACTCCGGGTCAGTCGACTGGCCTTCCTCCGTTCACTCTAGGTCGAGCCAGCCCACCTCCTTCGATGATAGTGGGTAAGGCCGAGAGGGCCGAAGTGGACATGTTGGTGGAGCGGTCATCCAGTTAGTCCGCGAGGGGGTAACGGGGATGGATCTGTTTGAAGTGTACCTCACGCGGAGGATCCAGCCGCTCCAAGCTCGGGACCACCCGATGTGGTTGTATTCTGGCACCGACGACTCGTCGTGAGTCCACCCGGAGGCGGCCGACCCGAAGTACATAGTGCAATGCTTGAAGTGCATCACTGGGAATAAAGACAACCCCAAGGCATCTGGGAGGGTTATCCCGTTCGACGCTGACCATCTTCCTGACAAGGTTAGTCTTCTACTTTCGAGTGACGTTTCTATTGTCTGGCTTGCGATTTGTATTGATGGGTCCGACTGATATTTGGTCACATTTCTCTCTTTGCAGATCTACACCGAGATGTACTCGCTGCCCAACGGGGACTTGGACCCGGAGGGTGAGGAGGGCGTGGGAGACGCCGCCGAGTGGAAGTCGGAGGAGTAGACCGAGGAGGAGAGCGAGGACCACATCAGCGGGGAAGAGGTCGAGTCACCTCCCCGTGATGAGTGTCGATCCAAGGAGAAGTACGACCCAGGGGCCACACGCCTTCGGGCGGGTCCTTCGGGCTCTCGGACGCCCAAGCGCGCTCGGACGGCCACTCCTGACCCTGCCGAGAAGATGCCCAAGCAGCCCAAGGTCACCACCTCCAAGCCCCGGAAGGCCTTGCACAGGATCAACGTGGATGTACCCATCGCCTCCACGTAAGTGTCGCTTGGTCTTGTTTCTTTCTGCTTCCTGGAGGTCGACTGTAACTTCTGTCGACTCATCTCCGAGTGAACCTTGCAGAGCCGCTGCTTCCACGACCTCGATGGACATCGACCGGGGCCGAGATGACGAGGAGACTACGGATGCCGCGAAGTCCCGCGCAGGTGCGGGTTTTAGATTGTGTCTTGTTCTTGTTTTCTTTCGCGGGTGACGATCGACTGAACTCCGCTTGTTGCTTGACTCGAAGTGCCGTGCCTCGTCATAGAGCTCCCGGGTGACGACGATGATGAGGAGCGTTTGGGAGGGGACCGTCGACTCACAGGTAAGAAGGGCCGGAAGGTGCCTTCTGGCTCGGGGGCCCAGCAACAGGAAGACGCGGCCCGAGCCACGGTCTCTTTTGCTGACCCTGCGCCGACCGTGCGCCTCGCTCCGACAGACGTCGACCCATCGCCTGCTTCAGTCGTCGACCCCGCGTCGACTCCAGCCATCGACCCAGTGTCCGCTCCTGCCGTAGACCCAGCGCCCGTACCTGCCGTCGACCCGGCGCCTACCACCTCGTCTGTTCTCTTTTCCTCCTACCGCCTCCCGGAGGATCCTGTGGGAGCGGCTCAAGAAGCCGTTCGCCAGGCGGGGGTGATGATGGAGAGAACGAAGGTGGTGTATGAGGCCAGCATGGCCGCTTATGATGCCAGTTCTGCTCTTCGGGCCAACGTCCAGGTTCGTTATCTTCACTGAAGTAGTCTTTGGTTTTGAGAGATCTTTGGTTTTGTTCGTGAGATACCACACCCACTGGGTGAATCCTTGGAGTGTTTTCCCCCATTTTTTTTGAGCTCGAGCCGGAATGATCTCGGCCGAGTGAAACCAGTGGGGGCACACTCAGTGCACCCACTGGGTGTAGTCCCCGAGACCGTGGTCGACTGCTGGCGGTCGGCCATGGTCTTACTATAGAACTTTTCTTCCTTGCTGTTTTTTTTGAGCTCGAGCCGGAATGATCTCGGCCGAGTGAAACCAGTGGGGGCACGCTCAGTGCACCCACTGGGTGTAGTCCCCGAGACTGCGGTTGAGTATTTTGACTCGACTGTAGTCTTATAATCTTGCTTTGTCTTGTTGATGCAGAAATCTTGCGAGTTTGGGGCCAAGTTTGCAAACCTTGAGAAGAAGCAAATCCAGCTTAACCTTGACTTGCAGTTGGCTCGGGACCATCTGAAGAAGACGCAGGATAATGCGGCTGGTAACTGACCCCGACCTTTTGTCGACTGATTTTTGATAGATATGCCTTGTGTCCCTTCATGTTTATTTGTCCAGTGGCGGCTTTGGTAGGTCAACTGAAGGCGGCCTTGGAGCAGAAGGATCTCGACCTGGCGGCGGCGCAGCAGGCGGCTCAAGAGAAGGCGGAACTGGCAGCGCAGAAGTTGGCTTCTGTGGGTGCGCTTGAGGCGGAGGTCATCAGGCTGAGAGGCTCGCTCGACGCAGCCAATCAAGAGGTGACTCAGCTGAAGAACTCCAAGGGTGTCTTGAACGACAAGTACGAGGCTATTTTTCGGAAGAGGGTTGATCTTGAGGCATATCTGGGCGACATCACCAAGAAATGGTACCTCGTGCTCGAAGGTATGTCTCCTTCGGCCTGGTTTAGCTTGGATCGGTCGACCCATATCTTGTCTGCTGACTCGACTTGCTATTTTCGGCGCAGAGTTTTGTCGTAACTTTGAAGAGGAGACTGGACGGGTCGAGTCCGGCTTGGACCCAACCAACTCCATCGTGAAGGATGAGGTATCCATGAACATACTAAGGCTGGAGTCCCGCCTCACTGCGGCCACGGATTATCTGGGACGGCTGAAGGCTGTGATGGCCCGAATCGACACCGCGCTCTGGAGGGGGGTCGTGCAGGAGAACGACCTCGAGTCCCTGATGACTCGACTCAATGAGATCCCCAACCGAGTGCAGGAGTGGAAGAAGTCGGCAGCCGGGGGAGGAGCCGACGTGGCGCTGTCCTTGGTCCGTGTGCATTGCAAGGAGGTGAAGGAGAGGAGGCTTGCGGCGCTTAAGGTTGCAAATACGAAGGAGCTCCAATTCCAGTCGTTTATGGAGACCTTCCTGGAAGCCGCCACTCGCATCGCCGACGGGATCAACCTGGACGAGTTCGTCGCACCTGCAAGCCCGCCTCCTCCTGAGGAATGACTTTGATACTTTAATCTCATTTGCCGTGGAATGCCGCGTGGACTTGTAATCGTTAAACTCTGGTGGGCTTGTGGCCCAAGTACTCTTGCCCAAATCTTGCGGGGCTTTTATCTGATTTTGATCTTTCGGTTTGCTGCTTGTCTTTGATTGCTTGAATCTTTGAGTTGACGTCTGCAGCCAAGCCTCCGAGTGAGAGGGTCGCTCTTCACTCGGAGTGGATGTTTACAACTTAGGCGATTCCAAGCTACGTTGTATTTGTGGCGGAGCTCGGAAGGCAGAGCCACTTTATACTTGTAACGTAGCTCGGAGGACCGCAGCTAAGCCCCCGAGTGAGAGGGTTTCTCTTCACTCGGGGTAAGTGTTTGAAACTTAGGCGAGTCACGGGGTCGCAGCTAAGCCCCCGAGAGAGAGGGTTGCTCTTCACTCGGAGTGGATGTTTATAACTTAGGCGATTCCAAGCTACGTTGTATTTGTGGCGGAGCTCGGAAGGCAGAGCCACTTTATACTCGTAACGTAGCTCGGAGGACCGCAACTAAGCCCCCGAGTGAGAGGGTTGCTTTTCACTCGGAGTAAGTGTTTGAAACTTAGGC
>LR738709.1:35927241-35962834 GCA_902687465.1 Secale cereale | reverse complement strand
GGCGGACCGCAGCTAAGCCCCCGAGTGAGAGGGTTGCTCTTCACTCGGAGTAAGTGTTTGAAACTTAGGCGAGTCACGGGGTCGCAGCTAAGCCCCCGAGTGAGAGGGTTGCGCTTCACTCGGAGTGTATGTTTATAACTTAGGAGATTCCAAGCTACGTTGTATTTGTGGCGGAGCTCGGAAGGCAGAGCCACTTTATACTTGCGACGTAGCTCGGAGGACCGCAGCTAAGCCCCCGAGTGAGAGGGTTGCTCTTCACTCAGAGTGGATGTTTGTAACTTAGGCGGCTCCAAGCTATGTTGTATTTGTGGCGAAGCTCGGAAGACAGAGCCACTTTATACTTGTAACATAGCTCGGAGGACCGCAGCTAAGCACCCACTGGGGGATTTTGAAGACCAATGTTTTTACAGGACATCAATCGTTAAAGGATCATTGCTAACTTGTCTTTGAAACAAATTGGGAAATCTTTATTACTACTCGACCGTCGAGTGTCTCAACTATAAAAGCGGCGGAGCAGGTCCGCGTTCCACGAACGAGGTTCGTCTTTCTTCTTGGCTACGTTGTAGAGGTGGTATGCTCCATTGTGCAGTACCTTGGTGATGATGAACGGGCCTTCCCAGGCCGGGGCGAGCTTGTGTGGACGTTTCTGATGCATTCGAAGGACCAGGTCTCCTTCTTGGAATGCTCGGCTTCTTAGGTTGTGAGCATGGAATCGATGCAGGTCCTGTTGATAGATGGTCGACCGGATCAGGGCCATCTCTCTTTCCTCTTCCAAAAGGTCGACTGCACCCTGACGAGCCTGCTCTGCCTTGGCTTCGGAGAAGAGTTCCACTCTGGGGGCGTTGTGTAATAAATCGCTCGGCAACACAACTTCGGCTCCATAGACCATGAAGAAAGGGGTACGGCCAGTCGACCGGTTCGGAGTTGTCCTCAGACCCCATAAGACAGATGGCAGTTCGGTTACCCAAGCTCTGGCGGCATGCTTAAGATCACGCATGAGCCGCGGCTTTAGGCCTTGGAGAATCAAACCATTTGCTCTTTCTGCCTGTCCATTTGACTACGGATGCGCCACGGAGGCGTAGTCGACTCGTGTTCCTTGGGAAGCACAGAAAGCTCTGAATTCATCCGAGTCAAAGTTGGAGCCGTTGTCTGTGATGATGCTGTGGGGAACTCCATATCTGAATATTAATTCCCTGATGAAGCTGATGGCGGTGCTTGACTCGAGGTTCTTGATGGGCTTGGCCTCAATCCATTAGTGAACTTGTTGACTGCCACCAGAAGGTGGGTGAATCCGCTTCTGCCTGTCCTGAAGGGGCCGACCATGTCCAAGCCCCAAACAGCAAAGGGCCAGACTAGCGGAATGGTCTTCAGGGCGGACGCCGGCTTGTGCGACATGTTGGAGTAGAACTGGCAACCTGCGCATTTGTCCACAATATCCTTGGCCATCTCGTTGGCGCGGGGCCAGTAAAATCCGGCTCGGTATGCTTTGGCCACTATAGTCCGAGAGGAGGCGTGGTGGCCGCAAGTTCCCGAGTGGATTTCATCCAAGATCAGTCGACCTTCCTCTGGATCGATGCAGCGCTGGGCGACTCCGGTGACGCTTTCTCTGTAGAGCTGACCCTGGATGACAGTGAACGCCTTGGATCGGCGGACGATCTGGCGCGCTTCTTCCTCATCTTCTGGGAGTTCTTGCCCGAGTAGATATGATATATATGGCACAGTCCAGTCTGGCGTAATCACTAGGACCTCCATGATCAAGTCGACCACAGCGGGTACTTCGACCTCAGTCGGATCTGACGTGCTGACTGGCTGCGGGGGCTCTTCTGTGAAGGGGTCTTCTTTGACAGAAGGGGTGTGCAGATGCTCTAGGAACACATTCTTGGGTATAGGCTTCCGAGTCGACCCAATTTTAGCGAGGTCATCGGCTAGCTGATTCTTGGCCCTGGGCACATGATGGAGCTCTAAGCCTTCAAACTTCTTTTCAAGCTTCCGCACTGCACTGCAATAACTGGTCATTGCCGGGCTCCTGACGTCCCATTCTTTCATCACTTGGTTCACCACCAGGTCGGAGTCGCCGTAGACCATCAGGCGACGGACGCCGAGTGAGATGGCCATACGCAACCCATACAAAAGTGCTTCGTATTCGGCTTCGTTGTTTGATGAATCAAAGTGGATCTGAAGGACGTAGCTGAGCTTGTCGCCCCTGGGAGAGACCAGGACCACGCCTGTGCCGGATCCGTTCAGCATCTTGGATCCATCAAAGAACATAGTCCAATGGTCCGACTGGACTTGAGTCGGCAGCTCTTGTTCTATCCACTCGGCCACAAAATCTGCTACGACCTGAGAGTTGATGGCTTTCTTTGCTTCAAACTTGATATCTAACGGAAGAAGTTCAATCGCCCATTTTGCCACTCGACCGGTTGCGTCTCGGTTGTTTAGGATCTCTGACAGCGGGGCGTCGCTGACGACTGAGATCGAATGGTCCGAAAAGTAATGGGCAACCTTTTTTGCAGTCAAGTAAATCCCGTACACAAGCTTTTGGTAATGTGGATACCTTTGCTTGGAGGGAGTCAAAACTTCGGATATATAATATACCAGGCGTTGGACCTTGTATGCCTTGCCCTCTTCTTCCCGCTCGACCGTGAGCACAATACTGACGACTTGTCCGGTGGCAGCAATATACAGCAGAAGAGGCTCTCCGCTGACTGGGGCGGCGAGCACCGGCTGGATGGACAGCAGGGCTTTGAGCTCTTCAAACGCTGCTTCGGCTTCGGGATTCCACTCGAACTTGTCGGATTTCTTCATGAGTCGGTAGAGAGGTAGTGCCTTCTCACCAAGACGAGAAATGAATCAACTCAATGCGGCCAAGCAACCAGTAAGCTTATGGACGTCGTGTATTCGCTCGGGGCGTTTCATTCGGAGGATGGTGCTAACCTTCTCTGGGTTGGCGTCTATTCCCCGTTCGGAAACGAGAAAACCGAGCAACTTGCCGCCAGGAACTCCAAATGTACACTTTGACGGGTTGAGCTTGATATCGTAGCTTCTTAGGCTTGCGAATGTCTCAGCGAGGTCAGTCAGTAGGTCGGAACCTTTCCGTGACTTGACCACAATGTCATCCATGTATGCCTCGACGTTCCGACTGATTTGCTTTATCAAGCACTTTTGGATCATGCGCATGAAGGTAGCGCCAGCATTTTTGAGGCCGAAAGGCATGGTGACATAACAAAAACACCCGAAGGGGGTGATGAAAGCTGTCTTGATTTCGTCGGGCCCGAATAGACGGATCTGCTGGTACCCGGAATACGCGTCCAGAAAGGACAAACATTCACATCCCACAGTCGAGTCGACTATCTGATCGATGCGGGGAAGAGGAAAATGATCTTTCAGGCAGGCCCGATTGATGTGCTTGAAATCGATGCACATGCGGAGAGACTTGTCCTTCTTGGGGACCATGACGATGTTGGCGAGCCACTCGGAGTGGTATATCTCGCGGATAAACTCTGCTGCCAGGAGTCGAGCCACTTCTTCGCCAATTGCCTTTCGCTTCTCCGTAGCGGATCGACGAAGATGTTCCTTCACATGTTTCACTTTAGGGTCGACTCGCAAATGGTGCTCAGCCAGTCCCCTGGGTACACCCGGCATGTCCGATGGTTTCCATGCAAAGATGTCCCAGTTCTCACGGAGGAACTGGACGAGCGCTTCTTCCTATTTGCTGTCGAGTGTAGTGGAGATGGGGGTCGGTGCTGCGTTGGGGTCGGTGGGGTGGATGTGCACAGGTTTCGTGTCCCCAGCCGACTGGAAAGCTGACTCGGAAGCCGGCTTCTTCGCCCTTAGCAAGTCACTCGGATCCAAACTCTTTTGGTACTCGTCCATCTCTACTGCTGCCATTTGCTCGTCGGCGATCTTCGAGCCTTTCTGGAAGCATTCTTCCGCTTTTTGACGGTTCCCAGTGATGGTTATAACGCCATTGGGTCCCGGCATCTTCAGCTTGAGGTAGATGTAACATGGTCGAGCCATGAACTTGGCGTAGGCGGGCCTACCCAGGATGGCGTGATAGGCACTGTTGAAGTCCACCACTTCGAACGTCAACTTCTCTTTGCGGTAGTTCTTCGACTCACCAAAGACCACGTGGAGTGTGATCTGGCCAAGCGAGTCGGCTTTCTTCCCGGGGATTACTCCGTGGAACCTCATGTTACTTTCTCTCAGCTTGGACATCAGAATGCCCATATCCCGGAGGGTTGCTGCATACAAGATATTCAAGCCGCTGCCCCCATCCATCAGAACTCTGGTTAGGCGTGTGCCTTCGATAACTGGGTCGACCACCAGCGCCTGCCGCCCGGGAATGGCAATGTGTGCTGGGTGGTCGGACTGGTCGAATGTGATGGGGACCTTTGACCATTTCAAAAACGTGGGGGTCGCCGAGGCAACCATGTTTACTTCTCTGTTGATGATCTTCAGTCGACTTTTGCTCTCGACGTCTGCGAAAATCACCAAAGTGGAGTTGATTCGGGGGTATCCTCTGCCCCCTTCTTTATCTTCGGACTCTTCTGATTCCTTTTCTTTCTCAGTCGACTGATCTTTCTGGAAGCTCTGGATCAGGAGCCGACACTGTCGAGTGGTGTGCTTGGGATACACCAAGTTCCCCTCTTCATCTTTCTTCGTGTGTATGGGGCATGGCTGGTCGAGCATATCATCTCCAACCTGACCCTTTCCCTTCTTGGGAGTCCAGGAACATTTTGGCTTCGCTTTGCCCTTTCCTTGATTGACCACCGCAGCCTCTCCCTGAGCGGCTGGCTCGGCCTTGCGCTTGTTCTTCCGATTGGAATTCTGGTCGTCCTGCCCGACTGGTTTCTTGCCGCTGCGGAGCCGATTGGCCTCCTCACCGTTGGCATACCGACTGGCAATCTCCATCATCCGTGACAGGGACATGTCGCATGTTCGACCAAACTTCAGATTCAACTCTCGGTTACGCACGCCTTCCATGAAAGAGCACACCGCCTGGTGCTCAGACACGTTCTCCACCGTGTGATGCAAGGTGGTCCATCGCTGAATGTAGTCTCTCAAAGTTTCACTCGGCTTCTGCGCGCAGTGCTGAAGTTCTGCGAGTCCAGCAGGTCGCTTGCAGGTGCCTTCGAAGGTCCGAACGAAAACCTGAGCGAGCTCTTCCCAACTGTAGATACTCCTAGGGGCCAATTGATTGAGCCATGCCCGAGCGGAGCCTCCCAGCATCAAGGGGAGGTGCTTCATGGCCACGTCGTCGTTGCCGCCTCCGATCTGCACGGCCACTCGGTAGTCTTCCAGCCAAGTGTCCAGCTTCGACTCACCGATGAACTTGCTTACTCCCGCCGCCAACCTGAAGTTCGGGGGGATCTCCGCGGCTCTGATAGAACTATAGAAATATTCAGATCCAGAGGCTGGCGCTCGGCTGCCACTCGGTTGGTCTCTGCCTCGCTCTTCTCTGGATGCCCGGTTACGGTCGACCCGACCTTTGTTGGAAATATGCCCTAGAGGCAATAATAAATTGGTTATTATTATATTTCCTTGTTCATGATAATTGTTTATTATCCATGCTAGAATTGTATTGATAGGAAACTCAGATACATGTGTGGATACATAGACAAACACCATGTCCCTAGTAAGCCTCTAGTTGACTAGCTCGCTGATCAACAGATGGTCACGGTTTCCTGACCATGGAGATTGGATGTTGTTGATAACGGGATCACATCATTAGGAGAATGATGTGATGGACAAGACCCAATCCTAAGCCTAGCACAGATCGTGTAGTTCGTATGCTAAAGCTTTTCTAAATGTCAAGTATCTTTTCCTTAGACCATGAGATTGTGCAACTCCCGGATACCGTAGGAATGCTTTGGGTGTACCAAACGTCACAACGTAACTGGGTGGCTATAAAGGTGCACTACAGGTATCTCCGAAAGTGTCTGTTGGGTTGGCACGAATCGAGACTGGGATTTGTCACTCCGTATGACGGAGAGGTATCTCTGGGCCCACTCGGTAGGACATCATCATAATGTGCACAATGTGATCAAGGAGTTGATCACGGGATGATGTGTTACGGAACGAGTAAAGATACTTGCCGGTGACGAGATTGAACAAGGTATCGGGATACCGACGATCGAATCTCGGGCAAGTACTATACCGATAGACAAAGGGGATTGTATACGTGATTGATTGAATCCTTGACATCGTGGTTCATCCGATGAGATCATCGTGGAACATGTGGGAGCCAACATGGGTATCCAGATCCCGCTGTTGGTTATTGGCCGGAGAGTTGTCTCGGTCATGTCTGCATGGTTCCCGAGCCCGTAGGGTCTACACACTTAAGGTCCGATGACGCTAGGGTTATAGGGAAAGTATGTACGCGGTTACCGAATGTTGTTCGGAGTCCCGGATGAGATCCCGGACGTCACGAGGAGTTCCGGAATGGTCCGGAGGTAAAGATTTATATATGGGAAGTCATCATACGGTCACCGGAATAATTCGGGGGGTTACCGGTATTGTACCGGGACCACCGAAGGGGTTCCGGGGGTCCACCGGGAGGGTCCACCTGCCCCGGAGGGCCCTATGGGCTGTATGTGGAGAGGGACCAACCCCTTAGTGGGCTGGGCGCCTCCCCCCTAGGGCCCATGCGCCTAGGGTTTGGGGGGAACCCTAAGGGGGGGCGCCCCCCTTGCCTTGGGGGGCAAGGCAACCCCCCTGGCCGCCGCCCCCTCCTCAGATTAGATTTGAGGGGGCCGGCCCCCCTCTCCCTTGCCCCTATATATATGTGGGGGGTGGGAGGGCAGCCGCACCACAAGTTCTGGCGCAGCCCTCCCCCTCTCCCAAGTCCTCCTCGTCTCTCGCAGTGCTTGGCGAAGCCCTGCTGGACTCCCGCGCTCCTCCACCACCACCACGCGGTCGTGCTACTGTTGGATGGAGTCTTCCCCAACCTCTCCCTCTCTCCTTGCTGGATCAAGGCGTGGGAGACGTCATCGGGCTGCACGTGTGTTGAACGCGGAGGCGCCGTTGTTCGGCGCTTAGATCGGAATCAACCGCGATCTGAATCGCAGCGAGTACGACTCCTTTATCCGCGTTCTTGCAACGCTTCCGCATCGCGATCTACAAGGGTATGTAGATGCACTCCCCTCTCCCTCGTTGCTAGATTACTCCATAGATAGATCTTGGTGATGCGTAGGAAAAATTTTGATTTTCTGCTACGATCCCCAACAACCTTGCGCAAGGATAGACCTCGCATTGAAGCCTGGCCGTCAGGGATCCGGGGGAATCCTCCGCTCGTCATCACGCAGGCGCCTGCCCTCGTGCCGCTGGGGCGAGTGCGACCCACTTTCCGGGGGAGGGGTAGGCACTCGACGGCGGTCGTGGCGTCCGTGCCGACGGTCGAGTGGATCATCGTTCCGACCCAGATGCCGGTCTTGCCGCGGGCCACGCTCCTCACGCCTCGGGGGTGATCTTGGACTGTGGGCCGACCATACGGTGTGTGCAGCCACTGATCTGATGTGAATCCTGTTGCGCGACTGAGAAACAGCCGCATTTTGTTCTTCAGCCGTTCGGAGCAAAGCTCGGATCTGCTGAAGACCTCTCCGAGCTTCCGACTGGGAGGGTTGAATCGACTCCGCGATGCGAGCCGCGGCTTCGAGGTTTTGGACTGGCGTGCGGAACACCTGAGTCTTGCACTGACGCGATTGCCGCGGTCGTTGACTGGACTCGGGGACCAGTCGGCGGGCCTGCTCGTCGAGTGAGCGTTGGATGTTTTCCAAGCGCGCGCGTTCGGCCACGGTGGCCAAACGCGTGGCTTCGAGGGCCAGAGCCTCCGGGGAATCTCCCACGATGGGGGTGAAGAGTGCATCTTCGTTTCGACGACAAAGCTCAGCCCTTTGCTCGGAGGTGAGGGGCTGAGGAATGTAACAGTCGTTGTCGTGCGATCGGTCGCCGCAGCTACCGCCGTTCCCACCGCGAGGAAAACCCGGCGGGCTGCGGCGCGAATCGACCATGAGGATTTCCGCCGCGGGATCGCTGCTCCCGCACTCGGAAACGGAATCTATGAGCCCGGTCGACTGGTCGGCCGGCCCGTAGCGGTAGCCGTCGGGCTCAATGACCGCGACTTGAGGGGTGGCCGTTTGACGGGCCACCGCGTGTTTCACCCACCACTGGAGCCGCGAGTGACCGGATCGTTTGCGGCGGCGTTCGGCGGGGATGGGGGACGATGAGTACTGAGTCGATGGCTGCCGCAGGAGGACGCCGCCGGCGCCGGCGCGGAAGTGCGCAGTTCCCCGGGCGGGCAGAGCCTCGATGTCGAGTGGGGCTTCCTGGAGCCATGCGGAGTCGTCGGCAATGAAGACTAGTGCGCCGAGCGGGATCTCGTGGCCCAACGCCAAACCACCGCCTGACACCATGATCAAAGCGGTCGGAGGAGGAGTTGCAACCTCACCAGATGTCGCTAAGACGCCTTGCCCCATGGTGGGCGCCATCTGTCGTGGTTCTAAGTCTGACAGTAAGGGTAGGGGGTACGAATGGAGAGGCAAGGCCCTAGCTATGGTGATGTTGTACACAAGGTGTTTTCGAGTTCAGGCCCTTCTCGGAGGAAGTAATAGCCCTACGTCTCGGTGCCCGGAGGCTTGGTCGACTGGTATGTGTATATGAATGTTACAGAGGTGCGAACCCTTGTTCTAGAGGAGGGGTGGCTTATATAGTGCGCCAGGACCCCAGCCATGCTCCACGTTACCAAGGATTCAATGTACATTAAGGCAGGCGTTACTGGTAACGCCTACAGTAAAGAGTAATTAAGGTGTTTACTACGGTGAGTAAATACCGGACCGTTGCTGTCTCAAGTGATGCTTGACCTTCGGGGGTCGAGTGCCTTGGATTGGTCGAGTGGGGTTGAGTCGTCTTGCGGATGAGGCTTAGTTGAGTGGAGTGTCTTCTTGGACCGTCTCAGTCGACTGCCTCCACTGTCATAAGTCTTGTCTTTTGATCTTCTAGGGTAGTGACCTTGGGTGGGGTACCTGGGTCGGACCTGTGACCCTACCCTAGGTCTGTAACCTCGTCAGTATCCACAGAAATCATTCCCTTGTTCTGGCCACAACCACTTTACAAGAAATAGAGGTCAATCAAACTGATAAGCAAGAATGCCAAATGGTATTGATGAAACTAGCGCTTGAATCAATAGGAGATGCGCGGAACATGCTACTATATAGTACTTACTTTCGGGTGTCTAAATTCCAGCTTCTTCGGCAGTCCCGGAGCTTTTTTGGTGAATTTTCTCCAAACCCTGCCAGACAAAGAAAACAATTACTTGATATCAGAAATGAACAAAGTTGCTGATATGCATGGTGGATAATGATCGATTTAACTTACTTCTCGAGCATTTGAGTCATGTCCGCATACTCCTTAGGATCTTTTCGTTTAGAGTCCAAGACAGTTACTGATGGGCCTCGAACCCCTCGTTGGATTACCCCAAGTGGAAGGTGTAAGATGCAGTAAGTAGAAGTGTTTTCCCCTAGCAAAGATGCCAAGGATCGAATCCCCAGAGACTCCTAGGTTCAACAGGTAGGTGTCAACTGCTAACGGCGCAATTAGCAATCAACGTGGACCTGCACACAGATACAAATAACTTTGCTCCCAACGAGTACAGAGAGGTTGTCAATCTCTCCGGCCTTGTAGTTCACAAAGGGTTAAAAGCAATATGATAGTAGTGATAGATAGTGTTTTGCAATGGTAAATAAAATAGCGGAAAGTAAATAGTGTATGTGATCAATGATAGTAATATGGACCGGAGTCTCATGATGTTCACTAGTGATGTCTCTCTCTCCCAAAAGACGATAAAACAGCTATGCGAGGTAACAAATTACAGCTGGGCAATTGACAGGACTACGAACGCAAACCAATGCTGACTACATTGCAAGAAAGGTTGAGGTTCAAAGCATGGGCGGTACGCCACAGTAAGTAGACCGAAATCCATCTGCATCTACTACTAATCATCCACCTTGAGATATCTATCCAGAACATCTCGCTGGTATTAAGTTGCGAGTCCCACCCATAGTGTAAACTCAATGCAACAGACAACTGCATTAAAAGAACTTTGCGTAAAGTAAACAATCCTTGCACCCGCGGGCACAAGCACCGTTGTTTTCCCCCTTGTGGCAACAGCACATCCCCTAGACTCATGTTTCTGTCACTCAAGCTAGTCATCGAGGGGCATGAACCCACAATCGAGCATAACGTTCCCTCTTGGAGTCACTACCTACTACTTGGCCAAAGCAATAAATAACAACGGAGAACATGCAAGAATTACTTATGAACTAAAATATAAAAGAGGTGAATCAAATATATTACTCAAGATCAATCTGAACATAATCTCATAATCCATCGGATCCCAGCAAACTCAACATAGCAACAACATAAGGATTACATAGGTGCCTCGATCATGTAGGGCAGCTCACGAGGACTAATTAGTGAAGCACAAGAACTGGAGGAGAACATCACATAGCTACTGGTCATGGACTCATGGTCCAAGGGAGACTACTCACGAGTCATCCGGGAGGCGTCCATGGTGGTGGAGAAGCTCCCGGTGGTGATCCTCCCCTCCGGCAGGGTGCCGGGAAGAGTTCTCCTGGTGCTCCCGATCTTAGAAGCGGCGGCGGCGGCGGAACAGAGATGGGATCGCGAAAAAGAAGTCCTGTTTCAAGGGTTACGGGGGACCCTTTAAATATCTGCCAAAGTAGGGCACCGGGGGGCTCTCGGGGTGCCGAGGCGCCCCCCCGGCGCGGCCCGGGGGGGGGGGGGCACCCACAGGGCGCCTGGGGCCCCTGTGCCCCCCCAGGCTCCCCTTCGGAAGCAGTGTCGTTCCCGATACGCTGATTTTTTTATATATTTTTTCTGTATTTTTCTGGGCAGTTCTCGAAACGTGAAAACCTGAAATACAAAAACAGCCGAAAACAGAAACTGGCACTGGGGTGCACTGGATTAGTAAGTTAGTCCAAATATGATCAAAAGTGTATGGAAGTGTATGAATATCATAGCAATATCACCCAAAATTGGCATGGAACAAGCAGAAATTATAGATACGTTTTGGACGTATCAACATCCCCAAGCTTAATTCCTGCTCGTCCTCGAGTAGGTAAATGATAACAAGAATAATTTCTGTGGTGACATGCTATTAACCATATAAGACTTTCTCATAGTCATATGACAAATGCTTACTGAGAGGATGATTCTAAAGTAATTAAGTTGTCTCAAGAGAAAATCACAAATGACTGAAAGTTTTACAACATGAAACTGAAACATCAAAAAGATTTGCAATGAACATGATGTGCAAATATGATCAAGTGATATCTAGCTTGCCCCCTTTAGTGATGCAAAACATAAATGCAAGGGCACCTTCAAGGTTTAAGTGATGACTAGATACAATCATTTCAGAATAAACGATATCACAATCATGCAAAAGACAATGCTACTTTGGGACAATGCACATTACACTCAGAATGACAATCATGCTCTCAGTAGTTGATGCTTGAAGTGCTAGAGCTTTTTATTATGAAACATGGAAGCAATTGTGTCAACGGTAGTAGTACTTCATATGTGTCATGTATAAAAACATCTTATAAGTTGCAAGCCTCATGCATCGAATACCAATAGTTCTCGCTCCTTGTCCTAATTAGCTCGGATCCCCATGGGTTATCATTGCATTGCATATGTTTTAACCAAGTGTCACAAAGGGGTACCTCTATGCCACCTGTACAAAGGTCCAAGGAGATAGATCGCATTTGATTTCTCGTTTTTGATAAATCTCAACTTGAGGACATCCATACCGGGACAACATAGAAAATAGATGATGGACTCCTCTTTAATGCATAAGCATATTCTCATGAGAGATTGAGGATTAAGGTCCAAGCTAAAACTTCCACCATGATGCATGGCTTTGGTTGGCGGCCCAATGTTCTTCTCTAACAATATGCATATTAATTCAACCCACGGTAAATCACCCTTACTTCAGACAAGACGAACATGCATAGCAACTCACATGATATTCAACAAAGTGTGACAGTTGATGGTGTCCCCAGAAACATGGTTACCGCTCAGCAAGCAACTCATAAGAAATAAGATACATAAGCAACATATTCTTTACCACAATAGTTTTTAGGCTACTTTCCCATGAGCTATGTATTGCATGGTTAATTTGCTTAGTGCAGGTGGAGGTTAGCAAAAGACTGGGAGCGACCAACTAAGAGAGCAATGACGGTCATAATCATGCAGAGCGACAAAGCAATATTGAATCAGGCATGGTAGTTATATCGCTACTTAGAAATAAAAGATCATCAAGGCTTGACAGACTTTCTTTACAGTCTTGAATATGCGTGAGCATACGCCAAGTCAATCAAAATAAATTCCCAAAGGAAGATATTACTAAACCATACCACATCATAGGCAAACAAACCAAGTTGGTACTCCAATAACACATTGGGAATCCCCCAGCTATTTGAAATTAACCATAAGAAAACCTGAACTACTAAGCACCATCATGAAAGTAGCATCTTTATCATAGACACAATAACCCACGCAACGGAAGCAAAATCTCTTAATAAGGTGAGCATGGTAATTAAAGAGAGTTCAAGCAACCAACTAAATAAAAGCTCTTGAAAACATAAGCATGAATACTAAGAGCAGAGTATGATAGTAGCTATTAAAAGATAAAGAACACACACAACATAGATAGACATGAAAATTCTATGTAATGTTCTAGGTAGAGGTGGAGCGTGTTTCTCTCCCACATAAAGGAATGCTGGGTTCCGACTCGTTATGAAAAACTAAAAAGAAAACTAAAAGCAAGACGCTCCAAGCATAGCACATAACATATGAAGTGATAAAAATATAGCGGAACGAAAGACGAACTGATAATGTTAATGGAGAAGGGGATGCACGGGGGGCATCCCCAAGCTTAGACGCTTGAGTCTCCTTGAATATTTCTTGGGGGTGCACGGGGGCATCCCCAAGCTTGAGCGCTTGACACTCCTGAATCTTTTTATCATCTTCCCTCGCACACTTGAAAACTCCCTTCATACATAACTCATTCATAATCTGATTAGCGAGGTTAGTACCCTTAATAAAATAATTATACCTTGCTGGAAATAAGGATATTCTTGATGTTCTACTGTTTCTAAAGATTGCCAAAAGGTTTTTGCAAAGAAAAAGCAAGTTCTTAATTTGCAAAGTGAAGGTAAGGCAAAACAGGACAGAATCTGTGAAAAACAGAACAGCAGGCAGTAATTGACCCGTTCGGGATACTTCTGCAACTCAAATCAAAAAACTCAGAACTGACGCACAAAAGAAAATTATATAGAGAACGCTGTCGAAAAAATTCAGACCAAAAAGATGAACTGGTGATTTTATACGAATTTTTCTATCCAAGGACAGAATCTGTTTCCTGGACAGCACCTCACAACTTTTGAACTTTCTAGCAATCAGAGGCTATACTTGGCACAAATATGAAAAGTAAAGATACAATGATGATGCTACAGCAGTAAACAACATCAAGACACAACAAAAGCAAAATTTTTATTCATGTGGGCTGCCTCCCAAAAGCGCTTTCTTTTATGCCTTTAAGCTAGGCATAATGCAAAGATTAAGTTTTATCAAGAGTAAAAGAATAGCTAGCCCGTACAACGGACTCAAAAGGTAACTTGACCTTCTTACGAGGGAAGTGTTCCATCCCTTTCTTGAGAGGAAACTGAAAATTTATATTACCCTCTTTCATGTCAATGACAGCACCAACGGTGCGCAAAAAGGGACGTCCCAAAATAATTGGACAAGAAGGATCACATTCAATATCCATAATAGTGAAATCAACGGGCACATAATTATCATTGACAACAATAAGAACATCGTCGATCCTCCCCAAAGGTTTCTTTATGGAAGAATCAACGAGACGAACACCAAAAGAACAAGAATCATAAGGTTTAAATTTAAGCATATCATATATTCTTTTGGGCATAATAGAAGTACAAGCTACAATATCACATAAAGCAAAGCATGAGAAGTTATTTATCTTAATTTTAATCATAGAATCCCAACCATCTCCTAGCTTTCTAGGTATGGAGGCTTCTACTCTAAGTTTCTGTAATGCCCCGGATGTAATACTTTCCCTTTTGGGCTTATAATATATCTCCGGCTTCATCTATTTCCATTTCGGGTTCTTTGTCTTTCGGGCTTTCGTCGTTTTGTTGTGTGAGTGTGTGGCATTCATTCATATCATGTAGACATGTGCATTGCATTGCATTTGTGTTGTGGGTTGCATCCGGTTCGTGGCGTTCCTTCCCGTTGTCCGTTTCGTGTTCCGGAGCTCCCTCACGTGTTCGTGACGTCCCGTAGGCCTACTTTGTTGTTCGGGCGTTTTTCGTTACCGGTGTGCCGCGAGGTTGTGTTGTGTGTTGTTGTTTTGTTGTGTGCAACCCGCCTCTCAAATCTCGTCTCGTTTGGACTCCGTTGACTTTTCCCTCCGTTGTCCGTGTGGGTCCGATGTGCTTTCACTTCGTGTCCCGGAAATACCCCTGTGGCTTTCTTTTATGTCCGTCTGGGCCTTTTAAATCATCCCCGCGATCGGATCCGTTGGATCACGATCGGAGGGCTCCTAAACAACTAGTCTCCAAACCCTAGTCTAAAAACTGCTATATAATAGACCCTAGTCTATTGTGGTTTTCCCCTTCTTCTTCCCCTCTCCACCATTTCGTTTTTTTTTTCCCCTTTTCGTTCAGATCCAATCCTCCAATCTATCCAGATCCCGAAGGATCCTTCGATCCAGGTTTCAGCGCCGCCGCCGAATCCCGATCTGGGATCGTTCCTCGAAGTCAACGGCTTCGCGCCGACCGCGCGAGCCAGCTGGGCTCGCCACTTCGCGCGTCGCCGCGCCAGGCCGACCGGGCATCTCGACCGCGCTCGCGTCGACCGACCGCACCAGGCCCAGGAGCGGGGACCAGATCGCCGGGCGCCTTCAGTCGCCACCTTGGGCCGTTCCTCGCCTCCGCGGCCCGTACGCCGCCATCGCCCGCCGCTCCCCAGATCGCCGCGACCCCGTGGGCCGCCTCCCGCCGTCCGCTCCGCGGGCCACCGCTCGCCTCCCCGGCCCGGGCGCCCGCCGCCGCCAGCCGCCGCTGTGGGCCTCTGTCCCGGCCACCGTGGGCCACCGCACCAGCACCCCCTCCGCACGCGGGCCGGTGCCTCTCCGCGGCTGGGCCGGATCCACCGCGCCAGCTCCTCCGTTCCAGATCTGGGCCTCCGCCGCCACTGTTCACCGAGGCCCGACACTGTTCATCCGGATCTGGATCTAGGTTGACTCTTTTCCCACTAAGTCCTTTTTATTCCTGATCTGAGATGTGATCTTTGACCTGCCATAACTTTTCACCTGTTGCTCCGTTTTGCGCGTGTAGCATGTCCAGATGTTCGTGGAGATGCCCTCTACGTTTTACCTGTTGTAGTCATGCATGTTAGATGTCATCTTGACACTTGTTTTGCTGTTGCAAGAGTGCATGATGATATAAACTGCTGTTATGTGTTATTTTCATGCCACCTTTGACATGTGATATCTTTTAGCTCGTTTGTCCAAACGATGCAAATGACATGTCCACGTGTTCGTCTCGTCACGAACTACGTGTTGTGTGTGATAGGTTGCATGTTAGATTTATTGTTTCCTTGCTATCATCGTTGCAAAGTGCCATGTTCATATGTTGTGTTTTCACTTGTTATGAAATGCCATCTTGTTGAGCTCGTTGCAATCGGTGTGTTCACCACAATGATGCATGCTTGTGTGTTTCGGGATCACCGTCATATGTATTTTTGATGAGGTGCTTACCCTTTGCCATGTTTAGTTTCGAGGTGTCTTAAACATGCTCCTTTTGATGCTATGATGATATTGCTGTTTTAGGACTTAGTGAAATTTCACTAAGTCTGAAATCTGTTATGTTCCGATGCCATGTTCGTGTGATGTTCTAGGAAAATGCATGATAGTTTTGGGGTGGATTTTGATTGTTACTTGTAGTATATATTGTTGTCTTTCCATCCATGTCCTCACATGTCCATTTGAGTGGCTGTAGCATGTTTATCTTTTGCTCCAAACTTTCAATAAAATTCTGCTGCCAGAATTTTATTTCAAAGTTCAATATGTCCAAGATCATTGCTAGTGATCCGTGACTCCGTTGGGGGTGCATTTTGGACCTAGTTGCTGTACTTTATATCTAGTTTATGTTCAAGTCCTTTGCCATGCTTTTGGGTGCTGTAGATTAATTATTTTGAGCTCCCAAGATGCTATGTTGCTGTAATTTGCAGTTTTCGCTCAAATCTTGTTTCGGGCATAACTTTTAGCCCGTAACTCCGATTTCAGCGAATCTTATATCAAACTTGGGTGATTTTCTGTGTAGATTAATAATATCAGGTTGTTATCTTGTTTTGAGGTGTTTTGCTTGAGTGATGTTTTACGTGCTCCATGTGCATCTTTAGTGCATCCATCATGCATCCATGTTTTTCGAGTGCGCATTGCATCGTGTTGATTGGTGCTTGGTGTGTTTGTCTTGTTTAGAGCCGGAAGTTGAGCACGAGTTTTCCAACGAGGTTGAGCACGAGGTTTCCAACGAGTTTGAGCACGAGGACCCTTCTTTCGATCCGAACGTCTTCTCTTCAGGCAAGATGACCGAACCCCGATAACATTACTATCTTTGCCTATTGCTAGTAGTCTCGATCTATAGTTTTGCCTCGATGCCCATGTTCTTCTTGTCAGCCTCCTACTTGTAACCAATTGCCATGTTTAACCACCCTACCTATGCAAACCGTTGCTTGGCTAAGTATGCTTCGCTCAGCCCTTCTTATAGCGTTGCTAGTTGCAGGTGAAGTGAAGATGCTTGCTCCATGTTGAAGTTTGGTTGGGTTATATCACACTATATAAATGCTTTAATTGAAATCACCTATATATTGGCAAGGGTGGAAGGCTAAGCCTTTTGCTTGGTGTTTTGTTCCACTCATGCCGTTAGGATCCGTATAAGCCGGTTTTATGTTCCTTGTTTATGCGTTCCTAACACGGTTGGGGTGTATGGGACCCCCTCGATAAACCGCTAAGTGCTAAGTCTTTTCCAGCAAATCCCAACATTGGTACTATTTGCCTAATAACAAACTAAACATGCATAGGGAGTAATTAACCCTCTTTCTTAATCAACAACCCCGGGCCAGTGCTCCACATGAGTGTTGGTCCGAAACGGGGGTCCTGCAGGGCCGCCTTGGGGCAACCCGAGGTATCTGGCATACACCTGTAGCATCACCCATCCGGTCGTGTCCTGAGACCTAGATACGCGCGGCTACGATCAGGGTGTCGACACGCCGGGAGGATTTGCTGGATTAGCCTTACCTTAGCTCGGTATATCTTGAGCACGGGATTCCGAGGATACTCGGGTCTTCCCACTTTGGAGTTGCGACTCCGCGGATCGTGGGCTTGTAATGGGCCAAGTTGGAACACCCCTGCAGGGTTTGAACTTTCGAAAGCCGTGCCCGCGGTTATGTGGCAGATGGGAGCTTGTTAATTCCGGTTGTAGATAACTTGACACAATGATACTAATACACTACCAGCGTGTGTTCCGTGACTGTCAATTTCCGAATAGGGATTCGGGAGTTGAACACGGAGGGGTTATGTTTGAGAGCTTGTAGCTAGGATCACTTCGTGATCACTTCTCGCGATGCCTTCTCTTCTCGCTCTCTCTCTTGCGTAAGTTAGTGCTAGATGCTGCTGCAGACTCTTTGTTGTTCCTTCACCTCTTTTCTTTCTTCAGCCTTTCCCTCACCCAAAGGCTTAAATAGTTCTGTTACCCGGGAACGGGATTGCTGAGTCCTCTGTGGCTCACAGTTACTTCACACACCAGATGCAGGTCCAGCTATGAGCTATCCAGGTGATGGCACCGAGCTGGATTGGGAGTACGACGAGGAGCGTAGTCGTTACTACGTGCGCTACCCGGACGATCAGTAGTGGAGTCTCTTACTAGGATTCGATCCGCCTGTGGTTGTTTTATTTATCTGAGTTTGGTACTTTGACATTTGGCTTTTGCCCTTAGAGGGTTGTAGTGATCTTATTGTATGATGATTGAGACTTGAACTGTTATTCTGTGACGTGGCGATTGTAAGCCGACTATTTTAAGTTTACTATCCCCTCTTTTACATGAGTTGTGCAAAGTTTACCAGACTTGAGATCATTCTAGGATGGAATTATGCCTTAAGTCGGGCCTCGACCCGTAGGAGGTATAACTCCATCCTGGGCATTACAAGTTGGTATTCAGAGCCTTCTCCGACCTAGGAGCCCCCACTGTTTGATCGAACCGTTGACGGTTGAGTCTAGGCATACACTGAAAACTTTTTGAGTCCTATATTATATCGGAGAGTAGGATTCTTTGCTTCTCATCCCCTTTCTCTCTGGTGAGGACTCCTGACGTCTACTCTTGTCTCTCCTATCTTCAAAATTTGCACAAAATTTTTTTTTAGGAATCCCGCGAGTATTCTGGGATTGTTTCGATGTTCTTGTGACAAGGATATTGTTCCCGATGCCTCCTGTTACCGAGGAGTTGAGCTTCGGGGTATCATTGTAACAAGCATATCGCGACAGTACTAAATACTTAAGACGGCCGACATCGAAAATCTCTCCTATACGGCCAGTGGCACGATAACCCCGACATCACCCAGTACTGGGGAGGTAGTTCGGGAGTATTGCCATAGCTTGTTATAGTGGATGCTTTTCGAAGGTCCGAGGTACACAGTTTCCGAGAAAGACTGGTTATGTGTTGAAGGATGGATACACCTGGATGTAGGTTAGAGTTGATTGCGCGGTGCTTCCCGTGTATCCCCAACACCTGATTGCATAACTGGAATCTTTCGGAAAACTATAGGTGGGTTTTATCTAGTAGATCGTAGGCATTCTTCCAACGAATGCAGGTTAGTGAGTTCGGGGTTCGACATTGAGTGAAGGGGTTATATGACCGAGGTTACTATCAGGAGTTGCATCTTAAAGGGTCCTTGGCTATGCTGATCCGGGGATTGCAAAACCTTTTCGTAACGCGTTCATATGCTTTCAGCACAAAGATGTTAGAACGAAACTCCTCTCTTGTGTTTGTTCCTTTCCGTACCTTGTTGTTTTATTATTTTATCCTTTTGATCCCTATGTGGCTTCTCGTGAAGACTGATGTTATCTATTAACTAAGAAATTCATTCGTTCCTCTTGTTCGGATGATTTCATTCGTTCTTATTGTTCGAATGATTATTGTGAAGACTTGTTGCAATTCATTCCATTGATTCCGCTTATTCCTTTTGTCAATCAATTGCTGATTCGTGGTCATCTCTTACAGGATGGCTCCGAAAAGGGTTCCGAATACTAACCCAGAGGGTGAAGAGGTTCCAGAACGTCCTCCTTCCCCTCCTCCTCCGCCTGAGGCTTGGAGAGCAATTATGCAGACTACAGCTCAGAACACTCAGTTGATGATGCAGATGATGCAGCAAATGCAAGCTATGCAAGCTAATCAAGCTAATCAGGGTGTTCCAATGAACCAAGGCAACTTCTTCCAGCAGCACCATGCTACCCTCAACCAGTTCTTGGCCAACAATCCTAAAGCTTTCAGTTACTGTGTCGACCCTCTTGATGCTGAAGATTGGCTGACCGATATCAAGAAGCATTTTGAGTGCAGTAACGTGAAAGAAGATGACTATGTGAAGTTTGCAGCCTTCCAACTGAAAGATCAAGCAGCTGACTGGTGGCAGCAGTACAAAGACTCAAGGCCGGGTCAAGTGATCTCATGGGAGAATTTCTGCAAGGATTTCCGCTCGCATCACATTCCTACAAGTGTTATCGAGGGTATGCGTGAGCAATTCCGCAACCTCAAGCAGGGCTCCATGTCAGTCTATCAGTATAATGTCAAGTTCCAAAACCTCGCTCGCTATGCAAAGCAAGACATTCCTGATGCAAAGAGCAAAATCTATCAGTTCCATGGAGGTCTCAAAGATGAACTTCAGCTTGCTCTCACTCTGTTCGAGCCAGACGAATTCGATAAGTTCTATAATATGGCTTTGAAACAAGAAGCAGCTCAGCTTAAGATGGAGGCTTCTAAGAAGAGAATTCGAGATGCTGTTCACTCTACCTCATCGTCTCAGTTGGCTGCGAAACAACAGAAATTCTGGCTTCCTCCTCCTCCAATGATTCGAGCTCCATACAACAACTCCAGCAACTTCAACAACTCCAACAACAAGAACTCTAGTGGCCGTGGTTTCTACCACCCACCCAACCCAAGCAACCAGTCGAAGAAGCAGTTTCAGTCTCAAGGCTCCAAGTCCAGTGGCTCTCAGTTCCGTCCTCTCTCAGAAGTGACTTGCAACAAATGCACTCAGAAAGGTCACTATGGCGCGAGGCCACCGCCGCCGGCCCGTACCATCGCTCCCGCGGGCCTGATCCACTTCTACTGTTCATCCGCCAGATCTGTCCAACGAGGTTGTTTTTTTTCTCTAACTCCCCAGATCTGTCAATCTGAGATGTCTACTTTGACCTGCTGTAACTTTCTCTGTGGTGCTCCGTTTTGCGCGTGTAGCATGTCCAGATGTTCGTGGAGATGCCCTCTACGTTTTACCTGTTGTAGTCATGCATGTTAGAGGTCATCTTGACACTTGTTTTGCTGTTGCAAGAGTGCATGATGATATAAACTGCTGTTATGTGTTATTTTCATGCCACCTTTGACATGTGATATCTTTTAGCTCGTTTGTCAAACGATGCAAATGACATGTCCACGTGTTCGTCTTGCCACGAACTACATGTTGGGTGTGATAGGTTGCATGGTAGATGTATTGTTTCCTTGTTATCATCGTCGCAAAGTGCCATGTTCACATGTTGTGTTTTTACTTGTTATGAAATGCCATCTTGTTGAGCTCGTTGCAATCGTTGTGTTCACCACAATGATGCATGCTTGTGTGTTTCGGGATCACCTTCATATGTATTTTGATGAGGTGCTTACCCTTTGCCATGTTTAGTTTCGAGGTGTCTTAAACATGCTCTTTTTGATGCTATGATAATGTTGCTGTTTTAGGACTTAGTGAAATTTCACTAAGTCTGAAATCTGTAACGTTCCGATGCCATGTTCGTGTGATGTTGTAGGACAAAGCATGATAGTTTTGGGGTGGATTTTGATTGTTCCTTGAAGTATATATTGTTGTCATTCCATCCATGTCCTCACATGTCCATTTGAGTGGCTGTAGCATGTTTATCTTTTGCTCCAAACTTTCAATAAAATTCTGCTGCCAGAATTTTATTTCAAAGTTCAATATGTCCAAGATCATTGCTATTGATCCGTGACTCCGTTGGGGGTGCACTTTGGACCTAGTTGCTGTACATTATGTCTAGTTTATGTTCAAGTCCTTTGCCATGCTTTTTGGGTGCTGTAGATTAATTATTTTGAGCTCCAAAGATGCTATGTTGCTGTAATTTGCAGTTTTCGCTCAAATCTTGTTTCGGGCATAACTTTTAGCCCGTAACTCCGATTTCAGCGAATCTTATATCAAACTTGGGTGATTTTCTGTGTAGATTAATAATATCAGGTTGTTATCTTGTTTTGAGGTGTTTTGCTTGAGTGATGTTTTACGTGCTCCATGTGCATCTTTAGTGCATCCATCATGCATCCATGTTTTTCGAGTGCGCATTGCATCGTGTTGATTGGTGCTTGGTGTGTTTGTCTTGTTTAGAGCCGGAAGTTGAGCACGAGTTTTCCAACGAGGTTGAGCACGAGGTTTCCAACGAGTTTGAGCACGAGGACCCTTCTTTCGATCCGAACGTCTTCTCTTCAGGCAAGATGACCGAACCCCGATAACATTACTATCTTTGCCTATTGCTAGTAGTCTCGATCTATAGTTTTGCCTCGATGCCCATGTTCTTCTTGTCAGCCTCCTACTTGTAACCAATTGCCATGTTTAACCACCCTACCTATGCAAACCGTTGCTTGGCTAAGTACGCTTCGCTCAGCCCTTCTTATAGCGTTGCTAGTTGCAGGTGAAGTTTGAAGATGCATGCTCCATGTTGAAGTTTGGTTGGGTTATATCACACTATATAAATGCTTTAATTGAAATCACCTATATATTGGCAAGGGTGGAAGGCTAAGCCTTTTGCTTGGTGTTTTGTTCCACTCATGCCGTTAGGATCCGTATAAGCCGGTTTTATGTTCCTTGTTTATGCGTTCCTAACACGGTTGGGGTGTATGGGACCCCCTCGATAAACCGCTAAGTGCTAAGTCTTTTCCAGCAAATCCCAACATTGGTACTATTTGCCTAATAACAAACTAAACATGCATAGGGAGTAATTAACCCTCTTTCTTAATCAACAACCCCGGGCCAGTGCTCCACATGAGTGTTGGTCCGAAACGGGGGTCCTGCAGGGCCGCCTTGGGGCAACCCGAGGTATCTGGCATACACCTGTAGCATCACCCATCCGGTCGTGTCCTGAGACCTAGATACGCGCGGCTACGATCAGGGTGTCGACACGCCGGGAGGATTTGCTGGATTAGCCTTACCTTAGCTCGGTATATCTTGAGCACGGGATTCCGAGGATACTCGGGTCTTCCCACTTTGGAGTTGCGACTCCGCGGATCGTGGGCTTGTAATGGGTCAAGTTGGAACACCCCTGCAGGGATTGAACTTTCGAAAGCCGTGCCCGCGGTTATGTGGCAGATGGGAGCTTGTTAATTCCGGTTGTAGACAACTTGACACAATGATACTAATACACTACCAGCGTGTGTTCCGTGACTGTCAATTTCCGAATGGGGATTCGGGAGTTGAACACGGAGGGGTTATGTTTGTGAGCTTGTAGCTAGGATCACTTCGTGATCACTTCTCGCGATGCCTTCTCTTCTCGCTCTCACTTGCGTAGTTAGATGCTAGTTGCTGCTGCAGACTTGTTCTTTCTTCAGCCTTTCCCTCACCTAAAGGCTTTGATAGTTCTGTTACCCGGGAACGGGATTGCTGAGTCCTCTGTGGCTCACAGTTACTTCACACACCAGATGCAGGTCCAGCTGTGAGCTATCCAGGTGATGGCACCGAGCTGGATTGGGAGTACGACGAGGAGCGTAGTCGGTACTATGTGCGCTACCCGGACGATCAGTAGTGGAGTCTCTTACTAGGATTCGATCTGCCTGTGGTTGTTTTATCTGAGTTTGGTACTTTGACATTTGGCTTTTGCCCTTAGAGGGTTGTAGTGATCTTAATGTATGATGTTTGAGACTTGTACTGTTATTCTGTGACGTGGCGATTGTAAGCCAACTATTTTCAGTTTACTATCCCCCTTTTACATGAGTTGTGCAAAGATTACCAAACTTGAGATCATTCTAGGATGGACTTATGCCTTTAAGTCGTGCCTCGACACGTAGGAGGTATAACTCCATCCTGGGCATTACAAGTTGGTATCAGAGCCTTCTCCGACCTAGGAGCCCCCACTGTTTGATCGAACCGTTGACGGTTGAGTCTAGGCACACACTGAAAACTTTTGAGTCCTATATTATATCGGAGAGTAGGATTTCTTTGCTTCTCATCCCCTTTCTCTCTGGTGAGGACTCCTGACGTCTACTCTTGTCTCTCCTATCTTCAAAATTTGCACAATTTTTTTTTAGGAATCCCGCGAGTATTCTGGGATTGTTTCGATGTTCTTGTGACAAGGATATTGTTCCCGATGCCTCCTGTTACCGAGGAGTTGAGCTTCGGGGTATCATTGTAACAAGCATATCGCGACAGTACTAAATACTTAAGACGGCCGACATCAAAAATCTCCCCTATACGGCCAGTGGCAAGATAACCCCGACATCACCCAGTACTGGGGAGGTAGTTCGGGAGTATTGCCATAGCTTGTTATAGTGGATGCTTTTCGAAGGTCCGAGGTACACAGTTTCCGAGAAAGACTGGTTATGTGTTGAAGGATGGATACACCTGGATGTAGGTTAGAGTTGATTGCGCGGTGCTTCCCGTGTATCCCCAACACCTGATTGCATAACTGGAATCTTTCGGAAAGCTATAGGTGGGTTTATCCAGTAGATCGTAGGCATTCTTCCAACGAATGCAGGTTAGTGAGTTCGGGGTTCGACATTGAGTGAAGGAGTTATATGACCGAGGTTACTATCAGGAGTTGCATCTTAAAGGGTCCTTGGCTATGCTGATCCGGGGATTGCAAAACCTTTTCGTAACGCGTTCATATGCTTTCAGCACAAAGATGTTAGAACGAAACTCCTCTCTTGTGTTTGTTCCTTTCCGTACCTTGTTGTTTTATTATTTATCCTTTTGATCCCTATGTGGCTTCTCGTGAAGACTGATGTTATCAATTAACTAAGAAATTCATTCATTCCTCTTGTTCGGATGATTTCATTCGTTCTTATTGTTCGAATGATTATTGTGAAGACTTGTTGCAATTCATTCCATTGATTCAGCTTATTCCTTTTGTCAATCAATTGCTGATTCGTGGTCATCTCTTACAGGATGGCTCCGAAAAAGGTTCCGAATGCCAACCCAGAGGGTGAAGAGGTCCCAGAGCATCCTCCTTCACCTCCTCCTCCGCCTGAGGCTTGGAGAGCAATTATGCAGACTACTGCTCAGAACACTCAGTTGATGATGCAGATGATGCAGCAAATGCAGGCTATGCAAGCTAATCAAGCTAATCAGGGCGTTCCAATGAACCAAGGCAACTTCTTCCAGCAGCACCATGCTACCCTCAACCAGTTCCTGGCTAACAATCCTAAAGCTTTCAGTTACTGTGTCGACCCTCTTGATGCTGAGGATTGGTTGACCGACATAAAGAAGCATTTTGAGTGCAGTAACGTGAAAGAAGATGACTATGTGAAGTTTGCAGCCTTCCAACTGAAAGATCAAGCAGCCGATTGGTGGCAGCAGTACAAAGACTCAAGGCCGGGTCAAGTGATCTCGTGGGAGAATTTCTGCAAGGATTTCCGCTCGCATCACATTCCTACAAGTGTCATTGAGGGTATGCGTGAGCAATTCCGCAACCTCAAGCAGGGCTCCATGACAGTCTATCAGTATAATGTCAAGTTCCAAAACCTCGCTCGCTATGCAAAGCAAGACATTCCTGATGCAAAGAGCAAAATCTATCAGTTCCGTGGAGGTCTCAAAGATGAACTTCAGCTTGCTCTCACTTTGTTCGAGCCAGACGAATTCGATAAGTTCTATAACATGGCTTTGAAACAAGAAGCAGCTCAGCTTAAGATGGAGGCTTCTAAGAAGAGAATTCGAGATGCTGTTCACTCTACCTCATCGTCTCAGTTGACTGCGAAACAACAGAAATTCTGGCTTCCTCCTCCTCCAATGATTCGAGCTCCATACAACAACTCCAACAACAAGAACTCTAGTGGTCGTGGTTTCTCCCACCCACCCAACCCAAGCAACCAGTCGAAGAAGCAGTTTCAGTCTCAAGGCTCCAAGTCCAGTGGCTCTCATTTCCGTCCTCTCTCTGAAGTGGTGTGCAACAAGTGTGGCCAGAAAGGTCACTATGCCAACAGATGTCCGAATCCGAAGCGTCTTCCACCTCCTCCTCCTATGAGTTCAGCCATTGTCAGGCATGATCCAAAGGCAGCAAGGGTTAATCTGATGAATGCAGCACAAGCGGAGGCTTCTTCTGATGTCATTCTGGGTAACCTTCCAGTGAACTCTTTTCCAGCTAAAGTGTTATTTGATTCGGGTGCATCATGCTCTTTCATGTCTCAACCTTTTGCATCCAAGCACAGTATTGCCACTTCAAATTTGCCTCAGAGGTTGGAAGTTATTTCTCCAGGGAGACGTATGTCTTCTACTGTCTATGCTCCGGATGTTTCTATTCGCATGGGAGATTATCGTTTTCTGGCTAAACCGGTGATTCTTGGTCATTCTGATATCGACCTCATTCTCGGAATGGATTGGCTTTCTCAGCACGATGCTCACATTGATTGTGCTCAAAAGGAAGTCAAGTTGACTCATTCTGATGAAGATGTGATTATCTTCGCCTCCAGGGATAATACTATTCGGCTTTTCTCTCTTAATGATAAGGGTGAAATTAATGCCATAGAGCAAATTCCAGTGGTGAATGAATATCAAGACGTTTTTCCAGAAGAACTTCCAGGCATGCCTCCACACCGTCAGGTGGAGTTTGTCATTGAACTCGAGCCGGGCACCGAACCTGTTTGTCGGCGTCCATACAAGCTCTCTTCAGATGAATTGAAGGAATTGAAGAAACAGTTGGATGAACAGGAGCGTATGGGTCTCATCAGACCGAGTACATCTCCGTGGGGCTGTGGTGTCTTATTTGTCAAGAAGAAAGATGGCACGGAGCGTCTCTGTGTTGACTACCGGCCACTGAACAAGAAGATGATTAAGAACAAGTATCCGCTCCCCAACATCAATGAACTCTTTGAGCAGCTCAAAGGAGCTAAAGTATTCTCTAAGCTTGACCTCCGAATGGGCTATCATCAAATTCGCATTCGCGAGGAAGACATTCCCAAGACGGCCTTCAGAACGAGCTACGGTTCATATGAGTATACCGTCATGTCCTTCGGTCTCGCCAATGCTCCTCCTACCTTTTCAAGGATGATGCATTACATCTTCAACCCCTATACTGGCGAGTTTGTGCTTGTGTATCTGGATGATATTCTGGTGTTTTCCAAGAATGAAGAAGATCACGAAAAGCACTTGCGTCTGGTTCTTGATCGACTCCGGGAGCATAAATTCTATGCCAAGTTCTCAAAGTGCTAGTTTTGGCTCGATAAGGTTCTCTACCTGGGCCACATTATCTCAGCTGACGGTATTGCGGTTAATCCCGAGAAAGTTGAAGCAATTGTCAACTGGGAAGCTCCTCAGAACGTCAAGCAGCTCCGCAGTTTTCTGGGTCTTGCCAGCTATTGCAGAAGGTTTGTGGAGAATTTCTCCAAGATTGCCAAGCCTCTTTCCAACCTCCTCCAGAAGAATGTCAAATACTTTTGGTCTCCCGATTGTGAAGTGGCTTTCAAAACCCTCAAAGAGAAGCTTGTCTCAGCTCCAGTTCTGATTCCTCCAGATGAATCCAAGCCCTATGAAGTGTTCTGTGACGCTTCTCTTCAAGGCCTTGGTGGTGTGCTTATGCAAGAGAAGAGAATTGTGGCATACACTTCACGTCAGCTAAAGCCAGCTGAGAAGAACTATCCCACACATGATCTCGAGCTAGCAGCTGTGGTACATGCTCTGATTACGTGGAGACATCTGTTGTTGGGCAGAAAGGTCGACATCTTCACTGATCACAAGAGTTTGAAGTATATCTTCACACAGCCGCATCTGAACCTCCGCCAGACTCGTTGGGTCGAGATGATCCAAGAGTACAACCCCAGCATTGAGTACACTCCAGGCAAGGCGAATGTGATTGCAGATGCTTTGAGCAGAAAGGCATATTGCAACAGCCTTCTTATCAAGCCACACCAGCCTGAGCTTTGTGAAGCTTTCAGGAAGCTCAACCTTCAGGTTGTTCCGCAGGGTTTTCTTGCAAATCTCCAAATTGCTCCTACCTTGGAAGATCAAGTCCGTGAGGCCCAGCTCAGTGACACCATGGTGAAGAAGGTGAAACATGGCATTGCAAAGGGCACTCCAAAATATAAGTGCTTCCGTGTTGATGAGAGAGATACCTTGTTCTTCGAGGACAGACTCGTTGTTCCCAAAGGTGATCTCAGGAAGCTCATAATGGAAGAAGCTCATGACTCTCTCCTTTCCATTCATCCTGGCAGTTCCAAGATGTATCAAGACCTCAAGCAATCTTACTGGTGGACACGCATGAAAAGGGAAATTGCCCAATTCGTGAATGAATGTGATGTATGCAGAAGAGTGAAAGCAGAACATCAACGTCCAGCCGGTCTACTCCAACCTCTTCCTATTCCTGAGTGGAAGTTCGACCACATTGAAATGGACTTCGTCACTGGCTTTCCTAAATCCAAGCGAGGCAATGATGCTATCTTTGTGGTGATCGACAAGCTTACCAAAGTCGCTCATTTTCTTCCAGTCAAAGAATCAATCAATGCAGCTCAACTTGCAGAGCTGTACACTTCCAGAATTGTGTCCCTACTTGGCATTCCTCAAGTGATATCCTCAGACCGTGGCAGCTTGTTCACATCAAAGTTCTGGGACTCCTTTCAGTCCGCCATGGGCACGAAGATCAGGTTCAGCACTGCCTTTCACCCTCAGACTAGTGGTCAAGTCGAGCGTGTGAATCAGATCCTTGAAGATATGCTCAGAGCCTGTGTTATCTCCTTCGGCATGAAATGGGAAGACTGCCTTCCATTTGCAGAGTTCTCTTACAACAACAGCTTTCAAGCAAGTGCAGGCAAAGCACCGTTTGAAATTCTCTATGGCAGAAAGTGCCGTACCCCTCTCAACTGGTCTGAAACAGGTGAACGCCAACTTCTTGGCAATGATTTGATCTCTGAAGCCGAAGAAATGTGCAAAGTCATACGTGAGAATCTCAAGGCCGCTCAGTCGCGTCAGAAGAGCTACTATGATGGAAAGCATCGTGATTTGGCTTTCGACATCGGTGATCATGTCTATCTCCGAGTTTCTCCGATGAAAGGAACCCAAAGGTTCGGTATCAAAGGAAAGCTTGCTCCTAGATACGTCGGGCCTTTCAAAATTCTTGGCAAAAGAGGCGATCTAGCCTATCAGCTCGAGCTCCCTTCCAACTTTGCAAATGTTCATGATGTCTTCCATGTGTCTCAGCTTCGCAAATGCTTCAAGGCACCTGAGCGCACGATTCCGTTTGAGGAGATTGATCTTCAACAAGACCTTTCCTACCGAGAGCATCCAGTTGCAATTCTCGAAGAAACCGAACGCAAGACTCGCAACAAGTCCATCAAGTTTCTGAAAGTCAAGTGGTCACATCACACAGACCGAGAAGCTACCTGGGAACGAGAAGATCATCTTCGTTCCGAGTACCCTTCCTTTTTCCAGTCCTAGATCTCGGGACGAGATCTTTTTGTAGTAGAGGAGAGTTTGTAATGCCCCGGATGTAATACTTTCCCTTTTGGGCTTATAATATATCTCCGGCTTCATCTATTTCCATTTCGGGTTCTTTGTCTTTCGGGCTTTCGTCGTTTTGTTGTGTGAGTATGTGGCATTCATTCATATCATGTAGACATGTGCATTGCATTGCATTTGTGTTGTGGGTTGCATCCGGTTCGTGGCGTTCCTTCCCGTTGTCCGTTTCGTGTTCCGGAGCTCCCTCACGTGTTCGTGACGTCCCGTAGGCCTACTTTGTTGTTCGGGCGTTTTTCGTTACCGGTGTGCCGCGAGGTTGTGTTGTGTGTTGTTGTTTTGTTGTGTGCAACCCGCCTCTCAAATCTCGTCTCGTTTGGACTCCGTTGACTTTTCCCTCCGTTGTCCGTGTGGGTCCGATGTGCTTTCACTTCGTGTCCCGGAAATACCCCTGTGGCTTTCTTTTATCTCCGTCTGGGCCTTTTAAATCATCCCCGCGATCGGATCCGTTGGATCACGATCGGAGGGCTCCTAAACAACTAGTCTCCAAACCCTAGTCTAAAAACTGCTATATAATAGACCCTAGTCTATTGTGGTTTTCCCCTTCTTCTTCCCCTCTCCACCATTTCGTTTTTTTCCCCTTTTCGTTCAGATCCAATCCTCCAATCTATCCAGATCCCGAAGGATCCTTCGATCCAGGTTTCAGCGCCGCCGCCGAATCCCGATCTGGGATCGTTCCTCGAAGTCAACGGCTTCGCGCCGACCGCGCGAGCCAGCTGGGCTCGCCACTTCGCGCGTCGCCGCGCCAGGCCGACCGGGCGTCTCGACCGCGCTCGCGTCGACCGACCGCACCAGGCCCAGGAGCGGGGACCAGATCGCCGGGCGCCTTCAGTCGCCACCTTGGGCCGTTCCTCGCCTCCGCGGCCCGTACGCCGCCATCGCCCGCCGCTCCCCAGATCGCCGCGACCCCGTGGGCCGCCTCCCGCCGTCCGCTCCGCGGGCCACCGCTCGCCTCCCCGGCCCGGGCGCCCGCCGCCGCCAGCCGCCGCTGTGGGCCTCTGTCCCGGCCACCGTGGGCCACCGCACCAGCACCCCCTCCGCACGCGGGCCGGTGCCTCTCCGCGGCTGGGCCGGATCCACCGCGCCAGCTCCTCCGTTCCAGATCTGGGCCTCCGCCGCCACTGTTCACCGAGGCCCGACACTGTTCATCCGGATCTGGATCTAGGTTGACTCTTTTCCCACTAAGTCCTTTTTATTCCTGATCTGAGATGTGATCTTTGACCTGCCATAACTTTTCACCTGTTGCTCCGTTTTGCGCGTGTAGCATGTCCAGATGTTCGTGGAGATGCCCTCTACGTTTTACCTGTTGTAGTCATGCATGTTAGATGTCATCTTGACACTTGTTTTGCTGTTGCAAGAGTGCATGATGATATAAACTGCTGTTATGTGTTATTTTCATGCCACCTTTGACATGTGATATCTTTTAGCTCGTTTGTCCAAACGATGCAAATGACATGTCCACGTGTTCGTCTCGTCACGAACTACGTGTTGTGTGTGATAGGTTGCATGTTAGATTTATTGTTTCCTTGCTATCATCGTTGCAAAGTGCCATGTTCATATGTTGTGTTTTCACTTGTTATGAAATGCCATCTTGTTGAGCTCGTTGCAATCGGTGTGTTCACCACAATGATGCATGCTTGTGTGTTTCGGGATCACCGTCATATGTATTTTTGATGAGGTGCTTACCCTTTGCCATGTTTAGTTTCGAGGTGTCTTAAACATGCTCCTTTTGATGCTATGATGATATTGCTGTTTTAGGACTTAGTGAAATTTCACTAAGTCTGAAATCTGTTATGTTCCGATGCCATGTTCGTGTGATGTTCTAGGAAAATGCATGATAGTTTTGGGGTGGATTTTGATTGTTCCTTGTAGTATATATTGTTGTCTTTCCATCCATGTCCTCACATGTCCATTTGAGTGGCTGTAGCATGTTTATCTTTTGCTCCAAACTTTCAATAAAATTCTGCTGCCAGAATTTTATTTCAAAGTTCAATATGTCCAAGATCATTGCTAGTGATCCGTGACTCCGTTGGGGGTGCATTTTGGACCTAGTTGCTGTACTTTATATCTAGTTTATGTTCAAGTCCTTTGCCATGCTTTTGGGTGCTGTAGATTAATTATTTTGAGCTCCCAAGATGCTATGTTGCTGTAATTTGCAGTTTTCGCTCAAATCTTGTTTCGGGCATAACTTTTAGCCCGTAACTCCGATTTCAGCGAATCTTATATCAAACTTGGGTGATTTTCTGTGTAGATTAATAATATCAGGTTGTTATCTTGTTTTGAGGTGTTTTGCTTGAGTGATGTTTTACGTGCTCCATGTGCATCTTTAGTGCATCCATCATGCATCCATGTTTTTCGAGTGCGCATTGCATCGTGTTGATTGGTGCTTGGTGTGTTTGTCTTGTTTAGAGCCGGAAGTTGAGCACGAGTTTTCCAACGAGGTTGAGCACGAGGTTTCCAACGAGTTTGAGCACGAGGACCCTTCTTTCGATCCGAACGTCTTCTCTTCAGGCAAGATGACCGAACCCCGATAACATTACTATCTTTGCCTATTGCTAGTAGTCTCGATCTATAGTTTTGCCTCGATGCCCATGTTCTTCTTGTCAGCCTCCTACTTGTAACCAATTGCCATGTTTAACCACCCTACCTATGCAAACCGTTGCTTGGCTAAGTACGCTTCGCTCAGCCCTTCTTATAGCGTTGCTAGTTGCAGGTGAAGTTTGAAGATGCTTGCTCCATGTTGAAGTTTGGTTGGGTTATATCACACTATATAAATGCTTTAATTGAAATCACCTATATATTGGCAAGGGTGGAAGGCTAAGCCTTTTGCTTGGTGTTTTGTTCCACTCATGCCGTTAGGATCCGTATAAGCCGGTTTTATGTTCCTTGTTTATGCGTTCCTAACACGGTTGGGGTGTATGGGACCCCCTCGATAAACCGCTAAGTGCTAAGTCTTTTCCAGCAAATCCCAACATTGGTACTATTTGCCTAATAACAAACTAAACATGCATAGGGAGTAATTAACCCTCTTTCTTAATCAACAACCCCGGGCCAGTGCTCCACATGAGTGTTGGTCCGAAACGGGGGTCCTGCAGGGCCGCCTTGGGGCAACCCGAGGTATCTGGCATACACCTGTAGCATCACCCATCCGGTCGTGTCCTGAGACCTAGATACGCGCGGCTACGATCAGGGTGTCGACACGCCGGGAGGATTTGCTGGATTAGCCTTACCTTAGCTCGGTATATCTTGAGCACGGGATTCCGAGGATACTCGGGTCTTCCCACTTTGGAGTTGCGACTCCGCGGATCGTGGGCTTGTAATGGGCCAAGTTGGAACACCCCTGCAGGGTTTGAACTTTCGAAAGCCGTGCCCGCGGTTATGTGGCAGATGGGAGCTTGTTAATTCCGGTTGTAGATAACTTGACACAATGATACTAATACACTACCAGCGTGTGTTCCGTGACTGTCAATTTCCGAATAGGGATTCGGGAGTTGAACACGGAGGGGTTATGTTTGAGAGCTTGTAGCTAGGATCACTTCGTGATCACTTCTCGCGATGCCTTCTCTTCTCGCTCTCTCTCTTGCGTAAGTTAGTGCTAGATGCTGCTGCAGACTCTTTGTTGTTCCTTCACCTCTTTTCTTTCTTCAGCCTTTCCCTCACCCAAAGGCTTAAATAGTTCTGTTACCCGGGAACGGGATTGCTGAGTCCTCTGTGGCTCACAGTTACTTCACACACCAGATGCAGGTCCAGCTGTGAGCTATCCAGGTGATGGCACCGAGCTGGATTGGGAGTACGACGAGGAGCGTAGTCGTTACTACGTGCGCTACCCGGACGATCAGTAGTGGAGTCTCTTACTAGGATTCGATCCGCCTGTGGTTGTTTTATTTATCTGAGTTTGGTACTTTGACATTTGGCTTTTGCCCTTAGAGGGTTGTAGTGATCTTATTGTATGATGATTGAGACTTGAACTATTATTCTGTGACGTGGCGATTGTAAGCCGACTATTTTAAGTTTACTATCCCCTCTTTTACATGAGTTGTGCAAAGTTTACCAGACTTGAGATCATTCTAGGATGGAATTATGCCTTAAGTCGGGCCTCGACCCGTAGGAGGTATAACTCCATCCTGGGCATTACAGTTTCTCCTCCCTAGCTTTGATGAGAGCATTAGTGATATGCTCTGTGAAGGCAAGGTTAAGCGTGCTAGTGCGGGGATCTCTAGACATCTTGTGAAGGAAATCAATAACTTCTGTAAGAGTGCAATTATCAAAATCAAGGTCACGAGCATCAAGTAAGGTAGTAGTGGTGTCCTTAAGGCTCACCTGTTTGGTAGTTTCTATAGCATCACCATTAATAGGTCCACTGGGACCAGGAGTACATTGGGTGCTAAGAGTGTGAACATCCTCAATAACTTGGATAGTAGCAACAGTGTGGTGGGTAGGAAGGCTCTTAATTCTTTCCTCT
Source organism: Secale cereale (assembly GCA_902687465.1). Taxonomy (NCBI): domain Eukaryota; kingdom Viridiplantae; phylum Streptophyta; class Magnoliopsida; order Poales; family Poaceae; genus Secale; species Secale cereale. The sequence continues at coordinate 35,929,296 of LR738709.1, read as the reverse complement.
TCCTCCCTTTCTCTAGCCCATCTTTCTTTAAGCTTAGCCATCATCCTAATATTTTCATTAATTTGCACTTGAGTAGCATTAATAGGGATGACTTCCTTCTCCTTAAGAGAAGAAGTTTCAATTTTCAGCAATTTTAACTCATTGGCAAAGTGGTCTACCTTGAAAGAAAGATCATCTAGTTTATGTAGTCTCTCTTCTACATTCTTATTAAAGGCTTTTTGGGTAGTGATGAAATCTCTAAGCATGCTCTCTAGTTCAGTGTTGGAGTTCTTGGTACTAGGATAAGCATTGTTGTTCCCATAAGAGTTAGAGGGGAACGGTCTAGAATTGTTACCAAAGTTACTCCTATAAGCATTGTTGTTGAAATTATTTCTAGAGACAAAGTTAACATCTACTTGTTCTTGAGCAATCAAAGAATTTAAAGGGACATCATTAGGATCAACAGTAGATTGCTTCGAAAGTAGAGACATGATCAAGTCAACTTTTTTGTTAAGGGAGGAAATCTCCTCGACAGAGTTTACCTTCCTACCTGTTGGAGCGCGTTCGGTGTGCCATTGGGAATAGTTGGTCATCATCTCATCGAGAAGTTTTGTGGCAGCACCAAGGGTAGTTGACATAAAAGTTCCTCCCGCGGCCGAGTCTAACAAGTTCCGCGAGGTAAAGTTCAAGCCTGCATAAAAAGTTTGGATAACCATCCAAGTGGTCAAACCGTGAGTAGGGCAGTTCTTGATAAGAGACTTCATACGTTCCCAAGCTTGGGCAACATGTTCATTATCCAATTGTTTAAAATTCATGATGTTACTTCTAAGTTGGATAATTTTAGCAGGTGGATAGTATTTTCCAATAAAAGCATCTTTGCACTTGTCCCATGAATCTATGCTATTTCTAGGAAAAGACTGAAACCATATTTTAGCTCCTCCTCTCAAAGAGAAAGGAAAAAGCTTAAGCTTAACAATATTACCATCTATTTCTTGGTACTTTTGCATATCACAAAGTTCTACAAAGTTGTTCAAGTGTAAAGCAGCATCCTCTCCAGCACCGGAGAATTGTTCTCTCATGACTAAGTTCAGTAAAGCAGGTTTAATTTCATATGAAGGTGCTGAAGTGGCAGGTGTAGTGATAGGTGTGCTGATAAAGTCATCGTTGTTGTGACTAGTGAAGTCACACAACTTGGTGTTCTCGGTGGAACCCATAGTAGCAAGCAAGCAAGATAACTATTTTTGTGATTTTTGATAAAAGGAACTAAAGCAAATATGAAAGGTAAACTAACAAGACTAAAAAGCAAAGGTAAAAGATAGCATGCAACTCTCCTATCCTGAAGAGTGGAGTCCCCGGCAACGGCGCCAGAAAATACTCCTTGATGGGCCTCGAACCCCTCGTTGGATTACCCCAAGTGGAAGGTGTAAGATGCAGTAAGTAGAAGTGTTTTCCCCTAGCAAAGATGCCAAGGATCGAATCCCCAGAGACTCCTAAGTTCAACAGGTAGGTGTCAACTGCTAACGGCGCAATTAGCAATCAACGTGGACCTGCACACAGATACAAATAACTTTGCTCCCAACGAGTACAGAGAGGTTGTCAATCTCTCCGGCCTTGTAGTTCACAAAGGGTTAAAAGCAATATGATAGTAGTGATAGATAGTGTTTTGCAATAGTAAATAAAATAGCGGAAAGTAAAATAGTGTATGTGATCAATGATAGTAATATGGACCGGAGTCTCATGATGTTCACTAGTGATGTCTCTCTCCCAAAAGACGATAAAACAGCTATGCGAGGTAACAAATTACAGCTGGGCAATTGACAGGACCACGAACGCAAACCAATGCTGACTACATTGCAAGAAAGGTTGAGGTTCAAAGCATGGGCGGTACGCCAAAGTAAGTAGACCGAAATCCATCTGCATCTACTACTAATCATCCACCTTGAGATATCTATCCAGAACATCTCGCTGGTATTAAGTTGCGAGTCCCACCCATAGTGTAAACTCAATGCAACAGACAACTGCATTAAAAGAACTTTGCGTAAAGTAAACAATCCTTGCACCTGCGGGCACAAGCAC
>LR738709.1:35880038-35927231 GCA_902687465.1 Secale cereale | reverse complement strand
GGGGGGGGCGCCCACAGGGCGCCTGGGGCCCCTGTGCCCCCCCCCCAGGCTCCCCTTCGGAAGCAGTGTCGTTCCCGATACGCTGATTTTTTATATATTTTTTCTGTATTTTTCTGGGCAGTTCTCGAAACGTGAAAACCTGAAATACAAAAACAGCCGAAAACAGAAACTGGCACTGGGGTGCACTAGATTAGTAAGTTAGTCCAAATATGATCAAAAGTGTGTGGAAGTGTATGAATATCATAGCAATATCACCCAAAAATGGCATGGAACAAGCAGAAATTATAGATACGTTTTGGACGTAACAGTTACTACTCCCTGCTCAAGCTTAATCTCTAGGAGAATATAGTGGAAGCTGCGCACGCATGCATGAACTCATCAATTACATTACTATAACCTTGATTGATATATAAGGGAAACCGAATATGCACAAACAGTAACACTCACTTGAAGTTGTAAGGAAAGAGTATTATATCTTTGTTTTCATTTACCACCAACGATCGTAGCAAGTTGGCCTCGGTATCTGAGGCACGCAATGTAACCTCGATTGCATCTATGAGGTAGGTGTTAATGAACCCAATATCACCGACTTGTCTTTTCTTCAATTCGACGATCTTCAATCTGCATAATATAGTGAGGATAATTATAAATACATGCAATGAAAGAGCTGAGCTATATAAAGAAACTTAATGACAGAAGTAGTACTACTTACAGACAGTAGCCGGTGACCGTTGCTTTATAGAGGGCCAATTGATTGAAAAACTGATAGAACTCCTCAAATGGAATAGGCAACAGTTCAATTCCAACGAGGTCATGCTCCGGTTTAACTCTCACATACAAACTATCCCCCCCCCCCAGACTCTCTGCAGATTTTCATGTACCAATCATGCAATCTTCGCATCATCGTTGATAGAGATCTTTCATCTTTGACGAGAGGCTTCCCGTACTCGTATCTTTGTATCTGCACCTCCAAGAAATCAGAATGTACATCGTCGGGCAGGTAATCTCCAAGATTGCTATAACCGGGCACCATCCTCGGATCATTAGCGACGATGTCGCTAGACACCTTGAGCGGGGGCACGATTGGTCCGCTTGTTCGCCGAGCTGGGCAATTTGTTTCCCAGCTCGTCCTTCTGCTAACCTTTGATCACTTTTAGTACTTCCCGACTGCTTCGCTTCGTGAAATGACTTTTCAATAATGCGGTCATAGTTGTCTTTCGGCTGACTTTTCGCTGGTTTTTTCAAGGCGGCAAGAGTGCGCTTTGCTTTCACCGGATCTATCTTCTCCTCCGGAGGTGGATGTCTTTGTGCTTTCAACCCTTCAAGCCAGTCGTTCACTTCGCCTTCAGCGATCTTCGTGTTTTCCTCGTCGGACCTCTCGTATGGTAATTTCTCTAGAGGCGTGAGAGAAGGACCGAATCTGTATTGCCTCCCACCTCTGGCTGTACTGCTAGACGCCGGCAGACCAGACGAAGCGGCTATCTTCTTTCCTTGCTTACGCGCCGGAGCAGCCGGAGTGGTGGCAGGCCTCTTCCGCCCTTGCTGACTAGGCGGAGAAGGAGGAGGCTGGCTGCTCGGGCGCGCCAGCGCAGGCGGAGAAGGAGGCCGAGTGCCGCCACGCGCCGGAGAAGGAGCCGGAGTGCCCTGATCGTCACTTGCCGGAGGAGGAGGCGGTGGAGGAGGCGGAGTGCCCTGACTCGTCGTCGTCGGAGGAGGAGGCGGAGGCGGAGGCGTCCAGTTGAGAATGTTGATGAGGTCCTTCCGCCATAGGCATGGAGTCTTCAGTGAAGAACCCAGCCGAGTCTCCCCTTCATCGGTAGGGTGGTCAAGCTGGAGGTCCTCAAATCCCTCCGTTATTTCATCCACCATCACCCTAGCATATCCTTCTGGAATCGGCCGACACTGAAAAGTTGCGCCGGGTCCAGTAGGATAAACAGAGCCAGCAGCCGCCTTGACCTTCATATTTATCCATTGCATCATAAGGTGGCAATTTTGAGACTCCGTGATAGCATCCACGGGATAGCTGGCAGGAGCCGTCAAGACATGCTCCGGCTGAAGCAGCTCGGTGGAAGCCACGCTGCTTCTCCGCTGAGATGGCGGGGTAGCTTCGGGGGAAGCTTCGGCAGTTCTTTTGTCCCGATTTGCTTCTCGTTCCTCTATCGCTTGTATTCTGGTGCGCAGCGCCTGCATTTTGGTCTGCTGCACTTTCTTCCTCCTCTCGTGGCATTTGTAACCGCATGCGTCTGGAAACCCAACACTCCACGGAACGGAGCCTGGCGTGCCTCGTGTCCGTCCAGGGTGCTCAGGATTCCCGAGGGCCATTGTGAGCTCGTCATTCTCTCTGTCGGGAAAGAACGTCCCTTGCTGCGCTGCTTTGATATAGTGCCGAAGCTTCTTGAGTGGTATTTCCAATTGCTTGTCCGTCCAAATGCACCTCCCTGATACAGGGTCCAAGGTTCTGCCAGCCCCAAAGAACCAAGTCCGGCAACGGTCTGGCCAGTTCATTGTCTCTGGTTCGATCCCTTTCTGAAGCAGATCATTCTTAGGCTTGGCCCACTTAGGCCGGGCTCTGAGGTAGCCACCTGACCCCGTGCGATGGTGATGCATCTTCTTCGCAGCATTTTTCTGGTTTGTCGCCGACATCTTCTTACTCTTTTCCGATGTCTTATAGGCCACAAATGCGGGCTAGTCATCTCTGATCTTCTCATATATGCCCTGGAATTCTGGAGTCTCTTTTTTGCGGACAAACTTATTCAGGTGTTTCTTCCACCTCCTGAATAGTTCTGTCATCTTCGTAAGAGCAAAATACTTGATTAAATCCTCTGTAACTGGCTTCGCCGGATCAGCCTCTCGCGGTAGGGTGAAATTTGACTTCAGCTCAGTCCAAAGATCTTCTTTCTGCATATCAGTGACATAAGACACCTGAGCGTCTTCTGCAGTCGGCTTTAACCATTGATGGATGCTGATGGGGATCTTGTCCCTAACCAGAACCCCGCACTGATTAACAAATGCGTTCTTTGTCCGGATGGGTTCAATCGGTTCGCCGATGCGCGCGATTTCTGTGATCTCAAACTTTTCATCCGACCTCAACTTTTTCTTCGCGCCTCGTCTCCTTACCGAAGATTTGCTTGATCCGGAGGGCTAGAAAAAAAGAACAAAGACGAGAGTTAATTAATTAATATGTGTACAACCAAAACAATGAATGCATCAATTAACTAGTCAGCACAGGCTTAACTAATATATATACCTGCTGGCCGGACTCGGTTCGGTCACCGGAGCCATCATCACGGTCTCCTTCTTGCACCGGCATTGGGTCACCGAAGACGTCCTCACGGTCTACTTCTTGCATGTGCATTGGGTCACCGGAGCCATCATAATCATAGCCTGCTTCTTCCTCCTCTCTTTCCAGCAGCTCATTGGTGTCGTTGAGAAACGACAAGACGTCATCTTGTCCGTCTGCGATTATTTCCAGCAACATCGCTTCTTGTGCTTCGTCTCGGGGGTTGTCGTCCATAGTTTCTACAAATATTTACAACATGCCAATTATTATTCAAACATGACAGATGGATATATTAATGGCAAACGTAGAACTAGCGAGCTAATCAAAGTAAGGAATCATATATATTAATTTGTGGCCTCGACGCTGCTTCTCTAGGGTTTCGGGTGGCCTCGACAACGCTTCAAGGGTTAGGGGTGGCAAAATGACAGGCGCATAATGGTACGAGAAGCTCTTCAAGGTTGTTTTGGATGGAGTTCCCGATAGAATAATTTTCTTTTTAGTACCCTCGACCCCTGGACGACCCTCGACACTCGACTGCTCGGCGATCCACAACCCTAGACCCCCTCATGTCACATTTTGTCTAGTGTCAAAGGATTCAACAAAACCATGTCTTCATCATTAGGCGAAAGTAACAGGCGCATGATGGTACGAAGCTCTCCAATGTTATTTTGGAACGGAGTCCCAGATAGGATAATTCGCTTTTTGGTATAAAGTTCAGTAAGAGCCTTCCAAATATCGCTATTTGGAAGGCTTTGCTGAAATTCGTAACAAAAGACGGATTATCCTATCAGGAACTCTGTTCCAAAATAACTTTCCAAAACTTCGTACCAACATGCCCCGGTTACTTATGGCAAATGATGAAGGCATGGATTTCTTCAATACTTTGGCACTAGGCAACCTCTCGACCCCTCGACCCTCGACTGCTCGGCGATCCACAACCCTAGACCCCCTCATGTCACATTTTGTCTAGTGTCAAAGGATTCAACAAAACCATGTCTTCATCATTAGGCGAAAGTAACAGGCGCATGATGGTACGAAGCTCTCCAAAGTTATTTTGGAACGGAGTCCCAGATAGGATAATTCGCCTTTTGGTACAAAGTTCAGCAAGAGCCTTCCAAATATCACTATTTGGAAGGCTTTGCTGAAATTCGTAACAAAAGACGTATTATCCTATCAGGAACTCCGTTTCAAAATAACTTTCCAGAACTTCGTACCAACATTCCCCGATTACTTCTGGCAAATGATGAAGCCATGGATTTCTTCAATACTTTGACACTAGGCAACCTCTCGACCCCTCGACCCTCGACTGCTCGGCGATCCGATAAAAAAGAAGAAGAGGAAGAAGAAGAAAAAAGAGGAGAAGAAGAAATGAATAGAGGGGAAGAAGAAAAAATAGAATATATTATTCTATTTTATCTTCTTCTCCTCTATATATTCCTTCTTCTTCTCCTCTATTCCTTCTTCTTCTCCTTGTTTTTTTCTTCTTCTCCTTCTTTATCTTCTTATTTTTTTCCTCCTGTTCTTCCTCGGCGACTCTCGACCCCTCGGCGATCCTCGACACTCAACCCCTCGACGACCCTCGACCCCCTCATGTCATGTCTGACATCACCCCTCATGTCATGTCCGACGTCCCCCCTCAAGTCGATGTTATCAGGGAGGGGGTAGACGACAACGACGCTCAATCCCTTATCACATGTACGACGTCCCCCCTCATGTCATGTCCAACGTCGCCCCTCATTTTAACGAGAAAACTACCTAGAAAAAAGACTTGGCCGCGGGTGCTCGGTGCGATGTGGACTCGGTGGAAAAACTTTATGAAAATGCGGTGGATTCGGTACAAAAGAGCACATATACATCTCATACATGAACATATACACATGAAAATTTATCTATCTATCTATCTAGCTCATCTCATACATGAACATATACACATATACATGAAAAAAACATATACTTATATACTTATATACCTATATACATGAACATATACACATATACATGAAAAAACATATACATATACATGGGGGCTCACTGTGGCAGGGGAGCTCGGCGAGGACGGCGGGCTGGAGGCCGGCGACGAGGACGGCGCGCGGCGAGGGGAGCTCGAGGCGGCGGCGGGGGCGGCGAGGGCGCCGGCGTGCTGGAGGCCGGCGACGAGGATGACCCGTGGCAGGGGAACTCGAGGCAGTGGCGGGGGCGGCGAGGACGCCGGCGCGCGGGGGCGGGACGGGGCAGGGGCAGGTCGACGGCGACGGCGAGCACGACGCAGGGGCGCGGGGCGACGGCGATGGCGGCGCAGGGGCGCGGGGCGACGGGGACGAGAGCTCGGCGGCGTCGGGGGAAATGGGATTGGAAACTGAAAATTGCTAAGTGCCACTTATATACCCAGGGCATTGGTCCCGGTTCGTGGCAAAAACCGGACGAATGCCCCCTTTGGTCCCGGTTCGTGGCACCAACCGGGACCAAAGGTCTCTTTTCAGCAGCCCAAAGGGCGGGAAGGAGAGACCTTTGGTCCCGGTTGGTGCCATCAACCGGGACTAAAGGGGGGCATTGGTCCCGGTTGGTCCCACGAACCGGGACCAATGCCCCCCCCTTTAGCCCCGGTTGATGCCACCAACCGGGACCAAAGCCCTTTTCCTGCCCCGCGGCCAAAATCTTTAGTCCCACCTCGCTAGTTGACAGGGGCTCGGAGTGGTTTATAAGCCCCAATGCGGTGGCTGTATTGAACTCCTCTCTATTGCAGGCTTCTGGGCCTAACTTTGCGCGCTGCCCTGTGAGTCTGCTGGGCCTTATAGTACATCTGCATGCTAGGCCGTAGGCCTTGCAGGCTCACTGGGCAGCGCCCTATTTTTTAAATGTTGTTTTTTTCCTTTTCTGCTTTATTTATTTCCGAGTTGTCTTTTGCTGTATTTAGAGTTTCTTTGTGAATATTCTTGCTTTAGGTAAAACCAATTATTTGTGTTTAATTATTCTGCTTTATTTATTTCTGAGTGCTAGTAGTATTCAAATTTGAATAGTTTAAATTTGAAATTATTTGTTTTCTTTGTTGCTTTATTTATTTTATTTTGTTTCTACTTACAACAAAATAATTTCTTTGTTGCTTTAGGTAAAACCAATTACAAACTTTCTGTTAGTGCCAGTAGTATTCAAATTTGAATAGTTTACATTTGAAATTATTTGTTTTCTTTGTTGCTTTATTTATTTTATTTTGTTTCTACTTACAACAAAATACTTATTGTTGCTATTTTTATTTTTTTTGCAAGTTTTTTTGTTTTGTTTTCTGCATTATTTATTTTCTTTTGTTTTTTGCTTTATTTTTAAATTCTTTTTGCTTTTAGGTCAGCAAAATTATAAACTTTCTGTTAGTGCCATTAGTTTTAGAAAAATTATAAACTTTCTGTTAGTGCCATTAGTTTTCAAATTTAAATAATTAAAATTTGAATTCTTTGAAATTTGTGTGAATCATAAGTTTGTGGTTAACTTAACTAAAAAAATGAACATAGATGCACCAATAGAGAAAATTCGACCTAAATTCATAGTTTTCAAATGAACTCTGAAAAAGTTGGCATAGCATGTGCATGTAGAAAACGGAGAATGGTATCGTACTCGTCTGTTACAAAGTTGGCATGGTACCATTATAATAGTTGCGGAAAAAAGTCTTCACTTTTTCTTCGCTTGTGTCATTTGCTTATTGCGCCGTAACCATGGATAATCTTCATCGTTTATCAGGATGCTTGGGTCAGCCTTGACTTTGAAGGGAGGAATTTCATGAAACTTTTCATAATCTTCAGATATGTCTGTCTTGCCCTCCACTCCCAGGATGTCCCTTTTTCCTGAAAGAACTATGTGGCGCTTTGGCTCATCGTATGATGTATTCGCTTCCTTATCTTTTCTTTTTCTCGGTCTGGTAGACATGTTTTTCACATAGATAACCTGTGCCACATCATTGGCTAGGACGAACGGTTCGTCAGTGTACCCAAGATTTTTCAGATCCACTGTTGTCATTCTGTACTGTGGGTCTACATGTACCCCGCCTCCTGACAGATTGACCCATTTGCACTTAAACAAAGGGACCTTAAAATCATGTCCGTAGTCAAGTTCCCATATGTCCACTATGTAACCATAATATGTGTCCTTTCCCCTCTCGGTTGATGCATCAAAGCGGACACCGCTGTTTTGGTTGGTGCTCTTTTCATCTTGGACAATCGTGTAAAATGTATTCCCATTTATCTCGTATCCTTTGTAAATCAATACAGTCAAAGATGGTCCCCTGGACAACAAGTACAACTCATCACAAACAGTGTTGTCACCTCTGAGACGTGTTTCCAACCAACTGCTGAAAGTCCTGATGTGTTCACATGTAATCCAGTCATCGCACTGCTCCGGGTGTTTGGAGCGCAGACTGTTCTTGTGTTCATCGACATACGGGGTCACCAAGGTAGAGTTCTGTAGAACTGTGTAGTGTGCTTGAGACCAAGAATATTCGTCCCTGCATATTATTGAGTCCCTTCCAAGCGTGCCTTTTCCAGCCAGTCTCCCCTCATACTGCGATTTAGGGAGACCTATCTTATTAAGGTCAGGAATGAAGTCAACACAAAACCCGATGACATCCTCTGTTTGATGGCCCATGGAGATGCTTCCTTCTGGCCTAGCGCGGTTACAGACATATTTCTTTAGGACTCCCATGAACCTCTCAAAGGGGAACATATTGTGTAGAAATATGGGCCCCAGAATGACAATCTCGTCGACTAGATGAACTAGGACGTGTGTCATGATATTGAAGAAGGATGGTGGGAACACCAGCTTGAAACTGACAAGACATTGCGCCACATCACTCCTTAGCCTTGGTATGATTTCTGGATCGATCACCTTCTGAGAGATTGCATTGAGGAATGCACATAGCTTCACAATGGCTAATCGGACATTTTCCGGTAGAAGCCCCCTCAATGCAACTGGAAGCAGTTGCATCATAATCACGTGGCAGTCATGAGACTTTAGGTTCTGGAACTTTTTCTCTGGCATATTTATTATTCCCTTTATATTCGACTAGAAGCCAATCGGGACCTTCATACTGAGCATGCATTCAAAGAAGATTTATTTCTCTTCTTTCGTAAGAGCATAGCTGGCAGGACCTTCATACTGCTTCGGAGGCATGCTGTCTTTTTCGGGCAAACATTGCAGGTCCTCCCGTGCCTCAGCTATATCTTTTGTCTTTCCATACACGCCTAGGAAGCCTAGCAGGTTCACGCAAAGGTTCTTCGTCACGTGCATCACGTCGATTGAAGAGCGGACCTCTAGGTCTTTCCAGTAGGGTAGGTCCCAAAATATAGATTTCTTCTGCCACATGGGTGCGTGTCCCTCAACGTCATTCGGAACAGCTAGTGCGCCGGGGCCCTTTCCAAAGATTACGTGTAAATCATTGACCATAGCAAGTACGTGATCACCGGTACGCATGGCGGGCTTCTTCCGGTGATCTGCCTCGCCTTTGAAATGCTTAACTTTCTTTCGACATTGATGGTTGGTCGGAAGAAATCGATGATGGCCCAGGTACACATTCTTCCTGCATTTGTCCAGGTATATACTTTCAGTGTCATCTAAACAGTGTGTGCATGCGTGGTATCCTTTGTTTGTCTGTCCTGAAAGGTTACTGAGAGCGGGCCAATCGTTGATGGTCACGAACAACAACGCCTTTAGGTTAAATTCCTCCTGTCTGTGCTCATCCCACGCACGTACACCGTTTCCATTCCACAGCTGTAAAAGTTCTTCAACTAATGGCCTTATGTACACATCAATTGAAGGGTGACGCAGCAGAAAACAAAAAATTTCCGACCTACGCACCAGCCCAGGACCACTATGAAGACTGCATACAAGGTTTTGATCATTTTCGTTACCGACTCGTAGCGCAGCGGAAGTAGAGTCGATGACGATCGTCGGTGCAGACCCCCGCAGCTAGGATTTACAACCTCCCAACCGCGAGGATGTATACCCTCATATGCTCCTCGGACAGCCCTCCGGGAGACGGTCGAACAGTCCCCCGGACGGTGTCGCGGACAGCCCTCCGGGAGGACCTTCGAAACTCGAACGGTCACTCGGACAGCCCTTCGGGAGGACTCACAGAACTCGGACCGTCACTTGGACAGCCCTTCGGGAGGCACTCACGAACAGCCCCTCAGGGCACTAAGATCGAAACTACGACCTCTCTACAGAGTTGCACACATACGGTGTCATCTATCCGGCAGGGCTTCGCCGTCCAGAACTAGTTCCCACCGGAACCCAGACAGCCTTTCGGCTCTACGAAACTATTTCGTGGGAGGGAGAGAGAAGCCAGATCATTGCAATGGCATGTATGTGAGCAAGGGATGAAGAGATGGCAGCCCCCATCTCCTCCTTTTATAGGAAACCCAAGGGGTAGGGTGGTTTTACTAGAAAACCCAAAAAGCACATGGATGAAGTCCTTCCACAAGGACCCATGTGTGAAACCAAGATACAAGAGGGGGCTCCAAGGAGGAGTCCCCCATGTGGCCGGCCACACCAATAAGGGGCCCCCCCAAGGGAGCCTCATCCATCCATGTCACACCCCCAAGATCTTTTAAGCAAAAGCCTAAAAGAATGGCTTTCCAAAAAGCAACCATAAAGCTGATTTTCACGATTCACGACGACATTTTTCAGCGTCTGATCGAACTGAAAAAATTCATGTGGGCTTAGAACATTTCCAGTACCCACCATAATTATTTTCAATGCGTTCTGGAACAATTCCAGTTTAGTGATTTTCATCTGCGAAAAGCATCTGAAGCGGTTCCGGCAGCTCCAGAACATTTCCGGTTTTCATCTCCGAAAATTCCAGAAAGTTTCCAGAACGATTCTGGCATCCTCCAAGAATTATCGGGCATGTGCCAAAACCAATTTGACTTTATGGTATCCTCTGAAACAACTTTTCAGTTTCACCGGAACTCATCCGGTGACCTCTCTCGTCAGAACTTTTCTGACGTTTCCGAAAAACCTTTTTCGGAAACTTTCTCTCAGACTCCCTGTCTAGTATTCAGCAGATAGATGACCCTTAAGCGTGTGACCCTATAGGTTCGGTGAAGTATAGACATGACACGGAACCTCTTCCGATCAATGATCAACATCGGAGCCGTGGACACCCATATTGACCCCTTATACCCACACGAATGAATATTCGAGTGAACCTCCAGTTGCCGTGAGCTATTCCTTTTGCTTCATGATATGTCACAAACACCCGAGGTGAGATTTATTGCATCCCCGTGGGCAAACACTTTGTCCACTATGCAAGTTACCTCGTTACCGGTTTTGTTCTCTTTTCTCATTTTCGTGTTCCGGCATCCCAGTGATCAAATCACCCTGTGTCTGGCCAGACGATGATGGATACCGTTACACCGAGAGGGCCCGAGTATATCTCTCCATCGTCGGAGGAGCAAATCCCAATCTTGAGCTATCTCGTTACTTGCCATACTTTTCCATGAACCCGTAAGCCGCCGTAATAGCCACCCATTTACGGATGACGTTTAACAAACCCCAAAGTTCATGAATCAAGCATGAAGGAACTCGATACTCTCATGGTCTAAGGAATTATGCAAACAATAACTTCCTGTGTTATTAACCATTAACTTGTGACGAAAGTATCTCATAGCATAACATCAATTCGGGTCGATTCAACACAAATGTTCCTATAACATTGTGCCCTCAAAGTTGCTGGCATAGACATGCCCATGATCAGGAAAACAGAACCATCATGCAACACTTGAGCTAGTCTTAGAGGCCAGACTAGGAATACATTTTATCGTTTATTATTCCACACGTGCATATGAGTCTTCCTCCGAGCCTCGTTTTCTTTGCAGACTCGAGAACCATAGCAGTTATAGCATGGAACATAAACCTAATTATGAACAGTGAGATAAATAATAGAATTTATTATTGCCTCTAGGGCATATCTCCTACAGACTCCCACTTGCACTAGAGTCAATAATCTAGTCAATGCTAATGCACTTTACACCTATGACACATTGGTGTAAATATGCTTCGCTTGTGGTATAGCCTGATGTCCAACGGATCTGACGACTTCAACTCCGTGTGTATCTTTGCATATCGTTCGCATTTTCACGCCTTCACAAAATTCATATTTTGTGTGGATTTCGCTTTGTATGTATGCGAATCACAGGTCGAACCTGGATTCCTCAGACTGAGTTATGGAGCAACTACCTCAGTAGTGTCCCATTGACAAAAGCCATCTTGGAACCATACTAAGTTCATGAATGAACTATATGATTCAACATCTTCTTTGTCGCTTCAAAAACGGCAACATACTTCGCCTCTGTTATAGAATTCGCCACAGTAACTTGTTTGGAACATTTTCCAACAAACTGTGCCACCACATTGTGTGCAACACAAAAACCCTTAATTTAAATCAAAAATCGCATGGAGCATTGATGAAGACTGTATCGATGTAATTACTTACAACGAGTACTTCATAATCTCTGCTTGCGAGAAAACATGTCATCAGTACTACTCTGGTACTAAATGACATCTTTCACTGTTGTCCTATGATCAGTCCTTTTGATCATTTTGGTATCCATACTCACAACACCTTTTGAGTATTGGACATATCTGGTTGTTTTTACATACCATGGAATACATGATTAATCCAAACACGAGGTGTGTGGAATCCCCATCATGTCTTTTACTCATCAGTGTTTTGGGACACCGAGTCTTGTAGAAACTCTTTCCATGTGACTTCGGCAAGAATCACTCCTTGGCGTTTTAAATGCTAAACCGTTTTAGCATCTTGTCAATATGTATTCATGGCTTAGCCCCATTAGGTAAATCTATCTCCATAGATCATCATGCCTAATATTGAGGCTATTTAGCCCAAGCACTTCATCGAAAAACTATTTTCAAACGAAGTCCTAATTCGTGTCAAGAAATTTATTTCCAATTACCAATGTGTCAAGCACACAAGGTTTTTAGAAATATTATTGCGCTCCCACTTACTTTCTTGAATTACAAGCAACTTCGTTACCCATTGATGAAGTCAAAACACCTTTTGACCATTTCATCAAAACACGAAGATTCCAACTCCTTTTTGCTCTCTTCTGTCCATCGCTGGAACTCTGAAGTTTGCACACTTACTAGCATCCTTTGGATCGACAAATTACTTTGGACTGTATCACATATAAGTCCTAGGTTTCATTTCCATCAGATGGAAATCCTTTTGTCATCCATGTTTCATATCTGAAGATTGAAATATTTATTAATTGCTAGTTCAACCCGAACCGACTTTAAGCATCGCTACGGTGAGACAATCTCATCGTAGTCAACTCCTTGAACTTGTTTATTGCAACAAGTCGAGCTTTATGGATAAAACATTTTATCCGTATCAGTTTTAAGTTCCATAAATATTCGTCAGACTCTAAGTCTTCCGAAAGGTGTATCAAGGTTTTAATCTTGAATCACTTATATGGAAACTAACTCGGGTTGTATTGGCATTCAGCCAATTCCGGAGTCAGGGCCCATCAACGCTTCCTTGTGTATCGTAGGTATATTGTTGTCTAACAACAATATCTCGTCTGCGCACCTGAGAGGTTTGCACGAGCCTTGCCTACGTGGTTCAGCTGCAAGTTCGACCAAAGTCCATACATTTTATTGTAGAGACTTCCGTATCAGTCGCAGTAGGAAACTCTGGAATTACTTCCAAGGTTCCTTTCCTTTGACCTGATGACGAAGATACTGTTATCTCGTCGAGTTTGCACTATTCTCCCACTCACCTTTTTGAAAGAACCATTCTCTTTAAAAGCATACCGTTTCATGGCAAAACTATTTGCCTCGGTATTGTGAGGGAGGAATACCCAATTGCTTGGGATAACCTACAAAGTAGCACTTGTCTGATTTGGAATAGGTTTGTAACCTGTTACACAAGCCCCATATTCCAAATGTTAAGAAAAGTTACAACATGGTTGGGCGTACCATACCATGGTGTCATTTCAACAGACCCGATGGAGCTCTTTTCAGTGTAAAAGCCGCAGTCTCTAAAGCATCACTCTTTAAAAGGGATAATGGCAAATTTATTTATGTCATCTTTGATCTCACCATGTCATAAATGGTTTGATTACATCTTCACAGACTTTTCACTTTGCAGTGGTGTTCCGGGAAGTGTAAGTTATGAAACAGCTTTCACAACTCATCAGACATTCGCTAAACTTGTAACTCAAATATTCCTTTCTGCAATCGAATTGTAGAAACATAATTTTCTTGTTACAATAACTTCTACTTCATTTTTGAAAACCTTTCGAATGATTTCAAAAGATCCAGACTTACGTCTCATCAAGTAAATATCCATATATCTACTTGAGTCATTTCTGAAGATAGATAAATCCACTACTAACAACATTTATCGGACTACACACATCAAATGTATGATCACCAATAAGTTTGTTACTCGTTCCTTATGGCCTGTGAACGGTATTCAGTCACTTCACTTTTCGGAGGAAAGTTGCAAGTGTCAGATGATTCAAAATCAAACGACTTCAAAATCCATCATAATGGAATTTTCCATGCGGGTTTCTCCAATGTGACCAAATGTAGTGCCACACTTGTGTGGTATTCTTTTAGTCTTGCGACATTTAGCGTCAGTGTTATGGATGTATCATATTACCATCAATATTCATAACATACATCCCATCTTGGATGGAAGCATGGCCCTTCATGTTATTCATAATACTAAACAACAATTGTTGTTCTTATGAACAACTCCTTTGCAACAAACATTGTGCAATGGGCTAGAGTGTATGAAACTCTAAAATGAATTGTGAAAGTAAACACAGAGGTAATATATTATTATCAACATTCATAACATACATCTCATTCATAATGAAAGTATGGCCCTTATGTTGTTCATAACACCGAACATCAGAAGTTCTCTTATGAACAACCTTCTTGCAAGATACCTTATGCAATGGGCTAGAGTGTGTAAAAACTCTAAATGAATTATGAAAATTAATACAGATGGTAATACACCGATGGAAGGTATAGTAACATTTACTATGTTCCCTGTGTATACCTAAACCTCATTCCTGGCTAGTCTCTTAGGCCATAGTAGTTCTTACATCGAGTTGCATCAGAATGCAATCGAGCGGGTATCTTTGTGATTAACTCACAATACCCAAGAATTAGTGATTAACAGTTTAATCATAATTCCCAAGAACTATATCTTTGACCAGCCATCTATACATCAAAAACTTGTATGACATTCATACACGAGCTGGATATTCCAGTCTTCTTTCTATTTGCCTTTATACTTCTAACAGTTTAACTTTTAGTATTTCTCCTACTTCCAGAAAAAACATCCAACTTCATCATATGAAAGGCTTTCTTCTGGATCCCTCTCTTATCAGTCAAATGCCTAGTAAACACTTTTACTAACAGTTTGCAAAACAAACATTGCTTTGGATATCACATATCTGTTAGCCTTTGTTTGTGTCTGAAAATGATTTTCAGATTCCATGAATATCATATAACTATCCAAACTTTCGAAGTTCGGGTCTCATGGAAGCAAACATATTGCACTTGACTGAAAACAGAATTCTAGCTTTTGGATCGAAGGACGAGAGTCACATGATCCATAGCATTAGCGGGAGAATACCGAAAGTATGCGATAGGACAAAGTCCTTCTCGGCACTCTTGAGGACAATCCTCACATTACGTTACCAACCGTAAAGTTTTAACCAGATATTTAACAGCTATTCAATTTTAATAGGGAAGGTGGAAACGCGAGCCATTATTCTACAACTATTATGCAAACCACACTTAGACAGTGTTCAAAATTAATTGCACTGAGAATTAAACAAGTTAATTCTACAGTGCGCTCCCACTCAAATCAATATCTCTCATAATTGATTATGAGTGATTCAAGATCCACATTTCAATTCAACGCCATTGATGTTAGTCACCACTGATGACGAAAATCTCAATTGGTGGGCAAACATGCCGATCACATCTCTATGTGACTCTTGTTCATCTTTCGATGCTTGTGTTCCGAGCTCATGACTTTCATGCCTGAACGTCAAGACAACCAAGTGATCTCGCTGCGAGGTCTGACCTCACCCGCCTCACACCCGTACAATCGTTCGTACCCATGTAGATCATGGCGCACCCCGAAAGGAAAGATGCCGTGACGGTGCTACACTTGGGAGAACACTAACTACTTGATATTTTTGTGAGAGATCACCCTAAAAAAAAGCGACTACGGCGCAATCAAGAAGGGTGCATCAAAGGGATAAACATCTCAGGCAATTCATAATTAGCATGATATGGTATAGCCCTTTCTGACGGAGAAGTCTTTCATTTCTTCGTCTTCGGCACTCGCGTCGGTGTTCACCTTCGCGAAGATTGCCACCACCTTGTCAATGCACCAGATAATATTGCTATCTCTATAGCTAATAAAATAATGCATTACACAAGGTTGACACGCAGGTCATTTAAAGTGCAATCATATGGCTCCAGCCATCATGCCGAATCATGACACGCAGGTCATGTTAATTGATTTACATTATATAGCCATCTCATACATAATCAAATTATTATGAGCACTGCTATACCACATCATATGCACATGCAAACCCTCCTGCAAAACCAAGTTAGACGCCTCTAATCGGTTCATGCAAAAGTTTATCTTACGTGGCTTCTAAGGTTTCGAAACAAACCGAAGCTACCAACGTCCATCATCAAGTATGATAATTCAAGTTGCTAGATTAACTTTCCAGGGTGTATGAAACACGAGATAATAAAATCTCGAGCCCCATACTAAACTTCGTCATACGCATGACCCCCGTGCAGATCATATCTTCATTGCCCTTTCGTCTGCGAAACATCCATCTTTCTTTGACTAAAGTGGAACCCAAAGAACTGTTAGCACTTCGTTGATCTGTCAATCAGCATACTCAGGAGCAGCATGAAAGGATCGCGGATTGCCAGAACTTTGTCAGATTCCACAATGCTGTCAAGATCAGGACTACGCAAATTTAAGGGAAGCAACAAGAACATCGGGTAACAGATTTCATCTGCTATCCGCACAAATAATTTTCAGTAATAGATCTTATCTACTACCTAATTATATTGTGCAACACCCATACATCTCCATGTATTCTAGATCGCAACCTGCATCTACGCATAGCACGGCTCTGATACCACTGAAGGGTGACGCAGCAGAAAACAAAAAATTTCCGACCTACGCACCAGCCCAGGACCACTATGAAGACTGCATACAAGGTTTTGATCATTTTCGTTACCGACTCGTAGCGCAGCGGAAGTAGAGTCGATGACGATCGTCGGTGCAGACCCCCGCAGCTAGGATTTACAACCTCCCAACCGCGAGGATGTATACCCTCATCTGCTCCTCGGACAGCCCTCCGGGAGACGGTCGAACAGTCCCCCGGACGGTGTCGCGGACAGCCCTCCGGGAGGACCTTCGAAACTCGAACGGTCACTCGGACAGCCCTTCGGGAGGACTCACAGAACTCGGACCGTCACTTGGACAGCCCTTCGGGAGGCACTCACGAACAGCCCCTCAGGGCACTAAGATCGAAACTACGACCTCTCTACAGAGTTGCACACATACGGTGTCATCTATCCGGCAGGGCTTCGCCGTCCAGAACTAGTTCCCACCGGAACCCAGACAGCCTTTCGGCTCTACGAAACTATTTCGTGGGAGGGAGAGAGAAGCCAGATCATTGCAATGGCATGTATGTGAGCAAGGGATGAAGGGATGGCAGCCCCCATCTCCTCCTTTTATAGGAAACCCAAGGGGTAGGGTGGTTTTACTAGAAAACCCAAAAAGCACATGGATGAAGTCCTTCCACAAGGACCCATGTGTGAAACCAAGACACAAGAGGGGGCTCCAAGGAGGAGTCCCCCATGTGGCCGGCCACACCAAGGAGGGGCCCCCCCAAGGGAGCCTCATCCATCCATGTCACACCCCCAAGATCTTTTAAGCAAAAGCCTAAAAGAATGGCTTTCCAAAAAGCAACCATAAAGCTGATTTTCACTATTCACGACGACATTTTTCAGCATCTGATCGAACTGAAAAAATTCATGTGGGCTTAGAACATTTCCAGTACCCACCATAATTATTTTCAACGCGTTCTGGAACAATTCCAGTTTAGTGATTTTCATCTGCGAAAAGCATCTGAAGCGGTTCCGGCAGCTCCAAAACATTTCCGGTTTTCATCTCCGAAAATTCCAGAAAGTTTCCAGAACGATTCTGGCATCCTCCAAGAATTATCGGGCATGTGCCAAAACCAATTTGACTTTATGGTATCCTCTGAAACAACTTTTCAGTTTCACCGGAACTCATCCGGTGACCTCTCTCGTCAGAACTTTTCTGACGTTTCCGAAAAACCTTTTCCGGAAACTTTCTCTCAGACTCCCTGTCTAGTATTCAGCAGATAGATGACCCTTAAGCGTGTGACCCTATAGGTTCGGTGAAGTATAGACATGACACGGAACCTCTTCCGATCAATGATCAACACCGGAGCCATGGACACCCATATTGACCCCCTATACCCACACGAATGAATATTCGAGTGAACCTCCAGTTGCCGTGAGCTATTCCTTTTGCTTCATGATATGTCACAAACACCCGAGGTGAGATTTATTGCATCCCCGTGGGCAAACACTTTGTCCACTATGCAAGTTACCTCGTTACCAGTTTTGTTCTCTTTTCTCGTTTTCGTGTTCCGGCATCCCAGTGATCAAATCACCCTGTGTCTGGCCAGACGATGATGGATACCGTTACACCGAGAGGGCCCGAGTATATCTCTCCATCGTCGGAGGAGCAAATCCCAATCTTGAGCTATCTCGTTACTTGCCATACTTTTCCATGAACCCGTAAGCCGCCGTAATAGCCACCCATTTACGGATGACGTTTAACAAACCCCAAAGTTCATGAATCAAGCATGAAGGAACTCGATACTCTCATGGTCTAAGGAATTATGCAAACAATAACTTCCTGTGTTATTAACCATTAACTTGTGACGAAAGTATCTCATAGCATAACATCAATTCGGGTCGATTCAACACAAATGTTCCTATAACATTGTGCCCTCAAAGTTGCTGGCATAGACATGCCCATGATCAGGAAAACAGAACCATCATGCAACACTTGAGCTAGTCTTAGAGGCCAGACTAGGAATATATTTTATCGTTTATTATTCCACACGTGCATATGAGTCTTCCTCCGAGCCTCGTTTTCTTTCCAGACTCGAGAACCATAGCAGTTATAGCATGGAACATAAACCTAATTATGAACAGTGAGATAAATAATAGAATTTATTATTGCCTCTAGGGCATATCTCCTACATCAATGTCGTTGCCGGGTTGCTTAGGGCCTTGGATGAGAACAGGCATCATAATGAACTTCCGCTTCATGCACATCCAAGGAGGAAGGTTATACATACATAGAGTCACGGGCCAGGTGCTGTGATTGCTGCTATGCTCCCCGAAAGGATTAATGCCATCCGTGCTTAAAGCAAACCATACATTCCTTGGGTCCTTTGCAAACTCCTCCCAGTACTTTCTCTCGATTTTTCTCCACTGCGACTCGTCAGCGGGTGCTCTCAACTTCTCGTCTTTCTTACGGTCCTCATTGTGCCATCGCATAAACTTGGCATGCTCTCCGTTTCTGAACAAACGTTTCAACCGTGGTATTATAGGAGCATACCACATCACCTTTGCAGGAACCCTCTTCCTGGCGGGCTCGCCGTCAACATCACCAGGGTCATCTCGTCTCATCTTATACCGCAATGCACCGCATACCGGGCATGCGTTCAGATCCTTGTATGCACCGTGGTAGAGGATGTAGTCATTAGGGCATGCATGTATCTTCTGCACCTTCAATCCTAGAGGGCATACGACCTTCTTTGCTGCGTATGTGCTGTCGGGCAATTCGTTATCCTTCGGAAGCTTCTTCTTCAATATTTTCAGTAGCTTCTCAAATCCTTTGTCTGCCACAGCATTCTCTGCCTTCCACTGCAGCAATTCATGTACGGTACCGAGCTTTGTGTTGCCATCTTCGCAATTGGGGTACAACCCTTTTTTTGTGATCCTCTAACATGCGATCGAACTTCAGCTTCTCCTTTTGACTTTCGCATTGCGTCCTTGCATCGAAAATGACCCGGCGTAGATCATCATCTGGTTCCTCTTGATCTTCAGTAGCTTCACCCGTTGCAGCATCATTGGGCACATCGTCTGGTTCCTCTTGATCTTCACCAGCTCCCCCCATTGCAGCATCACCGTATTCAGGGGGCACATAGTTTTCATCGTACTCTTCTTCTTCGCCGTCTTCCATCATAACCCCTATTTCTCCGTGCCTCGTTCAAACATTATAGTGTGGCATGAAACCCTTGTAAAGCAGGTGGGAGTGAAGGATTTTCCGGTTAGAGTAAGACATCGTATTCCCACATTTAGTGCATGGACAACACATAAAACCATTCTGCTTGTTTGCCTCAGCTGCATTTAGAAACTCATGCACGCCCTTAATGTACTCGGAGGTGTGTCTGTCACCGTACATCCATTGCCGTTTCATCTGCCTGCATTATATATAATTAAGTGTGTCAAAAACCATTACAGAACATCATAAATAGATAATTAAGTGACCAAATTAATAGAAGTTCATCAACACATTAAAACCAAAGTACATACATAGTTCTCATCTAACAACATATAGCTCTCCATACAAATCGAAACTATGTAAAACATTTCAATGCGAAAACAAATGCGATCATAATCGCAACCAAGGTAACAATTGATCCAACGGCATAATGATACCAAGCCTCGGTATGAATGGCATATTTTCTAATCTTTCTAATCTTCAACCGCATTGCATCCATCTTGATTTTGTGATCATCGACGACATCCGCAACATGCAACTCCAATATCATCTTCTCGTCCTCAATTTTTTTTATTTTTTCCTTCAAGAAATTGTTTTCTTCTTCACCTAATTTTAACCTCTCGCCAATAGGGTCCATCTTGATCTTGTGATCATCGACGACTTCCGCAACATGCAACTCCAATTCCATCTTCTCCTCCTCCATTTTTCCAATTTTTTCTTTAAGGAAATGTTTTCCTCTTCAACTAAATTTAACCTCTCCACAAGAGGGTCGTTTGGAATTTCCGGTTCAACTACCTCCTAGACATATAAAAACATCTATGCATGTCAGGTTGGTCGGCATAATTGTCATAAACACTAAAACAAATAGTTATAAATTAAAGATAATATACCACATCCGAATCATAGACAGGACGAGGGCCCACGTGGGCGGATATCAAAACCATCGCACTATATAATAACAAGCAATAATAAACGTAAGAAAATTAGACAAATATCTATCTAAAGCAATAATAACAAGCAATAATAAAAGTAAGAAAAGCATGGACATAACAAGAGGCTCACCACGGTGGTGCCGGTGACGAGATCGACAGGGGCGATCGACGGCGGCGAAGACGGGGACGGGACGTGACGGACCGCGAAACCTAGACAAATCTCGGAGAAAATAGAGCTTCGAGAGGAGAAATGCTTAACTAGTGTGGATCGGGCATTCCATCGAACACGTTGTGTGCATAGGAGGTGAGCTAGAGCACCACCAAGCCCTCTCCCCCTCGGCCAGAAAAAACAAGAGCAGTGTGCTCTGCTCTTGCGCGAGGGGGTATATATAGGCACCTCATTGGTCCCGGTTGGTGATATGAACCGTGACTAAAGGTGAGCCTTTGGTCCCGGTTCAAGTCACCAACCGGGACCAATGGTGGTGGGCCAGGAGCAAGACCCATTGGTCCCGGTTCGTCGCACCAACCGGGACCAAAACGTCCAGACGAACCGGGACCAATGGCCCACGTGGCCCGGCCGGCCCCCTGGGCTCACGAACCGGGTCCGATGCCCCCATTGGTCCCGGTTATTGATTGAACCGGGACTAATGGGTTGGGCAGGCCTGGACCAAAGCCCTGTTTTCTACTAGTGAATCTCTGTTAGACGAGCGAGGTGGGACTAAAAAAGCGTTGTAGAACGAAGTGAGTAGAACCCTTTTATACTGGTTTGTGGCACGAACCGGTACTAAAGGTTCTGATGGGCCCCCTGCCTAACCACAACCTGCAACAGCCTCTTTAGTATCGGTTCGTGCCAAGAACCGGTACTAAATGTTCACCACGAACCGGTATCAATGATCGCCGCCGGCCTAGCCTCTGGAACCGGCACTAATGGTCCCATTAGTGCCGGTTCAGTTGCAAACCGGGACTAATGAGCTCTACATTTGACCCTTTTTCTACTAGTGAGAGGGGTTATTGTAGCATGCGGTGGATCGCTGCCTGAGTCGTCTATGGAGGAAGGAAGATGGCGGTCGGTTTGTTTCCTCTAGTCCAAATCTACTCTAGAAATGGCGTACAACTATCGTATTTGGCTATTCCCAAGCAATGAAAAAAAACTTTGCAAGAGAAGAGCACACAATTTGAGTTCCACACCTTTCTTTCCCCTCTAGCAACACGACTAGGGCAAAACCTTCCTACCCTCGATCTTTGCTGACAAGCACATGGATTCGACTCCCTATGCCTGCCGCTCCGGCGACCAATAGGGGGGGGGGGTCTGGTGCCTCGGCTTCTGTTAGTACATAAGTTAGGGTTTATTCCTTATAGGGATGGTTCTCAGATGGATGGTGGCTCTTCTTCTACAAGTCAGTCTTACGGGCTCTGATCCTCGTCAAGTTTATCCATCGGGACAAACTAGATGGAGTTCAATCGTATAGTTATGCCAGCTCCTAGGGGCACAAGGTTAGGGTTTCTCATTGTGTGTACGTGCATCAAGCAGATCAATTCAAGGGATCAATGAGGACGAATGCGGCTCGAGAGTGATGGTCCTTAAGGGCACGTGCACGAAGACTTCTTGACTGCAATTGACAAAAGGCCATGTCGGCTCCAGCATAGGAGGGGTGATCGTGTTATTTTTATTATGTTTAGGGTGCTTTGTACTTCTAGTGAAATTGTATAGCAGATATGTGCCATTAAAAAAAAGGAGAATAACAATCTAACTGAAGCACAATCAGAGGGATGGTGTTCGATGTGAAATCCACTCAATGCACGTGTAAGAGTAACCTGTTTTTTGTTTTTTTAGAGTGTACATATTATTGCTCAAAAAAGAACTAAGGGTGTAAGAAGCATTTGTGATAAAAGAATGAAACTTAGGACGCTTTTTCTTGCGGGGTGAATTATAATATAATAACGTTGTTTGATCAACAAGCTAATTTTGTCTGATATACTAATTTGCTAAATAGTTTTTGTATGTGCTCATAACTATTGTTTTAGTGGTTTATATAATAAAGTTTAGCAATCATGCAAAAAAGCTTAAAGAGTGCCGACACCTATCTTCTCATTTCATAGTCCGGAGATGGCTTGGCCCTGAGTTGGATGCAAACAAATTATGATAAATAGCCACCAGCTTGCAACACGACATTCTGAAATAATAGATGCACAAACTAGGTAAGATTAAAGTTTTAAATAATCGGGCTATGTAAATAGTGGCAGAAGCATTACAGTGCTAAATTACGCGCTATAGCACGGTAACAACACTAAATTGCTTAGCCCGATGCTACTCTAAATACTATATATAGCATCGATATAATTGGAAATTGCCTTTGGATGCTGATCTCCATAGAGGCCTTCAAATGCAAAATTCAAAATTTATGAAAATTCATTTTTTTTACATTACAAAAAGTTAATAAGGAAAATACAGACATACATGAAGGCAATGCATAAATGTGTAAATTTTTGGAACGAAATATGTAGAAATGATGGATGTGCAAAAAAAAAAATCTGGTGCTTTTTAACACATGATACTATTCACCTCACAAATCATAATTTTTTTTTGTACAAGTCACATTTTAATGTACTAGTTCATATTGAAATTTTACACACATACACCTCACATCCTTTTTTTACTTGTAGAAAAAATTCAGATTTTTTTGAAACCAATTTTTTTTTATTTTTTACTTTTTATAATAAAAATTTGGTCTGAAGGCCGAGATCCAAAACACCATTCTCCGAGATAACACGCTATTTAAAACTATGTAGCTACCTCAAAAAACAATCAATAAGTAAGAACAGGGAGGTATGAAAACAAGAAAACTAACAACAGACGCTCCATAAAAATGCTTTAAGCCCCTTTCCGAAAGAAAAAAAAAATGCTTTAATAAGAATATCATATGGTTTCCTATATTGGTTACATGTCCTCGATCAAGATTTAAAAGGAACCGTTTCGCAGAATCTTCTTGGCTAGATTACCGGATTGGTGAACTAAATTTCTGAAACGAACATAGATTACATGTCTCTTCAAGGGTTGCTGCTGTGCTTCTGCGCGTCTGCCTTTCCGTCTCCGTCTCCGAGGCCAAGCAGGCGCCGCGCGGCGGTGAGCCCAGCGGCGGCCTCCTTCAAGGCACGCCCTGTGAGCCAGCGGCCGTGCTCCGCCGCCGTGGCTATACCCACGGACACCAACGCCGATGCCGTGGACTTGAGGTCCATCGTCGTGGTCCCGGCCTGCTCCATGATGTCGCCGTCCTCCTCGGCGGCAGCATCGTAGAACTCGTCGTCGCAGAAGTCGTCTTCTTCCACGCCAGCGCCGTCGCCGTCGCCAACAGGAGGAGCGTCCCCGCCGACGTCCCGGCCATCCTTTGTTGTTGGTGTAGCCACCAGAGGCGCCTCTTTTTGCTGCTCGTCCCCGCCATCCTTTGCGGTGGGCGTAGCCACCACAGGCGCCTCTTTTTGTTGCTCGTCCCGGCCATCCTTTGTGGTCGGCGTAGCCGCCACAGGGGCCTCTTTTTGCTGCTCGTCCCCGCCATCCTTTGCCGTCGGCGTAGCCACCACAGGCGTCTCCTTTTGCTGCTCGTCCCCGCCATCCTTTGTCGTCGGCGTAGTCACCACAGGTGCCTCGTTTTGCTGCTCGTCCCCGCCATCCTTTGCCGTCGGCGTAGCCACCACAGACGCCTCGTTTCGCTGCTCGGCGGCCATGGCAGCCATAATAGTGTCGAACAGGTCGGGCTGCCCGCCGTGCTTTGTCGTCGGCGTAGCCACCACAGGCGCCTCCTTTTGCTGCTCGTCCCCGCCATCCTTTGCCATCGGCGTAGCCACCGCAGGCGCCTCGTTTCGCTGCTCGGCAGCCATGGCTGCCGCAATAGCGTCTAACAGGTCGGGCGGCGCATCGTCGTCGTCAGCAGTCGTCACCATAGGCACGATCGTGTAGCCATGGCCGGTGGACTCGATCACGGTTTCCGGGCCTGGTGGAGGAAACAGCTTGCGCTTGTAGTCCTCGCCGTAGTCGTCATAGACATAGGCGTCCAGATCGAGGCTCGCTGCCACGCCGCTCACCGCCGGAGGGTGCGCGTCTTGCTTGCCGTCGTCGAAACCGTACCCGTACCAGGGCACCGGGGGAGGGGGTTCATAATCCTTGCCGTCGTCATACTCGTCGTCGTACCCGCACGCCACCGTGCCGCCGAAGCAGCGCACTGCCTGCGGGCGCGCGGCAGCCGGCTGGGCCATCATGTCATAGACGTTCAGATTGGGCCACGCTGCCACGCCGCTCACCGGCGGAGGGGGTGCGTAACCCTTGCCGTCGTGGTACTCGTACCCATCGTGCACGTACTGATCACGCCTCGCCACCACGCCGGTCACCGGCGGAGAGGGCACGTATTCCTTGGCATGGCCGTGGTCGTCGTCGTCGTACACCACCGGGCGGTCGTACCAGTCAACCAGCGGAGGGGGTTCGTAATCCTTGCCGTCGTCGTCATCGTACACCACCGTGCCGCCGTAGCAGCGCACCGCCCGCTGGCCCGTCGGAGTCATCATGTCACCGACCTGCTCCGAAGACGTACGCTGGTCCTTGTTCCTCACGTACGGTGGTCGTGGGCGAGAGCTCTCGATGCTTGAGCTGCGGCGGGTACGACGGCCTTTATATCCAGAGTCCCTCCCACGCGATGCTGCAAGCAGAGTAGGGATAGGATCCCAATTCATACACGCGTACGGCAGAGGAGGTTAAAAAAAGAGGATACCGAGTATAATTCGGTTATGACCGTAAGCGATTCCCTTGTGTTAGTTTGAGTTTTGCTCGTTTCGAAAAAAGATAGAAAAACAAAGTTGTTTGAGTTTGCTGGGTGATGTGGCATCTTTTGGTTGGTTATTTGCGGTGCTGACAGCGAAAATCAGGGGATTAGTGAGCGATTAGGACGTATTTTCTCCGTAACCTAGAACCCGTGAGGGGCTGCACGTAGATACTGAAACGCTTTTTTTGGACGGACGGATTTTAGCGCGCGCGTCCACCCGGTCGACCGAACGCCAGGTGTCTCATCTCGCGGCGCTCCCTGTGTCCACCGCTCTTGTGATATTTATCTTTACTAGTAATACTAGTAAATATGTCTGTGCGTTGCAATATGAGAAATAATGTTTATTTTCATGTCTCTAACACAAGTACCTATGCATCATCGCAATGATAGAACATTAGTGATGCTACCAAGCTTCGTCATTACGACAACCGTACGATGAAGTAGGAGCACAGATGGGAGCATAGGAGCAGGCAAGCCGGATCCTATTGTCTCACCCTTAACTCACATTTTCAGGCACCCACATTTGCTTCGTCGCCTCATTCCCGTAGCCCACGCAAAATAATGTGATGAATGAGAAAGACTGTATTTTTTTTTTGACAAAACCTATGCTTATATACAAATACTGGATTACTTAGCAAAGTCATTTGCATACACACCATACTGCCCACCCAGGTTTTAGAAATACCCGACACTCCAGTGAGGGAAGCAAGATCATGAGCTACACAATTGCTGCTCTCTCAACTTTGAAGCACACACATGAACCACACACACTCTTAATCATCCAAGACTCAGCAAAGATCATACATGAGGCCGACAAATCCTGATGGCTAGAGTTGACGGCATTGATAACTACTCCCTCCGTAAATTAATATAAGAGCATTTAGATTACTAAAATAGTGATCTAAATGCTCCTATATTAGTTTACAGAGGGAGTACAATATTTCTACAACATTGGGAGAGGCTGCATTTTAGACCCTCCAAGAAAGCTGCAGCTTGAGCTTCCTCCGTGCTGTTTCATATATTCTGTAAAACAATGCAGTCTTTCTCATTCATCACAAGAGATACAGAGGGAGTACATATATCGGCCGTAACCAGCCCCGTACGTGGGGATCGTGGAACGGCTCCACTCTCACCTCTAACAGTGCATCAGTAAGCCTACAGCCTCTCCTATCTAATCCATCTCAATGAAATTAACTAGATCATGATAGCGTGCGTTGCTGCGCCCGTTCAGTTTTCAAAATAATGATAGAATATTGTATAAATATTTCAAAACATAGAGTAATATTTTTACCTAATATTATAAAAATCCTAGTCTAAAAATGTAATATTTTTGTTTTCTTTCATAGACATATATAGGAAATGATAATTTTGACAAAAGGATAGCATTTCTTATGACATAGTAATACATAAAATATTTAGGTAAAGGAAATTATAATAATGATTTTGTAGACATATATAATGAGTGACAATTTTCAGGAAATGATTTTTTGAGATCCCTCTTTACATCTCCTATCAGGTAGTTTATAAAATGATGGTACAACTTATATAATGAGTGCTATTGAAAATTGATTTACTTATGTTGACACTTTTCTTGCCATCAAACTGTTAAGGACTTAAAACCTCGGTGGTTTCTGATTTTTTATGGTTCTTAAACAAGAGGTTCAGTGTTAGTGGGGCTATTGCAAACCAGACCCTTAGTTACTCAAAACTTTCACTTTCACTTTCTGAGAGTAAGATAAAAAGCATATTTGTTCACACAATATGAGACTTCCTGTCACAGGTGTTGGAAATATGAGCAAATTACTACGATATTTAATCAGAATAAACAGAAGGTAAATCATGACAGCAAAAGCAGATATTAAACTAATCATGCGAACTAGCATATTAGATGAACAAATCACATCTAGGGAACATACTAGAGACATGAATTCTACCACGATCTCGAACAAGAAGGACAACATCACATACCGTGCAACGGGAGCAGCATCCCGACATTGAGGTTGTCACCCATGTCGTTGAGGAAGAGGTTGCCGAGGTCGGGGAAGAAGTCGTCGTTGGCAAAGTCGTTGCTGTGAGCAATCGTGCGAGTGCGCTCCCCAAAAACCTGATCGCCCCTGTCCCCGTACAGGATCACAAGAGGCGGGGTTCCGGAGGCCTGCTGTCCCTTCTCGCGGTGCGCGCCGGAAGGAGGGATGGAGAAGACTTGCGTGGCGGCGCAATGATCTGGATCGGTGGTGCAAAACCATATGTTGTAGCGGCGGCTAGGTTAGACGTCTGCCTGGCTATATAATGCGGACCGGGTAGGTCGTGGAGAAATCCCCACGTCCAAGTAACAGCCCCACGATCCAAAAGGATCGGAAACGGCTGAGCAATTAACGCGTCTGTTAATTACGATTTATTAATTATTCCCGAGCAGCAAAAATATAGACAACGTGCATAACTCTTTCCTTGGCTCGGCTCATGATGGCTTCTCGCCCCTCGTTGGTTACCCCAAGTGGAAGGTTTGAGATGCAGTGTAGCGGTAGTTTTCCCTTGGCAAAGATACCAAGGATCGAATTCCCCTGAGACTCCAAGGTTCAACAAGAAGGTGTCAACTGCTAGCGGCGCAACTAGCGATCGACCGGACCTGCACACAATACAAATAACTTTGCTCCCAACGAGTACAGAGAGGTTGTCAATCCCTCCGGCCTTGTCGTTTACAAAGGATCAAACGCAAGAGATAATAGTGATAGGTATGATTGCAACTAGTAAGTAAGAACTTAAAGTAAATAGCGGATGTGATCAGTGATGGTAATATGGACCGGGGTCCCATGATGTTCACTAGTGATGTCTCTCTCCCAAAAGACGATAAAACAGCTAAGCGAGGTAAACAAATTACAGCCGGGCAATTGACAGGATTATGTGCGCAAACCAATGCTAACTATGCTACAAAGAAAGGTAGAGGCTCAAAAGCATGGGCGGTACGCCAAGGTAAGTAGACCGAAATCCATCTGCATCTACTACTAATCATCCACCTTGAGATATCTATCCAGAACATCTCGCTGGTATTAAGTTGCGAGTCCCACCCATAGTGTAAACTCAAAGCAACAGACAACTGCATTAAAATAACTTTGCGTAAAGTAAACAATCCTTGCACCCGCGAGTACAAGCACCGTTGTTTTCCCCCTTGTGGCAACAACACATCCCCTAGACTCATGTTTCTGTCACTCAAGCTAGTCATCGAGGGGCATGAACCCACAATCAAGCATAACGTTCCCTCTTGGAGTTACTACCTACTACTTGGCCAAAGCAATAAACAACAACGGAGAACATGCAAGAATTACTCAAGAACATAAATATAAAAGAGGTAAATCAAATATATTACTCACACACAATCTGAACATAATCTCATAATCCATCGGATCCCAGCAAACTCATCATAGCAACAGCATAAGGATTACATATGTGCCTCGATCATGTAGGGCAGCTCACGAGGTCTAATCGGTGAAGAACAAAAAGGGGAGGAGAACATCACATAGCTACTGGTCATGGACCCATGGTCCAAGGGAGACTACTCACAACTCATCCGAGAGGCGTCCATGGTGGTGGAGAGGCTCCCGGTGGTGATCCTCCCCTCCGGCAGGGTGCCGGGAAGAGTTCTCCTGGTGCTCCCGATCTTGGAAGCGCGGCGGCGGCGGAACAGAGATGAGATCGCGAAAAAGGGTTCCGTCCTCGAGGGTTTCAGGACGCGGTGTAAATATATGCCAAAGGGGGGCATCAGCGGAGACCTGGGGGGCCCAGGCGCCCCCCGGCGCGGCCAGGAGGGGGGCCGCGCCTCCAGGGCGCCTGGAGCCCTGGTGGCCCCCCTCCGGCCCTACTTTGGCCGCATGGAAGCTTCTGGAACGCTGATTTTTTATATATTTTTCCCGGAATTTTTCTGGCAGTTTACGTAATGGGAAAACCTGAAATACAAAAGCAGCAGAAAACAGAAACTGGCACTGGGGTGCACTGAGTTAATAGGTTAGTCCAAATATGATCAAAAGTGTATGGAAGTGTATAAATATCATAGCAATATCACACAAAAGAGGCATGGAGCAAGCAGAAATTATAGATACGTTTTGGACGTATCAGCTCATTCCCGCAACCCGCGGCGCGACGCGTCGTGGCGTGGCGTGGCGTGGTGAGGCGAGCGAGGAGGAGGAGCGCGCGTGTAGGTCCCATCTTCTCATGCTCATACAAGTGGTAGAAGAGCTAACCTTATAAAGAGGTGCAACTCTCTATCAACTTTTGTGGTGGGACTAAACTTGAGTGCCACTCACTCCACTCACATGTGTGCATGAATGGGCTATGAGAATTTCAGAATTTTAGTTGGGCTTTGGGCCAAAGGCCTACTAGCAAAATTCCAATAATCCCCCACAAAGTCTCATTGGCACATCTCATCATTTAGTTCCAAAACATTGTTTATATACCGGTTTTTAGTGGAGACTGTAAAGTTGAACTTCCACTCAGAGATTTATGCTACACTAGATCACAACTTGAATAGTGGACTATGCCTTGAACTACAAGTTTTCTATGAGACTAGTTTCACACAAATTCTTGACCGATACTGGGCTGCCGCAAGGCTTCCCCGCCGGTGGGGCGTATACATCATACTCCAGGGCATTTCATGAATTTATTAGAGAACACCCAATTCTCATGGACTGCGACGTTAACAATCAAATTCATATAGGTGTGTTCCTCAGGAGATGCTCTGCAGGGCAACATCTCTGCTTACCCGAATAAGCCACTTGGAACACATTAAGATAAGTATCAACCTGCCATGCAGATCAGGATAGTATTGCATCTTCACGGAGTGGCATAACTAATACAAGAATACTCCCCTCCCAGCTGACCAACAGCTTGTCTCCCACTTCTACGTCACGGGATCTCCGATCACATAGAGTGGGTTACCACTGTGGACAACTCATGCGGTGGGTCTCAAACCCATCTCCATCGATGCATTATCTATCACATTACGTGATAAACCCTTTGTGAAGGGATCTGCCAAGTTTTTCGACGTTTGGATATAATCCAACGTAATAACTCCGGAGTTCTTCAATTTTCTAACAGATTTCAATCTCCTCTTCACATGCCTTGAGGACTTCATATTATCCTTAGAACTGTTTATCTTAACGATCACAGTATGTGTCGTGGAATTAACACGGCAGATGTCCGGTTTAACGGACTTAGTGATGGAACCATCGCACAGGTTAGCTTGAAGGGGTTAAAAGCACACAAAGGACACAGAGGGTTTATACTAGTTTGGCCCCTTCGATGAAGGTAAAAGCCTACGTCTAGTTTGGGTTGGTATTGCTTGGGCGTCGATGAACAGGGAGCAAATCGCTTGCCTGTGTCTCGACGGGTTGTTTCTTGTCCTTGAACCGTCGCCGGGTCGTCCCTTTATATAGAGGCGACGCCTGGTCCGGTTCACAGAGTCCCGAGGCCGGCTCATACTTCTGTCCGCCTCGGTCTCTGTTCTTTCTTCCTTGTCTCTCAAGTTACATGACGAGGCAGTTTACAAACCGTAACTCTGCACATGGGCCTTAAGCCTTCATGGGCTGTAACTTCTATTGGATATTTACAAGTATAAAACTAAACTACCATAATCCGGTTTACACTAGCCGGTTTATACCTGCTAGTAATATCCCTGACATTAGGCCCCAGAATGATTTGAACTTGTTCACATCAATCTTGTCAGTCTTGCATGATCTTCTCTTCTTGTGTCTTCTCATTTCTGTAAACCGGACCATGACGTCATCCTTGAAAATCACTTAATTTAACCGTGACATCACCTCCGCATTTAACGCGCGTAGCTGTCTATCACCTTTGTTTAAAGGCTATCCCGAGAATCGAGGCGACAGGGAATCTTTATCCAATCTTCTGCCTCCTCAAATCTCGCGCCTGCCGTTTCATCTCTGCCCCCTTATAAATACTGCTGCCTCTCCTCGTCGTCTCCTTCCGCTCATTCTTCTTCCATCGCCCGAGCTCAAACCTCCTCCGTCGTCCGTCAAGCTCTTCTTCGCCGGCCGCTGCATCAACCTGAGTGCGACCAGAGAAACTCCGCCGCCGCCTCTTGCTGTTCCAGGTACTTCATCTTCCTCACTGTAGATTCATAGCTTTAGGGTTCTTCTCGCGCCTCCGCCATTAAACCTCGGAGAAAGCTTCATCCGTTCGTCTTAGGCATCAAGCTCGAAATAGTTTCAGCCTTTAGATCTTGCCCTTAAATCTTGCCTCTGTCCCGCTGCCGTACGCTTAGATTTCGGCGTTTTAGATTCAATCTTTTAGATTTGTCCGCTCTGTACAGAATCCTTGCAGTTCTTCCTGTAATAGTCTTGCATTTGTTTTTCTTTTCTCTGGGTGCTCAGATCTGTTTCACTTTAGCTATCTGTAAAAAACTTGTTTCTTCACCCTTGTCGATCTGTAAAATATTCTCCGGTTTAACCAGTCATATGTCGCTTCTGTAATAATAAAATGACAAAACGCGACGGTTTAGCTCCTTCTCTCTTGTTATCATAAACCGGTAGTAATACGTTTTTCTGCTTACTGCCGGGTTAGTTATATCATTAGTCCCTTTGTCTAAGCCGTCGCGTGACCTTTGTCCATGTCTTCCGTTTTATGCCACGGTAATCAAATAACCCGGATTTTGTACTTCATCTTTTCAGTATTTTCATTCTGCTGCCATGGCTGCCAAACAGTTTGTTGCTTGCGATTGGGTCCCTTCCATCGTCACGGAAGAAGATTTAATTAACGCTGCTTCAGTTGGTACTCTGGGACCTCAGTTCGTTTTAAAATGGCGAGCCCCAGGAAATGAATGTCCCCCTACCCCCAGAGAAGGGGAGGTCATTGTCTTCTTTGACCACATGGCTCGAGGTTTCACTCCTCCTGGTTCAAAAATTTTCCGGGACGTGCTTGCCGCTTTCCAAATTCACCCTCAGGATATAGGCCCAAATTCTATTTCAAACATCTGTGATTTTCAAGTTTTCTCAGAGGTGTATTTGCAAGAGGAGCCATCAGTCGATTTGTTCCGGGATTTCTTCCACTTGAACCGGCGAACTGAGTTTACAGGTGGTCCTCATCAAGAATTGGGAGGAGTCAGCATTCAAAAGAGAAGAGACGCCGTCTTTCCTCATGCCGCTCTCCATACGCACCCCAAAGATTGGAACAAGTCTTGGTTTTACTGCATTGATACTTCACCTGAAGGGGAAAACCCACTACCGGGTTATCGCGAGCATCGTCTTTCGGAGGATCACCCTTTGCCGCAGCGCCTCAGCTCTTCAGAACGGCCCCGGTTTGCTTCCCAACTTTCTAGGCTGAAAGCCTTTATGGCCAATGGTTTAACCGGAATTGATTTTATGCGCTGCTGGCTTTCTTGGAGCATCCTTCCTCTGAGTCCACGCCTGAGTCTTATGTGTAAATATTCTGGTAAACCGGATGATCCTCAACGTTTTACCAAGGACAAGCTTTCTGAATCAGAAGTCATTGAGTCTGCAAAGAAGATGCTCAACATCTCCTTGGAAGAATGTAGCCAAACCGGATTGGCTCCATATTACAAGAAAAACAAGCTGCCTGCAGTAAGTCTTACTCTGTTCTGTATATTTGTGATCTGTTCCTTTAAATCGTTCTTTCAATTATCTTTCACCTTGTGAACAGACTGATGATCCTTTTTGGAAGAGGAAGCCTCAGGAGAAGGCTGGAAAACAGCCACGCCGGAAAACTTATGCTATCAAGAAGAAAAAGGCGGCTGCTGGCTCCGGTTCTCATGCTGAAGATGATGATCCGGATTCTGAGGTATGAGTTAATCCGGCTATGACTTGCTCACTTTTATCCAGCTTGTGTTAACGGTATCTTTTCACAGGAGTTGGCTGAAGGAGATAAACCGGCAGAAGTTGAGGTAACTATTCTCTCTTCAGATTCAGAACCACCTCCACCAAAAATTCGTCGAACAGTCCGGAAATATCAGTTTTCTCACCCTTATGCTCAATTGGATCCCAATTTTCTTTTGAAGAAACAGCAACATGAAGCCCTTCACCGGACTACCCGCCATAGCGGCCTTGCAGTTGAATCGTCCAGAATATCCCTTACTCCTGCTAGGAGGCGCCGCTTTGAGGTTATACTCTCTCCAACTCTTCTTCATCCCAAGGCCGGGCTTATACGCAAACCGCTTAAACCGTCTGACCCTGATTATCAGGAGACTCCTTTATCTTCCTCTGGCGAATCCACTGCCACACAAGTCCCAGTTCTGAAGACTGTCCCTGGGTAAGTTCTTTATCTTATCCGGTTTATGACTGCTTTTGCTTCTGTAGCACTGATTTTCCTTTCTAATTCCTTTCAGCAAGCCTAAGCCTAGCAAAAGGGAAAAGGCCAACAAGCCAACTGCTGAGACTGCCACTGATGATCCGGCGGTTGATCCGGATACAACCGTCCCTCCGGAAGGCGAGCCCACAATTCCGCTTGAAGATCCTGCTCCTATGGATCATACCACTGCACCTGAGAATCCCGATACTGAGAACGTCCATGAATCGGCAAGTCCTGCCCGGGCCAATTCTCCTCGGGCTAGTCCGGCTCCTGCTAGCCCGGTTCACACTGCGACCCCACCTCCAATGAGTGCTTCTCCAGAAGTTCAAGTAACCGGCACAGCTTACACCGCTCCTGCTGAGCCCACTGTTTTAGCCAAACATACGGCTAAAGCGGAAAAGTTGCATCAAGGAAAGGGTAAATGGAGTACAGAGCTGTCTAGCTTCGCCGACATGAGTGCCCAGGAGCTCTATTCCGGGTACTTGAACCGGCTTCATACTAGTCGAGATTATGAAGCGGGCTTGGTTAACATGATGAAGGACAAGTATGAGGTAATCCTTTGCTTTTGATTTTTGCTTTTGACATGCTTCTGTCTATATCATAGTAGCCCCCAAGTTCCGGTTTAGCTACGTTTAGAAGGTGAACCGGTACTTCCTGATTAAGCAAATGATCTTACATTAGCCCCCAAGTGCCAGGGGCATAACTCAGTTTATGTGCCTGGGACTTGTCTGAATTTTTCCTTTGATACTTCAATTATCCATTAGCCCCCAAGTGTCAAGTAGACAACTTGTTTGTGTGCTTGAGACTTGTCTTTGAATTGCTACTGTTTGATGCTTCAACTGCCCATTAGCCCCCAAGTATCAAGCGGATAACTTGGTTATGTGCTTGAGACTTGTCTGACTTTTGCTTTTTATTCCCCTTGATTTTCATTGCAGGCTGATTTGAACCGGAGGGCTGAAGAAATCACCGAACTCCGGAACAGACTTGCTGAAACGAAGTCTGCTGCTTCTAAGGCCAAGAAAGATTTGGCGCTGAGCTTAAAGACTGCTGAACAGCTGAAGAAATACTTTGAAGAGGAATGGATCGCCTTTGAAGTTCAGAAAAAGGATCTGGAAAAAAGGGCAAAGGACGCTGAGGAAGCCCTTAATCCGGTGACTGAAGAGTTAACCGGTTTAAAGTGGCAAATAGAATTGATGACTTATGCTGTCTTCGGTAAGTACTTAATCTGTATTCCTGCTTTCATCCTTGCAATCTTTAATTCGTTTCGGTTTAACTGTGATAATCATCTGCAGGGCGCCGTGTCACCCATCTTGGGGATGATTTACGGAAAAAAACTCAAGGCGTGTTATACTCTGGTCGAGCAGCTGTATTCCGGCGCTCAAAGGATCATAAGTGCAACATCTTTCAATAAACCGGCCCCCACCACTATCCAAAGCACATTAGAGAAACTGTCTGTCTTACCAGTGCACTTGGTGGAAGTGAAGAAATCTGCTGCTCGAGCCGGTTCTCTCATGGCACTTACTAGAGCTAAAGCATGGGTCCCAGATTTTGATCCGGAAGAGGCCTTGAACGGGTATCCCGGTACTAAAGAAGACGGATCAGCTTTCACTGCCAAGGATCTTCACGCTTTAACTAAGGAGATGCGTCCTCTTGCGAGCAAGCTGGCTTCCGAAACAGATTTGTCCAGGTATCATCCGGGATATGATTTACAGAATGAGCGGGTGGATCGGCCGGTTTATGATACCGTGAATCTAATCCCACCAGTGCGCCCTCATACTTTCGCCCCAGATATTGATCCATCTGAACTTATCACGGAAGAGATGTACTTTCGCGCTTTAACGAAAATCGACTGGTGCGTCCCTGACTTCCAGCCGCTTCAAGAAGAAGAAGAAATTCCGGAACAAGTTGATCCCCAGCCTTCACAGCACGAGGAGGCATAGGCCATAGTGTAATTGGTAGTTGCAGTCTCATTTTGCTGGACATTTTTTAATCCGTTCAGGCTTGCTATGCCTTGTAATAGGATAGCATAAAACATTATTCGTCTTGATCCGGATGTTCCAACTTCTTGTTTTGATGTTGCCAATTTAAATCTGGTCTGATATGGTTTATCCTGCATATTATCTGTTCCTGCATAGATAACACTAAAAATATGTCCTAGCAGTTTACCACTGGACAAATTAAATTGCTCTCACAATATATCAAACAAGCGTATGTTTGTATCAGAAATAACTTTATACCTGAGATCAAGTATGGTTGATACTCTTGATCCGGCGAAATTTGCAGTTTTCCTGAGGGAACCTTTGTGATAGACCCAATAATAATTCCGGGTTTAATAGAAGCTCCGGTTTAGATCGTGCTGGAACTCTGTCCAGACTTTTGAAGATATGTGGTCAACTCTGGAGTTGTCCCACTCCGGATTAAAGAACCATAAAACATAAATACCAGAAATGCAAGTTTGCAAATAAAACCATGTAGTCGAGGCTTTTTGTGAGCTGCTAGGCTCAAAGCAAGGTTCAGCCAATCAATGGATGCGGGTACCATCCAGAGGGCCTTATGGTTCGGATACGACCATAGGAACCGGATACAACCAACAGGGGTTAAGCTAGGATTCGGGTACAATCCTACCCCCTGTTGGCCATATAAAACTTCAGCCAATCAATGGATGCGGGTACCATCCAGAGGGCCTCTATGGTTCGGGTACAACCATAGGAAAACAGATGCAACCACAAGGGGTTTAGCTAGGATTCGGGTACAATCCTGCCCCCTGCTGGCCATATAAAACTTTTAGCCAATCAATGGATGCGGGTACCATCCAGAGGGCCTTTATGGTTCGGGTACAACCATAGGAAACAGATACAACCACAGGGGTTTTAGCTAGGATTCGGGTACAATCCTGCCTCCTGCTGGTCATATAAAACTTTAGCCAATCAATGGATGCGGGTACCATCCAGAGGGCCTTATGCCATGTCCTCTTTGGTTCGAATACGACCTATGTTTGAACAGGAATCCCTTCAGTAAGTTTGGCTATGTTCTCTTTGGTTCGAATACGACCTATGTTTGAACAGGAAGCCCTTTAGTGAGTTATTGCTCCAGAGTACATATGCCCTGCATAATTAGCTTAAACCGATTGAAGTGTTTGAAATATGACATATGATAAGAAATGTATGGTTGTCACCATAAGATACTTGTATTGGGAAAAAGGCTGAGCCCCCGGTTTACCGAAGGTGCCGGTTTATTCATTAATCATAATATATACATAGGATACAGTGGAGCTCATGGCTCAGGTATAGTAGGGCCGCAAGAGGGCGATGTTCCACGGCCTCTTTGTCTCTTCTTCTGATGTCCGTAAGTCCTTGTGTTCTCGAACGTCCACCAGGTAATATGAACCGTTGTGCAGATTTTTGGTGAACGCAAAGGGCCCTTCCCAAGGTGGGGATAGCTTGTGCATATCTGTTTGATCTTGGATGAGCCGGAGTACTAAGTCTCCCTCCTGGAACGTCCTGGTCTTGATCCGGCGGCTGTGATATCTGCGCAAGTCTTGTTGATAAATCGCAGACCGTGCTGCTGCTATATCACGCTCTTCATCCAGCCGGTCCAAACTGTCTTGTCTCGCCTGCTCGTTGGCCGCTTCAACATAGGCCGTCACCCTTGGCGAATCATGACGGATATCACTTGGAAGGACCGCTTCAGCACCATATACCATAAAGAAAGGCGTGTAACCTGTGGACCGGTTTGGCATAGTATTGATACTCCAAAGGACAGAAGGTAATTCCTCAACCCAGCACCCTGGTGTTCTTTGCAAGGGAGTCATAAGCCGGGGCTTGATACCTCGCAAAATCTCCTGATTTGCTCTTTCAGCTTGACCATTGGATTGAGGGTGGGCCATAGAAGACACGTCTAGGCGAATATGTTCCCGTTGACAAAATTCTTCCATCTCGCCCTTAGATAAATTGGTGCCGTTGTCTGTGATGATGCTGTGTGGAAAGCCAAACCGGAAAATTACCTTTTTGATGAATTTAACCGCTGTTGCCGCATCACACTTGCTCACAGGCTCTGCCTCAATCCACTTTGTAAATTTATCCATAGCCACCAGTAGATGAGTCTTTTGATCTTGGGATCGCTTAAAGGGTCCAACCATATCAAGCCCCCAAGTCGCGAACGGCCAAGTTATCGGTATCATCCGGAGCTCCTGTGCCGGAACAAGAGCACGTCGTGAAAACTTCTGACAAGCATCACACTTCCGGACTAGATCCGCCGCATCAGCATGGGCTGTCAACCAATAGAACCCATGTCGAAAAGCTTTAGCCACCAAGGATTTTGAACCAGCATGATGGCCACAATCCCCTTCATGAATCTCACGAAGAATATCACAACCTTCCTCAGCTGATACACACCGCTGAAACGCTCCAGAAACGCTGCGATGATGAAGTTCTCCGTTTGCAATTGTCATGGACTTAGAACGCCGGACTATCTGTCGTGCTTCAATCTCGTCGTCCGGCAGCTCTCCCCGGCTTAGATACGCCAGATAAGGTAGCGTCCAGTCTGGAATAACATGAAGTGCCGCAACCAGCTGTGCCTCCGGATCAGGAACAGCCAGGTCTTCCTCCGATGGTACTTGAACTGATGGACTGTGTAGCTCATCCAAAAAAGTATTCGGTGGTACCGGTTTACGTTGAGAACCCAGCCGGCTTAAAGCATCGGCCGCTTCATTCCTTCGCCGGTCTATGTGATCCACCTGATACCCTTTGAAATATCCTGCAACTGCTTCCACTTCTCGTCTGTAAGCTGCCATGAGAGGATCTCTTGAATCCCACTTGCCGGATACTTGTTGTGCCACCAAATCTGAATCGCCGAAACACTTGACCCGACTCAAGTTCATTTCTTTGGCCATCCGCAAGCCATGAAGCAATGCTTCATACGCTGCTGCATTATTAGTACAAGGAAACAATAAACGGAGGACATAACAAAACTTGTCTCCTCGCGGGGAAGTTAAAACAACTCCAGCCCCCGAGCCTTCTAACTGTCTTGAACCGTCAAAGTGAATCGTCCAGTATGTAAGATCCGGCTTCTCCTCTGGTGTTTGCAGTTCTGTCCAATCATTGATGAAATCCACCAATGCTTGAGATTTTATAGCGGTGCGTGGCACATACCTCAATTCGTGTGGGCTGAGCTCAATGGCCCACTTCGCCACTCTGCCCGTAGCTTCCCTGTTCTGGATTATATCCCCCAATGGTGCTGAACTAACAACAGTTATTGGATGGCCTTGGAAATAATGCTTCAACTTCCGGTTTGCCATGAACACACCATATACCAGCTTCTGCCAATGTGGGTACCTTTGCTTGGACTCAATGAGAACTTCACTGACGTAATAGACCGGACGTTGAACCGGGTATTCCTTCCCTGCTTCCTTGCGCTCCACCACGATTGCCACGCTGACTGCCCGTGCATTAGCGGCGATGTATAACAGCAACGGTTCATTATCTACAGGGGCCGCCAGGACCGGCGGCTTTGATAGCTGCTGCTTCAAATCCTCAAACGCAGTGTTCGCCTCATCACTCCATATAAACCGGTCCGTCTTTTTCAGCATCTGATAAAGCGGAATCGCCTTCTCTCCCAAACGGCTGATGAACCGGCTCAATGCTGTGATCCGGCCGGCGATGCGCTGAACATCATTAATGCAAGCCGGTTTAGTTAAAGATGTAATTGCCTTGATCTTCTCCGGATTAGCTTCTATTCCTCTGTTTGACACCAAGAATCCGAGGAGCTTGCCCGCCGGAACACCAAAAGCACACTTCTCCGGATTAAGCATCATTTTGTACGCTCGAAGATTGTCAAAAGTCTCTTTGAGGTCCTCTATCAGCGTCTCCTCCTTCCTTGATTTCACCACAATATCATCCACATAGGCATGAACATTTCTCCCTATCTGCCCCTTAAGACAATTCTGCACGCAACGCTGATAAGTTGCTTGGGCACTCTTGAGCCCAAAGGGCATAGAAACATAGCAAAAAGCACCAAAAGGTGTTATGAATGACGTCTTCTCCTGATCTTTAACTGCCATCTTGATCTGGTGATACCCTGAATATGCATCCAAAAAACTTAGCCGCTCACACCCCGCTATAGCATCGATGATCTGATCAATGCGAGGGAGAGCAAAAGGATCAGTTGGACAAGCCTTGTTTAGGTCCGTGTAATCCACACACATTCTCCACTTTCCATTTTTCTTTAACACCAGCACCGGATTAGCCAACCACTCCGGGTGGAAAACTTCAACTATGAACCCTGCAGCCAAAAGCCTGGCCACTTCTTCTCCTATAGCCTTGCGCCTTTCTTCGTTGAAGCGGCGCAGATACTGCTTGACCGGTTTAAACTTCGGATCAATGTTAAGACTGTGCTCAGCGAGTTCCCTCGGTATACCTGGCATGTCAGAAGGTTTCCATGCAAAGATATCCCGATTCTCACGGATGAACTCGATGAGCGCGCTTTCCTATTTGGGATCAAGGTTAGCGCTGATAGTGAACTGCTTGGATGAATCGCCTGGCACAAAGTCAACTTGCTTGGTCTCTTCTGCTGACTTAAACTTCAACGCCGGATCATGTTCCGTAGTTGCACTACTAGGAAAAGGCCTACTAATGGCGCACCTAATTTGGCCATTAATGGCGCATTAGGGGTGCGCCATTACTAGCACGCCATTAGTATCTGGTATACTAATGGCGCACGGCAGATGCGCCATTAGTGTGCACAGTAGTGCGCCATTAGTATGCCTCCCAGGGGCCATGTGTACCCAGGTGCTTTGGCATACTAATGGCGCACTCAGGCAGGATGCGCCATTAGTAATGTCCGCATAGTAATGGCGTACTGGCTGATAATGCGCCATTAGTATGCTTTGGCATACTAATGGCGCACTGTGCTGTGATGCGCCATTAGTATGAATATTACTTTTTTTTTAATATTATTTTTTTGTTTTTTGCACAGATTACAAAATGTATAATTGCACAAAATATAGACAGCACACATCAACAACAAATTCATCGAATACAATAGAAGATTAGTCTCTGAATACAATTCATCATATTAGTCTCCGAATACAATTCATCATATTAGTCTCCGAATTGAAAAGACCGAACAAAGATAGAACAATATATTACAAGTCTCGAGACCGCGAGTAGCGAGTTTGTCTTCACATTACAAGTCGATATCGATCATCTAAACTACCATCACATAGAAGAGAGCTGCGGTCATCACGATGAGCATCATCACGATGAAACTCGTCTTCATCCGGTTCCTCCAACGCTCCCT
Source organism: Secale cereale (assembly GCA_902687465.1). Lineage (NCBI taxonomy): Eukaryota > Viridiplantae > Streptophyta > Magnoliopsida > Poales > Poaceae > Secale > Secale cereale. Next base: position 35,886,200 of record LR738709.1, on the reverse strand, counting down.
CCCCTCTCCCGCTAGATAGCGGGCGTATCTAGATTCGGCCTCGGCCCTAGTGGTCTACCCTTTGTAACTGTTACCGCTGAATCGGTGAACCTGTCTCCGACACTCCTCCCAGTCATCGTAGGCTCCGGGAACCTTACCCTTGTACACGACATATGACGGCATCGCTATATATGCACTAGCCAAACGAAACGTTAGTACCAATTCACAGACAATTCATAAGCAATATATAAGTATGCAACAGAATGATCGAAAGAGAAAAGCAAGACATTAATAGCATCGATTACATCTAAGTTGAACGACTCTCGAAACCAAAGAGACATACTACAAGTTCATTAAAGTTTAATTACAACATGAGCCAATCGATGTTTCAGAACTAGACACAACATCACTGCTTTCGACTCGACTCAATGCACCGGAGCATGGATGAAGCCGCCGTCTATCATGGGAGTCATGAAATCACGGGCGTTGTCAGCCTGCATTTGTAGCATTGTGTCGATGTCACTGTTCGACGGTTGATTTCTGAGGTAGAACTGCCCCGAGGTACGAAGGACATCTTGATGGATGATTTCCGCAAACTCCGACTGGATGCGAAAGAAATCTTGTCTGATGTCCGCATCCTGGATTGCCGACACGCGCGCGGCCCAATCTTTGAGCTTACTCGGTAGCAGAAGTTGATGATGGTCCCGTACGATCGCCCGCATGTGATGGATGGCGTAGTAGGCACCCTTCTGACCGCCAGGCGGCTGCTTGACGCAGCAGAACGTCGTGTTGTGGGAGAACACGTGCTTGCCGTACTTACGAGTTGTCCTGGTGAAGGTGCCTCCAGATTTGGCGTAGCCGGGGAGAACATCATCAAGAACCTTCTTGACATTTGTGTAGTCTACAGCCGACTGACGGTCCGGGTCGAAATACGTGGCCATGGAATATTTGGGGCTTAGTAGGATGAGCGTGCACTGTGTGTCACTGCAGAAAACACATAATGTTAAAAGAAGAACGATCGAAATCTAAGAATTCATATGTTACGGGGCGGTTGAGGCGGAGGACTTACTCGGGAAAGTAAGGCACGAGGAAGTTATCCTTATCTCGGTTTGCCAGAATGACGCCTTCGAGGTAAGAACTCGCGACTTGCCGGTCCCCAGCGCTGCCCAAGAACTTGGCACGCATGTAGAAGGGGTCGACTATCACGATGTCCGGGGTCTTGTCGCGAATGATCCGCATCTCCATACTCAGCGAAAATAGCCGAACGAAGGTGTAGTGCAACGGAAGAAGGTTCAACATAGCGTGGATGTCATCAAACCGCAGGACGATCGTACCCCCGATGGAGTTATCCACAAAGCCCTTGCCCTCCGGCACCTTGGCCGCGAAAACCGGGTATGCCACATCCTTCTCTCTGAGACGCCGCTTCTCCAAAGAAAGAACACTGTCATGCAGACTTCGCATAGCACCGGTTGCAGCATCGAGCATATTTGTCGGTAGCATCGGCCTACCCGCCACATGCACCCTCCTCATTACATCCTCAGGTGAAGGTGGCCCGTCCTGAGCACGGATCGTACTCGGTGCCGGCTGGCTCGCACCCTTGTTAGTTTTTCTTTTGTGTGCCTTCTTCTTGATCTCCTGAATTGGGACCGAGTTCTGCTCAGAGACTGCCTTCTTTAGTGTGTTGGGGCTGATCATATTTCGCACCTCGCCTATCTGAGGCTCGGTGAAGTCGGCAGCTGGAGGCGTCTCCTGAGAGCTGAACGGCAGACGATGCCTGTTGCAACTTGGCTTCTCCGCGGCACCGGCTTGATCGCGCACGTCTTTTGTTGGGTTGGGTTCTTGAGAAGGAGGCCCCATGAAGTCATCACCGTACCCATGATCGGCAAAGTACTGATCGACGTTGGCAAATGTATCGTCGTCGTCGTCGTTCTGATCCTGTGCCATATGCATGTTTGGATCCAGTGGCATAGGGATGTCCGGCACCGTTGCGGCGGACTTGCCATGGGGACGACTTGGCGCCGGCACGACTGGCGGTGTTGTCTATGGGGTGGTTTCCCCCGCCCCCAAACGAATCTGGCTCTTCGGCCAAAGCAGGGGCCAGCTCAGGCAGGCGCTGAGGGTCATGACGTCATCATCGTCGGCCCCGATGGGTCGAATCGGAGGTAACACCTCGTCGAAGCCTGGCAGCACCCGAACCAGTTGAACCCTAAACAAGTTGGGTGGCATCTGGGTACCGTGGAACAAGGGCTGGCCCGGTTGAACGATTTTGCCCTTGGCGACATCGACCAACTCGTTGTTCACGAAGTGCAGGAGAGTGCACGAAACGTTGGCGGCGCCCTGCGAAAACATGTAGGGCGTCAGGGATGCCCAGTCAAAGGCAAGGAGATGAAGTCCTCGGCCGAGAGAGGCTTAATTAGTTACCGTGATGATGGCGTCGAGCTCGGCTAATGTCGAGGCACCGCCAACGGCGGGCGTGCAGTTGACGGAGGGGCCGCTTGCTGCAGAGGTGCCGGCCGGCGTACACATGGGTGCATTAAGCTCCCGTGCCGGCGTCGGAGACACCAATGCCGCCTCCGCCGGAGACACCAATGGCCCCGCCATCGCGTTCTGCGAGTTGCTGGCCGTGAAGCTGGGAATCGGGGGCGGCCCCTGTTGGCCGCCCGCAATCCACGCCTGCAACCCCTCGATCACGACAACACGACTGGGCTTTGACGGGTCGGTAATGAAGAAGCATTGGTCAACTTGGGAAGCCAGTACCCATGGCTCATTTTTCGCGGTGACGTTTGCGCCCGCGGTCTTGGATTTGGCTTCGGGTATAACCATGGTGGTGAAATACCGGTCTTCTTTTAGGACGCTCTTGGCCCATCTGACACGAAACATCGGGACCTTCTCTCCAGCGTAGCTCAGCTCCCAGATCTCCTCGATCCTTCCATAGTATCTGTCCTTGTCATTACCGGTGTAGGATTCCATCGTTACCCCGGAGTTCTGATAACCATCGCTCTTCATGTCCTTGGCCTCGGTGTAGAATGTGTAGCCGTTGATATCGTACGCCTCATAGGTCATCAGGTTGTGCTCGGCGCCCTGTGACAAGGCGAATATGAGTTGTTCTTCCGCGGAAGAATCATCATGTAAAGGGTACGACAGAAGCTTCTGCTTGAACCAACGCGTGAAACATGAGTTGTGCTCTTTGATTATATCTTCGTCCGTCCTCTGTTGGCCTCGGTCATTGTATGTCTTCTCAATAAAGGTTTTGTGCTGAACCACCCAAGGATCGACCACGTCTATGTGTTGTAGCGCGACTAGGTTTGCTCTTTCAAAGTCGGCGAGTCGACCCTCGAAGTCGACATGCATTTCGCGGCGACCCTCACGGTGACCCCATCCAGCGAGCCTGCCGAGGTGCCTGTTGACGGGCAGACCAACGGGGTTCTCGATGCCTAGATAATTCGTGCAGTAGGAGATGCACTCTTCGGTCAGAAAGCCCCTGGCTATGCTTCCCTCTGGACGTGACATGTTGCGAACGTATCCTTTGATGACACCATTCATCCTTTCGAACGGCATCATACTGTGCAGGAACGTCGGCCCGAGTTGGATGATATCGTCCACGATATGGACCAGCAGATGCACCATAACGTCGAAGAATGCGGGCGGGAAGTACATCTCAAGCTCGCATAGTATCACCATGATCTCTTCATGTAGCCTTCTGAGTTGCCTCACGCCAACAGACTTCCGAGAGATGACGCCGAAAAAGTTGCATAGGCCAAATAGGGTTTCACGGACGTGCGCGTCCATGATACCACGGATTGCAACTGGAAGTATCTGCGTCATCAGCACGTGACAGTCGTGAGACTTCATCCCGCTGAACTTCAGCTTCGCCCGGTCTAGGTATCTGCTTATCTTCCCCGCGTAACCGTAAGGAAGTTGTACTCCTACGAGGCAGGTGAAAAACTGCTCGATCTCCTCCTGACTTAGAGTGAAGCACGCGGGAGGGTAGTCATTTCCGGTCTTCTTGGCCTTTTTGCCTTTGCGACGACTTTCCGTGTCCTGCTTCGCCTCATCATCATCATCATCATCATCATGATCATCATATATAGCGTGAAGCTCCCGCCTGATGCCCATTGATTTCAAGTCTGCCCTTGCTTTCGGCCCATCTTTGGGCCTCTCTGGCATGTTGAGCAGGGTACCAAGCAGACTCTCGCACACGTTCTTCGTGATATGCATTACATCAAGGCTGTGAGGCACACGGTGGATCTTCCAGTACGGCAAGTCCCAGAAAACAGACCTCGTTTTCCATACCTTCAGCAGCGGCTCTGGAGCCTTTCGCTTCTTTCCCGGCTCTGACGCCTTTTGCTTCTTTCCCGGCAGTGGGCAATCTTTCCAATTTTTCAACAGCTCGTCTATTTCCTCGCCGCTCCTCGTACGCGGGCGTCCTCGGGGTTCGGTTTCACCATCGAACAGATCCTTGCGTTTTCTCCATAGGTCATCGTCGCGAAGCCACCTTCGATGTCCCATGAACACGGTTTTCGAAGACCCGAGATCTCTATCTAGCTGGCGATACGTTGTGTCATCCATGCACCTGACGCATCCAGAAAATCCGTGGACCACCTGCCCAGCGACATATCCGTAACCGAGATAGTCGTGCACCGTCGTGAGCAGCGCAGCTCTCATAGGGAAATATTCTTTCTTTGCGGCGTCCCACGTATTGGCTGGCGTTTTCCACGGCGTGTCTAGCTCCTCTTTCAGCAGCCCCAGATACAGATTGATGTCGTTCCCTAGTTGTTTCGGTCCTTCAATTAGCATACTCATGTGAATGTACTTCCTCTTCATGCACAACCAGGGGGGAAGGTTGTACATCCACACAAACACAGGCCAGGTGCTATGTGTGCTTCTCTGGCTGCCAAACGGATTGACTCCATCGGTGCTCGCGCCCAGCACAATGTTCCTTGGATCGTTCCCAAATTCTAGGTCTTCGAAGTTCAACGCTTGCCACTGGCTCGCATCCTTAGGGTGACTCAGCATCTTGTCTTTTTTATCTATCTCCGGATCATTTGCGTCATCTTCTCGCTTCTTCTCCTCCCTATCCGCGTGCCAACGCAGGAGCTTTGCTACCTTAGGGTCCGCGAAATACCGCTGCAGACGAGGAGTGATCGGAAAGTACCACACCACTTTTCGAGGAGCTTTCTTCCTCTTCTTGTATCGAGTGACGCCGCACACCGGACATATGGTAGACTCCGCGTGCTCGTCCCGATAAATGATGCAATTGTTCATGCACACATGGTATTTCACGTGCGGTAAATCCAGAGGATACACGATTTTCTTCGCCTCCTCCAAACTGGTGGGGCACTTGTTCCCCTTGGGAAGACGTTCGTGCCAGAATGACATGTTCTCGTCGAAGCATGCGTCGGTCATTTTGTGTTTTACCTTCATCTCCAGAGCCATGAGCGTTACTTTCAGGCGGGTATCCTCGGGCCTGCATCCTTCATACAATGGAGTAACTGCGTCTAACTCAAGTTGATCCATCTTGGCTTTCTCTCGGGCGGCAGCTCTTGCGTTATCGGTCTGCTTGAGAAGCAGCTCTTGAATATGAGGGTCCTGCACCCAGCCCATCGATGGTTCAGCGTCGTCTGCTCCGCCGGCATCATCATCTTCATGATCATGCCCGTCGTCTGCTCCGGCATCTTCCTCATCATCATGTCCTGCATCTTCTACATGATCACTGTGTACAACATCACCGTCGTGATCATCTCCTGGGGATTCTTCGTCTTCTCGCCCGCCCGAGCCGCGGTGGTTGTCTTGCTGCCCTTCCTCATTTCTTGCCCGGCCCCCATGGACGACTTCGTAGTCATCTTCATCACCTTGCCACCGATAGCCATCCATGAAACCACGCAAGAGCAGGTGGTCCCGCACCTGCCCGGAATCCGGGTCCGCAATAAGGCTCTTCAGCTTGCATCTTCGACACGGACATCTTATCTCCGTCTCGTTCTTTTGAAGCATCTCGGCCTTCGCGGACCTCAAAAACCTATTCACGATGCCTTCGGTCATCGTGCGCACCATGGTCGCCTGCGGGGTAGAGCAAAACGATATTTTAGAACCAAGAAATTTTTTGCCATGACTTTCCCTAAAAATAGGACAAAAATGAATGCTTAATGCCAAAATTCTCACCGAAACGGAAATGAATCAACATTC
>LR738709.1:35813702-35880028 GCA_902687465.1 Secale cereale | reverse complement strand
GGAGTGAGTGTGGTAGGAGAGGCTGTCCAAAATATCTAGTTGCTGCCCGCTTACTAATGGCGCACCAACTATAAATGCACCATTAGTAATCCAGGTTACTAATGACGCATTTATAGTTGGTGCGCCATTACTAGTTTTGCAAAAAAAAAAAACATACTAATGGCGCACTGTAGCGCAGTGCGCCATTACTAGTTTAAACTAGTAATGGCGCACTGTGGGACAGTGCGCCATTAGTAGTTTTGTAAAAAAAAGAATAAAAAATATCATAAAAAAAGAGCATTAATGGCGCACTTTACTGCTGGTGCGCCATTACTAGTTACAACTAGTAATGGCGCACTTTGTCTGGATGCGCCATTAATATGTTTGGACAGGCGCGCTAGTTCAAAAAAAAAAACTTCTTGATACTAATGGCGCACTCTGGGCCTGGTGCGCCATTAGTAGTTCGAACTCTAGTGGCGTATCAGTTGCTGGTGCGCCATTACTATATACTAATGGCCCACTGCTTGTCTGGTGCGCCATTAATATCAATTCCATCTATAGCCCTTTTCCTAGTAGTGTTGGCTTCTTCAACGGGGACATATCTGCCGGATCAACGTTGTCCTTGTAAAATTTTAACTCCTCCGTAGCGCATACTGCCTCCGCGTAAGCAGCGTCTCCTTCTTCACACTCCAATGCAATTTTGCGACTTCCATGAACTGTGATTGTTCCTTTGTGACCCGGCATCTTGAGCTGTAAATAAACATAACACGGCCTGGCCATAAACTTGGCATAAACCGTCCTCCCGAACAGAGCATGATAAGGGCTCCGGATCTTGACGACTTCAAAAGTTATCATCTCTGACCTGGAATCCTGTTCATCTCCAAAGGTAACTTCTAGGTCAATTTTCCCAACTGGGTACGCTGATTTACCTGGCACTACTCAATGAAACACCGTGTTTGACTGTCTTAGCTTTTTATCCGTCAAGCCCATACGACGGAAAGTCTCATAATACAAGATATTGATGCTGCTGCCGCCGTCCATAAGAACTTTAGTGAACTTGTAGCCACCCACCTGTGGTGCTACCACCAAGGCCAAGTGACCCGGATTATCAACTCGTAACGGGTGATCCTCCCTCCTCCACACAATAGGTTGTTCTGACCAGCGCAGGAATTGCGGTGTCGCCGGTTCAACCGCGTGGACCGCCCGCTTCAAAACTTTCTGATCCCGTTTACACAAACTTGTGGTAAACACATGATACTGCCCACTACTCAGCTCCTTCGGATTACTCTGATATCCGGATTGCTGCTGCTGCTGACGCTGCTGACTGCCTTGGTTATTGTGATTACTCTGGCCCTGCTGTTGGTTGTTTTGGTTATTGTAACTACCTTGACTATGCTGATTATTGCCTCGGTTATTATAACCACTGTTGTGGCCACGGTATCTTGATCCGGAGCCGTTCCCTTGGTGACCCGGACCATAAAACCCCGGGCCTGAACCGCCATTTGGAGGCCCGTTGCTAGAACTGAAGCGGCTCATTATGGCTTCCATCAAAGGCTTGCATTCTCCTATAGTGTGTTTTGCTGGTCGTTCCCTTGTGCTATGTTTCGGACAAGGCTTATTTAACTCCTGCTCCCAGCTAACGGTCCCTCCGCCGATTTGTGGAGGTGGAGGTGGTGTGCCCTTATTGTGCTGAAAACCCCCCTGAACTTGGGTATTGGCCACAAAATCAGAGCCACCCTCCGCCTTTCGCTTGCCTAAGAAACTGGTACCAACCGGGTTAACCTGCGCCTGTTTACCAGGCTTATTGACTTTTCCAGCTTTGTCTCCCTCCGCTTCTGGATACTTATTGTTGTCGGAGTCCCCGTACTTCACCAGAGCGCTCATGAGAGTTCCCATATCATTACAATCCCGTTTAAGCCGTCCCAGTTTTAACTTTAGAGACTCAAACCGGCAATTGTTTTCCAGTGTCACTATTGCCGTACTGGGATTGATACCATTCGAAGAGTGCAAGATTTCTGATACTCGCCGCACCCATGCACTTGTAGACTCCTGTTCTCCTTGCACACAGGCTGCTAGATCTACTATTGACATCGGCTGCTTGCATGTATCCTTGAAGTTCTTGATAAACTGGCGACGTAACTCTCCCCACGATCCGATAGAATTAGGGGGTAAACCCTTTAACCAGGCTCGGGCTGTACCTTCAAGCATCATGGTGAAGTATTTCCCACAAGCCGCTTCATCCACGTCCAACATCTCCATGGCCATCTCGTAACTTTCAACCCAAGCTTCTGGAGCCAAATCTGCTATGTAATTAGGCACTTTACGTGGACCTTTAAAATCCTTGGGCAGCTTCACGCTCCGTAAAGCGGGGACAAGACATTGCACCCCAAAGGAACTCGTTGTAACCCCTGCTTCTGCTGTGGTTGTGTGAACCGGCGTCGTTTGACGGACCTCCTCACGGGCCACCGATCTAACCCGGTTTGCATCCTGAGCTTGTGCATCCGCGCCTGCCGGATTATTTTGTCTGTGACGGTGTCGCCTGCGTTCACTACTAGACACTTCTGGTTCATCCCAATGTCTAGTGTAACTCCGGCTGTGGCGTGGTGTCGAATGGAGCCTTTCCCTGCTATAAGAATATGCTTGTTGTTGTGTTAACGCCGTGTTAAGCAGATCCTTGACTCTGCGTGCCTCCAACGCCATGGGGGATGTCCCCTCAATGGGTAAAGCGGCCAGGCATGAAGCGGCAGCAACAATGTTGTCCAAAGGATTCGAGTAATGACCCGGAGGGGTGGGAACGTGAGGCATGGACACGACCCGCCGATCTTGCCCCGTAGTGGGCTGCTGAACCGGCTCATCCCTGGCCGGGGCTGCCCTTTGGTAAGCCGCTGGATCATTGCTGGTTCCCGCTCCCGGTGTCCTGAAGAGGTTCGTCGCCTCGTAAACCGGTGGTAAGCGAGACTGATACTACCGACTCCTTACTCCTTGTGCGGAGGCCTGTTCCATCCTCAGCTAAAAAGTCTATGTATCCAGCTCTGCCTGCCTCATCGCTATCATAGCTTTCTCTGCCTTCAGATCTTCTCTGGCTTGCTCGATCCGGCCTTTCAGCTGAAGTAGTTCTGCATCGTGTTGCGCCTTGTCTGCTGGAGCCACCTCTGCCATGGCTCGGGTTGTATACTCCTCGACTAAGGTGGATAGAGCGTCAGAGGGCGAGAGGGCTTGGCCGCTCCCCCCTGCACCAGCGTCTGCTGTCATCGCCCCGTTCACCGTGAACTGCTGCGTAGGTTGTGAACCGGCCATAAAGACAGCCACTCGGTTTGGCGGATCAAAGGGGTCCAGAATACTGTCTCCGTCGGACATACCCTCAGACCGGCCGTCCTGCAACTGATACAAAGACTCAGTTTCTCCGGATGAAGATTCATCGTCGGAATAGATAACTGTCTCGCCACCGAAATCCGATCCGTCCTCGGCTTGAACCCCGTGAACTGCTCCAACGAAAACGTGCTTCATGGCGGGCTGAATCCGTGCCGATCTCGCACGCTGAGCCGGCTCGACGATGTTGGGGAGACGTCCGGCTCAGGTCCCGGTTCACCAATCTTGCCGATGAAGACGTGGATGCCGCCGAAGGGAACCCGGTACCCGTATTCAATTGAATTGGCCTCCGGTCCCCAACCTGCATCGTCGATGTAGATCCGGCCGCGACGACTCTTTGTCATCCGGCCGACCGCGTAACCCTTGAGCCCTTCAAAGCTGCCCTTCAAGAACTCGAAACCATCGTGCGGAGGCCCCACGGTGGGCGCCAACTGTCGTGGAATTAACACGGTAGATGTCCGGTTTAACGGACTTAGTGATGGAACCATCGCACAGGTTAGCTTGAAGGGGTTAAAAGCACACAAAGGACACAGAGGGTTTATACTAGTTCGGCCCCTTCGATGAAGGTAAAAGCCTACGTCTAGTTTGGGTTGGTATTGCTTGGGCGTCGATGAACAGGGAGCAAATCGCTTGCCTGTGTCTCGACGGGTTGTTTCTTGTCTTTGAACCGTCGCCGGGTCGTCCCTTTATATAGAGGCGACGCCTGGTCCGGTTCACAGAGTCCCGAGGCCGGCTCATACTTGTGTCCGCCTCGGTCTCTGTTCTTTCTTCCTTGTCTCTCAAGTTACATGACGAGGCAGTTTACAAACCGTAACTCTGCACATGGGCCTTAAGCCTTCATGGGCCGTAACTTCTATTGGATATTTACAAGTATATAACTAAACTACCATAATACGGTTTACACTAGCCGGTTTATACCTGCTAGTAATATCCCTGATAGTTTGATTATCACAGTTCATCAGGATATGGGGTATTGGTTTTTCAACCATAGGTAAGTCCATCAAGAGTTCACGAAGCCACTCTGCTTCAACAGTGGCAGTGTCTAATGTTGTGAGTTCTGCTTCCATAGTTGACCTCGTTAAGATGGTCTGCTTGAAAGACTTCTAGGAAACAGCGCCACCACCAAGTGTAAAAACATAACCACTTGTGGCCTTAATCTCATCAGCATCAGATATCCAGGTTGAGTCACTATAACCCTCCAGTACCCTTGGGTACTCGGTGTAGTGAATCCCATAGCTCGCAGTGTCTTTCAAGTAGCGCATAACTCTCTCAAACGCACACCAATGATCATCTCCCGGTTTTGACACAAACCAACTCAGCTTGCTCACAGCAAAAGAGATGTCAGGACTCGTGGCACTCGCCAAATACATAAGCGAGCAAATTATCTGAGAGTATCTAAGTTGATCTCTAGCAATCGGTCGATTCTTTCGAAGCAACACACTAGCATCATATGGAGTTGGATAAGGCTGGCAGTCGCTATACCCAAAACGACTCAAGACCTTTTCCACATAGTGAGACTGAAGCATTGTAGTCCCACCATTCTCATCTATCAATAGCTTGATGTTTAAGATAACATCAGCCACTCCTAGATCCTTCATCTCAAAACAACGAGATAAGAAATCCTTAACTTCCTTGATTAAATCAAGTTTGGTTCCAAAAATCAGTATGTCATCGACATACAGACAAAGAATAACTCTTTTGCCCCCACCATGGCGATAGTACACACACTTGTCACATCATTTACTACAAAGCCTGCAGCAGTTAATGTTCTCTCGAACTTCACATGCCACTCCTTAGGAGCTTGTTTAAGGCCATATATAGACTTTAATAACCTGCACACCTTTCCTTCCTGACCAGGTACTATAAAACCGTCGGACTGATCCATATAAATTTCCTCCTTCAACTCTCCATTGAGGAAAGCCGTCTTAACGTCCATTTGATGAACGAGAAGACCGTGTGAGGCAGCCAGTGATAGTAGCACCCGAATAGTGGTCAGTCTAGCCACAGGTGAGTAAGTATCAAAATAGTCTTCACCTTCTTTTTGGGTATAACCCTTAGCCACAAGCCGTGCCTTGTACTTTTCAATTGGACCATCAGGTCTAAGCTTTTTCTTGAACACCCACTTACATCCTACAGGTTTGCACCCATAAGGACGATCAGTGATTTCCCAGGTTTCGTTAGCAAAGATGGAATCCATCTTACTGCAGACAGCTTCCTTCCAATACTCAGCATCAAAAGATGCATAGGCTTCTGAAATAGTCCTGGGTGTGTCATCCACGAGGTACACAATGAAATCATCACAAAAGGACTTTGCAGTCCTCTGTCATCCTCAACAGGATTCTCAACGTATTCCATCGCAATGGTGGGTTCAGGAATTACAGCAAATTCCTCACTAGAAGGAGTAGGTATCTCCTGATTTGATGAAATCAACATACCCTTCATAGGAAATATGTCCTCAAAGAAAGTCGCATCATTCGACCCCATAATTGTACCAACATGCATGTCGGATACCTCAAATTTTTATTATCAAAAATTTATTGCCAATGCTATGAAAAGCATAGCCCAGAAGAACACAATCCACAGTTTTTGGTCCAAGCTTGCGCTTCTTGGGAATTGGTATATTGACTTTCGCCAAACAACCCCAAGTATGTAGGTAGGACAGTTTCAATCTTTTCCTTTCCCATTCCTCAAAAGGAGTCATGGTTTTATGCTTTGTGGGAACTCGGTTTAGGACATGACATGCAGTCATTAGCGCCTCCCCCCACCATGCCTTGGAGAGACCCGATGTGTCTAACATGGCGTTAACCAAATCAGTTAGAGTTTGGTTCTTTCTTTCGGCCACCCCATTTGACTGAGGTGAGTAGGGAGGCGTCCTCTCATGGATTATACCATGTTCCGCACAAAACAAATCAAACTCATTGGAAAAATATTCTCCACCACGATCAGACCTAAGCCATTTAATTTTTCGATCAAGTTGGTTCTCTGCTTCAGCTTTATAGATTTTGAAGAAATTTAAAGCCTCATCTTTTAATTTCAAAAGATGCACATGACAAAATATAGTGGAGTAATCAATCAACATCATGAAGTATTTCTTTCCACCTTTTGTAAACACGCCATTCATCTCACATAGATCAGAATGTATAAGCTCTAGTGGCGCCAAGTCTCTAGCCTCTGCAGTCTTATGGGACTTGCGAGGTTGCTTAGCTTGCACACACACTTGGCACTTGGAGCCCTTGACATTAGTGAATTTCGGAATTAAACTCATATTGGCTAGCCGCGTCATGCACCCAAAGTTAATATGACAAAATCGTGAATGCCAAATATTAGACTCATTATTGTGGCAAACATTATTAATAACTTTAGTGCAAATATCTGACAAAGACAGGCGGAACAAGCCTCCGCACTCATAGCCTTTTCCAATAAATTGTCCATACTTATAAATTACAACTTTATTGGACTCCAAAACCAAATGAAAACCATCTCGACCCAAGCGGGAACCGCTGATGAGATTCTTATTAATGGAGGGCACATGATGAACTTTCTTCAGACGCACGATCTTCCCCGAAGTAAACTTCAGATCGACCGTACCAACACCTCGAATGAAGGCATGTGACCCGTTCCCCATCAGCACGGCAGAAGTCCCTGTGATCTGGTAAGAAGAAAACATGGAGGCGTCAGCACAAACATGTACATTGGCACCGGTGTCCATTAGCCAATCAGGAGATTGAAATACTGAAAGGATGGTAGGAAGAATACCGTACCCAGATTCCTTCATATCAGTATCACCGATCACAACATTAGCGGACTTGCCGCTCTTCTCATGTTCGCGCTCCTCAAAGCGGTTAGGACACTTCAGAGCCCAGTGATTAGGATCACCGCAGACATGGCAAAGTCCCTTCCCCTTCTTATGAGAATTCTTCTTGAAGTTGGTAAGATGTGACGGCTTGTTCTTTGCATCAAACTTGCCTTTGCCCTGAGTTTTGTTCTTGTTATTTTTGAACTTGTTGGGCTGGAAGTTCTTCTTCTGTACCATGTGGGCACTAGAAGCTCCCTCAGCAACTCGAGCACGTGTGTATTTTGCTCTCACCTTCTCTTCAACATCAAGAGTACCAATGAGATCTGAAACGGAAAACTCTTGTCTCTTGTGTTTCAGGGAAGTAGCAAAATTGTTCCACGAAGGTGGAAGCTTGGCAATGATGCCCCCGGCGATAAATTTGTCCAGCAACACACACTTAAAATACTCAAGTTCCTTGGCGAGTGACTGTATCTCATGAGCCTGCTGTACAACAGGGCGCTCATCACTCATCTTGTAGTCATAGAATTGCTCCATGACGTACAACTTGCTGCCGACGTCCGAGGCACCAAACTTGGCCTCGAGCGCAGCCCACATGTCCTTGCCGTTGTCAAACGACATATATGAATCCACAATGGAATCATCAAGAACACTCAGAAGGGCGCCTTTAAGGAGAGTGTCGATCTTCTCAAAAGTTTCCAGCTGTGCTGGATTAAGATCGCCCTCAGGCTTGACCTTAGTGGCGTCATAGCAGCCCATGGTTTGAAACCAGTAGACTGCTCTCGTGCGCCACCTTTTATATTGCGCCCCCTTAAAGGACAGAATCACAGAGTAATTTGCCTATAATCACGTTTTTGGATTGTTGGAAATAAGAGCAAATTACTATGATATTTAATCCGAATAAACAGAAGGTAAATCATGACAGCAAAAGCAGAGATTAAACTAATCATGTGAACTCGCATATTAGATGAACAGATCACATCTAGGGAACATACTAGAGACATGAATTCTACCACGATCTCGAACAAGAATGTTGGTGTACAAAAAGGGGGGGGTACACTTTTTTGTACCCCTATGACTGTGCACGGGCAGTCTTAGCCACGGGCACCACCGCACCAAGCAAGGCAAGGGAGGTAAGCCAGGGTAAGACCGAAGCTCAAGAGAACTAGAACGACACCAAGGACAAAACCACAAAGAGCAAAGGGACGAAGCGGGTTCCCCCGGCAAGATCCTTGCCGGGAGCCAGTTTTAGTAGCCCCGGCAAGACCCTTGTCGCGGCAACTCGCCCCACGTCTATGGAGCAAATCACCCTTGAGTCCGCTGCCCCCATAGGGCAAGGATTCGGGAGACATCCCCGTAGTGGCATGCAGATCTTTGTGAAGACATTCAAGATCAGATACTGATGGCTTCTCGCCCCTCGTTGGTTACCCCAAGTGGAAGGTTGAGATGTAGCGTAGCGGCAAATTTCCCTTGGCAAAGATACCAAGGATCGAATCCCGTGAGACTCCGAGGGTCGACAAGTAGGTGTCAACGGCGCCAGAAACTTAGCGGTTGACAGGACCTGCACACAGATACAGATAACTTTGCTCCCAACGAGTACAGAGAGGTTGTCAATCCCTCCGGCCTTGTTGTTTACAAAGGATCAAACACAAGAGATAATAATGATAGCTATGACTGCAACTAGGAAATAAAAACAGGAAGTAAATAGAAGGTGTGATCAGCGGTGGTAATATGGACCGGGGTCCCATGATGTTCACTAGTGATGTCTCTCTCCCAAAAGACGATAAAACAGCAAAGCGAGGTGAACAAATTACAGCTGAGCAATTGACAGGATTATGTGCGCAAACCAATGCTAACTATGCTGCAAGGAAAGGCAGAGGCTCAAAAGCATGGGCAGTACGCCAAGGCAAGTAGACCGAAATCCATCTGCATCTACTACTAATCATCCACCTTGAGATATCTATCCAGAACATCTCGCTGGTATTAAGTTGCGAATCCCACCCAAAGTGTAAACTCAAAGCAACAGACAACTGCATTAAAAGAACTTTGCGTAAAGTAAACAATCCTTGCACCCGCAAGTACAAGCACCGTTGTTTCCCCCTTGTGGCAACATCACATCCCCTAGACTCATGTTTCTGTCACTCAAGCTAGTCATCAGGGGGCATGAACCCAAAATCAAGCATAACGCTCCCTCTTGGAGTTACTACCTACTACTTGGCCAAAGCAATAAACAGCAACGGAGAACATGCAAGAATTACTCAAGAACATAAATATAAAAGAGGTGAATCAAATATATTACTCAAACACAATCTGAACATAGTCTCATAATCCATCAGATCCCAGCAAACTCAGCATAGCAACAGCAGAAATATTACATATGTGCATCGATCATGTTGGGCAGCTCACGAGGTCTAAACCATGAAGAACAAAGAGGGGAGGAGAACATCACATAGCTACTGATCATGGACCCATGGTCCAAGGTGGACTACTCACGACTCATCCGGGAAGCGTCCATGGTGGTGGAGAGGCTCCCGGTGGTGGTTCTCCCCTCCGGCAGGGTGCCGGGAAGAGTTCTCCTGATGCTCCCGATCTTGGAAGCGCTGCGGCGGCGGAACAGAGACGAGATCGCGAAAAAGGGTTCCGTCCTCGAGGGTTTCGGGACGAGAGGAATATATATGCGAAGGGGGGCAACCAGAGGCGGAGCAGGGGCCCCAGGCGCCCCCCTGGCGCGGCCAGGGGTGGGGCCGCGCCAGGTGGCCGCCTGGGCCACCCCTGGCTCCCCTCTGGCCCCGCTTTGGTTCTTCGCGAAGCTTCCTGTACGCTGATTTTTCCTGTATTTTTCCCGGAATTTTTGGAGCACTTTTAATATGGGGGAAACCTGAAATAGAAAAACAGCAGAAAACAGGAACTGGCACTGTGGTGCACTGAGTTAATAGGTTAGTCCAAATATGATCAAAAGTGTATGGAAGTGCATCAATATCATAGCAATATCACACAAAAGAAGCATGGAGCAAGCAGAAATTATAGATACGTTTTGGACGTATCAGATACGCACTAAGAAGGCGACGACCCTTGGCGGGATCCTAGCCGAGGAAGATCACAAGACCTCCGTCAGGCGCCTTGCCGGGGATGGCAGCAGGCGCCGCGACAAGACCCTTGCCGGGGCCCCGGCAAGGACCTTGCCAAGGACATCCGCAGGGCCACCATCAGGCCCACACCGACTAAACTTCCACCGCCTTATGCAGCTGCCGACCCAACCAGCTGGGCAGGCACCTCCGTGGCGACATGCAGATCTTCAAAGAAGACCCACCATTGCGCCACCTCAGCTGCCTGCCTACCTACATGGCATCTCAGGCATCGCTGGCCAGGGCGCGTGTTGACACAAGAAGGAGCGGCGACGGACAAGACAGATCTCTCCCCCGTCCCCGATAAAGCAAGGACACCTAAGAAAGACGCATTAAATGCATCTTGTCATGTAATGCGAGGGATAACCTCGCATCACTGTACCCTTTCCACCTCCTGTGTGCCACTGTGGCAACCCATTTTTCTATAAAAGGAGGCCCGAGGCGACCAGGAGGAGGATTCGGCTTTTTGGAGCTCCTCACGCCCCATAGCTAGCTGAAGAACACAGATATACAATCCACCAAAGCAGGAGTAGGGTTTTACGTATCCTCGCAGCCCGAACCTGGATAAACGAACCATGTGCTATCTGTTTGATCCGCTCTTCTCTCAACCCCGCGCCCCGCTAACCGTAGTAGGGATTCTTGTGATCCCATAGGTGTCGTTCCCATCGACATCTTTGGCGCGCCAGGTAGGGGGCACAGTTGTGAGAATCGGCTTTAGCAGTTAGTTCGACGCTTCTTCATCATCATGGCACCCAAGAAGAAGACGACGGTGGCGGTTGGCCAGTCGGAAGCCGGACATCCCGTCCCGACGCGGGCGAGCAGCGGACCGGTCGCGGAAAGGACCCGGGGCGCTGCTCGCGAACACCAACGCCGTCCCAGCAGCCGGACTTTGGGAGGTGGCGATGTTTGTGCGCCTGGTAACGGGCCACACACCGCCAAATCCAAAGACGGAGCCAGGCCCTCCGCAGGTGGCGCGGGGCCTTCCAAGATCGCTGCCGCATCACCCGAAGGCGACGCAAGGGCCTCCAGGACTCCCACGCCGGCGCCAACAGCGCGCTCCTCCCAAGCAGCGCGCGACGAACGGCGTGATCACACCGAAGATCCCGGGCGTCGCGGCGGGAAGAGCCCCGAGCGCCACTCCCGAGACGTAGAAGACATGCCCGCCCGCCGAAGCGCTGGTGAAAACGGCATGCAACCGCGGGATCGTGATAGAGCTCCTCCTGACATGGTCAGGAGTCGAAGCGCGTCGCGGTCCGTGCAGGTTTCGCTACCGCTAACCCCAGCAGAAGCCCTAGCGCGTGCAGGAAACTCGACGAATGGAGAGCCACCATCCGAAGCCTTGTCGCGGTCGCCAACAAGGATGAACCAAGTCCAGCGAAGCCCCCGGGTCGACGCTCCGATGGGGTCCCACGCACCAGTGGCGGGAGGACCAGCAGCACCGTGGCCATGGTGCATTCGCCTCCTCCTCTCCCGGTACCGCGTGTGTCGACTCGTCGAGACGTCGCGGGTGACGACATCTCCATATCGTCGTCCGACCCACGGACCCACGGCGACCAGCGTCAAGTTCTTCAGGAGCGAGCTCATGAAGACGCTCGAACCACCATCGAGCGCCGGTGCGGAGCGCGCCACCAGTCAGACAGGCGAGCAGGGCCTGCTGTGAACCGCCCAGCACCGGAGAGCCTTGGAGGTCTACCTTACGAGGTAGGCTGTCCGGCTTTTACGCGTGAGCTGCGGCAGTTCCAGTGGCCCACTCACCGCACCTTCAAGCCTGACGTTGGCGAGAAGTTTAACGGCAAGACCCACCTGTCGGAGTTCCTCAGCATCTACACCATCGAGATGCAAGCTGCCGGATCCCGCGACGATAAGGTGCTTGCGAATTACTTTCCATTGGCTCTTAAACCCAACGCAATGTCGTGGTTGATGCACTTGCCGGTAGACTCTATTTCCTCCTGGTCGGATTTGTGCCATGAGTTTGTTGGCACCTTTACTGGAGGTCATCAAGCCCATGGCCAAGCAAGTGACCTGCATGTCATTCCCCAGAAGGGAGGCGAGAGTCTACGCAAGTATATACAGAGGTTCAGCCGGGTACAGTACAATATCCCTGTTGTTCACCCTGCCGCCATCATCAGCGCGTTTCATCAGAACATGCGTAACTGCAAGATGCGCGAAGAGCTGGCAATGAACAAGGTGAAAGACATGGAAGAACTCTATGTTCTTGCTGACAGATGTGCCCGGGCTGAAGAGGGAAGGAAATACCCCGGCGAACATGCCGGCGTGGAAACCGACTCTTCAGATGAGGATGTTGCCGCCCCGGCAAAGAAAGGCCGGCGCCGCAACAGGAAGCGCAAAGGTAAAGCCGTGCTTGCCGTCAAGGGATCTGATGACGCCGGTTCCGCCAAGAAAACCAAGGCGGATGACCCCGACAAGGAAATTGCCGGGTGTGTCGCCTGCCGGGCCTTGGCGGCTGCCGAGAAGCCAGGAAACTCCGACAAGCAATACTGCAAGATCCATCGCACCAAAGGCCATGATCTCCAGAACTGCCGACAGGTTGAGCTCCTTGCTGAGAAGCAGAGGGCTGAATATGAGAGGCGGGACATTGAGAAGGGCCAGGACGGTGCTGAGGGGTCCGACAAGAAGCGTGACGGCCAAGCAGGCCGTCGCGTCAAGGATAAACATCAGGAGAGGCCCGCCCGGGGCCGTGACAGAAAGCCAGAAGACGACGATCACGAAGAGGACGACGAGTCCGGCGACCAATAGTTTTAGAAAGCCATGGAGGCCATGTGCGTCGATGGCGGCGCCTTGCTGCATACTTCTCACCGCCAGCTTAAACAGTGGGCGAGTGAGATTACAGCAGCGGAGCCGTCGTCTGGTGCCCAATAGCCGCTGAAATGGTCTAGCACGCCTATCATTTTTGACACTGAGGATCACCCTGATCGCACTACTTCGGTCAGGTGCTTGCCGTTGTTGGTTTCACCGACAATACACAACCTCAAGGTGACAAAGATGCTAGTCGATGGCGGGGCCGGTCTGAACTTAATCTCGCCTACCGTGATCGAGAAGCTGCAGATTCCTGACGGAGACCTCGAAGAGACGGGCACATTTCAGGGGGTCAACCCGGGGAGAAGTCAACCAAAGGGGAAGGTCATGCTGCCCGTGACTTTTGGAAGTGATCTGAACTACAGGACAGAAAGGATCGTGTTTGATGTTGCCAAGATCCCCTTGCCTTACAACGGGATCCTTGGCCACCCAGCGCTGGCCAAGTTCATGGCAGCGTCACACTACGCCTACAACACCCTGAAGATGCCAGGGCCTGTGACGATCATCACCATCCCATTTGATAAGAAAGATGCGTTGATTTGCGCTGACCAACTCTACCAACAAGCAGTTGCAGCAGCTGCCGCCACTAGGGCACTTGCTCCTGCCACTGGAGCCCCGGGGGGGAGAAGAAGAAGAAGACCGGTGAGACCTCGGACACCCACTCCGGCAAGCACACCTCTTCGGAGTGTAGTGCTCCTGTCGAGGACGTGCCAGAGAGCTCCACCGGCAGAAACAAGAAGTCCAGGGCCACACCGCCGGGAACCAAGAAGGTTTCTGTCAAGGAGGATGGCACAGGAGGGGCTTTCACCATAAGCTCCACCCTTGACGACAAATAGGAAGACGCACTCGTCACCTTCCTGCGGGCAAATGTCGATGTGTTTGCATGGCAAGCATCCGACATCCCCGGCGTTCCCAGGGAGGTGATTGAGTACAACCTTGCTGTTTGTCCTCATGCGCGGCCCGTCAAGCAGAAGGTCAGGAAGCAAGCTTTGGAACGACAAGAGTTCATCACAGAGGAGATCCGGAAACTGGAAGCGGCGGGTTTGGTAAGAGGAGTGCTCCATCCAACGTGGTTGGCCAATCCAGTGGTACGCAAGGCAAATGGGAAGTGGAGGCTGTGTATTGATTACACAGATATCAATAAGGCTTGTCCCAAAGACCCCTTCCCGTTGCCGCGCATTGACCAGATTGTTGGCTCCACGGCTGGGTGTGACCTATTGTCATTCCTCGATGCCTACTCCGGCTACCATCAAATCTTCATGACAAGAGAAGACGAAGAGAAGACATCATTCATCACCCCATGTGGTACGTATTGTTTCGTATGAATGCCTTTCGGGTTGAGGAGTGCTGGCTCAACGTTTGCAAGGGCAGTCCAGATTGGTTTTGAACCCCGGCTCCATAGAAATATGGAGGCTTATATGGATGATATAGTGGTCAAAACCAAGAACAAGGCAACCCTTATACCGGATTTACAAGAAATATTTGCAAACCTACGCAAGATCAACCTCAAGCTGAACCCTGAGAAGTGCGTCTTCGGCGTCCCGTCCGGCAAGCTTCTCGGGTTATTTGTGTCACAGCGTGGGATAGAGGCCAATCCGGACAAGATCAAAGCTATAGAACATATTGAAGCACCCAAACGGGTCAAGGATGTGCGTCGGCTTGCTGGCTGCGTTGCCACCATGAGCAGATTCACTTCCAAGTCTGTCGAGCGCGCCCTTCCCTTTTTCAAGATTTTGAAAAAGGCGGGCCCAATGGAGTGGACGCCAGAAGCCGAAGCAGCATTGTAAGATTTGAAGAGGTATCTTTCCTCCACGCCAGTACTAGTTGCGCCTAGGCCATAAGAACCATTGCTGCTATACCTGGCGGCAACGAACCAGGTGGTCAGCGCCGCACTAGTGGCACAGAGAGAAATTGATGACGAGGTGATAGCAGCGACAGAGCCTGATGCCGTTGGTGCAGAGACGACACGGCAGGTTGGAGTGCCGCCAAGGAAGAAAATGATGCAGCACCCGGTCTACTTTGTTAGCTCCCTCTTGTAGGGGGCTAGATCAAGGTACTCCGGTGTGCAGAAATTGCTCTTCGGCCTTCTTATGGCCTCGAGGAAGCCGTGTCACTACTTCCAGGCACACGAGATCACTGTCGTCACTCGCCTCCCTCTGCAACGGATATTGCAAAATCCAGATGCAACGGGAAGAATTGTAGAGTGGGCACTGGAGCTGTCCAGCTTTGGCCTCAAGTTTGAAAGTACCTCGACGATTCAAAGCCGAGTCCTGGCGGAGTTCGTTGCAGAATGGAACGCGACGCCTGATGAAGAAGCCTAGGAAACTGCTCTCCCCGGCAAAGAGGCGAGTTGCGACTGGATCATGTACTTTGATGGAGCTTTCTCCTTACAAGGCGCCGGGGCTGGCGTACTGCTTGTAGCGCCCACCGGAGAGCACCTCAAGTACGCGGTTTAGATGCACTTCCCCAGGGAGGTATCAACGAACAATACTGCCGAATATGAGGGGCTGTTTGCTGGTCTTAGGATCGCGGCAGACCTCGGAATCAAGAAACTAATTGTCAGGGGCGATTCGCAGCTTGTCATCAAACAAGTCAACAAAGATTACCAGAGCCCGTTGATGAAGGCCGACGTCGATGAATTGAGAAAGCTGGAAGAGCGTTTTGATGGTATACAGGCGGAGCACGTTCCCTGAGGAGAGAACGACATTGCCGATTACCTGTCAAAGCGCGCTGCCCTCAAGTTACCTGTGGAACCAGGCACCTTTGTGATTCAGCTTTTTCAGCCATCTGTTGATCCATCAACAGAGCAAAACAAGAGGAGGAAATCAGGGCCCGACAAGTACTTTCCCGCCGAGCTCCCCGGAGCCACCGGCAAGGATGTTGCCGGGGACACTGAGCCCGCCACGGGACGGCTAGCTCCAGCGGAGCGTCAAGCTCTTGCCGTCGAGACAGCCGCTCCTATAGCGGAGGAAATGCCTTTAGTCCTCGCCGTCGAGCCCCAGGCTCCAGCGTGGGTACAACATACCGTCCGATTCCTCCAAACTAGGGAACTTCCTGAGGAGCAGGAAGAAGCGGAAAAAGTAGCCCGTCGATCTGCTATGTACCAGTTCGTCGATGACGTCCTGTACAGAAAGAGACCGAACGGCGTGAAATTGAAGTGTATCCCTCAAGAGGAAGGACTGGGGCTGTTGGCAGAGATACATGGAGGCATATGTGGATCCCACATAGGGTCAAGAGCCCTTGCCGGCAAGGCATTTCGGCAAGGCTTCTTCTGGCCCACATCCCTCCAGGATGCGACGACACTGGTCACTAGGTGTGAAGCGTGTCAGTTCCATTCAAAGAAACTTCATCAACCAGCTCAAGCCCTTCAAACCATTCCTCTCTCCTGGCCCTTCTCGGTCTGGGGGCTCAACATACTGGGCCCTTTCCCCCGCGCTGTCGGGGGCTTTGAGTACTTGTACGTCGCAATCGACAAGTTCACAAAGTGGCCAGAGGTGGAGGCAGTGAGGAAGGTCACAGCCCAGTCAGCCGTCAAAATCTTCAAGGGACTAGTGTGCCGTTTTGGTGTACCCAACAGGGTCATCACCGACAACGGCACACAGTTCACAAGCCGCACCTTCATGCAATATACCCAAGACCTCGGCAGCAAAGTCTGTTTCCCTTCCGTTGCTCACCCACGAAGCAATGGTCAAGTTGAGAGAGCAAACACTGAAGTACTGTGAGGCTTAAGGACAAAGACCTTTGACAGGCTGCGCAAGAGTGGAAGGCGCTGGATTGATGAGTTACCGACGGTTCTTTGGTCGATCAGAACGACGCCAAATCGAGCCACCGGCCAGACACCCTTTGCCCTAGTATACGGGAGAGAAGCAGTTCTCCCCACTGAACTCATATACGGGTCACCTCGAGTGCTCGCTTATGATGAGCTTGAGCAAGAGCAACTGCGGCAAGATGACGCAACGCTCCTTGAGTAAGATCATCTTCGGGCGGCTATGAGAGCATCACGCTACGAGCAAACCTTGCGCCGCTACCATAGCCGCAAGGTCCGTGCCCGAAGCTTTGAGGAAGGCGACCTTGTTCTTCGGCACGTTCAATCGGCCAAGAATACCAACAAGTTGACGCCTAAGTGGGAAGGCCCTTATCGGGTAATACAAGTCACCAGGCCTGGCGCAGTCCGCCTGGAGACCGAAAATGCTGTTCCGGTGAGCAACTCCTGGAACATTGAGCATCTTCGCAAGTTTTACCCGTGAGGCGCGGCTTGCCGGGCCCCCCAGCAAGCCACCTTTTGTACAAGCCTTGCCGACAAGGCATGTAACCCTTTGTACAAAGCCAGGCGCAGACCCTGAGCATAAATAAATGAAGCACTGGCGCCCTAAGTTATAGCATGCATGCTAGGTCGAGTCTCATCCTTGGTTAGGGTTGATAGTGCTTAGCAGCGGCTAACCCCTAGCTTAGAGGTCGAGTTTGCATCTCTTTGTCTTTCTTTTATCTTCTTTGGTTCACAGGACACACAGATATCCTTGCCGAAACCACTTGGGGAGAAAAAAGGAACACACTAGCATCTAGGCCCCGGGAAGCCAGTATTGCCAGGGGCTGCAAGAGCAAAGATTCACCCACGGCAAACCGAAGTTGCCGGGAGCTGCAAATTCAGATAAGTTTTCCATCCCTTATCATGCATTCCCTTACGAACTGGGGTATGTGAAACCTTGTTTTATCCTTAGGCTACCGTGCTCCCCTAACTCTAGGCCCTAGGGCTCGTTCCTGGGACCGAGTTTGGTCGTAGTCGCGGCAGCGAAAGGGTAAAACAAGGAGCCTAAACCCACTTCATCCTGAAGGAAATATGCCCTAGAGGCAATAATAAAGATGTTATTTGTATTTCCTTATATCATGATAAATGTCTTTTATTCATGCTAGAATTGTATTAACCGGAAACTTGATACATGTGTGAATACATAGACAAAACAATATGTCCCTAGTATGCCTCTACTAGACTAGCTCATTGGTCAAAGATGGTTATGTTTCCTAGCCATAGACATGAGTTGTCATATGATCAACGGGATCACATCATTAGGAGAATGATGTGATGGACTAGACCCATCCGTTAGCTTATCACTATGATCGTTTAGTTTTACTACTATTGCTTTCTTCATGACTTATACATGTTCCTATGACTATGAGATTATGCAACTCCCGAATACCGTAGGAACACCTTGTGTGCTATCAAACGTCACAACATAACTGGGTGATCATAAAGATGCTCTACAGGTGTCTCCGAAAGTATTCGTGGTGTTGGCATAGATCAAGACTAGGATTTGTCACTCCGAGTGTCGGAGAGGTATCTCTGGGCCCTCTCAGTAATTCACATCATAATAAGCCTTGCAAGCAAATGACTAATGAGTTAGTCATGAGATGATGTATTACAGAACGAGTAAAGAGACTTGCCGGTAACGAGATTGAACTAGGTATAGAGATACCGACGATCGAATCTCGGGCAAGTAACATACCGATGACAAAAGGAACAACGTATGTTGTTATGCGGTTTGACCGATAAAGATCTTCGTAGAATATGTAGGAACCGATATGAGCATCCAGGTTCCGCTATTGGTTATTGACCGGAGATGAGTCTCGGTCATGTCTACATAGTTCTCGAACCCGTAGGGTCCGCACGCTTAACGTTTGATGACGATCGGTATTATGAGTTTATGAATTTTGATGTACTGAAGGAAGTTTGGAGTCCCGGATGAGATCACGGACATGACGAGGAGTCTCGGAATGTCCGAGACATAAAGATTGATATATTGGACGACTATATTCGGACACCGGAAGTGTTCCGGAAAAGTTTCGGATTTAACCGGATTGCCGGAGGGGGTTACCGGAACCCCCCACGAGGGGGGATGGTCCATAGTGGGCCTTAAGGAAAGAAGAGAGGAAGCCCATAGAGGCTGGCCGGCGCCCCACCAGGGAATCCTAGTTGGACTAGGATTGGGGGGCGCCACCTCTCCCTCTCCTTCCTTTCCCTCTCTTCCTTCTTGGTGGACTCCTACTAGGAATAGGATTGCAATCCTATTCCTAGTAGGATTGCCTCCCTAGCGCGCCATAGAAGGGCTGGCCGGCCCCTCCCATTGCTCCTTTATATACGGGGGCAGGGGGCACCCTAGGACACACAAGTTGATCAGTTGATCTCTCCCAACCGTGTGCGGTGCCCCCCTCCACAGAAACACACCTCGGTCATACCGTTGCAGTGCTTAGGCGAAGCCCTGCGCCGGTAGATACATCATATCCGTCACCACGCCGTCGTGCTGACGAAACTCTCCCGTGAAGCTCAACTGGATAAAGAGCTCGTGGGACGTCATCAAGCTGAACGTGTAATGAACGCGGAGGTGTCGTACGTTCGGTGCTTGATCGGTTGGATCGCGAAGAAGTTCGACTACATCAACCGCGTCACTTGACGCTTCTGCTCCCGGTCTACAAGGGTATGTAGACACACTCTTCCCCTCGTTGCTATGCATCTAGTAGATAGATCTTGCGTGATCGTAGGAAAATTTTAAAAAATACTACGTTCCCCAACAGTGGCATCATGAGCCAGGTCTATGCGTAGATGATATGCACGAGTAGAACACAATGAGTTGTGGGCGATACTAGTCATACTGCTTACCAGCATGTCACACTTTGCTTCGGCGGTATTGTGAGATGAAGCGGCCCGGACCGACATTACGCGTACGCTTACGCGAGACTGGTTTCACCGTTATGAGCACTCGTTGCTTAAAGGTGACTGGCGGGTGTCTGTCTCTCTCACTTTAGCTGAATCAAGTGTGGCTACGCCCGGTCCTTGTGAAGGTTAAAACATCACATACTTGACGAAATATCGTTGTGGTTTTTGTATGCGTAGGTAAGAACGGTTCTTGCTAAGCCCGTAGCAGCCACGTAAAACTTGCAACAACAAAGTAGAGGACATCTAACTTGTTTTTGCGGGGCATGTTGTGATGTGATATGGTCAAGACATGATGAGATATACGGTTTTGTATGAGATGACCATGTTTTGTAAAGTTATCGGCAACTGGCAGGAGCCATATGGTTGTCGCTTTATTGTATGAAATGCAATCGCCATGTAATTGCTTTACTTTATCACTAAGCGGTAGCGATAGTCGTAGAAGCAATAGTTGGCGAGACGACAACGATGCTACGATGGAGATCAAGGTGTCGCGCCGGTGATGAAGGTGATCATGATGGTGCTTTGGAGATGGAGATCAAAAGCACAAGATGATGATGGCCATATCATGTCACATATTTTGATTTGCATGTGATGTTTATCTTATTATGCTTCTTATTTTGCTTAGAACGACGGTAGCATTATAAGATGATCCCTTACAAAATTTCAAGGTATAAGTGTTCTCCCTGAGTATGCACCGTTGCGAAAGTTCGTCGTGCCGAGACACCACGTGATGATCGGGTGTGATAAGCTCTACGTTCAAATACAACGGGTGTAAGACAGTATTGCACACGCAGAATACTCGGGTTAAATTTGACGAGCCTAGCATATGCAGATATGGCCTCGGAACACTAGAGACCGAAAGGTCGAGCGTGAATCATATAGTAGATATGATCAACATAAGATGTTCACCATTGAAACTACTCCATCTCACGTGATGATCGGACATGGTTTACTTGATTTGGATCGCGTGATCATTTAGATGACCAGAGGGATGTCTATCTAAGTGGGAGTTCTTTAAGTAATATGATTAATTGAACCTTAATTTATCATGAACTTAGTCCTGATAGTTTTTGCATATCTATGTTGTTGTAGATCAATGGCCCGTCCTACCGTTCCTTTGAATTTTAATGCATTCCTAGAGAAAGCTAAGTTGAAAGATGATGGTAGCAATTACACGGACCGGGTCCGTAACTTGAGGATTATCCTCATTGCTGCACAGAAGAATTATGTCCTTGAAGCACCGCTAGGTGACAAGCCCCCTCCCGCTAATGTAGACGCTTTGAACGTCTGGCAGATGCGGTCTGATGACTACACGATAGTTCAGTGTGCCATGCTTTACGGCTTAGAACCGGGACTTCAACGATGTTTTGAACGTCATGGACCATATGAGATGTTCCAGGAGTTGAAGTTAATATTTCAAGCAAATGCCCGGATTGAGAAATATGAGATTTCCAATAAGTTCTACAGCTGCAAGATGGAGGAGAATAGTTCTATCAGTGAACACTTACTCAGAATGTCTGGGTACTACAATCATATGACTCAACTTGGTTGCAAAGTTGACGAGGATAGTGTCATTGATAGAGTTCTTCAATCACTGCCACCAAGCTATAAAGGCTTCGTGATGAACTATAATGTGCAAGGGATGTAGAAGACAATTCCCGAGCTCTTCGCTATGCTCAAAGCTGCGGAGGTAGAAATCAAAAAGGAGCATCAAGTGTTGATGGTTAACAAAACCACTAGTTTCAAGAAAAAGGGCAAGGGAAAGAAGGGGGACTTCAAGAAGAATAGCAAGACAGTTGCTACTCCCACGAAGAAACCCAAGTCTGGAGCCAAGCCTGAAACTGAGTGCTTCTACTTCAAAGGGACTGGACACTGGAAGCGGAACTGCCCCAAGTATTTGGCGGATAAGAAGGATGGAAAGGTGAACAAAGGTATATGTGATATACATGTTATTGATGTGTACCTTACTAATGCTCGTAGTAGTACCTGGGTATTTGATACCGGTTCGGTTGCTAATATTTGTAACTCGAAATAGGGGCTACGGATTAAACGAAGATTAGCTAAGGACGAGGTGACGATGCGCGTCGGAAATGGTTCCAAAGTCGATGTGATCGCCGTCGGCACGCTACCTCTACATCTACCTTCGGGATTAGTTTTAGACCTAAATAATTGTTATTTGGTGCCAGCGTTGAGCATGAACATTATATCTGGATCTTGTTTGTTGCGAGAAGGTTATTCATTTAAATCAGAGAATAATGGTTGTTCTATTTTTATGAATAATATCTTTTATGGTCATGCACCCTTGAGGAGTGGTCTATTCTTATTGGATCTCGATTGTAGTGATACACATATTGATAATATTGAAACCAAAAGATGCAAGGTTAATAATGATAGTGCAACTTATTTGTGGCACTGCCGTTTATGTCATATTGGTGTAAAGCGCATGAAGAAACTCCATAGTGATGGACTTTTGGAATCACTTGATTATGAATCACTTGGTGCTTGCGAACCATGCCTCATGGGCAAGATGACTAAAACTCCGTTCTCTAGAACTATGGAGCGAGCAACAGATTTGTTGGAAATCATACATACTGATGTATGTGGGCCAATGAGTGTTGAAGCTCGCGGCGGGTATCGTTATTTTCTGACCTTCACTGATGATTTGAGCAGATATGGGTATATCTACTTAATGAAGCACAAGTCTGAAACATTTGAAAAGTTCAAAGAATTTCAGAGTGAAGTAGAGAATCATCGTAACAAGAAAATAAAGTTTCTACGATCAGATCGTGGAGGAGAATGTTTGAGTTACGAGTTTGGTCTTCATTTGAAACAATGTGGAATAGTTTCATAACTCACACCACCCGGAACACCACAGCGTAATGGTGTGTCCAAACGTCGTAACCGTACTTTATTGGATATGGTGCGATCTATGATGTCTCTTACCGATTTACCACTATCGTTTTGGGGTTATGCTTTAGAGACAGCTGCATTCATGTTAAATAGGGCACCATCTAAATCCGTTGAGACGACACCTTATGAACTATGGTTTGGCAAGAAACCGAAGTTGTCGTTTCTTAAAGTTTTGGGCTGCGATGCTTATGTGAAAAAGCTTCAACCTGATAAGCTCGAACCCAAGTCGGAGAAATGTGTCTTCATAGGATATCCAAAAGAGACTGTTGGGTACACCTTCTATCACAGATCCGAAGGCAAGATATTCGTTGCTAAGAATGGATCCTTTCTAGAGAAGGAGTTTCTCTCGAAAGAAGTGAGTGGGAGGAAAGTAGAACTTGATGAGGTAATTGTACCTTCTCCTGAATTGGAAAGTAGTACATCACAGAAAATTGTTCCAGTGATTCCTACACCAATTAGTGAGGAAGCTAATGATGATGATCATGAAACTTCAGATCAAGTTTCTGTTGAACGTCGTAGATCAACCAGAGTACGTTCCGCACCAGAGTGGTACGGCAACCCAGTTCTGGAAGTCATGTTACTAGACCGTGATGAACCTACGAACTATGAGGAAGCGATGATGAGCCCAGATTCCGCAAAATGGCTTGAGGCCATGAAATCTGAGATGGGATCCATGTATGAAAACAAAGTATGTACTTTGGTTGACTTGCCCGATGACCGGCAAGCCATCGAGAATAAATGGATCCTCAAGAGGAAGACCGACGCAGACGGTAATGTTACTGTTTACAAAGCTCGACTTGTTGCGAAAGGGTTTCGACAAGTTCAAGGATTTGACTACGATGAGACTTTCTCACCTGTAGCGATGCTTAAGTCTGTCCAAATCATGTTAGCAATTGCCGCATTTTATGATTATGAAATCTGGCAAATGGATGTCAAAACTGCATTCCTGAATGGATATCTCAAAGAAGAGTTGTATATGATGCAACCAGAAGGTTTTGTCGATCCAAAAGATGCTAACAAAGTATGCAAGCTCCAGCGATCCATCTATGGACTGGTGCAAGCATCTCGGAGTTGGAATATACGCTTTGATGAGGTGATCAAAGCATATGGTTTTATACAGACTTTTGGAGAAGCCTGTATTTACAAGAAAGTGAGTGGGAGCTCTGTAGCATTTCTGATATTATATGTGGATGACATATTGTTGATTGGAAATGATATAGAATTTTTGGATAACATAAAAGGATACTTGAATAAGAGTTTTTCAATGAAAGACCTCGGTGAAGCTGCTTATATATTAGGCATCAAGATCTATAGAGATAGATCAAGACGCTTAATTGGACTTTCACAAAGCACATTCCTTGATAAAGTTTTGAAGAAGTTCAAAATGGATCAGTCAAAGAAAGGGTTCTTGCCTGTGTTACAAGGTATGAAGTTGAGTAAGACTCAATGCCCGACCACTGCAGAAGATAGAGAGAAAATGAAAGTCATTCCCTATGCCTCAACCATAGGATCTATCATGTATGCAATGCTGTGTACCAGACCTGATGTGTGCCTTGCTATAAGTCTAGCAGGGAGGTACCAAAGTAATCCAGGAGTGGATCACTGGACAGCGGTCAAGAACATCCTGAAGTACCTGAAAAGGACAAAGGATATGTTTCTCGTGTATGGAGGTGACAAAGAGCTCGTCGTAAACGGTTACGTCGATTCTAGCTTTGACACTGATCCGGATGACTCTAAGTCACAAACCGGATATGTATTTTTATTGAACGGTGGAGCTGTCAGTTGGTGCAGTTCCAAGCAAAGCGTCGTGGCGGGATCTACGTGTGAAGCGGAATACATAGCTGCTTCGGAAGCAGCAAATGAAGGAGTCTGGATGAAGGAGTTCATATCCGATCTAGGTGTAATACCTAGTGCATCGGGTGCAATGAAAATCTTTTGTGACAACACTGGAGCAATAGCCTTGGCGAAGGAATCCAGGTTTCACAAGAGATCAAAGCACATCAAAAGATGCTTCAATTCCATACGCGATCTAGTCAAGGAGGGAGACATAGATATTTGCAAGATACATACGGATCTGAATGTTGCAGACCCGTTGACTAAGCCTCTTCCACGGGAAAAACATGATCAGCACCAGGACTCCATGGGTGTGAGGATCATCACTTTGTAATCTAGATTATTGACTCTAGTTCAAGTGGGAGACTGAAGGAAATATGCCCTAGAGGCAATAATAAAGATGTTATTTGTATTTCCTTATATCATGATAAATGTCTTTTATTCATGCTAGAATTGTATTAACCGGAAACTTGATACATGTGTGAATACATAGACAAAACAGTATGTCCCTAGTATGCCTCTACTAGACTAGCTCATTGGTCAAAGATGGTTATGTTTCCTAGCCATAGACATGAGTTGTCATTTGATCAACGGGATCACATCATTAGGAGAATGATGTGATGGACTAGACCCATCCGTTAGCTTAGCACTATGATCGTTTAGTTTTACTGCTATTGCTTTCTTCATGACTTATACATGTTCCTATGACTATGAGATTATGCAACTCATGAATATCGTAGGAACACCTTGTGTGCTATCAAATGTCACAACGTAACTGGGTGATCATAAGGATGCTCTACAGGTGTCTCCGAAAGTATTCGTGGTGTTGGCATAGATCAAGACTAGGATTTGTCACTCCGAGTGTCGGAGAGGTATCTCTGGGCCCTCTCGGTAATGCACATCATAATAAGCCTTGCAAGCAAATGACTAATGAGTTAGTCACGAGATGATGTATTACGGACCAAGTAAAGAGACATGCCGGTAACGAGATTGAACTAGGTATAGAGATACCGATGATCGAATCTCGGGCAAGTAACATACCGATGACAAAAGGAACAACGTATGTTGTTATGCGGTTTGACCGATAAAGATCTTCGTAGAATATGTAGGAACCAATATGAGCATCCAGGTTCCGCTATTGGTTATTGACCGGAGATGAGTCTCGGTCGTGTCTACATAGTTCTCGAACCCGTAGGGTCCGCACGCTTAACGTTTGATGACAATCGGTATTATGAGTTTATGAGTTTTGATGTACCGAAGGAAGTTCGGAGTCCCGGATGAGATCACGGACATGACGAGGAGTCTCGGAATGTCCGAGACATAAATATTGATATATTGGACGACTATATTCGGACACCGGAAGTGTTCCAGAAAAGTTTCGGATTTAACCGGATTGCCGGAGGGGGTTACCGGAACCACCCACGAGGGGGGGTGGTCCATAGTGGGCCTTAAGGAAAGAAGAGAGGCAGCCCATAGAGGCTGGCCGGCGCCCCACCAGGGAATCCTAGTTGGACTAGGATTGGAGGGCGCCACCTCTCCCTCTCCTTCCTTTCCCTCTCTTCCTTCTTGGTGGACTCCTACTAGGAATAGGATTGCAATCCTATTCCTAGTAGGATTGCCTCCCTGGCGCGTCATAGAAGGGCTGGCTGGCCCCTCCCCTTGCTCCTTTATATACGGGGGCAGGGGCACCCTAGGACACACAAGTTGATCAGTTGATCTCTCCCAACCGTGTGCGGTGCCCCCCTCCACAGAAACACACCTCGGTCATACCGTTGCAGTGCTTAGGCGAAGCCCTGCGCTAGTAGATACATCATATCCGTCACCACGCCGTCGTGCTGACGAAACTCTCCCGTGAAGCTCAACTGGATCAAGAGCTCGTGGGACGTCATCAAGCTGAATGTGTGCTGAACGCGGAGGTGCCGTACGTTCGGTGCTTGATCGGTTGGATCGCGAAGAAGTTCGACTACATCAACCGCGTCACTTGACGCTTCCGCTCCCGGTCTACGAGGGTACGTAGACACACTCTTCCCCTCGTTGCTATGCATCTAGTAGATAGATCTTGCGTGATCATAGGAAAATTTTAAAAAATACTACGTTCCCCAACACATCCCTGCCTCCGGCAAAGGCGTGAGTAAGGTCGAGCGAAGTGGGGGGATGGTGAGGCCTGTTGCCGGGCAATAAAATGTTTATCTTAGAGATATCAGGGATTTATTCCCTGTTGTGGGTTCTACCTGCGAACAAATGACCCGGGAAACATCCCTTTTTCATTAAAAAAACATCCCGCCCAGGTACAGTCCATAGGGAATGAAAAACATGAACAAGGGGATTACAAGTTTTAAATTTAACAGACGCCCGAAGGCTTACAAACTAAAAAGAGATAAGATGCCCGTAATCCCTTTCTTGTCCCTCTCCTCAGGAGGCAGGTCAAGGAGGCGAGAAGGGCAAAAGGAGCGCCTAGGCGAGCTACGGGTGGCAGAAGACACCGAGAGAACATCTTGGTGGCCGCCCAAAGGCTGGATGGTGATGGCGGCGCCGGAAGCAGAGCTCGAAGACGAGGCGGCATGACGTCAGTACGCGTCGAAGGCGTCGGTGCCCGCGTATGATGGCTTCTCGCCCCTCGTTGGTTACCCCAAGTGGAAGGTTTGAGATGCAGTGTAGCGGTAGTTTTCCCTTGGCAAAGATACCAAGGATCGAATTCCCCTGAGACTCCAAGGTTCAACAAGAAGGTGTCAACTGCTAGCGGCGCAACTAGCGATCAACCGGACCTGCACACAATACAAATAACTTTGCTCCCAACGAGTACAGAGAGGTTGTCAATCCCTCCGGCCTTGTCGTTTACAAAGGATCAAACGCAAGAGATAATAGTGATAGGTATGATGGCAACTAGTAAGTAAGAACTGAAAGTAAATAGCGGATGTGATCAGTGATGGTAATATGGACCGGGGTCCCATGATGTTCACTAGTGATGTCTCTCTCCCAAAAGACGATAAAACAGCTAAGCAAGGTCAACAAATTACAGCTGGGCAATTGACAGGATTATGTGCGCAAACCAATGCTAACTATACTACAAAGAAAGGTAGAGGCTCAAAAGCATGGGCGGTACGCCAAGGTAAGTAGACCGAAATCCATCTGCATCTACTACTAATCATCCACCTTGAGATATCTATCCAGAACATCTCGCTGGTATTAAGTTGCGAGTCCCACCCATAGTGTAAACTCAAAGCAACAGACAACTGCATTAAAATAACTTTGCGTAAAGTAAACAATCCTTGCACCCGCGAGTACAAGCACCGTTGTTTCCCCCCTTGTGGCAACAACACATCCCCTAGACTCATGTTTCTGTCACTCAAGCTAGTCATCGAGGGGCATGAACCCACAATCAAGCATAACGTTCCCTCTTGGAGTTACTACCTACTACTTGGCCAAAGCAATAAACAGCAACGGAGAACATGCAAGAATTACTCAAGAACATAAATACAAAAGAAGTAAATCAAATATATTACTCACACATAATCTGAACATAATCTCATAATCGATCGGATCCCAGCAAACTCAACATAGCAACAGCATAAGGATTACATATGTGCCTCGATCATGTAGGGCAGCTCACGAGGTCTAATCGGTGAAGAACAAAAAGGGGAGGAGAACATCACATAGCTACTGGTCATGGACCCTTGGTCCAAGGGAGACTACTCACAACTCATCCGGGAGGCGTCCATGGTGGTGGAGAGGCTCCCGGTGGTGATCCTCCCCTCCGACAGGGTGCCGGGAAGAGTTCTCCTGGTGCTCCCGATCTTGGAAGCGCGGCGGCGGCGGAACAGAGATGAGATCGCGAAAAAGGGTTCCGTCCTCGAGGGTTTCGGGACGCGGTGTAAATATATGCCAAAGGGGGGCATCAGCGGAGACCTGGGGGGCCCAGGCGCCCCCCGGCGCGGCCAGGAGGGGGGCCGCGCCCCCAGGGCGCCTGGAGCCCTGGTGGCCCCCCTTCGGCCCTACTTTGGCCGCATGGAAGCTTCCGAAACGCTGATTTTTTATATATTTTTCCCGGAATTTTTCTGGCAGTTTACGTAATGGGAAAACCTGAAATACAAAAACAGTAGAAAACAGAAACTGGCACTGGGGTGCACTGAGTTAATAGGTTAGTCCAAATATGATCAAAAGTGTATGGAAGTGTATAAATATCATAGCAATATCACACAAAAGAGGCATGGAGCAAGCAGAAATTATAGATACGTTGTGGACGTATCAACGTCCCCAAGCTTAATTCCTGCTCGTCCTCGAGTAGGTAAATGATAACAAGCATAATTTCTGTGGTGACATGCTATTAACCATATAAGGACTTTTTACAGTCACATGATAAGTGCTTACTGAGACAATGAATCTGTAGTAATTAAGTTGCCTCATGAGAAAATCACAAAGAACTGAAAGTTTTACAATATGATACTGAAACACTCAATAGATTTGTAGTGAGCATGGTGTGCAAATATGACAAAGTGATATCTCGCTTGCCCCTTTTAGTGAAGCAAAACATAAATGCAGGGGCACCTCCAAGGTTTAAGTGACGACTAGATACAATGATTTCAGAATAAACGATATCATAATCATGCAAAAGACAATGGTACTTTGGGACAATGCACATTACACTCAGAATGACAATCATGCTCTTAATAGTTGGTGCTTTAAAGAAGGTGGAGACTCTCGAACGGTGGCTTTTGTTGGCAAGGTTGAAAACCCGTGGTCGGAAACAAAAACTAAACATGTACCAGAGCTCTTGGTTTTAAAAACAGAGGTGACAATTATTTTTTAGAATATGCATGTTTCGTCAACGAATGCTAGCAGATAACTCAGTTACTTTTTGAGCTGGACAAGTTTCGAGGAACGGCTCCCGAATGAGGACGATCACATCCTCTTAATCTCCTTTGTTTATCACTGCCAAAGTTTTCTGATTTCTCATGAACAAAGCGTGAAGGAGGGTTTGTTTGTTTGTATAATTTTTAATGAGCCGGGCGCACTCTATGCCAGTTCCTTCTCGTATTATGGGTTTGCACATTAGACATGCAATCCCGGGGTGAAGCTTGTCCAACTTAAAAAGATCATGAATTAACTACTACTTCCTCATGAACTAAAACAGAGGCACAAAAGAGAAATGCTTTTTTTTGATTAATTTCTAGATGGTACATGAAAGTCTTCGTTAGGAATGGCAGGTAAATACCATGTATAGGAAGGTATGGTAGACTCATATGGCATAACTGGTTTAAAGGATTTTGGATGCACAAGCAGTCAGTCCGCTTAGTACAGGCGAAGGTTAGCAAAAGACTGGGAGCGACCAACTAAAAGAGCAATGACGGTCATAATCATGCAGAGCGACAAAGCAACATTGAATCAGGCATGGAAGTTATATCGCTACTCAGAAATTAAAGATCATCAAGGCTTGACAGACTTTCTTTACAGTCTTAAATATGTGTGAGCATATGCCAAGTCAATCAAAATAAATTCTTGAAGGAAGATATCACTAAACCATACCACATCATAGGCAAACAAATCATGTTGGTACTCCAATAACACATTGAGAACCCCCCAGCTATTTGAGACTAACCATAAGAAAACATGAACTACTAAGCACCATTATGCACGTAGCATTTTTATCATAGACATATTAACCAATGCAACAGAAGCCAACTCTCTTAACAAGGTGAGCATGATAACTAAAGAGAGTTCCAGCAACCAACTAAACAAAAGCTCTTAAAAAGATAAGCATGAAAACTAAGAGCTAAGCATGACAGTAGCTATTGAAAGACAAAGAACACACACAGCAAAGATAGACATGAAAATTCTATGTTATGTTCTAGGTTGAAGTGGAGCGTGTTTCTCTCCCACACAAAGAAAGCTGAGTTCCAACTCGTTATGAACAGCAAACAAAGCTAAATAAAACTAAAAAAGGAAACTAAAAGCAAGACGCTCCAAGCATAGCACATAACACATGAAGTGATAAAAATATAGTGGAACGAAAGACGAACTGATAATGTTGATGGAGAAGGGGATGCACGGGGGCATCCCCAAGATTAGACGCTTGAGTCTTCTTGAATATTTCTTGGGGGTGCATGGGGGCATCCCCAAGCTTGAGCGCTTGACACTCCTGAATCTTTTTATCATCTTCCCTCGCACACTTGAAAACTCCCTTCATACATAACTCATCATAATCTGATTAGCGAGGTTAGTACCCTTAATAAAATAATTTTTCCTTGCTGGAAATAAAGATATTATTGAAGGTCTACTGTTTCTCAAGATTGCCAAAAGGTTTTTGCAAAGAAAAAGCAAGCTTAAGGTTTGCAAAACGAAGAAAAGGCAAAACAGGACAGAATCTGTGAAAAACAGACCAGCAGGTAGTAAATGATTTTGTCGGGGCACTTCTGCAACTCAAATAAAAAAACTCAGAACAGACGCCCGAAAGACAATTGTATAGAGCACACTGTCGAAAAAATTCAGACCAAAAAGATGATCTGGTGATTTTATACGAATTTTCTGTCCAAGGACAGAATCTGTTTCCTGGACAGCACGTCACAACTTTTTAACTTTCTTGCAATCAGAGGCTACACTTGGCACAAATCTGAAAAGTAAAGATACAATGATGATGCTACCGTAGTAACAACATCAAGACACAACAAAAGCAAAATAAAATTTTATTCATTGTGGGCTGCCTCCCAAAAGTGCTTTCTTTTATGCCTTTAAGCTAGGCATAATGCAAAGAGATCAAGTTTTATCAAGAGTAAAAGAATAGCTAGCCCGTATAACGGACTCAAAAGGTAACTTAATCTTCTTTCTAGGGAAGTGTTCCATCCCTTTCTTGAGAGGAAATTGGAATTTAATATTCCCCTCTTTCATGTC
The DNA here is from genome assembly GCA_902687465.1 of Secale cereale. NCBI lineage: Eukaryota > Viridiplantae > Streptophyta > Magnoliopsida > Poales > Poaceae > Secale > Secale cereale. The sequence goes on along the minus strand of LR738709.1, from coordinate 35,848,608 downwards.
AATGATGGCACCAACGGTGCGAAGAAAAGGACGTCCCAAAATAATTGGACAAGAAGGTTCACATTCAATGTCCATAATAGTAAAATCAACGGGAACATAGTTGTCATTGACAATGATAAGAACATCGTTGATCCTCCCCAAGGGTTTCTTTATGGAAGAATCAACAAGACGAACACCAAAAGAACAAGAATCAAAAGGTTTCAATTTAAGCATATCATATATTCTTTTGGGCATAACAGAGGTACTAGCTCCAACATCACATAGTGCATAGCAAGAGAAGTTATTCAACTTAATTTTAATCATAGGATCCCAACCATCTTCTAGCTTTCTAGGTATGGAGGCTTCTACCCTAAGTTTCTCCTCCCTAGCTTTGATGAGAGCATTAGTGATATGCTCTGTGAAGGCAAGGTTAAGTGTGCTAGTGCGGGGATCTCTAGACATCTTGTGAAGGAAATCAATAACTTCGGTAAGGGTGCAATTATCAAAATCAAGGTCACTACTATCAAGTAAAGTGGTAGTGGTGTCCTTTAGGCTCACTTGTTTGGTAGTTTTTATGGTCATAGCATCACCATTAATAGGTCCAACGGGACCAGGAGTGCATTGGGTGCTAAGAGTTTGGATATCCTCAACAACTTGGATAGTAGCAACAGTGTGGTGGGTAGGAAGGTTCTTAATTCTATCTTCTTCCTCCTTTTCTCTAGCCCATCTCTCTTTAAGTTTAGCCAACATCCTAATGTTTTCATTAATTTGCACTTGAATAGCATTCATAGGAGTGGTCTTCCTCTCCTCAAGAGGGGAAGTTCTAATTTTAAGCAACTCTACCTCATGGGCTAAATTGTCTACCTTCGAAGAGAGATCATCTAGTTTGTTTAGTTTTTCTTCTACACTCTTATTGAAGGCTTTTTGGGTAGTGATGAAATCTTTAAGCATAATCTCTAGTTCAGAAGTGGAGTTCTTGGTGCTAGGATAAGCATTGTTGTTCCCATAGGAATTAGAGGGGAACGGTCTAGGATTGCTACCAAAATTACTCCTATAAGCATTATTATTAAAATTGTTTCTAGAGATAAAGTTCACATCTACTTGATCTTGAGCAATCAAAGAATTTAAAGGAACATCACGAGGATCAATAGAAGATTGCTTGGAAAGTAGAGACATGATCAAGTCAACTTTTTCATTTAGGGAGGAAATCTCCTCCACAGAGTTTACCTTCCTACCTGTTGGAGCGCGTTCGGTGTGCCATTGGGAATAATTGGTCATCATCTCATCGAGAAGCTTCGTGGCAGCACCAAGTGTAGTTGACATAAAGGTTTCTCCCGCGGCCGAATCTAACAAGTTCCGCGAGGTAAAGTTCAAGCCTGCATAAAAAGTTTGGATAACCATCCAAGTAGTCAAACCATGAGTAGGGCAGTTCTTGACAAGAGATTTCATGCGTTCCCAAGCTTGGGCAACGTGTTCATTATCCAATTGTTTGAAATTCATTATGTTACTCCTTAGTTGGATAATTTTAGCAGGTGGATAGTACTTTCCAACAAAAGCATCCTTGCACTTGTCCCAAGAATCTATGCTATTTCTAGGCAAGGATTGAAACCAAATTTTAGCTCCTCCTCTCAAGGAGAAAGGAAAAAGCTTAAGCTTAACAATATTACCATCTATTTCTTGGTACTTTTGCATATCACAGAGTTCAACAAAATTGTTTAAGTGTAAAGCAGCAGCATCTCCAGCACCGGAGAATTGATCTTTCATAACTAGGTTCAGTAAAGCAGGTTTAATTTCATAAGAAGGTGCTGAAGTGGCAGGTGTAGTAATAGGCGTGCAGATAAAGTCATCGTTGTTATGACTAGTGAAGTCACGCAACTTGGTGTTCTCGGTGGAACCCATAGCAGCAAGCAAGCAAGATAACTATTTTTGTGATTTTTGGATAAAAGGTACTAAAGCAAAAACTGAAAGGTAAACTAACAAGACTAAAAAGCAAAGGTAAAAGATAGTGTGCAACTCCCCTATCTTGAAGAGTGGAGTCCCCGGCAACGGCGCCAGAAAACTTTGCTTGATGGCTTCTCGCCCGTCGTTGGTTACCCCAAGTGGAAGGTTTGAGATGCAGTGTAGCGGTAGTTTTCCCTTGGCAAAGATACCAAGGATCGAATTCCCCTGAGACTCCAAGGTTCAACAAGAAGGTGTCAACTGCTAGCGGCGCAACTAGCGATCGACCGGACCTGCACACAATACAAATAACTTTGCTCCCAACAAGTACAGAGAGGTTGTCAATCCCTCCGGCCTTGTCGTTTACAAAGGATCAAACGCAAGAGATAATAGTGATAGGTATGATGGCAACTAGTAAGTAAGAACTGAAAGTAAATAGCGGATGTGATCAGTGATGGTAATATGGACCGGGGTCCCATGATGTTCACTAGTGATGTCTCTCTCCCAAAAGACGATAAAACAGCTAAGCGAGGTAAACAAATTACAGCTGGGCAATTGACAGGATTATGTGCGCAAACCAATGCTAACTATGCTACAAAGAAAGGTAGAGGCTCAAAAGCATGGGCGGTACGCCAAGGTAAGTAGACCGAAATCCATCTGCATCTACTACTAATCATCCACCTTGAGATATCTATCCAGAACATCTCGCTGGTATTAAGTTGCGAGTCCCATCCATAGTGTAAACTCAAAGCAACAGACAACTGCATTAAAATAACTTTGCGTAAAGTAAACAATCCTTGCACCCGCGAGTACAAGCACCATTGTTTTCCCCCTTGTGGCAACAGCACATCCCCAAGACTCATGTTTATGTCACTCAAGCTAGTCATCGAGGGGCATGAACCCACAATCAAGCATAATGTTCCCTCTTGGAGTTACTACCTACTACTTGGCCAAAGCAATAAACAGCAACGGAGAACATGCAAGAATTACTCAAGAACATAAATATAAAAGAGGTAAATCAAATATATTACTCACACACAATCTGAACATAATCTCATAATCCATCGGATCCCAGCAAACTCAACATAGCAACAGCATAAGGATTACATATGTGCCTCGATCATGTAGGGCTGCTCACGAGGTCTAATCGGTGAAGAACAAAAAGGGGAGGAGAACATCACATAGCTACTGGTCATGGACCCATGGTCCAAGGGAGACTACTCACAACTCATCCGAGAGGCGTCCATGGTGGTTGAGAGGCTCCCGGTGGTGATCCTCCCCTCCGGCGGGGTGCCGGGAAGAGTTCTCCTGGTGCTCCCGATCTTGGAAGCGCGGCGGCGGCGGAACATAGATGAGATCACGAAAAAGGGTTCCGTCCTCGAGGGTTTCGGGACGCGGTGTAAATATATGCCAAAGGGGGGCATCAGCGGAGACCTGGGGGGCCCAGGCGCCCCCCCGGCGCGGCCAGGAGGGGGGCCGCGCCCCCAGGGCGCCTGGAGCCCTGGTGGGCCCCCTCCGGCCCTACTTTGGCCGCATGGAAGCTTCCGGAACACTGATTTTTTATATATTTTTCCCGGAATTTTTCTGGCAGTTTACGTAATGGGAAAACCTGAAATACAAAAACAGCAGAAAACAGAAACTGGCACTGGGGTGCACTGAGTTAATAGGCTAGTCCAAATATGATCAAAAGTGTATGGAAGTGTATAAATATCATAGCAATATCACACAAAAGAGGCATGGAGCAAGCAGAAATTATAGATACGTTTTGGACGTATCAGCGTACTCCGACTTGACGGCCTTGCTGCCCGCCCTCTTCCTCTTCCGCAGCCCCCCAACGCCAGCCGCCCAAGAAGATGGCCCCGAGAAGTTCAAGGAGCCGGCGACACGGATGATGGGGTCACCGGTGCCGCATGGAACGGCGCCCGACACCTAGTCGGACCCGTCATCCTGCCGCCTACCACCCTCGTCGTCGCTGTCGCTGTCCTCCTCGTCACTCTCGCTCGAGGAGGAATCTTCATCATCAGAAGAGCTCTCCACGCAGCACCTTGCACGAGTCCCGAAGTGCCCGAAGACCTTGACGGAAAGAAAGCCACACTTCATCAACTTAAAATGGAGAGTGAGCCCATCCGCCAAGCTGTGGATACGAGCAAACGTCTTCCACCCCCGACGAAGATACATCACGTGAGGAGCAGGGAAGTCGACGCGGACCCGCGTACCGCTAATCCCGTAGCCCCTCATACGCAGCCACAATGACTGCGGCGGATCCAGCTCCATCTCCCGCGCGAATGGAGTCGGGAGGCGAAGGCGACGGCGCGGCGGCCGGCGCAACCCGACGAAGAATTCATGGGGATTATCCCCAACGTGGCCCTCCATCGGAGGAGGAGCCGCTGGCGGAGGCGAGACCGGCGCGCCGCCCCGTCCTCCTCTTCCCTCAGCGCTGCGACCTCTACCCCAACCTCGCCCACGGCCTCGCCCCCTCCCCCTTCCCCTCGCGGCTGGCTCTACCACCACAGGTGCAGGAGGAGGAGGGACGCGTTGTCGAGCAGCAACCCTTGCCGCCACCGTCGAAGGACCGGAATTCCCTTTCTCCATTGCAAGGGGAAGGAAGAAGCGAAAGCAGAAGAAGGAAGAGGATGGAAGAATACGGGGTGCCATCCCCCCTCCCCGCTCCTTATAAAGGAACGGGGTTGGGGCTCAGCCGCCCCGCTCAGCCAATCAAGACACAAGAAGCGCAGGGAACCAGGACCGACCCGCTGCCCCAACCAGCGACGGCCCGGTTCCCCGCCTCCACCATTCGCCACCCCAAGCGCATGTGAGACACGTGGCCAATGCGCAGAACCGAGGTGACAAGTGAGGCGACCTCTCCCTACCCCGTGATCATGGGGAGTGGACGCCTTGAAGACCGCGCCTCGACTCCATTTAGTAAATGAGCCGCGCCCCCACGCCTCCCTCCTTTTACGGGGAAGGCGCGAAGCCGCCTCTTTACTACGATGTGACGCATGCCTGCGGGAACCGCCCCACGCATGCCACCCACGTCACGCACACCCCTTCACACCGCGCCACGCGCGCGAATCATGCAAAGCACAGCACAAAAAGTCTTACCATGGTAAAAACCGTCCCGCCTGCCCGTGCACTGTTCTGGGCCTAGCCCAACAACGCGTCGCGCTTATGTGTGGCCCAGGCCCGAGGGCTCCTGTCGGTGTACAAAAAGGGGGGTACACTTTTTTGTACCCCTATGACTGTGCACGGGCAGTCTGAGCCACGGGCACCGCCGCACCAAGCAAGGCAAGGGAGGTAAGCCAGGGTAAGACCGAAGCTCAAGAGAACTAGAATGACACCAAGGACAAGACCACAAAGAACAAAGGGACGAAGCGGGTTCCTCCGGCAAGATCCTTGCCGTGAGCCAGTTTTAGTAGCCCCGGCAAGACCCTTGCTGCGGCAACTCGCCCCACGTCTACGGAGCAAATCACCCTTGAGTCTGCTGCCCCCATAGGGCAAGGATTCAGGAGACATCCCCGCAGTGGCATGCAGATCTTTGTGAAGACATTCAAGATCAGATACGCACTAAGAAGGCGACGACCCTTGGCGGGATCCTAGCCGAGGAAGATCACAAGACCTCCGTCAGGCGCCTTGCCGGGGATGGCAGCAGGCGCCGCGGCAAGACCCTTGCCGGGGCCCGGGCAAGGCCCTTGCCAAGGACATCCGCAGGGCCACCATCAGGCCTACGCCGACTAAACTTCCACCGCCTTATGCAGCTGCCGACCCAACCAGCTGGGCAGGCACCTGTGTGGCGACATGCAGATCTTCGAAGAAGACCCATCATTGAGCCACCTCAGCTGCCTGCCTACCTACATGGCATCTCAGGCATCGCTAGCCAGGGCGCGTGTCGACACAAGAAGGAGCGGCGACGGACAAGACAGATCTCTCCCCCGTCCCCGATAAAGCAAGGACACCTAAGCAAGACGCATTAAATGCACCTTGTCATGTAATGCGAGGGATAACCTCGCATCACTGTACCCTTTCCACCTCCTGTGTGCCACTGTGGCAACCCCTTTTTCTATAAAAGAAGGCCCGAGGCGACTAGGAGGAGGATTCGGCATTTTGGAGCTCCTCACGCCCCATAGCTAGCTGAAGAACACAGATATACAATCCACCAAAGCAGGAGTAGGGTTTTACGCATCCTCGCGGCCCGAATCTGGATAAACGAACCGTGTGCTATCTGTTTGATCCGCTCTTCTCTCAACCCCGCGCCCCGCTAACCGTAGTAGGGATTCTTGTGATCCCATAGGTGTCGTTCCCACCGACAAAGAAGGACAGAATCACATACGGTGCAACGGGAGCAGCACCGCCGGCTTTGAGGTTGTCGCCCATGTCGCTGAGGAAGAGGTTGCCGAGGTTGGGGAAGAAGTCGTCGTTGGCAAAGTCGTCCCTACCAGCAGTCGCGCGAGTGCGCTCCCCAAAAACTTAATCGCCCCTCTCCCGTACAGGATCACAAGAGGCGGGGTTCCGGAGGCCTGCTGTCACTTCTCGCGGCGCACGCCGGAAGGGGGGATGGAGAAGACTTGCGTGGCGGCGCAATGATCTGGAACGGTGGTCCGAAACCATATGTTGTAACGGTGGTGCGAAAAGATGCCCATCCCCGTCCACTAAACGGGTAAAAACCGACGGGGACACGGGTTTTGGGGCCCGTTGCCATCTTGAATTAAGAGGCTATTAGAATATATGATGAGCATGATAAAATTGAGACTAATAGATGATACATTATGTGTACTATAGCAATATCAATTTCTCACATTTTGCACGAAAGAGTGACGTGCTTTGTCCAGAAAAAAAAAAGACAAAAACAGCCGAACATATTTTACCAAAACTAACAAAGTGATTACAAATTATGAAACTGATGAAAAGCTATAGAAAGTACAGTACTAGTTTGGTTGATCCATCAACCACTCAAAGTAATACCCGGCGCAAAAATGTTAACATGTACTAATAAGAAATAAATTTCATCACTACATCTTCTCATCTGGCTCTAAGTAGCTTTGGAGACTCTAGACATAACGGCCGCAAGCTTTCGCAGTACACGCTAACAGACAATCGTAGACCGGCGGCACCGCACCATTCGCGTCACACGCCGTCTTCATCGGCACGATCGTGTAGCCATGTCCAGTGGACTCGATCACAGTGCCCGGACCGGGGGCAGGAAACACCTTGTAGTCCTCGTCGTACTCATTGTAGACGTACTCATTGGACCTCGCCGTCACCCGGCTCACCGGCGGAGGTGGTGCATAATCCATGCCGTGGTCATACTCGTCGTCGTACCCGTACGCCACCACGCCACCGTAGCAGCGCACCACCTGCGGGCGAGCGGCACCATTGAAAGCCCCCGTTGCAGCCATGCTAATGCTACTGACTTGCCCCGATGGCACTTTGTCGAAAGAGGGCGCCGCTAATAGCTGATCTGCTTCTTCTTCACGGACGTCGGCGAGCAGTGTGAAACTGAGCAGCGGCGACCTCGACCTTTTGTCGTGGATCCCAGCAGCCTTCCCTATTCACCTATATATATCCAGTCGTGAGTATGTTGCATGCAGGGTCGGTGTAGGAATCCGAGTGGGAGACAGAGGTGGCTTGAGAAGGAAGCCCGGTATACTTCGTTCTCGAGATCAACCGGAACTCAAAACGGCGATTAGCACACGGACATGGAGGGAGACCATCCATCTGGTCGTAGGTACGTAGGTCGGTCAACCCGATCGATCCCAAACTAGTTCAACTTGGTCTCTCCATTTCTTTTCTTTTTTCATCCGAACGTACGTACGTGGCTCCATCACAGTAAACAAAAAAAACAAAAAAACTAGTAAATCTTGTATGCAGAGTACAAATGATCGGAGGGAGTACACATCTTAAAAACAGAAAAACCTAGTAAAAACAACTGGGTTTTCATCGCAAACAAAAAACAATAATAATCATAAGAAAGAATGGAGGGAGCCGGCGCGTAAATTCACGCAAGGGCATGTGCTATACATGTAATGCTCTCTATGTCTTTGCGTGCTTCTAGCATTTTAAAGTAATGCAAATCTCCTCCTTATATATATGTTGATGTTGGTCCTCTTCTTCTATCACCAGCTTTGATGGACTAAATATCTCATCCTTTCTAAACCAGCTGTGGGGGAAACTGATCGCCCACGAACACCTATGGGACCGGAGCCCCTTTTCGGTACGGCAAGGGAGCGGAGGAAGCACGAAGAGCAGATCGGGGCGAGCACGCGGGCAGTTTACCCAGGTTCGGGCCGCACGGACGCGTAAAACCCTACTCCTGCCTTGGTTTATATTGTGTTCTTGGCTCGGGAGCAAAAAGAGCTACAGTACTTGTTGCTAGCTACACCGAGCGTGAGAGTGATCGAAGATCGGAACCTCCCCTACGTTGTGCAAGGGCCTCCTTTTATAGGTCGAAGGGGTCACCGACAGGTGGCAACGTAGGTGAGGGTAAAAACGTAAAAATGGTGGTAGTTGGAACAGTGTATGTACAGTATATGTACAGTGGTCTATACCTAACCTTGACGGCAGGGGACAAGGGCATTGAATGCCCGTCGCTGTCGCCCCAAACAGTGCAAAAAGCGTCCGTCAGGGCGTCTCCGTTCGCCACGAAGGTGGCCTCGTCATCGCGGCTCGCCACGGTGTACCCCAGGCTGCACAGCCTTCCGCCACGTGCACCTGGAGGGGCCCCAGGGTGACGCGTGGCCGGATGAGCTGGAGCGTGGGCACGTAGTGGGAGCTTGCCGCGGCAAGCGCCTTGCCGCGGTCGCTACCTTGCCGCGCCCGGAAGCTTGTCGCTCTCCGGGCCTTGCCGCGACGCGCGGAGCGTTGCGGCAAGTCTTCTGAAATGCCATGTTTGGCCTTTTCCTGACAAGCTCCTCTTGCCAGGGCCTTGTGCCAAAGGGGTGGTCTTGAGCCTGGTACGGCCTTCCCGGCAAGCTCCTCTTGCCGGGGTCTTGTTTCTTTAACTTGAATATTTTGTTCTTGAATGGCTTTAAGGGATCCAGAGCGGGCCTTGGCGGGCGCGTGGCAAGCCCTGCCACGGGACGCTGCTACTGCCCGTGCACTAGTCGGGATACTAAGGTACCCCTACTTTAGTACACCGACAGGAGCCCCCGGGCCTGGGCCACACACGGTGCCGAGCGCTGTTGGGCCAGGCCCAAAACAGTGCACGGGCACACGCGGCCCACGGCGCGCCGTATCCCACTCCGTATCCACCGCGTGTCTCCCTAACGGAACGCGTCGATTGCGGCGTCGTGGGAGAGATCGTGGCTTGTTTCTTTAATGGGGGAAATGCGGAACGCCCCCCTTCCCCCCTTAAAAGCAGGGGAAACAGGGGCAGTTCCCCCCATTCGCTTCATTGCTTCTTCAACCTCCAGAAACCCCCGCCGCTCTCCTCCTCCCCGAAGGTCGAAAGAGAGCCGCGCTCCGCCCTTCCTCCGCCGCCGCCATTCTCTCCAGCGCCGTCGACTCCCCTCGCCGCCCCCGCCATGGCCCCGAAGGGCGACAAGGCGAAAGCCGCGAAGACCGACCGGGCGCAGAAACTAGCAGCAATGCGGAAGAATATGGTGGTCTTCCCGCCGAGGCTCGGCGCGAGGGAGCTGAAGGACAAGTTCTACCTCTTCTGGTCGAGGGAGACGAAAGCTCACCCGCGCACCAGGGTACTCCCCGCCGAAGTCTGCGACATGTTTCCTGGAGGGTACGCCTATTTCGCCCTGTTCTTCCATTGTGGACTCTGCCCTCCATACTCCGAATTCATCTGCGACGTTATGAACACCTACGGGTTTCATCTTCTTGATTTCACCCCGAACGCAGTCTTGACCATGGCCGTTTTCGCACATCTGTGCGAGAACTTTGTCGGGGTGTATCCCAATGTAGCCCTCTTCCGCCATTATTATACACCTCGAGTAGAATCTGGGTCTCCTCTGTCTGGCGGGATTTCTTGGATCTTTAGACTCAATAAGAAAGAGGCATACTTGACTGGGGAACTCCGCGGCAAGTGGGAGGAGTGGAGGGCCAACTGGTGCTGGGTCATGGAGGATAGACCCCAGCAGTTCACTTCCCCGCGCCGAGCCGCAATAGTGCGCGGCAAGGACTGGAGTGGCCTGGCCCAGGAGGACGACAAGCTGAAGATAGCCATTACTAGGATCCTTCGCCTCCGGCAAGCCATACTCACTGTAGGGGCTGTCGGAGCAAATTTCCTTCGCCGCCGCATCGCCCCCTTGCAGGAGAGGAAGAGGCCTGCTTGGGAATTTGGTAATGCGGCAGACTGTATGAGGCTGCGCCCAGGCCTCAACTATAATTTTACTGTCCTGGAGCTCAAAGGGATGCTCCGCGAGCTGTTCAAGCACGACGCCAAGCACCCGGAGTGGTTCACCTTGCCGCGGGGGGTAGTCCCACTATGCAACAATTCGTCGCTCAGTGCTATCCGCGCGGCAATGCCGTGGTGTGACTCCCATGGAATCGACCCCACTTGGCTGGCGCCTTCTGACGAAGCCATGCAAACATTCTTCGATAACTTGGTGAAACTGCCCATCAAGCCCGACGAGAAGAAGGGCCTCACCCGTGACACCACCGACCGGGAGATGGCGTATATCGCCACCAGGTTGGAGGAGGCAGCAGCAGCCGAGGCCGCGGGCGAGTTTGGGTATACCTTGGAGGAGGCAGACGCAGCGGAGGCAGTGAGCCGGGCCGAGGAGGAAGAGATCCTCAAACTGTTGAAGCCTGCCGGGCAACCTGCCGAGACGAGCGAGGCTGTCGGGCAGGGCACAGAGTCGAGTGAGCCCGCCGAGGAGGGCGCTGAATCAAGCGATTCTGTCGAAGACTCGGGCGGGTCTCTGAACCTTGACTCTTCTTCACCCTCGGGAAGTTCACCGCCGCCGCCAAATCCTCCGCCTCAACCAAAGAAGCGTCTCCGCAAGGCCGCAGACGCGGCGAGGCAGCCGGCGGGCAAGCAGCCGCAGCGCCGCTCGACGCGCGCTACCACGACGGGCAAGGCCGTCAAGGGGGCGCTTCGCGCCTCATCAGCGGCTGGAGGAGGATCTTCCCGCACTGGCTCCACCGCTCCTTCTGCCCCTCGGGCCTCGGCGACAACCGGGGGGGGATCTTCTCAGACCACCGCTCCAGCGCCTGCCAAGCGCCCGAGGGAGGCTACCCCTCCAGCTCCTCGCGCCGGGGCGCGCGAGGCAGATTTCGACTTCTCCGTCCTCAGTTCCGACGAGGAGGAGGAAGAGTAAGCAAAGCAACTCTTGTTTTCTTCAATTTGTTGTTCTTGTCTTGTACCTTCTTTGTCTGATTCTGTTTGATGTCTGTCTTCCAGGACCCTGGCACAAAGGGTGGCGAAGAGGGCCAAGATTCCGGTGGTCGACCTCGAGGACGAGCCCGTCGCAGCGGCAGGAGATGCGCCCGCGACAGGCTTGCCGGATCAGCCAGCTGCTGTGCAAAGCAGCCCCCAGCACAGCCCCCAGCGTAAGTCTTCTGTTTACTTCTTCGCTTGTCGGGCGCGCGCGGGCTTCTCATCCTTGTTAATCGTCTTGTTTGTTTGTTGATTTGTGCAGCAACAGAACCGCAGCTCCAGGAGCGCCAAGAGACTGCTCCCGACGAGCCGCTCGTCTCAACCTCCCCGCCAAGGAGGAGCTCCCCGGCGAGGGAGGATACTCCGCCAAGGGCAAGTACCCCGCCAAGGGCGAGCACCCCGCCAAGGGTGGGCACTCCGCCAAGGGAAGGCGCCAGCGGCCCCCCGCCGGCGGAGGCTACTACCACGCCGCCGAGGGAGAACTCCCCGGCAAGGATCCCCGTCGAAGAAGAGGCCCACGCAGGTAACCCTTGTGCTTTTCCTCTTTTGATTTCTTCTTTTTGGATATTTGCTTGATCATTCTTCTTTCTTTTTCTTGCCTTCAGACTCGTCCGCTCCAGAGCCTATGGGGACGGAGGCCGCCACCGAGGAGGCCGCGCGCGACAACACTGGTCGCGCCGCAGCCACCGAGGAGGTGATTGGCATCGAGGAGCCCGCCGTCGGAGAGGCAACCAGGGACACCGACGCGGCAGCTGAGGAGGGAACCGGCGGTCGCACTGACGGCCCTGAGGCCGCAGGAGCGTTTGACGCTGCGCCGACCGCCGACCCCGCCGCTGCCGCGGCTGGAACCGGTGCCTACCTGGAGGCTGGGAACGGGGTCTTCATTCAGATCCCGTGGGCTTCTACGTCAAGGGCACCCGCGGAGGGGGAGGTCTTCGATGGGGAAGTCCTCGCCTCCGCGGGGTTGAAGTTTGTCGACGCGCCCGGCAGCAGCCACGAGCCCGAGGGGAGCAGCTTCTGCGCCGGCTCCTGGCCATGTACCGCGCCAGGCAGGCCAGGCTGGAGTCCCGGGAGGCCCTGGCTGCCAAGGCGGGCGTCGACTTGGAGAAGCGTGCCGAAGAGCTCCGGGCCGCCAACCAGGCGGCCCTCCGGTCCTTGGCGGAGGAGCGGGAGGAGCTCGCCGAGGCGCACCAGGCGTTCCTCCTTGAAAAGGCCGAAGCAGAGGAGCAGCAACGTCTCGCCGCTGAAGATCTGTCTCGGCGGGAAGGTGAGCTGAGGCAGCGGAAGGTCGACCTCGATAGCCATGAGGACGACCTTACCGCGCGCGAGCAGTCCCTTGGCGGGGCTCTGCAGGAAGCGAGGGACGCCGCTGCAGCTGCAGAGACCGCCAAGAGATACTTGGAGGCGAGGGTGGCACAGTTGGAGCTCAATTTGAGGACGAGCGAGGAGAAGGTTGCCGCGCTCATATTGGAGAGGGAGAAAGACGCCCACAGCCACTCGGAGCTGCAGGTCCGTCTCTCCGACAAGGGCAAGGAGCTCGCCATCGCCAAGGATTCTGTCGCGGACTTGGAATTGAAGCTGTCCACCCTCACTGCATCACTTGACAGCGCCAGGAACCGGGAGACGAAGCTGAAGGAGGACCTCCGGGCTGAGAGGGCACTGCTGGACAGCGCCGCCCTCACGCAAAACAACTTCAGGCAGACGGTGGAGCAGTGGACCGAGGAGCTTGTCGCCGCCGCCGCTGACATCGACAGGGAGATAGCGGGTCTGAGGACGGAGCACCTCGGGTACTCCCCCGACGCGAACCTCCCTCACAGCGCCAAGCTGAGCTTATTCTTCAGGGGAGTAGCGCCGGCCCTCGAGCAGCTGCGGGAAAGGCTCCCCACGCAGCTGGCGAACGAGGCGCGCAGGCTTTGCACGGGGGTTGTGGAGAGAGTGCTGACGAAGATAGTCTACCGCAACCCCGGGCTCAACTTCAACAACGTCCTCCGGACCTTGCCGCCCGACGCCGACCAGGAAGCGCTGAAGGCTCTTGTCGCCCCCATCGTGGCCAAGGTGGGCAAGATCAAGAGGGTTGATGGTGACCGTGCAGATTAGGTTGCTTCCTTTCTGCTTCTCTTGTCGCTGCCAATCACGTTATGGATAGTAGTTTGTTAAAACAGCGACAAGTCATCTTGTAATATAACTTTATTTTGGGTAGTTAATGCAGTGTTACTCCCTTTGTTCGACTTCTTTACTTTGTATGCTTTTTACCCTACGCTTTTAGGGAACTTGCCGGCAAAGGGACCCTTGCCGCGAGCGCTGAGTGCGGAACTTCAGCAGCCTGCTGGCAATGCCACTACCGGCAAGAAACCTTGCCGCAGCTAGCTGCAGCACACTTAGGTTGTTGAGCGAACTCGAAAACGAAGTAAGGGCGCGACACTTGTCGCAGCACACTAAAGCCGTTGAGCGTGCTCGAAACAAAGTAAGGGCGCGGCTAGCCACGGGTAGGTTCCTCCGCGCACAGGTTTTCCATACAAAGTGTGGTCGTTCAAGGGAGATAACTTCAAAAAAATTAAAAATCGTAACGCTCAAACTTTGGCAACTTAGCTTTTGTGAGTTGTTTGCTTCCCGGCAAGGCGAGGCTTTCCTTTCTTGAACGGTACTTGGTCCATACCACTGTCTCCTTCCCCCACGGCAAACTTGTGCGCGAGGAAAACTTCTTCTGCTTGAGAAAAGAAAGAAAAGGGGGGGAACATAGATATGGAGCCTTGCGGCTCGTTATTGCTTACCGGGGGTGTGTGCTGCACAAAGTGTCAGATAACGCATGCAAGAGAAATGAAAAGGCATGAATCGACAGGTCGTGCAAGGCACAAAAGTTTTACTGATGCACGGGGTCTGCGCCCGGCTTTGTACAAAGGTTTACATGCAACAGCGGCAAGACTTGTACAAAAGGTGGTTGCCGGACCGGATCGCGGCAACCGCGCCTTATGGGTGAAACTTGCGAAGATGCTCAATGTTACAGGAGTTGCTCACCGGTAAGCCTTTTTCGGTCTCAAGGCGGACAGCGCCGGGCCTTGTGACTTGTCTCACCCGATAAGGGCCTTCCCACTTCGGTGTCAACTTGTTGGAATTCTTGGCGGCCTGAACACGCCGAAGAACAAGGTCGCCTTCCTCGAGACTTCTGGCCTTAACTTTGCTGCTATGGTAGCGGCGCAAAGCTTGCTGGTATCGAGCAGCTCGTACAGCAGCCTGAAGACGGTCCTCCTCGAGGAGGAGTGCATCATCTTGCCGCAGCTGCTCTTGCTCGAGCTCATCGTAAGCGAGCACTCGAGGCGACCCGTATACGAGTTCCGTGGGGAGAACTGCCTCTGCTCCATAGACAAGAGCAAAGGGTGTCTGTCCGGTGGCTCGATTTGGTGTCGTCCTGATTGACCAAAGAGCCGCCGGCAACTCCTCAATCCAATTTCTTCCGCACTTGTGCAGCCTGTCAAAAGTTCTTGTCTTGAGCCCGCGCAACACTCCAGCGTTTGCCCTCTCCGCTTGACCATTGCTCCTCGGGTGAGCAACAGAAGCGAAGCAGACCTTAGAGCCAAGGTCTTGGACGTAGTGCATGAAGGTGCGACTTGTGAACTGTGTGCCATTGTCGGTGATAATCCTGTTAGGGATTTCGAAACGGCAAACGATTGACCTGAAGAACTTGACTGCTGACTGTGCGGTCACCTTTCTCACTGGTTCCACTTCCAGCCACTTTGTGAACTTGTCGATGGCGACGTACAAGTACTCAAAGCCCCCGGCTGCGCGGGGAAAGGGGCCGAGGATGTCGAGCCCCCAGAACGAAAATGGCCAGGACAAAGGGATCGTCTGGAGAGCTTGAGCTGGCTGATGTATTTGCTTGGCATGGAACTGGCACGCTTCACACTTGGTTACTTGCGCAGTTGCATCTTGGAGGGCTTCTGGCCAAAAGAAACCTTGCCGGAACGCCTTCCCGGCAAGTTCTCTTGCGCCAATGTGGTGGCCACATATGCCTCCATGTATCTCTGCCAACAGCTTCTGCCCATTTTCTCGGGGAATGCACTTCAACCTGACACCATTGAGTCTTCTTCTGTACAGTTCGTTGCCGACGAACTGGTACATACTTGACTTCCTGGTTATTCTTTCTACTTCTTCTGGCTCTTCGGGAAGTTCTCCGGTTTGAAGGAAACGGACGATTTGCTGCGCCCATGTTGGAGCTTGAGGCTCAACAACAAGGACTAAAGGCATCATTGCTGCTGCGGGAACGTCAGCTTCTACGGCAAGAACCTGCGGCTCGGCCGGAGCTGGACGTTCCCCGGCAAGCTTGCCGGGGCAAGACTTGTCGGGAACGCCTGCTTCAACTGTACGGACCCTTGGGTCCGCAGGAGCAGACTGTTCCTCAGCAACTTGGGCGTTGATCTTGGGGACCTTGGCGGCGACTTCAGGGAGATCCGCCGGCAAGTAGTCACCGGAGACAAACTTTCTCTTCTTGCTTTGCCCAACTGATGGTGTAACGGATGGTTGAGTTAGCTTGAGCACGAAGATCCCAGGTTCCACAGGTACCTTTAGTGCAGCACACTTGGATAGGCCGTCTGCGATGTCATTTTGAGCTCTTGGAACGTGCTCCATCTGTATGCCTTCAAAGTGCTCTTCAAGCTTTCTCACTTCGTCGAGGTAAGCTTCCATCAATGGGCTCTGGTAGCTCTTGTTCACTTGTCGGACAACCAACTGCGAATCTCCCCGCACAATCAGCTTCTTGATCCCAAGTTCTGCTGCGATTCTCAGGCCGGCAAGCAAACCTTCATACTCTGCAGTATTGTTTGTTGCTTGCTCTTTGGGAAAGTGCATTTGGACAACGTACTTGAGGTGCTCTCCGGTGGGTGCGACAAGCAGCACCCCAGCACCGGCGCCTTGCAGCGAGAAAGCTCCATCGAAGTAAATTACCCATTCTTTGCTCGCTTATTTGGCGGGGACTTTTGTCTCTGGAATCTCTTCGTCTGGCGTTGGTGTCCATTCTGCTATGAACTCTGCCAATGCTCTGCTCTGGATAGTTGAAGTACTTTCAAACTTAAGACCAAAGCTTGACAGCTCCAGTGCCCACTCGACAATCCTGCCCGTTGCTTCTGGATTTTGCAATATCCTCTTCAGCGGAAAGCGAGTGACCACTGTTATCTCGTGTGCTTGGAAGTAGTGGCGCAGCTTTCTCGAAGCCATGAGGAGGCCGAAAAGCAGTTTCTGCACCCCAGAGTATCTTGACCTAGCCCCCTGCAGGAGGGAACTGACAAAATAAACTGGGCGCTGCACCATCTTCTTTCGCACTTCTTCTTGCATCTGCGCAAACTCATCCTTGTCGGGGCCAGAGCTTGTCGGGGAAGCCCCCTGCTTGTCGCTGGATGTGCTTGTCGGGGCTGTGAGTTCCTCATCTACCTCCCTTTCCGCTACTAACGCAGCACTAACCACTTGATTGGTTGCTGCTAAGTACAGCAGCAACTTCTCTTGCGGTCTAGGTGCGACAAGTATTGGAGTGGAGGACAGGTACTCTTTCAAGTCTTGCAGCGCTGCCTCCGCTTCCGGAGTCCATTTCATTGGACCTGCCTTTTTCAAGATTTTGAAAAACGGCAGGGCGCGTTCCGCAGACTTAGAAATGAACCTGCTAAGAGCAGCCACGCAGCCGGCAAGCCTTCGTACATCCTTGACGCGCTTCGGAGCTTCGATCTGCTCGATGGCTTTGATCTTGTCGGGATTGGCTTCAATCCCCCTCTGGGACACAAAGAACCCGAGAAGCTTGCCGGAGGGGACTCCGAACACACACTTCTCGGGGTTAAGCTTGAGTTGTATCTTGCGCAGATTCGCAAAAGTTTCATCTAGGTCTTGAATCAGGGTATCCTTGTCCTTGCTCTTGACCACTATATCATCCATGTAAGCTTCTACATTCCTGTGTATCTGTGGCTCAAACGCAGTGTGGACCACCCTTGCAAATGTTGAACCTGCATTCTTCAATCCAAAGGGCATGCGTATGAAGCAGTAAGTGCCACATGGAGTAATGAATGCGGTCTTCTCTTCATCCTCTTCAGCCATGAATATCTGGTGGTATCCGGAGTATGCATCAAGGAATGAAAGCAACTCACACCCCGCCGTGGAGTCAACGATCTGGTCAATGCGCGGCAAGGGAAATGGATCTTTGGGACAAGCTTTATTCACATCACTGAAGTCTATACAAAGCCTCCACTTCCCATTAGCTTTGCGCACGACAACAGGGTTGGCCAGCCACGTGGGATGAAGTACACCTATAACAAGGCCTGCTGCTTCCAACTTCTTGATTTCCTCAGCGATAAACTCTTGTCGCTCCACTGCTTGCTTCCTGACCTTCTGCTTGACGGGCCGCGCGTGAGGACAAACGGCAAGCTTGTGCTCAATCACTTTCCTGGGAACACCGGGGATGTCAGACGGTTGCCATGCAAACACGTCGACATTCGCCCGCAGGAAAGCAACAAGCGCGCTTTCCTATTTAGGATCGAGCGTGGCACTGATGGTGAAAGTACCACCAGTGCCGTCCTCCTAGGCGGACACCTTCTTGGTTGCAGGTGGAGCTGCCATTCCCTTCTTGCACTTGCCGGTGGAGCTCGATGGTGCGTCCTCGACGGCAGCGCAGCACTCCGAAGAGGTGCGTTTGCCGGAGTGGGCCCCAGAGCTCTTGCCGGACTTGGTCTTGTTCTCCCCCCGGGAGCTTCAGCGGCAAGTGTTTTGCTATCTGTTGCAGCTGCTGCGTCCCGGTAGATCTTGTCGGCGCAGATAAGCGCGTCCTTCTTGTCGCCGGGGACAGATATGACGCTTATCGGGCCTGGCATCATGAGCATGTTGTAGGCGTAATGAGAGGCTGCCATGAACTTGGCAAGCGCCGGACGGCCAAGTATCCCATTGTATGGCAATGGGATATCCGCAACGTCAAAGGTGATCCTCTCAGTCCTGAAGTTTAGCTCTCCGCCAAAGGTTACTGGCAGCGTGATCTTCCCCTTCGGCTTGCTCCTTCCCGGGTTAATTCCTTGGAAAGTTCCGGTTTCCTCGAGCTCGCTGTCGGGGATCTGTAGCTTCCGGACCACAGCAGAGGAGATCAGGTTGAGGCCGGCCCCGCCGTCAACCAGCATCTTGGTGACCTTGAGGTTGCGGATGGTTGGTGAAACCAACATCGGCAAGCACCCGACCGCAGTTGTGCGGTCAGGGTGATCCTCAATGTCGAAGATGATGGGCGTGCTGGACCACTTCAGTAGCTTGCGCGACTCGACGGGCGGCTCTGCTGCATTAACTTCCCGCACCCATTGTTTGAGTTGGCGGTGGGAAGTATGCAGAGAGGCACCTCCATCAACGCACAGAACTTCTGTGGCCTTCTGGAACTCCTGCTCGCTGTTGTCTCCGTCGTCCATGTCCTCGTCGTCATCTTCGTCTTCGTCCTTGTCGCGGCCGCGGGGAGGCCTATCTCCTTGCCGCTGCTTGGCCTTGCCGCGGCGTCCTCCCCGGCCATTGAATGGCCGCTTCTTGCCGGACTCTCCTCCACCTCCCTGGGCCTTCTCCTTGTCGCGTCGCTCGTACTCAGCTTTCTGCTGTTCGACGAGGTATTCGACCCTCTTGCAGTTCTGGAGATCGTGGCCCTTGGTGCGGTGGATCTTACAGTACTGCTTGTCGGAGCCGTCTTGCTTGTCGGCGGCCGCTACAGTGGCAGCTTCCTTGCCGGAGCCACCAGCCTGAGTTTTCTTGGCGCCAGCCTCCTTGCCGGACTGCTCGACGGCCAGTACTTCCTTGTTCTTCTTCTTCTTATTGTTCCGCCGCCAGTTTTTCCTTGCCGGGGCGGCATCCTCACTGTCCGTTCCTCCTGCTCCAGCATCCTCTCCGGGGAGTCTCCTCCCCTCTTCAGCACGCGCACACTTGTCAGCCAGGGCATAAAGCTCGCTGACGTCTCGTATCTTGCACATCGCCATTTCCTCCCTCATCCTGCGGTTACGCACGTTCTGATGGAACGCGCTAATAACCGCGACAGGGTGGATGTCCGGGATGTTGTGCTGGACGCGGCTGAATCTCTGGATGTACTTTCGCAGGGACTCTCCTTCCTTCTGGGCAAGTATATGGAGATCACTTTCCTGGCCATGGGGCTAGTGGCCGCCCGTGAAGGCGCCAACAAACTGGTGGCACAGGTCAGCCCAAGAAGATATGGAGTTCTCCGGCAAGTGCATGAGCCAAGATCTGACGTTTGGCTTGAGCACGAGCGGGAAGTAGTTTGCCAGTATCTTTTTGTCTTGTCCCCCAGCAGCCTGCACCGCAATGGTGTAGATGCTGAGGAATTCTGAGGGATGGGTCTTGCCGTCGTACTTCTCGGGTACGTCGGGCTTGAAGTTTTTCATGCTGGGCCACTGGACTTGCCGCAGCTCACGGGTGAACGCAGGGCAGCCTGCCGCGTACGGCAAGTTGCCTGGTTCGCCGGGCGCGTGCATGACGACAGCGGCCCAGCGCGCTGGTCGGACTGTCGTCGCGCTTCTCTTCGACGCTCGATGCGAGTTCGAGCGTCTTCTTGTCGTCTGTCGTCGAGGACTTGGCGTTGATCGCGGCGAGCTCGTGGATCCGACGACGCCGTGGAGTCGTCGTCGATGTTGATCCGACGAGTCGGCGATTTCGGCCTTCGCGGTGGGGAGTGCACGGTAGTTGCACCCCCGGCGGTCTTGTCTCCATCAGCCCGCGCCTGGCTGACTTGCCGCGTCCGCGACATCGTCGGCTGCTGCGGCGTGTCGTTGTTGGCGAAGGCGATGAAGCTTTGGATGGTAGCCCTCCAGTCTTCGGCCTTGTCTGCCGCTGGAGGGAAGTCGAGGAGCAGCTGAGCTCTAGCTAGAGCTTCTGCTAGAGTGGAGGGGAGCGGTGGCGAGCGGTGCGAGGAGCGAGATATGCTCGGACTTCTAACAGCGTTAGAAGGAGCAGGTTCTCGCCCCGGCGACCGCGCCTTGCTCGTGCCAGCACGTTGGCCTTGAGCGTCCCGCGACCCGCCAACTTGTCCTTGGCCCAGCAAGCGGATGGTACCCTGCGTACCATCCGCTGCCGTTCCGGCACCTCCTGAGAGGGGCGCGGTGCGTGCACGGACGCCGAGGTCTTGGAGTGCGCCCGGTCGTCCGTCTTGTCCTTGGATTTGGCGGCGCCGTGAGTTTCCTCGCCGGCGTCCGTCCTTCCGCCAGCGTCTACCCCACCAACCGTTGGTTCTGGTGGTGGTGGGATCGACGCGGACGGGCCTCCTACTTCCGAAGCTTTCTTCTTCGGCGGCATGTCGATGAAGTTAATGAAGTTGATGAAGTTGCTGAAGGTTTCGCCCGCGTGAACGCCGGATCAGGTTCGCACAACCTCGACGCCCCCTACCTGGCGCGCCAAAGATGTCGGGGAAACTGATCGCCCACGAACACCTATGGGACCGGAGCCCTTTTCGGTACGGCAAGGGAGCGGAGGGAGCACGAAGAGCAGATCGAGGCGAGCACGCGGGCAGTTTACCCAGGTTCGGGCCGCACGGACGCGTAAAACCCTACTCCTGCCTTGGTTTGTATTGTGTTCTTGGCTCGGGAGCAAGAAGAGCTACAGTACTTGTTGCTAGCTATACCGAGCGTGAGAGTAATCGAAGATCGGAACCTCCCCTACGTTGTGCAAGGGCCTCCTTTTATAGGTCGAAGGGGTCACCGACAGGTGGCAACGTAGGTGAGGGTAAAAACGTAAAAATGGTGGTAGTTGGAACAGTGTATATATAGTATATGTACAGTGGTCTATACCTAACCCTGACGGCGGGGGACAAGGGCATTGAATGCCCGTCGCCGTCGCCCCAAACAGTGCAAAAAGCGTCCGTCAGGGCGTCTCCGTTCGCCACGAAGGTGGCCTCGTCATCGCGGCTCGCCACGGTGTACCCCAGGCTGCACAGCCTTCCGCCACGTGCACCTGGAGGGGCCCCAGGGCGACGCGTGGCCGGATAAGCTGGAGCGTGGGCACGTAGTGGGAGCTTGCCGCGGCAAGCGCCTTGCCGCGGTCGCTACCTTGCCGCGCCCGGAAGCTTGTCGCTCTCCGGGCCTTGCCGCGACGCGCGGAGCGTTGCGGCAAGTCTTCTGAAATGCCATGTTTGGCCTTTTCCTGACAAGCTCCTCTTGCCATGGCCTTGTGCCAAAGGGGTGGTCTTGAGCCTGGTACGGCTTTCCCGGCAAGCTCCTCTTGCCGGGGTCTTGTTTCTTTAACTTGAATACTTTGTTCTTGAATGGCTTTAAGGGATCCAGAGCGGGCCTTGGCGGGCGCGTGGCAAGCCCTGCCACGGGACGCTGCTACTGCCCGTGCACTAGTCGGGATACTAAGGTACCCCTACTTTAGTACACCGACACCAGCCGACCTGTTGCGTGCAAGCCCAAAACAATGCATAGTTGGTGGGCTGCATGCAGGAAAGGATTTGTGACACCCAGGTGCGGAGCACCTCCCTTGCACGTGTTTTTTCTGGGCATTCAATTTTCAATTGCTCATAAGTTTTGAATATAAAATCAAATTAAGTTCTATTTCATATTCGTGTTCCTCATGACGAGTGCTTTCAAATAATATCCATTTAAAATATGTTTTGACGACTTTCTAAAAAGGATGTTATGTTTGAACTCTTGAAAATTACTCTCTCGTCCCATAAAATAAGAACGTTTTTAACACTGGTGTAGTGTCAAAAATATTTCTTATATTATGGGACGGAGGGAGTAGTACGAATCGGTAAGTTCCAACACTTCAAACTTAAAAACTTATTGCGCCCCTAGCGGGATTCAACTAATTCATGACTCACTAGGCAAACGAATGTCCCGGCGTGGCATAGTAGATGTGTGTTCCCCCACCTCCTTGCCCCTGCAAGTTTCCGGGCTGCATGCCACATATATAGACAACACAAAGGGCTGGTTGAGCAAGCGTCCCTGTCCAACCATATAGGCCTGCATTGTTCATGCCTCTGTTGCGCCTCTAGTGCCGCTTCTTGTCGCCATCTCACCTTGCCATTGCAAATATTTTATTTCGCCAACTTGCCCGTCTAGCCAGGCTTCTCGTCGCCATCTCACCATCCACCTTGCCATTTCAAATATTTCATTTTGTCGACTTGCATGTCTAGTGACACTTCTCGTCGCCATCTTACCCTCCGCCTTACCATTCCAAACACTTCGTAACAGAAATTAGAAGGAGACATTTATGTGAACCAACCATCGGAATTCATAAAGAGGAAGAAGAACACAAGGTACTAAAGCTACACAAAGTCTTGTACGGGTTATGGCAAGGCTCTCCAGCGTGGAACATAACTTGATTGGACATTGATTTATCTTGGCTTTGAGAAAGACCCACTATGACATGCAATGTACAAGAGATGTAAAGCAATGGATCTTCTACTAGTTGACATTTATGTCGACGACCTATATTGATTACTGGAGCAGATGAAGATGTGATTGAAAAGTTCAAGCTGCAAATGAAGGAGCTTTTCAAGATAGATGATCTATGGCTATTGAGTTATTCCTCGGGATTAAGGCACAACAAAAGCCGGAGGCAGTCACGCTATGTCAGAAGACATACGCAAGGAAGGTACTTGAAAGCTGCGGCATGAAAGATCATAATCCAATTGATGTTCCAGTGGACCCTCATCTTGAATTGAGCAAGAAGAGGAAAGCACCCATGGTTGATGCGACATAATATAGAACTGTGGTCAGAAGTTTGTGGTTTCTCTTGAACACAAGACCAGACTTAGCGTATTATGTTGGGATTGTGAGTCTCTTCATTGAAGCACCCACTACGAAACATTGGATAACTATGAAGAATATACTCAGATATGTCAAAGGGACAACAAAATTCGGTTGTCTCCACTACGGAATGGTAGCAACACGACTAGAGTTGTTGACGACCGTAAAAATATCTCGGGTGTGGTATATTTTCTCGATGAAAGCATAGTAAGTTGTCTATCACAAAAACAGAAAGTTGTGACATCTGACTTCAGATGAAGCGGGGTATATTGCAGCTGCCGCCACGACATGTCAAGGTGTGTGGCTAGGGAGGCTGCATGGTGCTCTCATGAAACGAGATCCAGAACAACTAGTGCTCAACATTAACAGCGAGTTTATAACTTTTCTATGCGAGGATCTAGAAAGGAGCAAGCACATTGATATATGTATCACTATATAAACGACTTCGTGTAAGAGGATAAGATGAGGTCCAGTCACATTCGCAATGATGATCAGCTAGCGGACATCATAACCAAAGTTTTGGATTGAGAAAAGTTCTTGGAGATGCGAAGATGGATCTGCGTCCATTCTGCGACATGACGACGTCATATTTAGGAGGGTGATGTTGGAAATATGCCCTAGAGGCAATAATAAAAGTATTATTATTATATTTCCTTATTCATGATAATCGTCTGTTATTCATGCTTGAATTGTATTGTACGGAAACAGCTATACATGTGTGAATATATAGACCACAATGAGTCCCTGGTAGGCCTCTAGTTACCAGCTCGTTGATCAACAGATGGTCACGGTTTCCTGACCATGGACATAGGATGTCAGTGATAACGGGATCACATCATTAGGAGAATGATGTGATGGACAAGACCCAATCCAGTGCATAGCACGAGATCGTATAGTTCGTAATGCATAAGCTTTTCGGTGTCAAGTATTTATTCCTTAGACCATGAGGTTGTACAACTCCCGGATGCCGTAGGAATACTTTGGGTGTGCCAAACGTCACAACGTAACTGGGTGGCTATAAAGGTACGCATCGGGTATCTCCGAAAGTACCTGTTGGGTTGGTACGAACCGAGACTGGGATATTGTCACTCCGCATGACGGAGAGGTACCTCTGGGCCCACTCGGTAAGACGTCATCATAATGAGCTCAATGTGACTAAGTAGTTGGTCACGGGATGATGGATTACGGAACGAGTAAAGAGACTTGCCATGACGAGATTGAACAAGGTATCGGGAATACCGACGATCGAATCTCAGGCAAGTACCGTACCAATGGACAAAGGGAATAACATACGGGATTGAGTGAATCCTTGACACGGTGGTTCATCCGATGAAGATCATCGAGGAACACGTGGGAACCAACATGGGTATCCAGATCCCGCTGTAGGTTATTGACCGGAGAGTCATCTCGGTCATGTCTACGTGTCTCCCGAACCCGTAGGGTCTACACACTTAAGGTTCGGTAACGCTAGGGTCATAGAGATACATGCACGTGGAAACCCGAAAGTTGTTCGGAGTCCCGGATGAGATCCCGGACGTCACGAGGAGTTCCGGAATGGTCCGGAGGTAAAGAATGATATATAGGAAGTCAGGTTTCGGCCATCGGGTGATCTCCGGAGGTCACCGGGAGTGTCCCGGGACCACCGGAGTGGCCCCGGGGGTCCACCGGGTGGGGCCACCCATCCCGGTGGGGCCCCTAGGCTGCGTGGGAGAAGTGGCCAGCCCCTGGTGGGCTGGCGCACCACATGGGCCCCCCTCCCCATGCGCCTAGGGTTGAAACCCTAGGGGGAGGGGGCGCCCCCCTTGCCTTGGGGGGCAAGACTCCCCCCCAGGCCGCCGCCCCCCCTGCAGATGCCATCTGCAGGGCATGGCGCACCCCCCTGGCCCCCTATATATATGTGGGGGGAGAGGGCAGCCGCACCCTTGCCCTGGCGCCTCTCCCCCTTCCGTCACACCTCCGTCTCCTTAACGCAGGGCGCCCGGCGAAGCCCTGCAGGAATCTCCACTGCATCCACCACCACGCCGTTGTGCTGCTGGATCTCCGACGACCTCTCCTCCCCCCTTGCTGGATCAAGAAGGAGGTGACGTTGCTGCACCGGACGTGTGTTGAACGCGGAGGTGCCGTCCGTTCGATGCTAGATCATCGGTGACGAAGAACGCGAAGAGTACGACTACTTCATCCACGCTTCTTCGAAAGCTTCCGCTCGCGATCTACATAATGGTATGTAGATGCACTCTTACTTGCTCGTTTCTAGATGTCTCCTTAGTTGGATCTTGGTGAAAGCGTAGAAAATTTTTGAATTCTGCTACGTTCCCCAACAGTGGTATCAGAGCCAGGTTTTATGCGTAGCATCTTGCACGAGTAGAACACAAAGCAGTTGTTGGCGTTTGAGTTTGTTTAACTTTCTTGCCGTTACTAGTCAATCTTGATTCGGCGGTATTGTGGGATGAAGCGGCCCGGACCGACTTTACACGTACGCTTACGTGAGACTGGTTCCACCGACAGACATGCACTAGATGCATAAGGTGGTTGGCGGGTGTCTGTCTCTCCTACTTTAGTCGGATCGGATTCGATGAAAAGGGTCCTTATGAAGGGTAAATAGAAATTGACAAATCACGTTGTGGTTTTGGCGTAGGTAAGAAACGTTCTTGCTAGAAAACCTATAGAAGCCACGTAAAACTTGCAACAACAATTAGAGGACGTCTAACTTGTTTTTGCAGCATGTGCTATGTGACGTGGTATGGCCAAAAACGAAGATGTGATGAATGATATATGTGATGTATGAGATTGGTCATGTTCTTGTAATAGGGAATCACGACTTGCATGTCGATGAACTTGACAACCGGCAGGAGCCATAGGAGTTGTCTTAATTATTGTATGACCTGCGTGTCACTGAATAACGCCATGTAATTACTTTACTTTATTGCTAAACGTTAGCTATAGTAGTAGAAGTAATAGTTGGCGTGACGACTTCTTCAAGACACGATGATGGAGATCATGATAATGAAGATCATGGTGTCGAGCCGGTGACAAGATGATCATGGTGCCCCGAAGATGGAGATCCAAGGAGCAAGATGATATTGGCCATATCATGTCACTTTAATTGATTGCATGTGATGTTTATCATGTTTATGCATCTTGTTTACTTAGAACGACGGTAGTAAATAAGATGATCTCTCACTAAAATTTCAAGAATTGTGTTTCCCCTAACTGTGCACCGTTGCTAAAGTTCGTTGCTCCGAAGCACCACGTGATGATCGGGTGTGATAGGTTCTAACGTTCGCATACAACGGGTGTAAGCCAGATTTACACACGCGATACACTTAGGGTTCACTTGACGAGCCTAGCATGTATAGACATGGCCTCGGAACACGAAAGACCGAAAGGTCGAACACGAGTCGTATAGAAGATACGATCAACATGAAGATGTTCACCGTTGATGACTAGTCTGTCTCACGGGATGATTGGACACGGGCTAGTCGATTCGGATCGTGTATCACTTAGATGACTAGAGAGATGTCATTCTGAGTGGGAGTTCATTAAAATTTGATTAATATGAACTTAATTATCATGAACTTAGTCTAAATTCTTTACAATATCTCTTCTAGATCAAATGGCCCACGCTCAGGTTTCCCTCAACTTCAATGCATTCCTAGAGAAAACCAAGCTGAAAGACGATGGTAGCAACTATACGGATTGGGTCCGTAACCTGAGGATTATCCTCATAGCTGCCAAGAGATCATATGTCCTTGAAGCACCGCTAGGTGATGCACCTGCTCCCGATGCGGCCCAAGACGTTTTGAACATCTGGCAGTCGCGTAGAGTCGGGGCTCCAAAAACGTTTTGAGCACCACGGAGCATATGAGATGTTCGAAGAGCTTAAAATGGTTTTCCAAGCTCATGCCCGAGTCGAGAGATATGATGTCTCCGACGCATTCTACAGCTGTAAGATGGAGGAGAACAGTTCTGTTAGTGAGCACATCCTCAAGATTTCTGGATTGCACAACCGCTTGTCTCAGCTGGGAATGAATCTCCCAGATGAAGCGGTCGTTGACAGAATCCTCCAGTCGCTCCCACCAAGCTTCAAGAGCTTCGTGTTGAACTTCAATATGTAGGGGATGGAGAAGTCCATTCCCGAGGTGTATTCGATGCTGAAATCAGCGGAGGTGGACATCAAGAAAGAACATCAAGTGTTGATGGTCAATAAAACCACTAAGTTCAAGAAAGGCAAGGGTAAGAAGAACTTCAAGAAGGACGGCAAGGGAGTTGCCGCGCCCGGCAAGCCTGTTGCCGGGAAAAAGCCAAAGTATGGACCCAAGCCTGAGACAGAGTGCTTTTATTGCAAGGGAACGGGTCACTGGAAGCGGAACTGCCCCAAATACTTAGCAGACAAGAAGGCCGGCAACGTCAAAGGTATATGTGATATACTTGTTATTGATGTGTACCTTACCAGCACTCGTAGTAGCTCCTGGGTATTTGATACCGGTGCAGTTGCTCACATTTGTAACTCAAAACAGGAGTTGCGGAATAAACGGAGACTGGCGAAGGATGAGGTGACGATGCGCGTCGGGAATGGTTCCAAGGTCGATGTGATCGCCGTCGGCACGCTACCTCTACATCTACCCTCGGGATTAGTTTTAAACCTTAATAATTGTTATTTAGTACCAGCTTTGAGCATGAACATTGTATCTGGATCTCGTCTTATGCGAGATGGCTACTCTTTCAAATCGGAGAATAATGGTTGTTCTATTTATTTGAGAGATATGTTTTATGGTCATGCCCCGCTGGTCAATGGTTTATTTTTGATGAATCTCGAACGTGATGATACACATATTCATAGTGTAGATGCCAAAAGATGTAAAGTTGATAATGATAGTCCCACATACTTGTGGCATTGCCGCCTTGGTCATATTGGTGTCAAACGTAAGAAGAAGCTCCATTCAGATGGACTTCTAGAGTCTCTTGATTATGAATCATTTGACACGTGCGAACCATGCCTATTGGGCAAGATGACCAAGACTCCGTTCTCCGGAACAATGGAGCGAGCAACCAACTTATTGGAAATCATACATACCGATGTGTGCGGTCCAATGAGTGTTGAGGCTCGCGGAGGCTATCGTTATGTTCTCACCCTCACAGATGACTTGAGTAGATATGGGTATATCTATTTGATGAAACACAAGTCTGAGACCTTTGAAAAGTTCAAGGAATTTCAGAATGAGGTTGAGAATCAACGTGACAGAAAAATAAAGTTCTTACGATCAGATCGTGGGGGTGAATATTTAAGTCATGAATTTGGCACACACCTTAGGAGCTGTGGAATTGTTTCACAATTGACACCGCCCGGAACACCTCAACGTAACGGTGTGTCCGAACGTCGAAATCGTACTCTGTTAGACATGGTGCGATCTATGATGTCCCTCACCGATTTACCGCTATCTTTTTGGGGTTATGCTTTAGAGACTGCCGCATTCAATTTAAATAGGGCTCCGTCGAAATCTGTTGAGGCGACTCCGTATGAACTTTGGTTTGGCAAGAAACCGAAGCTGTCGTTTCTAAAAGTTTGGGGTTGCGATGCTTATGTCAAGAAACTTCAACCTGAAAAGCTCGAACCCAAATCGGAAAAATGCGTCTTCATAGGATACCCAAAGGAAACGATTGGGTACACCTTCTACCACAGATCCGAAGGCAAAGTCTTTGTTGCCAAGAATGGATGCTTTCTGGAGAAAGAGTTTCTCTCGAAAGAAGTGAGTGGGAGGAAAGTAGAACTTGATGAGGTGACAGTCACCCCTCCTGAACCGGAAAGTAGCGCAGCGCAGGAAACTGTTCCTGAGGTGCCTGCACCGACAAGGGAGGAAGCTAATGATGATGATCATGAAGAAACAGATCAAGTTACTACTGAACTTCGAAGGTCCACAAGGGCACGTTCCGCACCAGAGTAGTACGGCAACTCTGTCCTGGAAATCATGTTGTTAGACAACGGTGAACCTTCGAACTATGAGGAAGCGATGGTGGGCCCGGATTCCAATAAATGGCTTGGAGCCATGAAATCCGAGATAGAATCCATGTATGAAAACAAAGTATGGACTTTGGTGGAATTGCCTGATGACAGGCACGCCATAGAAAACAAATGGATATTTAAGAAGAAGACAGACGCGGATGGTAATGTGACCATCTATAAGGCTCGGCTTGTAGCTAAGGGTTATCGACAAGTTCAAGGGATTGACTACGACGAGACTTTCTCTCCCGTAGCGATGCTGAAGTCAGTCAGAATCATGTTAGCTATTGCCGCATTCTATGATTATGAAATATGGCAAATGGACGTCAAAACAGCATTCCTTAATGGCTTCCTCAAGGAAGAGTTGTATATGATGCAACCGGAAGGTTTTGTCGATCCAGAGTACGCTAACAAGGTATGCAAGCTCCAGCGCTCGATTTACGGGCTGGTGCAAGCGTCTCGGAGTTGGAATATTCGCTTTAATGATGTGATCAAAGCGTTTGGATTTATACAGACTTGTGGAGAAGCCTGTATTTACAAGAAAGTGAGTGGGAGCTCTGTGGCATTTCTCATATTATATGTGGATGACATATTGCTGATGGGAAATGATATAGAATTCTTGGAAAATGTAAAGGCCTAATTGAATAAAAGTTTTTCAATGAAGGACCTTGGAGAAGCTGCTTACATATTAGGCATCAAAATCTATAGAGATAGATCAAGACGCCTCATTGGTCTTTCACAAAGTACATACCTTGACAAGATATTGAAAAAGTTCAATATGGATCAGTCCAAGAAGGGATTCTTGCCTGTTTTGCAAGGTATGAGATTGAGCAAGGCTCAGTCGCCGACCACGGCAGAAGATAGAGAAAAGATGAGTGTCATTCCATATGCCACGGTCATAGGTTCTATCATGTATGCCATGCTGTGTACCAGACCTGATGTGAACCTTGCCATAAGTTTGGTAGGGAGGTACCAAAGTGATCCCGGTACGGAACACTGGACAGCGGTCAAGAACATCCTGAAGTACCTGAAAAGGACTAAGGATATGTTTCTCGTTTATGGAGGTGACGAAGAGCTCGTCGTAAAGGGTTACGTCGATGCTAGTTTCGACACAGATCTGGATGACTCTAAGTCACAAATCGGATACGTGTATATTTTGAACGGAGGGGCAGTCAGCTGGTGCAGTTGCAAGCAAAGCGTCATGGCAGCATCTACATGTGAAGCGGAGTACATAGCTGCTTCCGAAGCAGCACAGGAAGGAGTCTGGATGAAGGAGTTCATCACCGACCTAGGAGTCATTCCAAGCGCATCAAGCCCGATGACTCTCTTCTGTGACAACACTGATGCTATTGCTATTACCGAGGAGCCCAGGTTTCACAAGAAGACCAAGCACATCAAGCGCCGTTTCAACTCCATCCGGAATTATGTTCAGGATGGAGATATAGATATTTGTAAAGTGCATACGGATCTGAATGTCGCAGACCCGTTGACTAAACCTCTTCCACGGGCAAAACATGATCAACACCAGAACTCTATGGGTGTTCGATTCATCACAA
Organism: Secale cereale; assembly: GCA_902687465.1. Taxonomy (NCBI): domain Eukaryota; kingdom Viridiplantae; phylum Streptophyta; class Magnoliopsida; order Poales; family Poaceae; genus Secale; species Secale cereale. The sequence continues at coordinate 35,818,068 of LR738709.1, read as the reverse complement.
TGTAACTAGATTATTGACTCTAGTGCAAGTGGGAGACTGTTGGAAATATGCCCTAGAGGCAATAATAAAAGTATTATTATTATATTTCCTTGTTCATGATAATCGTCTGTTATTCATGCTTGAATTGTATTGTACGGAAACAGCTATACATGTGTGAATATATAGACCACAATGAGTCCCTGGTAGGCCTCTAGTTACCAGCACGTTGATCAATAGATGGTCACGGTTTCCTGACCATGGACATAGGATGTCAGTGATAACGGGATCACATCATTAGGAGAATGATGTGATGGACAAGACCCAATCCTGAGCATAGAACGAGATCGTATAGTTTGTAATGCATAAGCTTTTCGGTGTCAATTATTTATTCCTTAGACCATGAGGTTGTACAACTCCCAGATGCCATAGGAATACTTTGGGTGTGCCAAACGTCACAACGTAACTGGGTGGCTATAAAGGTACGCATCGGGTATCTCCGAAAGTATCTGTTGGGTTGGTATGAACCGAGACTGGGATATTGTCACTCCGCATGACGGAGAGGTACCTCTGGGCCCACTCGGTAAGACGTCATCATAATGAGCTCAATGTGACTAAGTAGTTGGTCACGGGATGATGGATTACGGAACGAGTAAAGAGACTTGCCATGACGAGATTGAACAAGGTATCGGGAATACCGACGATCGAATCTCAGGCAAGTACCGTACCAATGGACAAAGGGAATAACATACGGGATTGAGTGAATCCTTGACACGGTGGTTCATCCGATGAAGATCATCGAGGAACACGTGGGAACCAACATGGGTATCCAGATCCCGCTGTAGGTTATTGACCGGAGAGTCATCTCGGTCATGTCTACGTGTCTCCCGAACCCGTAGGGTCTACACACTTAAGGTTCGGTAAAGCTAGGGTCATAGAGATACATGCACGTGGAAACCCGAAAGTTGTTCGGAGTCCCGGATGAGATCCCGGACGTCACGAGGAGTTCCGGAATGGTCCGGAGGTAAAGAATGATATATAGGAAGTCAGGTTTCGGCCATCGGGTGATCTCCGGAGGTCACCGGGAGTGTCCCGGGACCACCGAAGGGGCCCCGGGGGTCCACCAGATGGGGCCACCCATCCCGGTGGGGCCACTAGGCTGCGTGGGGGAAGTGGCCAGCCCCTGGTGGGCTGGCGCACCACATGGGCCCCCCTCCCCATGCGCCTAGGGTTGAAACCCTAGGGGGAGGGGGCGCCCCCCTTGCCTAGCTTGGGGGGCAAGACTCCCCCCCAGGCCGCCGCCCCCCCTGCAGATGCCATCTGCAGGGCATGGCGCACCCCCCTAGCCCCCTATATATATGTGGGGGGGGAGAGGGTAGCCGCACCCTTGTCCTGGCGCCTCTCCCCCTCCCGTCACACCTCCGTCTCCTTAACGCAGGGCGCCCGGCGAAGCCCTGCAGGAATCTCCACTGCATCCACCACCACGCCGTTGTGCTGCTGGATCTCCGACGACCTCTCCTCCCCCCTTGCTGGATCAAGAAGGAGGTGACGTTGCTGCACCGGACGTGTGTTGAACGCGGAGGTGCCGTCCGTTCGGCGCTAGATCATCGGTGACGAAGAACGCGAAGAGTACGACTACTTCATCCACGCTTCTTCGAAAGCTTCCGCTCGCGATCTACATAACGGTATGTAGATGCACTCTTACTTGCTCGTTGCTAGATGTCTCCTTAGTTGGATCTTGGTGAAAGCGTAGAATTTTTTTGAATTCTGCTACGTTCCCCAACAGGTGATTGTTAGAATTAAACACGACCCGATTCCCCTATTGGTTGGTGTGTACACGGTACATCACTAGTAGAGAACCGAGCTTTATTACCGGTTCCTAAGGGCCTTTAGTGCCGGTTGAGACTAAAGCCTCCCCCTTTAGTACCGGTTCAGCACGAACCGCCACTAAAGGCCCACCACGTGGTGTGAGCTCGCGCCATGGTATGGGGTATCTTTAGTACCGGTTGGTAACACCAACCAGTCGTCTAACTTCCCGGCCAGTCACCCATCCTCTCACTACTCCAGCCTGAGCACACTTAACTTCGGAGTTCTATTCCCCCTAGTTTCCAAGTCCGCACTTGTTGTTTTCCTAACAATAGTAAGCTGTCAATCCTATTAACCCTCAGGAGTTTAGCTTGAGTATTAGGTCACACGTTTCACCGTTTGAGTTTGAAACTATTATTGTAAAAACCAATAATTATTTAGTAACACTAATATTTCTTGAATAAGTAGTTTGACCATAGTTTGACCATGGTTTCACCAGATTTGACCAAAATTTTAAAAATTGAAATAATTATTTGGTAACACTAATATTCTTGAATAATTATTTAATAACACTAATATTTCTTGAATAAGTAGTTTGACCACAGTTTGAACAAAATTCAAAAAAAACTGAAATTTGAGCATATCTTTTTTTCCTTGTAGAATTTGAGGATTCTAAAAAATTGCAAACAAGCCATAGGTAAGCAATCAGGGCGTATAGATATGACGGTGGTGTGTACAACAACACATGAGATGCTATTTGTTTTGTGTATAATTAGTTTTACATCCCGGTTTCATCACAAAGCATATAGCATTGCTTTGCTCAATGATAGGGCCCATATAGGTAGCTGCCCACCCCACCTCCACCCCCACCGGCGCATGGCTTATAAGATAGTGTTTTGACAACAAGAGCATCGCCTCCCTCAACTCTGATGTGCCCTAACATCTACAATGTTCTAGCTTGCAAATTAAAATTAGATTTTCGTGCTGAACATTTTATGCAAAAGTTATAGCCGTTTTACTTTTTCATCACACTTTTTTTGCAAAACATGTCCAAATTTAAGTTATTAAATTTTCCTAACTTGTAGATGTAGTAACATAACTACATCTCGAAGGATTTTAATTTTTGAAGTTTTATCATTTTCTTTTGTATTTTTCAAAACTGAAATGGCGATCCAAGAGGGGAGGGGGTAGAGTTTGAAAATTGCCCTATAGTCCCGGTTTGTGTCTTCAACCGGGACTATAGGTTAGACCCCCTAAAGGGGCTCGTGGGGCCCCGGCCTAACGCCAGCCTGCCACCACCCCTTTAGTACCGGTTCGTGGCACGAACCGCTACTAAAGGTTCAACAGGAACCGGCACTAATGCATAGCCGTTCGAACCGGGACTAATGGTACCAATAGTGCCGGGCCAAAATCGAACCGGAACTAATGTGTCTCACATATCCTTTTTTCTACTAGTGCATGTATATGTCCGGGTAAAAAAGAATTGTATGCTGAATAGGTTTGACGCTTGCCTTGTATATGTGTATATAAGTGCAGCCCTACCCGGAAAATGCGAACGGAGGCCGTCCTGCAGGCAGGCCGGTATCGAGGCCGTGAAAAGGCCATGTGGATTCCCGCTGGCCCCGTATCCCTCGCGTATTTGATTTATTTTCGCGCTGTATTGGAAGAGCCAGGCCCCACGCACATGCAAAAGTTCATAGGCCGCTGTCTCGCATCTGACATGTACAAGCAACGTTGGCTAGATGTACATGTGCCAGCGGGAATGGACGAGACATGTACGATGCCAGAATCCGGTGTGGAGCAACGTTGCTGATTCACAACCACAATTCCGTCCGTTCGCGGGACGTGGCAGTATGACGACCAGCCATCACGCAAGTTGTTTTCCTTTAGGTACAGTTGTCTCCATCTACCCCTGGCATCGGCATTCACTTCTCAACCCCCCTGTTCTTCCCCAGCTTTTGTCCTGAAGGAGCAACCATCAGCACCTCCTCCCTCGCCCCCGGACGTCCAGGCGACGGCGAGGTTGATTATTGGCCGGCGGCGTGCGCGATACGGAGGAAGAGTTCTACCCAAAAGTACGGACTCTCGCTCCACTCTGTTTTTTGCTATGTTCTGCCCTATCCCGCACTGTTCTTAATGTTTTGCTCATCCCTAGATCGATTCTGTTTGCATAGGTAGAAGTTTTTTGCCGTTAGGCAGTTCAAGAGAAGTTAGGATGACAGATTTATTTAGTGGGATACAAGCTGCTATGGTGATTAATCGTGTAGAAAACAGTGACCAATCCCCTGAAGACTGGGTTAGTGATGAGGATGGTTCAGGTGGGTCCACTGGATTACCAGGGGCACCATGTTTCACCTCCAGGCTCTCATTGCTCAAAGTTGGTTCTGTTGTTGCAAAGTTCAGTTCTTTCAAGCGGCAGCTAGTTATGGACACTGGATTCGGGGGGTTTCTAGAGGTGAAGGCATGGCAGAAGATTAATCTGAAATATAGTGCTTTTTTGATGGACCGAGTGGATGCTGAATCCAGCAAAATCAACCTTGAAGCACAGGGTGTGCTTGATCTGTGCGAACAGAAGCTTAATTAC
>LR738709.1:35763922-35809058 GCA_902687465.1 Secale cereale | reverse complement strand
AATAAATGCGCACACATGTCAGTGAGATGGCACGAATCAGGTTATGGGTACACTAAGATGACCCCTTCTTCAGTATGCACTGACCACGGCATCTGGTGGGGACAGAACCCTCCAGTTTGGCAGGCGTACCCTCTCCATCATCCTCCTCTCCCTCTCATTCCAACTACGCACCCAAGCGTCAAGGCCAGTGTACATCATCTCTCCATGCAAACTGAACTGGTACTTAATCTTGTGTCCGTCCATCCTCAGCAAAGTAGGGGAGTGGTGCTCAAACCAAGTCCTGTTAAACACATACACCAATATATGCATTTTAACTTCAGCCGTAACAGCTTGCTGTAAATAGCTAGCAATATTGCATGTACGCTAACTAACCTGCTGAGTTCATCTGGGTTGGTTAGCAGCGAGACGGACTCATAGAAGTCAGCGCACACGTAGTCCGGATAAAAAACATGGTGAAGATCCAACTCAAACGGTGAATATCCATATTCGGGCGGCGGTGGTGTCGGCGGCGGCGACGGAGGCATTGCTGGAACCACAGCTGGTAGTACATGGCAATAAGTAAGCTGTGCCGCCACGTAACCCAAAAAATTGCATATGGTCAGTGCTTTACTAACCTAGAGGGGCAGGGTTAGTCAGTTGGCCATCATCTGGTAGCGCAAGCCTCTTGTTGCCTATTGGAGTAAGCGTGGCAATGCCAGCTCCATTAGAAACAACAAGACCTCCACTGTCAGTCCCACTAGCTGCAAAATGGACCACAAACGATTTTATTAACCATTTTTCCCGACCATAAGACAATGCATGGAGTCACATATCCACGTGGTACGCACCTTCGTACATAACTTGGTCACATGTTTGGTGTAACACTGGCACAACTTGGTCTCGCGTTGGTGCAACGCCTAGTGCCTCGTGCATCGTCATCTGCCTAGTACACGTGCGCCCGCCCACTGCACGCATAGTTTGGACTAGTGAGAAGCAAGAACATTATTAAAAAAGCCGATAAACACATATAATCATCGTGTGAGCTCACAGTTAACAGCTGGTCCTTTCCCTTTATGGTCTTCGATCATTGGCTTATCTTCAACTTCATCAACACCAATTGGTTCCCCAAGAACAGTTTCTGCATAAAGTGAAGGATTAATTATTACAGTTATGAACATAGAATGGACGGATATAATAATCGAGAACGGTTTGGTAATCATGTACGTACCTTTTCCACGTTCCATCTGCCGCACATGCACATTAGGGTTCTGACTTGCAGAGCCTAGAGAAATACCTTCTCGAGAAGCTGGCATCAATAACAACATACAATATTTCAGTTTACCTTGGAACATGCCACCTACTGGGATTTTTCAAGATAATTTTGCTTTCATGTCATGGACATGCGCACCTGGGGGGCTACGTGTTTTCTCGTTACGGACCACGACAGCCATCAGAGATCGAGCAGCTTCACGTGAAGTAGCAGCTAGATCGTTCACAATATCTATTTGAAAGTGACGTTTAACGTCAATCGTTTTCGCTATGCCGATAAGTGAAATATTTCTAGCAATAAACAAGCAGCGTCACAAAGCTCATGCATTCTGCATGCATGGCATGGCCCACTACCATGCAAAAACATATCGGCCACGCACGGGCCCAACTACTGAATGCATGCAAGACCAACAAATGGTGATTCACGCACATGCTACAGTAGTTGAAAGAGGACAGCCGAAAGATTACCTGTTTTGCTTCTTGGCACATGAGAAGAGGGGCTGATGTTGGGAAACGCCGACGCCATTGGAGCCTGCCTCTTAACCCTGGCCATGAAATCCTCGAGCGTGTCTTCAAGATCTCTCTGTCGTTTCGCTTCCGTCTTGGTCCGTATTTCCACCAGCACCTTCTCCTTAGCATCATCCACCATCTTCAGGAACTCATCCTCCCTCTTCTTGAACTGATGCTCCACTGCCTCCTTAAGCGCGGCCACAATCTAAGAGATGGGCATGGACAAAAAAGAACAATTAGTTTTCCGTGATTAGTACAAACTAATCACATAAGACAAACAGATGCACGAGCAAACAAGATAGGAAGTACCACCTGCGTAGTTATCTCTGTCCCAGGGGCCACAGCAAATCCGGGCGGCCCGCCGCACACACCAGGGCTTGGGGTGGTCCAAGTATACGCGGGCGGTGCACTCCCAGACGGCACATTAATTGCTGGCGATTTGGGGACATCAGATACCTGCAACGGAATAATCGAACAGAATGTTACTAGTAGCAAGCATGGAGAATTAAATGAGCTAGCATTTAATAGCATTTTGTGTACCTCGAAGCCTGCATCAACTCCGTTCTTGGCTGCATGCTTGCGGATTTGAAGCTTCATACACAGATCCGAGTACGACGCCATCCGAGGAAGTGGCAGTTGTTCACGCCCTTGCATGCCATGCTCGTGGTAGTCGCAAAAAATGATCTGCATTTTTTGTTGAATCAATTAAAACAAATGTAATCATTTAGTATATTGTAGAACTGCCATGCCAGCGCTAGTTAATGAACAAGAAGATGGCGTGGCTAACCTGAGGAACAAGAAGGCATCCCTGAAGACAAAGCTGAGATGGGTCGTGCAACAAATCATCCCTAAGCTTTGCTGCAGCCTCTCTCAACCCCTCCACTACATAGTCACACAAATCATATTCCGATATTTTGTTTGGTTCAGCAAGAACAGGCAACAGCTCATTGGAAATCTTTGGATGAGCTCCTCTAGGAACAAGAAATGTGGATGCTGCGAGGATTGTGCATGCGGCCATCATTTTCTCTCTCTCCGCTCCAACGATTGCTATTTTGCTAGCGTTTTGCACTATCTTTTTAACTCTTACAATCGGGATCTTGCATGTTTTCGGCATGCCAGTTTCTAAGATTGCATGCAACTTCTCTAGCAACTTTTCCCGGTCTGGCAAGCAAGCACCACCCCTGATATCTATCTTTTTCCCTCTAGGGTTCAATCCTATGCATCTTGCTACCTCCCTAGAGTCAATCACAACAAAGTTCCCATCCCCCATGTCCATTTTCATAGTGCCTGGATCTATCCTAGATAGTAGGGACATGGAAAATATGCGATTATTGTTCCCTAAAGCCTTGAGCTTGGAAAACTTCTCCATCCCTACCATCGCGAAAACAGATTTGATGTTTGGGTTCCATTCCCCGGCGATTGTTTGGATCATACCAGCGTTGTAGGCGGTGTTCAGGACAGGCATCTTCTTGGCGGCAGCCATGGAAGAGGAAGAAGCAACATCCGGTTGAGCTGCAGGCGAGTAGCTCCTAGGTCTCCGCCCCATCTCAACCAGCAAGCTGCCAGAAAAAACAATGATAAAAAAGCAACACAAATGTCTTAGTCCTTGAGATAAATCCGTGGCAAGAGGAAGATTGGAAGAGAAGAACGCGCGGTGAGAGCAGTACTAGTCACCTGTGTTCTTGCTCCCACCCCCCTTGCTGCGCCAAGCACCGGTGCTGTGCTAGTGTCGTTAATGTATCCCTCTGTACCAGCAGCAGCTTATTATATAGACAAGTGCCGGCCGAACAAGTCCATGTGCTGACCACTGTTTACAAACCAAGTGGCTGCCCAACCCTCCACGTCCGCACAGCACCTAGGCCACAAAATATCACAAACCATCATCTCTACATCTCTCTCCCCACTTACTAAATGCGACAGGGGCGACTAGCAATTAGTAAGCAACACAATTAGAATCGCTCATAGACACATAATCATCAATATTTAGTCCATAACCATAGCCGTCAATGCGAACAGTTTATTGGAATGGATTAACTTGCTAAACACATAGGGTTGCACAACGTAAAACCAATGATTGCTAATTTGGTAGCATTGGCACATGCATACTTAGCACCCCTACTAAATAAAACACGCACGTATATTTGCATGCGTGTTAATAGCACAGCACTTTCCTCTACAAATCTATAGCTTTGCTCGCTTGCATGGAGGGCTCTCGGCATCATCTTCTTCGCAGCCAGCGCCTACAGGACCAGTCCCCGACATTTGGTCCCCCTCCTCCAGCTCGCATGTCTCGAATTGCACTGCATGCGCCATGCAAGGATCAAACTCCGCCGTCTCCTCCTCAAGGGAGAAAACAGGAAAGTCCACCCCAAGAACAGCCTGGTGTACAGAAATTTCCAAACGCAGGTCATTAGACCAACATAAAATAACATTATACCTCAATTAGATGCTCAATCCACAAATTACTATTAACACATGCAGTTTCTCACATTAACCAACACCGTCTCCTCCATCTTCGATTCTGGACCAACGGCAGGTCCTTGCCCCATCACACTTGTCTGCGATTGCAAAAAAACATATAGGTTAGCCAGTGCAAACGAGCAATTTTCATGGTGATTAGAAAAACTAACTGGTACATCATCATCGACGGTTGCAAACCCAGAAGATTGATCAGGAAAAACCAGAGCGTCAAGCCCGACGGCGTCACTAAGAACCTGTGTCAAATTACGAAAGCTAGGATGAGAAAATATATGGTCAGAGCGACATATACCAACCCTTAAGCATGTGATACTCGTACCTGCATACCGCCTACTGTCATTGTGGAGCCAGAAGTTTCGGTGACAATAGAGCTTGGGGACAAGGTGCTGCTGGGCGCCATCTCTATGCTGTTGGAATGGGTTTCAAGCTTCCGCGCCACCTGCATAAATAGAGGACGAAAAATTTCATTTTCCCTCCAAGGCAAACAAATTCAAATTTCGAACCACCAAGGCCGTATCACATGCATCGGCTACAATTTTGAATTCCGTGGTCACCGTGAAGACACGGATCACCTACAATGTATGGCATTGCCATTTTATCTCACAAGGCTAGGACCTACGCGCCGGTGCATTAACTCGAGCACAGATGGGCGGCGAGGTGCAGCTGTCCACCTCTCTTGTCAACCGACTGCCATCGCGTGGAACAGCGAGAAAGTAAGGTCATGAGGACGGAGAAAAAGGTTTCGGGAACAGTGTTCACATCAGTTGTCACTTCACAATAGCACATGAGACCATGAGGCGTGCTGCGCAGCCACAGTTGGCAAAGAACGGTCCAGCCTCCTCCCTCCATCTCTGAACCATGCCTGGATAAATTTGCAATGAGAAACATTAGAGACTCAATCCAGACATGCCATGTATTATGTCACGGACTAATTTTTTTTGCATCATCAAGAGCAACCAAAAAAAACAGAGGCTGCATAGTATCAATTTTTGCATCTTCAAGAACACTAAGTAAAACTATGCTACACGCATGTTTGCTGCTTCGCCATGGATCTCTGAACCATCCCACAGGCTCTGCCCCTAGTGGTTTAATGGCTGTACCATGCCACATGCACATCTGTGCTAGACAGGGCATGGAGGCGTGCTCTCGCTCCCATCCCGCTGACGGCACAATTGAGCACCCTACTCTAGCTATACCTAACCCTTGTGAGCATCATCATCCACCAAGGCACGCCCCTCCTAGTTAAAAAAACTTCACCAGTTGGAAATTCATGGTACACAAAAACCTGACGGAGAAAGACTTGCTCATTTAATATGGACGACAGCACTGATTCAGTAACAGTCTGTTAGCAATGCGTAGTGGGAGCAAAAAATTGTGTCAAATTGATTTAATGCACAGCAAGTTATTAATATGCAAAGCGCAGCCCAGCAACATTTTTCTCCTTCCCAACATTTTCTAGCACACCCAAAAGTGAGCACAACCAGCAAAATCATTTTGCCAAAAGGAAGATAATAAATATTTGAAGTTACCAAAGGTTTGTAGCATGCCAAGAAAGTTGTCACCAGGAAGTTAACAAAATTTCGAAGTACGGGGCCATCATGCAAAGCTAAGAATATTTAGCACACCCAAGAGTCAGCACAACCAGCAAACACTATTTGCCAAAAGAAAGATAATAAAAGTTTGTAGTTACCAAAGGTTTGCACCACGCGAAGACAGTTGTCACCAGGAAGTTAACAAAAGTTCGAAGTACGGGGCCATCATGCCAAGCTAATAAATCTAAGAACAAGAAACAACCCACATGAGCAGTACAATTAACAAGAAAAAATTCTTAACCCAACTATAAGAAATTAGGCTCGAACGATACAACTTTTTTAGTGCCACACGCGTTCCGTCGATGTCCCACCACCCCACAGTTGCTACACTTAGGCAATTTCCTTGGAGCCTTCGGCAAATCTCCTCTTTGCGGGCAGGTTGTGCATTTGTGACCTTGCAATCTGCAAATTGTACAAAACCTGGACCTCTTAAGATGTTTCTCATAAGGAGCTTTGTCTCGACTTGTCGTTGGTCTCCCCCTCTGTCTTTTATTCTGATGAACCCCCACACCTGAGCAATTTGAATAAGCATCTCCACTCTCCGCATCTTCAACGACATTTCCCTGGATTGAAGCATCTGTAGCAGTGGCTACCAAAAGTTGCTCATTCTCTCGCTCTGCCAGCCCTAATCCATCCTTAGTTACACTCAAAGGAAGCAGAGTAGCGTGGACCTCCTTCATCATACGCATGAAAACTTCATAACACTCCACATTGCTGTCACCAAGCACAACACACTCAAGCGCTTTCATGTACATACTGTGATGCCTGAACGTATCACTTGCAGGAGGACCCCTGTCTTTCTGGTACCTCACCAAGTGTTCTGGTAGAATGTCACGAGCCTGTCTTGTCCATCTCTTCATTATGTGCTTCTCAGGTATTTTGGCCAAACGGAAGTGAACCATGACCTGCATAAAAGTATACGCCACATCAATCAACTAGTCTCACATTGCAACATTACTGTTTTTAATCATCACAACGTATACAAACCTGCAAACTATGGCAGCACACTAGGCCAGCGTGTTCGAACATGCCACACTCGCAGCTGAAAAAGCTTTCATCCTCATTGACCTCAATTTTGAACTCAACTTTACTCCACTTCTCTCTGCTAGCTGCTTCGACATGTGTCGACTTATAAATCCTCCTAGGAACAATCTCATCCAGTACATATGCACCACATTTGTACAACTCTTCACCAAACTTTTCAAACATGGCCCTGGTGTAAACTTTGCTAGCATGCCTCTCCAACGGAAGGTTAAATCTTAGACATACACCACTCTGCAAGGAGAACATACACACAAACGACGCACATGTTAGGATGTAGAACCATTGCCGAGAATGAGTACCTAGAGATAAAGTTGGGTGAATGATAGTTTTCATTGATATCAAATGAAAGGGAAACGATGGAGAAATTTACCAGTGATGTTCTTTTCTCCTGGAAGCTCTCTTCAGAAAGTCGGTCAAATTGAAGCTTCTCAAACTGCTTCAAGAATAGATGCATTGGACATCCTGGAGGAACGTACCCCTTAAGCAGGTGATTTGCGCTCTCGCTCCTTTGCGTGCTAGTCATCTTAGCACAGAATACACCCATGAAATATGGTTTAGCCCATTTATGCCGTACTTCATATATCTGGGTCAAGAACGGATGTTTCTTGAGTGAGTATTTGTCCAACATCTGCTGCCACCCTTGCTCAAATTCATCCTCTGTAATCATGTGATGTACAAGCTTGTGGAACTCCAGTTTAAATTCACTGTTCTTGCTCCAAAGCACACCCATTGACTCTTTTGCCTTTTTCAGGACATGCCACTTGCACCAACGGTGTATTGTGTTAGGCATTTCTGCCTGAATTGCAATTTCCATGGAGCGCGCTTGATCGGTAAGTATAGTTTGCGGATGCTTCCCACCAACCATACGTATGAACTCCCGAAAAACCCACTTGAAAGATTCCTCTTTCTCATCTCTCATCATGACACCTCCAAAAATTATACTCTGAAAGTGATTGTTCACGCCAACGAACAACCCAAATGGCATGTCATACAGATTGGTTCTGTATGTTGTGTCAAATGTAATCGCATCACCAAAGTACCTATACTGATCGCACCCCCTACTCGTAACCCACATTAGTGTTTTTATCCTGCTGTCTTCATCTACCTGCACTGTGTAATTGAAGTCGGGATCATTAGCCTTCATATCAGCCAGGATTTCCATTGTTTTCATAGCGTCAGAGTCTGACTGGTCCTTGTTAAGCTTTCTACACAATGTCTTCAATGAACGCTTTGTAAATGGCACGTTTTCAACCGAGCCAAAAAAACTGCCGACGATGCTGAAAACCTTCCCCAGACCAACATTATTATCACGGAGTTGTTTAACCAGATCCTTTGTGTATCTATCGATATGCCTGTGTGACTTCCAATGCATTTTTTGCCCACATGTAACAGACAGTGGGTGGTTATGGCCAGGTTTGAACTCTGAAATGTACCAACCATTGTCATTTGAACGGAGCAATCTGATCATGGCTTCGCACCCGCATCTGGATGATCTACTGTTTTCCCGCATTGGTTTGCCCTGTAAAAGACGGCAGCAAGCATATAATAAATTCCAGAAAGACAATTCCAAAATTTATATAGACAACAGAACAGATAAAAGACAAAATAATAACTAATTCTTTATTTTATTTTCGGGAGATGCGTGAACATACCGCACAAGCACAGAGTATTTCTTGCATACATCTCTTCCGATGAACATTGAGTCTGCTTTTTGCAAGCCTCACACCGAAACCATATTCCCATGAATAGAGGTTGTAGAACTCATAGGCTTCATCCAACGAGTCAAAAGATGTGCCAATTGCTGGATTGACGACTGGCCCAGTTTTTTTCTCTGCATAGGCGCGAACTGACAATTCAAGTGCAGTTTTCCTATCAGGGTTCATCTCCCTCTCCTCAGCCGCATTACCAATCCTAACCCTGCAGAAAAGTGTTCATAGTTTGGTCAAAAAACAGATGGAGGGAAATAGTCAACTGCTCCAGGGAAAAAATATACACAGAAAAATAAATGGACCACAAAATAAAAAACGAAATAATAAGTTTTACGTCTGTGAAGACAATAAACTTATAAACTAGTTCCAAACAAATCATACTACATACCCCATAAATCTAACTATCTCCTTCAATTGCCAAACACCATAACACCACAAACATATGCTGGCGACACTTTAAAATTATCTCAAACCGAGTTGAACAGCGAAATAATAATCTTAAACAGAGAACACAGCTCATGTGAGCACCCATCACATATAAACTGATACTACTTAAAGATTTTTGCTGTGATGACTGCATCAAACAAACGAATCCAGCAAACTGAAAATGGCTGAACAAATCAGCGATGTACTGATGCAACTACGACAGCAACAACTACATTAGTTGTGAAATTTTTTTTACTGAATAAAGCAGTTCCAAATTACAGCTGTAAAACCATTACACTATAATGGCCGTACACCATAAATCTGTAAGGGAGCAACGCATCTACAAGCAAGTGAACTCCCTTTGCTGACATTCAACTCTATATTGCACAAGTTTAGCCACACACATCCCTAAATAGACACCGAAAATTCATTTTGAGACAGACAGATTACTTTCTCGTATCAATATCTCACTGCTAAATCAGGCGAAAACTGAAATACCTAGGAAACAGGGAGGCATAGCATGGAAGAATAAATCAAATGTTTATGCTAATCACTACACAGAAAAAATGTATGCAATGGTGTCCCCAGCACTAACCTTCTCGTCCACCCGCTGGTCGCTTCGGAGCAAACGTCATATGCGCCTTCCTTTCCCACGGCAGCTGGCTCGCCGGCGGCGACACCATCCACGTTCACAGCGCTAATTGAATCATGAGACTCCAGAGGAAGTACCGGAGCGCTCCACACCACATCTCCGTCAACGGCCCTGCAAGAAAACAAATATATGAGTACAGATCTGGCAAGGGGAAGCGACGCCCCGCCATTGCAATCACAACGTTGATATAAGTGCTGGATTAGACTACGCCTACCAGTTTAACTCGACGCCATTGGTAGACATGGCGCCAGATCCTATTCGAAGCGGCGCCGGAAGAGCTTCGAGCCGACGCCGTCGGCGGACCAGGCGGGTGCGTAGAGGAAGGGGATGGAATAGAAAATCTGTCGCGTGCCTCTGTTCTGATCCACTCGATTTGGGGTCGCTGGTATGGGGGGCATCTAATGAGATGAGCTGTGCTGTTCCGAAACAGCCCATGGGCCACATGACCCTGGTCCACGACATGTGAGATTGGGCAGTAGCACCAAACAGAACCCATGCATGGGCCGAACAGAATACGCCTATCGGCGCGCTAGGAGTATGCCGGACCGTATTTCCCCACATAGGCCTGTCACAACACTGGCCCGAACTGACGGATTGCATATCCCAATGCCCAAAAGAACGAGCAAGATAAAGGCCTGCCTGGTGCTCGGCCGCCATAAGCCCGCACTCCAGCCCTACCCCCTTATAATGAACCAACCGTGGAGCAATAAAGAATTCAACATGATCGTCACGCCCCTGTAGCAATCAGCCATGTTTCGTGTGCGTGCGTGCGTTGTGTTCCGGCCGTCCGGCCACTGTGTACGTGCCTGTTCGTTTGGAGTTGCAATATTCACGGGTAGATCGATAGGAGCAGACTAGCTAGAGGAAGCTAGCTTTGCACTGCATGGGTGGATCGATCAGAGTCAGCCTCTCTCATTCGTGGTCGTTGCCATCGTCGTGTCTCCGACGTCAGAAGTACTCGACATTGGGACTGGGCCAACAATCATGACTTTTGTCCATCCATACAAATGGTCGGCTGAACAAACCGTGTGATTGAGGTCCAAATGCACATCACACATGGACCTTCGATAAACCACATGTGCAATGGCAGCCGCACGAGTGAATGATCCTTTGGTGACAAACAATACTAGTTATGTGTGCGATGAGCCTTTTCACCTGCCTCTAAATTTCTAATAGTGGTGCGTTAACCTTTGTCCATGGCAATCATGAAAAATTGAAGACATGTCTTTGTGGTGATTTCTGTAGTTCTTTCCAATGATAAAGATTATCTCAATATTGTGGAAGGTTCTGCAAGCCAATGGTATCTAATAACAGAATTTCCATTGACGAACAACTTTTTATTGATTTGAGAACAGAATGGACACATCAATCCTTCGGCCGATCATCTGACTGACCTTTTAGTAGAAACTTCTGGCCTCTTATTTATGTATAAGCCTGCTGGTAGTCAAAGACTGTTGCATGCATTGAATAGGAGAGGTTGCTCTCTGTGTTAGTTTATGTGTTTCCTTTGTCTTAACAATTTCACAGGCAAAGCCAAATCAAAGAACATAAATTTCACCATACCATAGTGTTGGTGATTCTGGTTCATCATCCCTTTCTACTGGATGAGGTTGACCGAGTTCCAAACGAACTGGATATGCACCATCTTGAGCAGCAATACTGCATTGGCTAGAAGAACTTGTAATCGCCCCATTTAATTCAGGCTGCCCATTCAGCTGAAAAATTGAATTGAACATGCATGAAAACTTACAAGGATGTAAGGTATGTTTGTGGAGTAGCTATGGAGTACTCTTATATACTCCCTTTATTTTATTTATTTTTGCGTGGGTGGTACTTATACCTACGCACCTTGTTTTGCAGATATATATTCTCTTGATGAATGATGTTTAGCTTCTTGTGAAGCTCAACATTTTGTTTGTGTGCAAGGTTTCCCTGCAGTTAAAATAGGTTAGGCTAATTAGAAATAAAACGGACCACCCTCTGTGATATGGTGCTACTAGTGTTGTAATGGTGAAATCACAAATTAACCTTCTTATTGAACTGTTCAATTTCATCAATCATAATTTGGTCCTGGAAAGAACAATATGGTTAGTGGCACTACAAAGATGAACGATCACGGGGACATTAAGCATTACCTTTGCTAGCCGGATGTTATGCATGCTTATTTCTAGTTGCTTTTCTAAACCCCTCAAGTCTTCCAAACCTAAGCCAGATAGATGTTGTCCCAAGAACTGCCTGTAGTGGTTTAGCAATTTAGTGCAAATGTGTTATCATTGTTTTTTGAGTATGAATATTACATCTATTAAGGATTTTAGTTTATGCTATTTCAAACCATTGCACGTGCGAAATCAGTAGCCATTTCATTTTTAATTAATTTTAGTACATGACTTGCAGAAATTTAGATGTCATACCTATGATTTTCTTGCAAGTTATGTAGTTGCTGCCTCTGACGTTCTCCCTCTGATTGCCAAAACTATGAATGGGCAATCACATACATATAGCAACAGTTAATGTCCTAGAATAATGTATTTATGGTCTATAGTTTATAATAAATCAACTGGACATAGACAAACTATATTGTAGTGGGCTTGTACAATTATAGGTGAAATAATGAAACATATATTCAGTAGAATTGCAAAATCAACATGAACCAATCTTTAAGATGTGCATATATGTATCACTAACCGATTAAGTGGGTTCCTCAGATATCATCAACATATTATTATCCTTTGTGTAAGATGTCAGTAATATTATCTCCTTCAATTTTGGAATCGGGAAGGTTTTTTGTGTGTGCCATCCCAGCTTCCTGTCCCACTACAATGAAAAGCTAAGGCACTTAGAAGTAAACACCAATAGATAGGGTAAGCAATCAAGGAGTATAGAAATGATGGTGGTGTGTACAACAACACATGAGATGCTATTTGTTTTGTGTATAATTAATTTTACATCCCCGTTTCATCACAAAGCATATAGCATTGCTTTGCTGAATGATCGGGCCCATATAGGTAGCTGCCCACCTCACCCCCACCCCCACCAGTGCATGGCTTATAAGACAGTCTTTTGACAACATGAGCATCGCCTCCCTCAACTATGATGTGCCCTAACATCTACAATGATCTAGCTTGCAAATCATTTTTTTTTGTTATTTCCAATTGCAATCCATGAAGTATTACCGGAATTGTAAATTCATTAGCAGATAGTGGACTTCGTGGTACGCATTATATGAGTGCATCAAAACAATACAAAAATCTTAATTATTGGTTATTGCGAAACAAAGTTACAACATAATAGACTAAAATTAATCTAGCGACCTTGGCAGCAGCGCGTTACCGCAGGTGCCCGGGAAAATGTGTCGGCAATGGATAATAAAATTATGGCAAGACGTCAAGGATAAGGTGGTTGCGGACCCATTCCGTCATGATACTTGGTGTTAATTTCCATCTTTGTTACCATATGAGAAGGTATATTTCTAGTGTTAGGGTGGCATAATTGGATAGCTATGCCATGCATGGTTTCCGCATGGCATGAACGTTGGATTGTATAAGTATCTGAAGGAAGACTCAATGAGCACTGAAGTAGACATAAACCACATGACTGCTATCTTATTGACAAATACTGATCAAAAGTCATGCCTTAGCTTCTGCGCTTGCACTCATGAATTGTTGACCCTCCTTAACCTGTTGGTATCTATCAATTAGTGATATCATCCTGTAAACAAGAGATAACATATTATAATATTGAAAAAAACTAAATCCCCTATCTTACAAATGAGGAGGATATAGTTATCCATGCTTTGTGAAATTTTATGTCGAAGAGAGGTACATGTGTGCCAGTGCATGCTGACATGATTCTACGACCGTAGTTTCCATGGTTATACAATGTATATGGGACGCAGTTTCGAACGAATGTGTTGGCATAGTATGTGCATTTCTTTTTCTAAAATCAAAGGGTATCATTTTGATATAAATTTCTACACAATTTGATGTTGTCATATTATCAACCTAAATATTATTAAACATATTTATATATTTGTATCTTTCATTTCAACACTAATTAACAGAGTAGATACAAGAGGGCGTTTTTGTTTTGACGGAACTATACAATAGGGTATTAAAAGTTCGAAACATCCAGTAGAAAAGGAAAGATTGATGAACTGATGTCTTGATTTTATTTGTCTAGTGATTCATACATAAAAGGTGGTCATATGTACTTGTCAATCTCTCTTTAAAAAGTACTCATCAATATTATTTGGGGATAAAATGGTGCAAAGGTTGGAGGTTAATAATTTGAGGGAGCATAAAATAACCAGAGGTATTTCACAAAGTTAGTT
Organism: Secale cereale; assembly: GCA_902687465.1. Lineage (NCBI taxonomy): Eukaryota > Viridiplantae > Streptophyta > Magnoliopsida > Poales > Poaceae > Secale > Secale cereale. The sequence goes on along the minus strand of LR738709.1, from coordinate 35,795,069 downwards.
GTCGAAATAAGTTGGACAGAGAAAATTATGTGACTCGTGTTAATAGTATTTAGATTAATATAGTTGGAGCGGGAAATAGAGAATGTCATTATCTGTTGTTTGCACGTTTATGTTCGGTTTAAAATATACTTCAAATGAATATAACTTGATGTAATTCATTAATTCTGTCGGGCGCATGCTCACTATGAAGTTGAAGGGTGTAAATGCAATGTTTTCTTCATCTTGAATGGCAGGCTCTTTTTGAGCTGATTATATGGAAATTCAGGTGGGCAGTCTTTTCTGCCCCCGGTGACGTTTCAATTTTTTTTCTTCAATATGTGATGCTTTGGCTGCTAAATGAATGAGAGCTTCTGAATGCATGACCAAATAACACTGTGAACCCACAAGCTTAACTGAGGTTACACATATCAAGAAATACCACCAGACCCGCTCATATCTCATACAAGTGAGGCAAGCGAAATTCCAGCTCATCCTTTTACTATCGTGACAACTCTCGATGGTCAATATAGAGAAAGGAGACGAGTGGACTTCACTATGCTCATTAGGAGCAGTAAGGTAGTAAGAAAGTTGAGATTGAGAAAATTACTGATCAAGAAATTAAGATATATACCAAGCAAGCTTTAAGTCATTTAATTTCACATTCTCTCCTTGAAAACCAACGTTCTTGGGTGGAATGAAGAAATGGATTAAACACTGGCATGGACATAAATTGATGTTGATCACTATTTATCTGTCGATTCTTGGATTATTCTAGCCGAAATCTTTGGCATGTCCGTGCTATTTAGCCAAGTTTGCCTCTGCAGTTCTAGATTTTGTGTCAAACCAAACATGCTAAGAGAAAGGGAGGGAAATATAGTGGGTTGATGGATCTAGTTTTTTAGGAAGACACATCCAACCCCATGTAGACCATACACTTGTCAGTAGCAAAGGGTCGCAATTAACTAAGAGGCAATATATAGATCAATAGAACATATGAACTAAAACAGCCATCCATCTAGCTGATTAGCCCGAAAAGTATAGATATATACATCTATAAACAGTAGCGTACCCGGAGTTGGAGTTGGAGTTGGAGTACTCGTAGAGGCGTCCTGTGTTGGAGAAGAGGAGCACCGCTATCTGGGCATCATAGAGCACACCCAGCTCCCTGGCTTTCTTGAATAGCCCACGCTTCCTCTTGGAGAAGGTCACCTGTCGGCTTGTGGTGTTTTCGATCTTCTCGATCACTGTCTTTCTCCGGACCATCACTTGCGGCCCGAGAGCAACCACGCCGGCCGGCTAACCCGAGATATTTACTGGCAGAGGGGGAAGGGGGGGAGGGGGGATGATGAGTTGGTCACCCGAGTTCCGTTTGGGAAAAAAGCATTGTTATAGTATGCTAAGTACATGTACCCCACTGTGCCTCTCGTCTCGTCATCCCAGCGAATCGTGAAATGACACGTTGGCTCATGCACGGACTAAGGGCCATAGATGGTGCATGTGATCCTGGAATATTGTACGAAGCCTACCCTTTCACGGTTCAATTTCCTGAGAAAGGCTAGACAAGGTTAGGTATGGACCAACCCTTTTTCCCTGCTTTGGATCTTCGTGCAACAACTTTGGACTATGGTTGCGGAGGACATATCTGGTGTAGTTCATATCTGCTACTGATTAACCTATAGTATACTGGATCTAGGTACCGGGGCGATCGATGCAGGAGAAAACGTCCACTGCTAGCTGTACGGGTGCATATCATCCACTCATGTAATTTATTTCATTTTTCTCCGTACATAGATAAGTGCCGGCCATGATCCGTACTTGTAATTGACAACTAGCTTGCCTTTGGTTTGGTGTTCATTGCACGGGAAAAAATGTACTGGTCTGTCAAAGCATCTGCGCATGTGCACTGTCACGTGCTAAAACCATGTGCATGGGAGGTTAGATCTGCTCTCACTTCGCATGCGCGTCAGTATGTTTCTTTTCGAAGCGTTCTTCTATACTTCAACTAGCTGTATGACGATGCTGACCAAAAAGAAAATATTGATAGGCACCCAGTGCTCAAAGGTCCTCTCTCAAGGCACACACTAAGTTATCAAAGTAAAACATAAGAGGTATACATCCAGACATTCCTTCATAGTTCATTCGGTCGTCTGGTTTTTATTACACATTGCTTAAGCTGCATAAATAACAAGAAAGTGTATACATTATTGTACCGAAAGTTGATATGTCCCTCAGTTTTAATATACGAAAGTTGATATGTATCCACAGCTTGATCGGAAGTCTTCGCTCTGATCCTAATAGGAAATGACAATCCGTGGTCATCTCTACACAACAAGTGAAGTAGGGAGAACCGAACTCTGCTTAGTACCCAGGTTTAAAATATATCTGATGTTACGAAGATTTTAATGTACCATGACACTGGCATACAAAATGCACGTACAAAGAAATATCTAATATTTCAAAAGATGATGGATATATATACTACCTTTCTACACGCGTTATCTAGATGTTACTCTGTATCAAATTTACCTTTCCCTTCGTATGCACATGGTTTCACGTTGCTCTCACAATTGGCCAACCCCTGTGTTACGCTAAGAAAATAACATAAGATATACTAGTAAATCCCTTCAGAAATCCTGTCGCATGCATAAAGTCGAGGTTATATCTGCAGATCTCGCCACGAAAAAAGAAATAATTATATCTGCAGATCAAGATTAAAGTAAAATAGAAAGTAAGAGACTACATCATGAAGCTTACGAGGTTGCTCAAGTCGTATAACAGGACAAGAGCGTTTATAATATACGGAAAGTTGATCTGCCCCAGAATTTTAAATATATATGATGAGTTGGATACCTTAAGGCTTAAGCAATCCGGAGCTCAGTAATCGAAAGTCTTCGCTATGGTTCTAACGAGAAATAACAACAAATTAATGTATACGTACGGTCGAGTGTGATAAGCTAGCTAAGCAGTTTGCCAAACAAACAAAAACGAAAACCTGCTAAAACATATGCTGTTCATTTCCACTTGCTCTGTGTTATATTAACTTGCTCTGCGTTATTATTAAGTAGCACAGAGAGACACAGTACAATTAAAGTCGTCCAATACACCCATCCCTATAAACGCACACACACACGTGCATCCGACCTCGTGAGCACCTCCGAAAGACTGAGTCGGCATGACATCTTGAGATTATACGATATCACCACCGGCGCCTCGCAATCGATGGAACATCACCTCCCACTCAACGAACATCGGCGGAAGGTTAAAATAAATTCAGGAATAATACGAGCACCAATGTCAAGTCTAGGACTTGAATCTTGACGGACTGAGGATAACACTGTTCTCCTAATCATCCAAACATATGTTGGTTCGCTAAAAAATATCTTTTTGGACACGAGGAAGAGCATTTCCAAGCGAACATACCAAATTGGGTCGTGTCTGGACGCCGTCAATCATCTTTCTTATATCCAAATTCCTGAATCCCTACAATCCCATCCACGGTTGATCAGCTGAAATTTAACACACAACATTCATCTGATAACAAGTTCAACATAGAACCAGACATATGAAGTTCAGTACATAGATAGTTCGATAGCTTGATATGGTCTATGACTAGATACGAGCAGAGTAGATAGGCATAATTTCAGAGTGCACAATTCCCGAGGGCTGGTGCATACGAGGACTTTATTTCAAATGATTAAAAAGATTCTGAGAAAACTTGTACATATTCGCGATGGATCCATAAAATTTAGTTCAAAATATTATTATTTGCAAGCAGCAAAAAAAAAAAATCCTGGCCCAACAACAACAAAAAGGTCCCATTTTCAAAAACATTTTTTTTATATTTGCACTACGTATGGAAGTATATTGTTATGAAAAAGCCCATGAACGTGCGATATATGTATTTCTGTATGTAAAAAAATGTTTTTTTGTGATTTAGAACTATGTTTTCTTAAGTCCTCACTGGAGGCCGTCATCCATTCGCACTTTAAGCTTTGTAAATTTCACCACTTCCTTGGCAAGCCCTTCCGCTTCTACTCTCTGGAATGGTGGTAGTGGGCATCGAAGTTAGCGAATGGTTGCCCGTTAGAGTTGCTAGTAGAGCCGAAGAACTCAAACGAGTAGGGAATCCTGGCAGACCTTAGGTGGCGCTGATTTGCTCCCGTGCGAAGCCGACATCTTTAGCGGCAGCAACTGCTTTCTCCTTCGTCATCTGCTCGGACTCCTTAATGTTGAGCCACAATGTTTTCGCATTTCCGCGGTTCCGGCGCAGAGGGCATGTGTCTCAGCCATGGTCAAGGACTAGCAGATGACGCCACTGACGAGATCCTCCTATGGGTCAGAATGGTAGGGGAATCAGTGTGTATCAGCCAGACGATGTAGACGGACTGGCTAGATTTGACTTGGGCCGCCTGCCGCTCATGTCTCCTGCTGAGGGAGCTGCGCAGCTGCAAGAGCCCACCGGGTCACTAGGGTGGATGCATACCGCAATGAGCCGGCACGATCTTTTGTGGAGTTCGAGGAGGAATGATGGGCCATTACTAAGGCAAGCGGCTAGATCTTCTGCCATTATCCACCTGGTACAGACTAAGGGCGGCACGGATGGACAGCTCCTCATCCGACTCTGCCGCGAAGGTGTCCCAATCCATGGGGTCAGCTTCGGAGGAGCCGCTGCCGAATTATGTCATGGTGGAGATGGGCAGTGGCAAGGGAATGGAGGGGACCACACGGGGATAGGACTGGAAGGGAAGTAGAAACGAAAATGAGGAGAGGACTGTCTAGGGTTTTGCTCGGGTTGGGTTATGCCAGTGTAAGTTGAGCCGACGTGGCCACCATTTCCGAACTTCCTCATATCCGCCTCACAAATGTATTGGATGTGAGGGGTGCAGGATAGTCGGACAAAGTGCATGGATTTGTTGATTAGGTTGGGTTGCTGCTTTAGGTCTGGGTTGCCCACCCGGACATATAGAGGGGAAGTTCTCTAATCTAGTTCCTCATAGGCCATTCGTTATGTATGTTGCTCTTAATTTCATTTCACATTATTTTCACGTACGAAGGGTTCATTCTTTTTTCCCCTTAGAATGGTATATATTCTTCTCTTTGTTGCAGGAATATAACTTTTTTATATTTTCAGTAAGATATACTCTCTCCGATCCACAATAGGTATGGCATTTTTGAACCAAGATTAGTTCAACCTTAGTTTAAAATTGCAACGCTTATTATGGATCGAATAGAGTAGTTTTTATCATAGACCGAGAAAAATGAGAAAGAGAAAATTAGACAGAAAAGAAGGAACAACAGAAGTTATTGATTCAGCCTGCTGGAAATTAACTCAAGGCGAGATGTCTATTTGCACGACAGATTCATGATTATCGGGCATGGTCACAAACCTAACTTTTGAAGAATTAGTTCCCCTCTTTATTTGAGTTCTGATCAAGGTTCACGAACATGCATTCCAATTTTCTAAGGTTGTGGTTTAGTGCTCAATCAAGCCAAAGCGAAAGCGAACGCGTGATAGACCGAAAAGGCATCACCAAGACCATTAATGTGCTATGGCGATAGATTCCTCTCTTTCATTTGCTATCCTCTCTCGACATCTCAAAAGAACTGCTCGAGCTGTTCTTATATTCATAGCACGGAAACAGATGTACGGAAAATGTGCCATCACATCTGACTCCCTAACTGCCAAAGCATCAGTCGGTACAATAATGTGCCAAAGCATCTAGCAGATCACGGAACCTCAACAGGTATACTGTCATGTGCTAGAACCATGTGAGAGGGTCTATCGATCTTCTTTCAGTTTTCATGCGTGTACATTATATTAGCCCTCCTTTCAGCTACCGCCTAGGCATGACTAATGAAAAAATAGTGTGCTATGACAAACAGTGTGGCCCTTGAAATATGCTATTAGCGTGCTATATCGCATTATAACATGCTATTACCGAGACATTGTACATCAATTTATTTAGCAAGTCATTACTCAGAAGGCTATAGCATGCTACTAGCGACGCTATAACGCCCTATTTTTTTCCACTGTTCATGACACGCAGAAAAATAGCAACATTTCCCTACTTCCTCTCCCTTGTTGGCGGAATGGCTTTCTTTTGAAATGAAATGGTAATGCGCAGATGCCTAGTATATTTGGAGAACCTCCTTTTATCTAAATGGTACCTCAACCATGAACTCTAACCACCGTGTTTTTTAAGATAGATTATTTTTATTTGAATGCAAGTTTGCGCATTTGGGATTCAACACAGCTTTGCTAATAACAAGAAGAAAAAATACATGGAGCCAGTTGCAAATCTCCCAATGGTAGTTTATTATTACAGTACATTGGTAGACATAGCACATAAATCCTCCCAATGGAAACATGAACTTCCACACTTGATTTACGAACAGACCTGGTACATCAATCCTCGACCATCTGGCGGTCCTTGTAGTAGACACTTCGAGCCTCTTATTTCTGAATCCGTCAGCTCGTAGTCATAGACTGTTTTATGCATTGCAGGGAGAGGTTGCTCATAATGTCAGCTTCTGTCCTTACTTTGGCTTAATAATTTCATAGGCAAATCGAATTGAAAAAAAAAACATAAACTTTACCGTACCACAGGGTTGGTGATTCTGGTTGCTCATCCCTTTCTGCTTGGTCGAAATGGCTGAGTTGTAGACGAACTAGATCAGCTCGAGCAGCAATGTTGTACTGGCTATAAGAACTGGTAATTGTTCCATTTACTTCCAGCTGGCCTTTTAACTGAAAAATGGAATCAATATGAAAAATTACACATGCACATATATGCTCATTCAGGTTGTTTTGTAATTGTGTATTATGGATTATGTCCTCTTTTTAATTATCTTTCTTTTATTTTATTTTTGCAAGGAGGGACTCTTACGCTCATGCACCTTGTTTTGCAAATCTAAATTCTCTTGATGAATGATGTTCAGTTTCTTGTGTAGCTCAATATTTTCCTGGTGCATGAGGCTTTCCTGCTGTTCAAAAACATTAAGCTCTGTAGAGAAAAAATGCACCGCCTTGTAATATCGGGGTAGTACCGTTGTAAGGGAAAAAGCATACCTTCTTGTTTAACTCTTCAATTTCATTAATTATAAGTTGGTCCTGGAAAGAACAATGCGGTTAGTGGCACTGCTAATGCTGGATGTCTACATGCATATTTTCCATGATCTCTGCAATGAAGTTGTGAGCACTAAGCATTACCTTCGTTTGCCTAATGTTACGTATGCTTGTTCTCAGTTGATTCTCCAGATCCTTCAAGCCTTCCAAACCTAAGCTAGGTAGATTTTGTCCCAACAACTGTCTGCAGCGGTTTCGTAAAGGTACACATATATTAGGTACTTCTCTATATATTTTTTAGAGAATTTGAAGATTTTTTTTCTTACAGAGCATAGGGGTGTTACCAGTGTAACATCTATTTTAATAAATTCCCAATTGGAGCAACCTTTTTCTATCACTATTTTATTGTTTGTCAAACAAAATTTCTTTTTTTTTCCTGAAAAAAGTGTACAAGTATATATGTGATATTATACACAACCCTTTATTTTACAATGCAACATTTGTTAATTACGGAGATAAAAGGAGTCATCAAAAATTGTTATATATTTTTGAAAATATGATAGATTAATATCTTTCCAGCCTTACTTTGAAAATTTGAAGTAACATAACTGGAGGAAACATATGTATATCGACATATGCTCCAATTCTGCCTGGAATAATCGTTAGCAATTTAGTGCAAATGTGTCCCCATTGTAATCTGAGTATATATGAATATTACACCTATCTTGGATATGAATGTGCATAATTTAATATTTTTGCTATATGTATGTATGTATGTATGTATATGTCATACCTATGGTCCTCTTGCAGGTTATGTAGTTGTTGCCTCAGACGCGCGGCCTCAGCTTGCCAAAATTAACTATTAATGGGCAGTCATGTATATAGCAATAGTTTATGCTTCATAATTTGAAATAGAACAATAGAACAAAGACAAACTATAGTGCAATAGGTCTATTCTAATTAAAACAATGAATTAGCTATTCATTGGAACCGTGAAAGCAATGATAATCAATAGGAACTATCTACATAACTATTGCTAACAGGTCTAGTGTCTTAGACGTCAGTAACATATTTATATCCATTGACATTTAGAGAAGGAAATCCTATCCCCTTTGTGTCGTGATCCTTTCTATCCGGTGCACCATAAGTCTACAACACGTTTCATAATCTGGGGCTACGTTGTATGTAGCAATCGCGGTGTTTACAAAATTTAGCGTTGCGTAGAGAAACAAGTAAGATTTTTTTTCTCTGATATACTTTTGTATACATACCATCATATGTACTTGAGTCAATCATCTAGCTACAAGAGCATCACAGCCCTTCACTCTAATCCATTCACCGCACGTTGCTACCTCGTCAATCTTCATTGTACCAGTTGCCTCATTGCTTGACCGAACCCCATCGTGCACGACAGATTGTTCCCTATCCCCTTCTCTCATCTAGGAACTAGTAGAAAAACGATCTTACGTGAGAAACATTAGCCCCGGTTCGACTTTGACCCGGTACTAATGGTACCATTAGTCCGGTTCGAACGGCTATGCATTAGTCCCGGTTCGTTTGTGACCTATAGTCCCGGTTTGTGTCACAAACCGGGACTAAAGGCGTGGTGGCAGGCTGGCATCAGGCCAGCACTCCACGAGCCCCTTTAGTCCTGGTTTGTGACACAAACCGGCACTAAAGCTCTAACCTATAGTCCCGGTTTGTGTCACAAACCGAGACTAAAGGTGTCTAACCTTTAGTCCCGGTTGGAGAAACAAACCGGGACTAAAGGGCAATTTTCAAACTCTACCCCCCCCCCCTCCTTATCGCCTTTTCAGTTTTGAAAGAACAAAAGAAAATGATAAAAACTTCAAAAATTAAAATCCTTCGAGATGTAGTTATGTTATTACATCTAGTAGTTTGGTAAATTTAAAAACATAAATTTCGACATGTTTTGAAAAAAAGTGTTATGAAAAACTAAAACGACTATATCTTTTGCATACGATGTCGGACAAAAACGTAAAATATATCAAAATGTTCAGCACGAAAATCCGATCCGTTTTTGAGGGCCTTAGACCGTTTTGCAAATTTTTAGAATTCTTGAATTCTGAAAGGAAAAAAGTTATGCTCAAATTTCAGTTTTCTGAATTTTGGTTAAATCTGGTCAAATTGTGGTCAAACTGCTTATTCAAGAAATATTAGTGTTACTAAATAATTATTTCATTTTTTTTTAATTTTGGTCAAATCTGGTCAAACTGTGGTCAAACTATATTCAAACTACTTATTCAAGAAATATTAGTGTTACTAAATAATTATTGTTTTTTAGAATAATAGTTTCAAACTCAAATAGTGAAACCTGTCACTTCATGCTCAAGCTAAACTCCTGAAGGTTAATAGGATTGACAGCTTACTATTGTCAGGAAAACAACAAGTGCAAACTTGAAAACTAGGGGGAATAGAACTCAGAAGTTAAGCATGCTCAGGTTGGACTAGATAGAGGATGGGTGACCGGCCGGGAAGTTAGACGATTTGGAATGAGTGATGTACACTTGAGCAGTTATGAGGAGTGATTAGAGACTAAATTATCTTTTGGTCCCGGTTGGTGTTACCAACCGGGACTAAAGGTCCCCCAGACCACGGCGCGAGCTCGTGCCACGTGGTGGGCCTTCGGTCCCGGTTCGTGTTGAACCGGGACTAAAGGGGTGGGGGCTAAGCCCCCCCTTTAGTGCCGGTCCTTACGAACCGGTACTAAAGGTCGTTTTTCTACTAGTGAGGGCATATAGCTACCATGGCCAACCACCATCACATACGCTAGCATGGTGATCTGGTTTTTTGGCTTTAATGTGAGGATCCTATGACTTGTTTTGCAAAAGTTGGAACCCATAGTAAGCTTGATTTAACGCACAAAAACACTTTGTTTGATGATTAAGATTTGGTAGCATTTTGGTACGAAGTGGAAGTCCTAATATTTACAAGTCTCTAGTAGTTTGTCGAATCAAAAGTTGATTTATTTTGAACTAAAATTTTCAATTTATCAATAATGAGGTTCAGTTCCTCTGAATCCAACTTGAAAAATTATTAGCAGAAAGTGGACTTTAGGATACAACATTGTACCCTTATTGGTGCATAAAAATGCAAATATGTTCACTATTGTGAGAGGTTATTGTGTAATAGATTGAATTTATTTTTTAGAAGCCTCTAGTAGAAGCTTGATAGTGCCACCGCCTAGGACAACAAATCATCAGCAAATGATGAAATTAAGGTAAGGTAAAGAGGAAACAGTTGTTGGGGTCCGTTCGGACACAAGCGAAAAATGGCAAGGGGGAGACATGGCTTGCCAGATGGGATATGGATCTGGAAAAAACCTCGCTAATGGTTTGTTGTGCACTAGTGATCGTTGTACACCCTTCCTTCAAGATCCTTCTTGTTAAGTTCCATCATTGTTACCCAATGAGAATGTATATTGCTACAGCTAAGGTGACTTAGCAATTAATTAAGAAATGCACTCATGGTATCCACATGGCATAATGGTTGCTATGCACTTACAACTATAGTAGAATTATCCAAACAACGGGCTCAATGAACTCAAAAGAAGACGTTAACAACATGGCTAGCCAAATTATTGGGAAATACTGATCCGAAGTTATACCTTTGCCTCAGCGCTCGCACTCATGAATTGTTGGCCCTCCTTAACCTTCTTGTATCTTTCAATTATGGAATTGACCCTGCACACAAGGCACAACATATTATAAACTAAAAAATACTATAATTCTAGCTTACAAACAACCTGGACATAATTATAACAAAATATCTGAATTATTTTGACAGTGAGTGGTACACAGGTGCGAGTGCATGCAGAGTTGGAGACCTGATTCTACGGCCATATAGTTTCTTCCTACTATTCATAAATATTATATGGGATGCACGTTGACTGAATGTTTTGTCATATATAGTATTACTTCTGTAAAAAAAATGATGGATCACAATTCACAATCCATATTGTTTTTCATTCTCACCCTGGATACTTGAGATTTTTTTTGTATATTACTTCCTCTGTCCCAAAATAAGTGTCTCAATCTTAGTACAATTTTATACTAAATTTAGTACAAAGTCGAGACACTTATATTGGGGCAAAGGGGGAATTATCTTAGCCTAAAATTATGTATCTACGTATACACGAGAGGGTGTTTGTAAATATCAGATAGAAAGGGAAAAATGTATATATAAAGTACGGAACTTGGCTGGTATCTTGGATGATACCCAAGGAAAATTTTATTTGGCTAATTCTACTCTTCGTATAAATGGGCGACAAATAAAAAGGAGTCATATGTACTTGCTATTAGTTTGATTTGGCATTAATAGAGGAAATGTCAAAGCTTAATAGTTCGAGAAATGTAAAATAACCGTAGGGGTATTTCACGATGTTAGTAGTGGACATAAGTTGGATTGAGAAAAAAATACATTGACTCTTGCGAACCCATATTTTTGTATGCTGAACTTACTCACTGAACAATTTCCACATTTTGTAAAGGATGTTGGAATAATAAAAATTGATAATATGTACGTTGTACTGGAAAAAGAACCCACACATTCTTTGCAATTAAATAACCTTTTTTTCATTCTTCTACACTGTGTATCATAAGTCGGGAAGCCAATATGGTGATCACACGATCCTTGCGTCACCATATAGTCTTGCGATCTCAAAGATGCAACAGTTCGTAATATAACTGCAGTGGGGGGAGGGGGGCAATATATGTTGTTTACCTTTTCCAGATCAAGTTTACAAATATAATTCAATGAAATGCACTACTAATTGCCCTTAGCCGAAACTCGGCAAAGAAAGACATCCGTCATGCCCCGTCATTCACTAAATGTGTGAAAAGAAATATAAAAACAAGATCATTTTTTAAATTGAAGATATTTTTTTAAAAAGAAAAAACACATAGTAACAACAAAACTGGAGAAAACATAAAAATTATATAATTTTTAAATAAAACGAAAATTTGAAAATATCTTTTATTGTAATAGGGCTATCAGTTGATGAAATGCAATGTAGTGTCAAGCTACCTCATTCACACAATGAGAATTGATGAACCTAATGCAACAACAGAGAAGCTTACCACCATTCGCTGATGCCACTATTTACGCCTTGGCGAGTGCCTCGCGTGGCTAGGTGGGACTAAACGTAGACTTTGTACGCAGTGGGGGCCATACGCGACGCGTGTGGGCCGGCTTAGGCGCGCAGTCGGTAAGCCGTGACCAGTGGGATTCCAGATTAAGAAAATGAAAAATAGGAAATGTTTATTAGTCTCTTTCAGAAGCAACTCGGCAAAGTGGTGTCCCTTGGAATTTTCATTTAAAAATGAAAAAGAGAAAATATTTGCCGAGTCTCCGTGAGCTGAAACTCTGCAAAGAAAGACCGTTGTCATGGCTCCATTGCTTGCTCGACAGCGGGGCCCACTAGTTACTCTTTGCCGAGTTTTTCCTTCTAGATACTCGGCGAAATTAAGATTCTGCTGAGTTTATTTTATTTGTTGAGTCCCTTTTTCGTTGGAACTAGGCAAACTATTCAGTCAGCTCAGTTGCAATGGGATATAAATTAAGTATTTATGTATTTGTGCATGCGCTCTATGAAGTTGAAGCCTGTCCACTTTATCCAATACATGCTGGTTCGAGTCCAAAGAACTACCCCGGCAAAAAAGACGGCTCGAACTGATGAATGCATCAACAAAATAAGACAAGTTCCCCACAAAATAAATGAATAAATACCACTATTTTAAATTTCATGCTTAACTAAGATTAAATGTATCACTAAATACCACCAGACCTGCTCATATCTCTTATAATCGAGACTAGCAAAATACATCATCCTTTTCCTATGGTGGCATCTCTCGTTCGTCAATATAGAGAAAGAAGTACTCCCTTCGTCCCAAAATTCTTGTCTTAAATTTGTCTAGATAGGAAAATATCTAACACTAAGACGTCGCTAGATACATCCATATTTGGAAAAATTGAAGACAAGAATTTTGGGACGGAGGGTGTAGCAAAGTACGGAATATATTGCCAAAACACAATCAAGTATTCAGTAAGGCAGTAATTAAGTTGATACCGAGGAAATATGTTGATCAACATAAAATAGATCTTTAAGTCTCTTAGTTTCGTATTCGCTTTTTGAAATTAACATCCTTAGGTGGATCAACTAAGAAATGAATTAAATTTAGCTCAAAACATTTATTCATGGCATGGACATAAATTAATACTGCGGCTCGATCGTATCTGCGCTCTATCTGCCTATCTAGCTAAGGGCTATATATAGACCAAAAAACTAGTCACGGAAATTTAGCTGATCAGTACGTTGAAATCCACGCAACTGGCTGAAAAAGCATAGATACAACAAACAGTACCCGGAGGTGGAGTTGGAGTACACGTAGAGGCGGCCGGTGTTGGAGAAGAGGAGGATCCCTACCTGGGCGTCGCAGAGGACGCCCAGCTCCCTGGCCTTCTTGAACAGCCCGCCCTTCCTCTTGGAGAAGGTCACCTGCCGGCTCGCCGTGTCGTCGATCCTCTCGATCACCGTCTTTCGCCGCACCATCACGTGTAGTAAGTAAATAAGCAGCAAACGCGCCGGCGGCTAACCGGAGAGCGTATCCAGCTGGAGAGAGGGGAGGGAGACAGGGACAGAGGGCGTCTCCGTGCGTTGCGAGAGGGCTGTATCTGGGGAGGGGGTTACCTGAGCTTTGTTTCGAAACAAGCAGCCGCTCCCTGCTATATATCGCACTAGTTGCTCGCCGCTCCGCCTCACGTCTCGCCATTTCCAACGTATCGGGACGTGACACGTACGCTCATGCAGTCATGCACGGACTGGGTAGCGCCGCCAGAGATGGTGCATGTGCTCCTGGAATATTATATAAACCGAACCAAAGTTCGGTACGGAGCAACTTGGACAATGATATTTCTTTATTTTCCTGTTTTGGGCCTTTGGCTTAGAGCACCTATCGCTTGCACTTAGAGTATAATGAAGCGTCCACTTCTGTACGGCTGCTTATCATCCACTAGTTTAATACTCCCTCCGTCTCAAAATAAGTGACTCAAAAATAACTTAACTTTGTACTAAAGTTAGTACAAAGTTTGAGTCATTTTTGAGTCATTTATTTTGGAACGAAGGGATTACGTATTTGTTTCTCCCTCCATCATTCTTGATTCTAACTCTACTGGCCCTCTCACTGCTCCCCGCCCATTCAAATTTGAATTGGGATGGTTACAATGGGATGGCTTTGCGGACCTTATCAAGAAATTATGGGAAAGGCCTGCCGTTGGTCGCACACCAATTCAGCAATAGAACTAGAAAATCTGTGCCACAGGGAAGTTCCTAACTGGATGGGCTATACACGCCAGTGGTATGTACAAAAAGGAAAAGCAATGCCTTTCCTCTATTATTGATGACCAAGATAAAATCGCCGAGACTCGCACTTTGTCTCAACGGGAGATTGATATGAAAAATCAATCCAATGAGCAGATTGCACGTCTTTTGCGAGAAGACGAAATCAAGTGGTACCAAAGATCCGGTGCTCAATTCATTTTGAAGGGAGACGACAATACACGATATTTCCAAATGCTCGCCAATGGGTGGCACAGGAAGAAGTGTATTTTTAGTCTCCAACAGGATGAGGGACGGATCGAGGGTCAGGCGGAGCTCAAGTGTTATATTACCCGATACTACAAGTCTTTGTTTGGGGCTCCAGATGAAGGGAACTTCACTCTTGATGAGACACCAACAAATGATATTCCACAAGTCACGGCAGAAGATAGTGATCTCCTCACGACATCTTTCTCGGAAGAGGAAGTGCGAGCTGCGGTGTTTCAAATGGAACATAACAAAGCTCCAGGCCCTGATGGCTTCCCTGCAGAGTTCTATCAAAACTTCTGGGATGTCTCAAGAATGACCTGATGGAATTATTCGAGTTTCTTCACACCGGACAGCTTGACCTATCCAGGCTAAATTTTGGCGAGATTGTTTTGTTGCCAAAGACTAAGGAGGCTAACTGTATCCAACAGTATAGACCAATCTGCCTCCTTAATGTCAGCTTCAAAATCTTCACCAAAGTGGCAACTAATAGGCTCAACACGGTTGTTGATCATGTCGTACGGTCATCCCAAACGGCTTTCATGCAAGGAAGAAATATACTCGATGGAGTAGTTATCCTTCATGAGACCGTGCATGAGATGCACCGGAAGAACATGAGTGGGGTAGTATTAAAAATTGACTTTGAAAAGGCATACGATAAAGTCAAATGGTCATTTCTCCAACATACCCTCAGAATAAAAGGTTTCTCCGATAAATGGCGTGAATGGATCCAAAATTTCGTTACCGGAGGTAGTGTAGCTATCAAAGTCAATGATGATGTAGGCCATTACTTCCGGACCAAAAAAGGGATTACGTCAGGGCGACCTGTGTCTCCAATGTTATTTAATATTGTTGCTGACATGTTGGCTACTTCGATAGAACGCGCCAAACAGGATGACCAAATTGCAGGACTAGTGCCACATCTTGTGGATGGGGGGCTTTCTATCTTGCAATATGCGGACGATACGATTCTTTTTATGGAACACGACCTATATAAGGCTCAAAATATGAAACTCTTGCTTTCGGCATTTGAACAAATGTCTGGTCTGAAAATTAACTTCCATAAAAGTGAATTGTTTTGTTTTGGAGAAGCCAAGGACGCGGCTGCACAATATGTTGAATTATTCGGTTGTGCGCAATGCCAATTCCCAATTAAATATTTGGGAATTCATGTTCATTATCGGCGTCTAACTAACGCGGAGTGGAAACATGTTGAAAAGCGATTGGAGAAACGGTTGAGCAGTTGGAAAGGCAAGTTGCTCTCCATTGGAGGGCGGCTAGTTTTGATCAATTCTGTTCTCACAAACATGGTTCTCTATATGCTCTCATTTTTCCAACTTCCGAAAGGGGTTCTACAAAGACTTGATTACTTCCGATCCAGATTCTTTTGGCAAGGAGACAATGAAAAGAAAAATTATAGGCTAACCAAATGGAGCGTTGTTTGTCGACCAAAGGACCAGGGAGGTTTATGTATTCAGGACCTTCAGGTCAAAAATGATACCTTACTTAGTAAATGGCTATTCAAGCTACTTACGAAGGATGGTGTTTGGCAAACTCTGCTGCGCAAGAAGTATCTAGGCCAAAAAGTGACATCCCAGACATATTGAAAGCCTGGTGACTCGCATTTTTGGGCTGGTCTGATGGCAGTTAAGAAACATCGTTTTCGCTTCGGATCGTTTGCGATAAAGGACGGCTCTGAGATACGTTTTTGAAAGGACAAGTGGCTAGGAAATGCCAATCTCCTAGAACAATATCCAGCCTTGTACCGCATAGTGCGCGATAAGAATGATACTCTTGCGCACGTTCTCGGCTCTTCCCCACTAGATGTATCATTTAGGAGGGATTTGATTGGCCCTCATCTTGTGTCATGACAACATTTACTATCCCGTTTGGATTTTATTAACTTTGACACAAGGACGGAAAGTGTTTCACTGGAATCTCGAAACAAGCAGCCGCTCCCTGCTATATATCGCACGAGTTGATCCCCGCTCCGCCTCACGTCTCGCCATTTCCAACGTATATGCACGTGACACGTACGCTCATGCAGTCATGCATGGACCGGGTAGCGCCGCCGGAGATGGTGCATGTGCTCCTGAAATCAGTGGCGTAGCTAGGGGGTGGCCAGGGTGGTCCATGGACCACCCTGGAATTTCCCTATTGCTTGTATATAGTGTAGTAAAATATTTTTTTTCTAAAATAAATAAACTTATGTAAATATTTCTATTGATGGATCACCCTGACTTATTGGGCTGGCTACGCCATTGCCTGAAATATTATATAAACGGAGGCAAAGTTCGGTACGGAGCAACTTGGACAATAATATTTCTTTCTTTTAGTGTTTTGGGCCTTTGGCTTAGAGCACCTATCGCTTGCACTTTTAGAGTATAATGAAGCGTCCACTTCTGTACGGCTGCTTATCATCCACTGGATTAATACGTATTTGTTTCAACCTCCATACATGGATAAACGGCAGCCATGCTCCGTATATGGACACACTTAGAGTAGTAAGGGCGTCTCAACGCCGACCCGCAAACCTTCCGTGATTGTCCGGATTGCACGGTCCGGACTGCGGAAGCCATTCAACGTCAACCTGTATCGGTACGCGGATTGCACGGTCCGGACTGCGGAAACCTTAGAGTCAGCACCCGCATTCATGCTCGGCCAGAGCAGACGCAGCAGCTTCACTGGCACCGACATTGAAGCAGCACGTCGACCGAGAGAGCGCTACCTGGGCTGCTTCCCGGTGCAGGCAACTGCCGCGCATTCGAACGACACGACGGCCACACGTCCGTCCGTCTGCCGCCTACATTTATAGCGTAGAGTTGCCGATGCATTTCCTCCGGCGCCACCCGTCGGTCGATATGCCGCCCATATGTGATATATAAAACACTGCCCTGGTGCCCCTGCCATAGCCACAATCAACCTCTCTGCACCAGTCCCCGCCATGGATCCATCCTCAGCCAAAGCTCTCTGGGACGGGCTGACGTCGGAGCAGAATAAGGCCATGGCCACCATTGCTTCCGACTGGCAGGCCGACGGGTAGCCGGAGGACGCCTCTGACAATGAAGTGCAAATGGAGGATGCCTCCGGCGACGAGCCAATGCCACCCACCTCGACATCCTCCTACTCCACTCCACCCTCGCCGGTGAAGTGCACCATGACAAACGGCACGGCCCATGCACATTATATGGACATGGTGCGGGAGAAGCGGGAGGACAAGTTCTGATAGGCGCAGGTCGACGTTAACTACAACCACATCCTCCTCCAGGAGCATCTACGGCTGAAGGAGCAGGTAGTCGTCGGCAGGACGGTCGCGCGGGATGCGGATCTGGTGGAGCAGGAGGCACTCCTCTAGTCCTACCCCTCAGCCCACGAGATCCGCCTAGTCCGCTGGCGGTACCGACAGTGGATGGCGGAGGTAGTGCGACTACGAGGCGAGCGAGGTGTTGTTTGGTGACACTGACGAGGAAGAGGCCGCGACCCGGCGCCACGACCATGCAGAAACCGACACGTTCGCCAGCCGCGCCGGCAGCGAGTAAGAGTATTGCACAATACGTCGCCGCCGCTTGCGTCCCAGGAAGGCCATCGCTTCTCCCCTCCCATCGACGCCAACCTTGGTGGGCTGAGCATCTTCAGCCAGTTAGTCGCTTGGCGGCGACGTTTATATGAAATATGGTATGTTTATATGAAATCTGGCCGTGTTTGTATGATATCCGGACTTGTTTAAACAATTTTTTATCGGTTGGTTTGATTTGTTGTGAAACTATATGCCACTACGGTTGGATGGTTGCCTCCCACATCAATATCTACAGACTAATCCCTCTATCCGTGGACAGAAACGGGAGGATTTTTGCAGGTTGCAGTTGGAGATGCCCTAATTAACAGCTGGCCACCTAGTGCATTCAGCCCTTTCATATATACGCTCATGAATGTTATCTTATTAATTAAGTAACTCATCTCTTGGTCGATCTAGTTCTTGCTCGGCATATGACCTTGCTTGTAACGTACGTACGAGCACTGAGAAAACACCTCGCCGGTGACGTTGCCGTTACAAGATCAAACTGTCACATGGACGCTGATATTTCTTTCTTTTCCTGTTTTGGGGCTTTGGCTTAGAGCACCTATCGTTTGCACTTAGAGTATCATGACACGTCCACTTCTGTACGGCAGCGTATCATCCACTAGTTTAATGCGTGGTGTATTTCATTCTCCCTCCGTAGATGGATAAACGGCAGCCGTGATCCGTACATGGACACATAACGTAGTAGTAAGAGCATCTCCAGTCGCGTCTCCAACAGACCCCTAAGATCTTTTTAGCGCCGGCGCCCAAAAATCGGCCCAGTCGCGTCCCACGAGCCTGTTTTTCGCCGGATTGGACCGAAACTGGCGCCGGCGGACCCAGGTCGAACCCGGCGCGCTGGGGGCGTCAGGGGCGCCGGCGCGAATGTTTTGGCGCGAAAGAGTGGCGGGACCGGCGAGTCGGCGAGACGACGCCTCGTCATCCTCATCGTCTCGGTTTTTCCGCGGGGAATCAATGCCAAGGCTGCCCCCGGTCAGCTTGCCATTGATTCACGAATGGCTCATTGCGGCGACGTCGCCCTGCCTTCCGCCACGCGTTTGCACGCGGCCGTCCCCGAGCCGCTATAAAAGGCGCCCCTGGCCGCGCCGGTGAGGCACCCATCCATCTGCAGCACCCCCCCTCCTCGCCGCCGCACTTCCTCCCCTCTCTCCGTCGTTCGAGCCCCTCTTTCCCCCGGTAACCATGAGCGCGAGGTACCCCAGCAACGCGGCGGCAGCCAACGGTTTCGGCCGTGGCTCGTCCTCCTCGGCCCCTCCTCGCCTCGTCAAGCTGAAGAGGGAGCCAGGACTGGCGACGGTGAAACCGGAGCCGGGCCTCGCCGCCGTGAAGCCGGAGCCTGGCCTCGCCGAGGAGGTCGACGAAGATGAGACCGCCCTGAAGTGGGCGCGCAAGGACAACGCGCACATGGAGCTGGACCGCCAGCGCCGCGCCCCAAAGGAGATCGCCGAACGCCGCCGCCATGAAGCAACACGCCGGGGCGAGGGGTCGAGCAGCGGCGCCGGCCGTGTCAAGGAGGAGAAGCAGGAGGACGACGCCGACGACGACTACGCCCTGCTCAGCGCCTACTTCGGCCCATAGTTTATGTTTTTTTCGTTCATTTTATTCATGTAAAAAACACCTAAATTTCGCCGAAATATATCGTGTTTGTTGAAATTTGGCCGTGTTTGCTGAAATTTGACCGAACTGTGGAGGCGTCTGGGGCCCGACCTGAGGCGACGGCTGGGGAAGTGCTCGCCCTCACATCGAAAAAAACGTGTAGCAGATCGAAAAGGACATGGGTATACCGAGGCGCATGTGCACCGTCACGTGCCCTTTCTCCCTTTTTTGCAACCATGTGAGGGGTTCAATCGATCTGCTTAATTTCACTCCCCTCCGAATCGTTCTATATGGCTAACGCCTATTAATGAATGCTTATAAGCACAACGAAATGAAAACCAGAAAATTATCAGCCGAATGTGACGAGTTCGGTCCTATGGCGTGATCAGCTCTGCGCCACATCATGAGCCATGAGTTTGGCATGGAGACGCGGCGTTCGGGTCGCACTCTAATGTCATACTAGATTGGCATCGCGCTTTGGCGTGAGGGTGGCGTTCCCAACGATGTGGTCAAGCAAGTAATGGTCAAGTTAGTAGAAACTCAGTGTACGTAGTCAATCAAGATATAACATAATAAAAGAAAAAGAAAGAAGAAACATTCACATGTATTAGAAGCAAGGCATCATTAATGGATACCAAAACTGTAGTACAACACGTCCCTTCGGGGAGAGATGCAATAAAAACTGTAGTACAACACATCTCCATAGCCCGATGCAATGTTCATATACAGGGTAAATTAAAGGATGCAATGTTTATACATGGTAGATATTGAGTACAAAAGGATGGATAGACGTGCCAAAGGGGACGTGTATACAAAAGGAGAGGGAGATCACATGATAGTTTACACAGTACATCATAGGAGGTGGTGGCATCATATATCATTGGGTACTTGCCAGAGTTAGAATAGGTGATCTGTGACGTCCATCACAGGTAGTACTAAAGTCTTGTAGGAGGATATATTGGAATTTTACCTTCAGCACCATCGATGCATATCAGATTGCTCCTCGTCGATCCACTCATAAGGTGATTGTTGCAAGTGCCCTAGATAGAGTAAAACCATAACAATTTCATGCTTGTTTAGGAATAATTTATCTATAATCAATCATCACAAATAATAATTGTCCATAGTAATTTTTAAGAACATATGTATTGTTATTCTATGTTCAAAAATATGATGTTCATACCAGATCCGCTTGCGGTGTGTACTTGATCACTTCCACGGTATTCATCTCTGATTGTCAGATTGTCCAGCTCTCCAATGATATGATGTGTGGCATAGGTTTGTGCATACCAGTTTGTGTCGATGCCATACGAGTTGGTGACAACATTGGCCTCCTTCTCCTCGTACTCATCTTCCTCGTAGCGATCCCAGCACTCACGGGCGCCGCCTCGGTGATGCTTGAGGCAGATTTGACACTCGAGATAGTCACGATGAAGTGGGCGTCCTCAACGGGTGCCTCTGTTGCTGTTGCTTGGAGCAGAAGGGGAGCGTCTCCCTCGACCACGGCCTCTGTTTCAGCGTGCGCGCCCCCTGCCTCGAGACTGGCCACGCCCCTTGTACGCCAAGTTTGCGGAGGTGTTGAAGCCAGCATCGGAACCATCACCTAGAATCTCCATCCGCTGATCAAAAGCGGCAATCTGGGCAAAGAGTTCATCCTCAGTAATGGAGGTTTTGACGGCATCAATGGCTGCCATGACGGGATCATAGTCCCGACTGAGACCAGCAAGGACGTAATCCACCATCTCTGGATCGGAGACCGGTCGACCTGCTGCAACAAGTTCATCTCCCAATTTTTTTCATCCGGGCGATGTATGAGCTGCTGGACATAGAGCCCTTCTTTGTGGTGGTGATGGCAATTCTCAAATTTGTGATTCGTGATTGAGACTGCGAAGCAAACATAGTAGTTATTGAAGTCCATAAATCAAACGTGTTCTCCTTACTCATAGGGCAGAAACCCTATCGTGGTTTACAAGCATCCAACAATCGCTAGGATACGTCGTTTACACAGGAGAGAGAGAGAGAGAGAGAGAGAGAGAGAGAGAGAGAGAGAGAGAGAGAGAGAGAGAGAGAGTTGAGATTACAAGTTAAACAACCATCTATTCTAACACCCTCCCTTTATCTCAACTATCCTATGTTCATATTTCTTTTGAACTCCTCAAATGGCTTGACTGATGAAGCTTTGGTGAAACCGTCTGCAACAGATATTTCGAAGGGATAAACTGTATGTCCAATTTCTTCTCTGCAACTCTTTCTCGCACAAAATGAAAATCAATTTCAATATGCTTTGTTCTTCCATGAAAGACTGGATTAGCAGAGAGATAGATAGCTCCTAGATTGTCACACCAACAAAATAAAGAAAAACCACTAGCGATTTACTATTGGCGTATACAGTTTTCGAGGGGGAAAAATCGGTGGAATCAAGCATGCAGGTCGCGAGAGCAAGGTGGGTTATGATCATGATGATCTGTAGCTTAACGACCAGTCGAGTGGATGTTAGGGCAGTCCATTAAGTATTCAACAGGATCGTCACGCCCGTGTGGCAATCAGCTATGTTTCGTGTACGTGTGTGCGTTGTGTTTCGGCCTTCTGGCCGCCGTGTACATGCGTGTTCCTTTGGTGTTGCAATATCCATGGGTAGATCGATAGGAGCAGACTAGCTTGAGGAAGCTAGCTTTGCACTGTACAGGTGGATTGATCACAGTCAGCCTCTCTCATTTGGCGTCGTTGCCATCATCGTGTCTCCGTCGTCGGAAGTACTCGACGTTTGGACTAGCCCAACAATCATGACTTTTGTCCATCCATACAAATGGTCGGCTGGACAAACTGTGTGATTGAGGTTCACATGCACATCACACATGGACCTTCGATAAACCACATGTGCAATGACAGCCGCATGAGTGAACGATCCTTTGGTGACCAACAATACTAGTTCTGTGCGTGATAAGCCATTTCACCTGCCTATAAATCTCTAATAGTGGTGCATTAACCTTTGTCCATGGAAATCATGAAAAATTGAAGACCTGTCTTTGTGGTGATTTATGTAGTTCTTTCCAACGATAATGATTATCTCAATATTGTGGAAGGTTCTGCAAGCCAATGGAATCTAATAACTGAACTTGTGTTGACGAACAACTTTTTATTGATTTGTGTTCATACAATTGGCCATATTATAATTGTTGTGCGGTGAAATTTGTTACTTTCTGAAGAGATATGTACTCAAGCAAACCCAAACCGGTTTGCACTTTGTAGACCTAACATGGCATGCTGGTTCCTTAAAAATAACAAGTACGACCCACTGGTATGCATGGATAAGAATGCATGTTTACAGAGTCTGGCTTCAATAATCATGTTCTTGTTCCCTTGCTAGCCACAAATACTATCATATTTTGAGACCAAGAAAAATAAAATACCTGGAGCAAGTTGCAAATCTCACAATCAGTTTTATATGTACAATTCATGGGTAGCACTGGAAAGGAAAACTACCATTTGACCGAGGACATAATGGACACATTAATCCTTCGGCCGATCATCTGACTCACCTTTTAGTAGAAACTTCTGGCCTCTTATTTGTGTAGCAGCCTGCTGGTAATCAATGACTGTTGCATGCATTGAATAGGAGAGGTTGCTTTCCGTGTTAGCTTATGTGTTTCCTTTGTCTTAACAATTTCACAGGCAAAGAAAAATCAAAGAACATAAATTTCACCATACCACAGTGTTGGTGATTTTGGTTCCTCATCCCTTTCTACTTGATGAGGTTGGCTGAGTTCCAAACGAACTGGATTTGCACCATCTCGAGCAGCAATGTTGCATTGGCTAGAAGAACTTGTAATCGCCCCGTTTGCTTCGGGCTGCCCATACAGCTGAAAAATTGAATTGAACATGCATGAAATCATAGAAAGATGTAAGATATGTTTGTGGAGTATCTATGGAGTACTTTTATATACTCCCTTTATTTTATTTATTTTTGTGTAGGTGGTACTCTTATACCTACGCACCTTGTTTTGCAGATATATATTCTCTTGATGAATGATATTTAGCTTCTTGTGAAGCTCAACATTTTCTTTGTGTGCAAGGTTTCCCTGCAGTTAAAATAGGTTAGGCTAAGTAGAAATAAAACAGGCCACCCTCTATGATATGGTGCTACTAGTATTGTAATGGTGAAATCACAAATTAACCTTCTTATTGAACTCTTCGATTTCATCAATCATAATTTGGTCCTGGAAAGAACAATATGGTTAGTGGCACTACAAAGATGAACGATCATGGGGACATTAAGCATTACCTTTGCTAGCCGAATGTTATGCACGCTCATTTCTAGTTGCTTCTCTAAACACCTCAAGTCTTCCAAACCTAAGCCAGATAGATGTTGTCCCAAGAACTGCCTGGAGTGGTTTAGCAATTTAGTGCAAATGTGTTATCATTGCTTTTTGAATATGAATATTATATCTATTAAGGATTGGACTTTATGCTATTTCAAACTATTGCACATGCAAAATCAGTAGCCATTTCATTCTTAATTAATTTTAGTACATGCCTTACATAAATTTACATTTCATACCTATGATTTTCTTGCAAGTTATGTAGTTGCTGCCTCAGACGTTCTCCCTCTGCTTGCCAAAACTATGAATGGGCAATCACATACATAAAGCAATAGTTAATTAATGTCCTAGAATAATGTATTTATGGTCTATAGTTTAGAATAAACCAACTGGACAGAGACAAATTATATTGTAGTGGGTTTTGTACAATTATAGGTGAAATAATGAAATATCTATTCAATAGAATTGCAAAATCAACATGAACCAATCTTTAAAATGTGCATATATGTATCACTAACCGATTAAGTGGGTTCGTTAGATATCATTAACATATTATTATCCTTTGTGTAAGATGTCAGTAATGTTATCTCCTTTAATTTTGGAATCGGGAAGTTTTTTTTGTGTGTGTGTGCCATCCCAGCTTCCTGTCCCACTACAATGAAAAGCTAAGGCACTTAGAAGTAAACACCAATAGATAGGGTAAGCAATCAAGGAGTATAGAAATGATGGTGGTGTGTACAGCAACACATGATATGCTATTAGTTTTGTGTATAATTAATTTTGCATCTCGGTTTCATCACAAAGCATATAGCATTGCTTTGCTCAATGGTCGGCCCCATATAGGTCGCTGTCCACCCCACCACCACCCCCACCAGTGCATGGCTTATAAGACAGTCTTTTGACAACAAGAGCATCGCCTCCCTCAACTCTGATGTGCCCTAACATCTACAAAGTTCTAGCTTGCAAATCAAAATTTGAAGTTTTTGGTTATTTCATATTGCAATCTCAGAAGTACTACCGGAATTGTAAATTCATTAGCTGATAGTGGACTTTGTGGTACACATTATATGAGTGCATCACAACAATACAAATATCTTAATTATTGATTATTGCGAAACAAAGTTACAACATAGTAGACTGAAATTAATCTAGCGACCTTGGGCAGAAGCGCGTTATCACAGGTGCCCGGGAAAATGTGTCGGCAATGGATAATAATATTAAGGCAAGACATCAAGGATAAGGTGGTTGATGGCCTATTCCGTCATGATACTTGGTGTTAATTTCCATCTTTGTTGCCATATGAGAAGGTATATTTCTAGTGTTAGGGTGGCATAATTGGATAGCTATGCCATGCATGGTATCCACATGGCATGAATGTGGAATTGTAGAAGTATCTGAAGGACAGACTCGATGAGCACCGAAGTAGACATAAACCACATGATTGCTATCTTATTGACAAATACTGATCAAAAGTCATACCTTAGCTTCTGCGCTTGCACTCATGAATTGTTGACCCTCCTTAACCTGCTGGTATCTATCAGTTAGTGATTTCATCCTGTAAACAAGAGATAACATATTATAATATTAAAGAAAAACTAAATCCCTTATCTTACAAATGAGGAGGATCTATTTATCCACGCTTTGTGAAATTTTATGTCGAAGAGAGGTACACATGTGCCAGTGCATGCTGACATGATTCTACGGCCGTACTTTCCATGGTTATACAATGTATATGGGATGCAGTTTCGAACGAATGTGTTGGCATAGTATGTGCATTTTTTTCTTCTAAAATCAAAGGGTAACATTTTGATATAAATTTCCACATAATTTGATGTTTTCATATTATTAACCTAAATATTATTAAACATATTTATATATTATTATCTTACATTTCAACACTAATTAATAGAGTACATACAAGAGGGTGTTTTTGTTTTGACGGAACCATACAAGAGGGTATTAAAAGTTGGAAACATCCAGTAGAAAAGGAAAGATTGATGAACTAATGTCTTGAGTTTATTTGTCTAATGATTCATACATAAAAGGTGGTCATATGTACTTGTCAATATTATTTGGGGATAAAATGGAGGAAAGGTTGGAGTTTAAGAATTTGAGAGAGCATAAAATAACCAGTGGTATTTCACAAAATTAGTTGTCGAAATAAGTTGGACAGAGAAAATTATGTGACTCGTGTTAATAGTATTTAGATTAATATGGCTGGAGCGCGAAATAGAGAATATCATTATCTGTTGTTTACATGTTTATGTTTGGTTTAAAATATACTTCAAATGAAGATAACATGATGTAATTAATTATTTCTGTCAGGGCGTATGCTCACTATGAAGTTGAAGTGTGTAAATACAATGTTTTCTTCAATATGTGATGCTTTGGCTGCTAGATGAATGAGAACTTCTGAATGCATCACCAAATATCACTGTGAACCCACAAGCTTAACTGAGGTTACACATATCAAGAAATACCACCAGACCTGCTCATATCTCATACAAGTGAGGCAAGCGAAATTCCAGCTCACCCTTTTACTATTGTGACATCTCTCGATCGTCAATATAGAGAAAGGAGACGAGTGGACTTCGCTATGCTCTGCGAAGTAGGAAAGTAAAATATCGCCAAAATGACTAATTAGGAGCAGTAAGGTAGCAAGAAAGTTGAGACAGAGAAAAATACTGATCAAGAATATAAGATGCCAAGAAAGCTTTAAGTCTTCTAATTTCATATTCTCTCCTTGAAAACCAACGTTCTTGGGTGGAACGAAGAAATGGATTAAACATTGGCATGGACACAGATTAAGGTTGATCACTATTTATTTGTCGATTCCCTTGGATTATTCTAGCCGAAATCTTTGGCTTGTCCATGCTATTTAGCCAGGTTTGCCTCTGCAGTTCTAGATTTTGTGTCAAACCAAACATGCTAAGAGAAAGGGAGAGAAATATAGTGGGTTGATGGATCTAGTTTTTTAAGAAGACACATCCAACACCATGTAGACCATACACTCGTCAGTAGCAAAGGGTCGCAATTAACTATAAGAGGCAATATATAGATCAATAGAACATATGAACTAAAACAACCATACATCTAGCTGATTAGCCCGAAAAGTACAGATATATATTCCCTCCGTCCGGAAATATTTGTCATAATGAATAAAAGAAGATGTATCTAGATGTATTTTAGTTCTAGATACATCCATTTTTGTATATTTTGATGACAAGTATTCTCGGAGGGAGGGAGTAGATCTATAAACAGTAGCGTACCCGGAGTTGGAGTTGGAGTACTCGTAGAGGCGTCCTGTGTTGGAGAAGAGGAGCACCGCTACCTGGGCATCGCAGAGCACGCCCAGCTCCCTGGCTTTCTTGAACAGCCCAGCCTTCCTCTTGGAGAAGGTCACCTGTCGGCTTGAGGTGTTTTCGATCTTCTCAATCACTGTCTTTCCCCGGACCATCACGAACGGCCGGAGAGCAACCACGCCGGCCGGCTAACCGGAGATATTTACTAGCAGAGAGAGAGAGATGAGGAGTTGGTCGCCCGAGTTTTGTTTGGAAAGAAGCACTGTTATACTATGCTAAGTACTTGTACCCCACTCTGCCTCTCGTCTCGTCATCCCAGCGAATCGTGAAATGACACGTCGGCTTATGCACGGACCAAGGGCCATAGATGGTGCATGTGATCCTAGAATATTGTACCAAACCTACCCTTTCTTGGTTCAATTTCCTGAGAGAAGCTGGGCAATGTTAGGTATGGACCAACCCTTTTCCCCTGCTTTAGATCTTCCTGCAACAACATTAGACAATGGCGCCGCGGAGGACATATCTGGTGCAGTTCATATCTGCTACTGATTAACCTATAGTATTCTGGATCTAGGTACCGGGGCGATCGATGCAGGAGAAAATGTCCACTGCTAGCTGTACGGGTGCATATCATCCACTCATGTAATTTATTTCATTTTTCTCCGTACATAGATAAGTGCCGGCCATGATCCGTACGGGGACAGACTTGTAATTGACAACTAGTTGGTCCATTCAACCAACCGCTTGCCTTTGGTTTGGTGTTCATTGCACGGGAAAAAATGTACTGGTCTGTCAAAGCATCTGCGCATGTGCTCTATCACGTGCTAAAACCATGTGCATGCGACGTTAGATCTGCTCTCGCTTTGCATGCGCGTCAGTATGTTTCTTTTTGAAGCATTCTTCTGTAGTTCAACTACCTGTACACGATGCTCACCAAAAAGAAAATATTGATAGGCACCCAGTGCTCAAAGGTCCTCTCTCAAGGCACACACTAAGTTATCAAAGTAAAACATAAGAGGTATACATCCAGACATTCCATCATAGTTCATTCGGTCGTCTGGTTTTTATTACACATTGCTTAAGCTGCATAAATAACAAGAAAGTGTATACATTATTGTACCGAAAGTTGATATGTCCCTCAGTTTTAATATACGAAAGTTGATATGTATCCACAGCTTGATCGGAAGTCTTCGCTCTGATCCTAATAGGAAATGACAATCCGTGGTCATCTCTACACAACAAGTGAAGTAGGGAGAACCGAACTCTGCTTAGTACCCAGGTTTAAAATATATCTGATGTTACGAAGATTTTAATGTACCATGACACTGGCATACAAAATGCACGTACAAAGAAATATCTAATATTTCAAAAGATGATGGATATATATACTACCTTTCTACACGCGTTATCTAGATGTTACTCTGTATCAAATTTACCTTTCCCTTCGTATGCACATGGTTTCACGTTGCTCTCACAATTGGCCAACCCCTGTGTTACGCTAAGAAAATAACATAAGATATACTAGTACATCCCTTCAGAAATCCTGTCGCATGCATAAAGTCGAGGTTATATCTGCAGATCTCGCCACGAAAAAAGAAATAATTATATCTGCAGATCAAGATTAAAGTAAAATAGAAAGTAAGAGACTACATCATGAAGCTTACGAGGTTGCTCAAGTCGTATAACAGGACAAGAGCGTTTATAATATACGGAAAGTTGATCTGCCCCAGAATTTTAAATATATATGATGAGTTGGATACCTTAAGGCTTAAGCAATCCGGAGCTCAGTAATCGAAAGTCTTCGCTATGGTTCTAACGAGAAATAACAACAAATTAATGTATACGTACGGTCGAGTGTGATAAGCTAGCTAAGCAGTTTGCCAAACAAACAAAAACGAAAACCTGCTAAAACATATGCTGTTCATTTCCACTTGCTCTGTGTTATATTAACTTGCTCTGCGTTATTATTAAGTAGCACAGAGAGACACAGTACAATTAAAGTCGTCCAATACACACATCCCTATAAACGCACACACACACGTGCATCCGACCTCGTGAGCACCTCCGAAAGACTGAGTCGGCATGACATCTTGAGATTATACGATATCACCACCGGCGCCTCGCAATCGATGGAACATCACCTCCCACTCAACGAACATCGGCGGAAGGTTAAAATAAATTCAGGAATAATACGAGCATCAATGTCAAGTCTAGGACTTGAATCTTGACGGACTGAGGATAACACTGTTCTCCTAATCATCCAAACATATGTTGGTTCGCTAAAAAATATCTTTTTGGACATGAGGAAGAGCATTTCCAAGCGAACATACCAAATTGGGTCGTGTCTGGACGCCGTCAATCATCTTTCTTATATCCAAATTCCTGAATCCCTACAATCCCATCCACGGTTGATCAGCTGAAATTTAACACACAACATTCATCTGATAACAAGTTCAACATAGAACCAGACATATGAAGTTCAGTACATAGATAGTTCGATAGCTTGATATGGTCTATGACTAGATACGAGCAGAGTAGATAGGCATAATTTCAGAGTGCACAATTCCCGAGGGCTGGTGCATACGAGGACTTTATTTCAAATGATTAAAAATATTCTGAGAAAACTTGTACATATTCGCGATGGATCCATAAAATTTAGTTCAAAATATTATTATTTGCAAGCAGCAAAAAAAAAAAAATCCTGGCCCAACAACAACAAAAAGGTCCCATTTTCATAAACGTTTTTTTTATATTTGCACTACGTATGGAAGTATATTGTTATGAAAAAGCCCATGAACGTGCGATATATGTATTTCTGTATGTAAAAAAATGTTTTTTTGTGATTTAGAACTATGTTTTCTTAAGTCCTCACTGGAGGCCGTCATCCATTCGCACTTTAAGCTTTGTAAATTTCACCACTTCCTTGGCAAGCCCTTCCGCTTCTACTCTCTGGAATGGTGGTAGTGGGCATCGAAGTTAGCGAATGGTTGCCCGTTAGAGTTGCTAGTAGAGCCGAAGAACTCAAACGAGTAGGGAATCCTGGCAGACCTTAGGTGGCGCTGATTTGCTCCCGTGCGAAGCCGACATCTTTAGCGGCAGCAACTGCTTTCTCCTTCGTCATCTGCTCGGACTCCTTAATGTTGAGCCACAATGTTTTCGCATTTCCGCGGCTCCGGCGCAGAGGGCATGTGTCTCAGCCATGGTCAAGGACTAGCAGATGACGCCACTGACGAGATCCTCCTATGGGTCAGAATGGTAGGGGAATCAGTGTGTATCAGCCAGACGATGTAGACGGACTGGCTAGATTTGACTTGGGCCGCCTGCCGCTCATGTCTCCTGCTGAGGGAGCTGCGCAGCTGCAAGAGCCCACCGGGTCACTAGGGTGGATGCATACCGCAATGAGCCGGCACGATCTTTTGTGGAGTTCGAGGAGGAATGATGGGCCATTACTAAGGCAAGCGGCTAGATCTTCTGCCATTATCCACCTGGTACAGACTAAGGGCGGCACGGATGGACAGCTCCTCATCCGACTCTGCCGCGAAGGTGTCCCAATCCATGGGGTCAGACAGTCCTCTCCTCATTTTCGTTTCTACTTCCCTTCCAGTCCTATCCCCGTGTGGTCCCCTCCATTCCCTTGCCACTGCCCATCTCCACCATGACATAATTCGGCAGCGGCTCCTCCGAAGCTTATGTCTTTCAAAA
>LR738709.1:35678073-35763912 GCA_902687465.1 Secale cereale | reverse complement strand
TCCGGCGCAGAGGGCATGTGTCTCAGCCATGGTCAAGGACTAGCAGATGACGCCACTGACGAGATCCTCCTATGGGTCAGAATGGTAGGGGAATCAGTGTGTATCAGCCAGACGATGTAGACGGACTGGCTAGATTTGACTTGGGCCGCCTGCCGCTCATGTCTCCTGCTGAGGGAGCTGCGCAGCTGCAAGAGCCCACCGGGTCACTAGGGTGGATGCATACCGCAATGAGCCGGCACGATCTTTTGTGGAGTTCGAGGAGGAATGATGGGCCATTACTAAGGCAAGCGGCTAGATCTTCTGCCATTATCCACCTGGTACAGACTAAGGGCGGCACGGATGGACAGCTCCTCATCCGACTCTGCCGCGAAGGTGTCCCAATCCATGGGGTCAGCTTCGGAGGAGCCGCTGCCGAATTATGTCATGGTGGAGATGGGCAGTGGCAAGGGAATGGAGGGGACCACACGGGGATAGGACTGGAAGGGAAGTAGAAACGAAAATGAGGAGAGGACTGTCTAGGGTTTTGCTCGGGTTGGGTTATGCCAGTGTAAGTTGAGCCGACGTGGCCACCATTTCCGAACTTCCTCATATCCGCCTCACAAATGTATTGGATGTGAGGGGTGCAGGATAGTCGGACAAAGTGCATGGATTTGTTGATTAGGTTGGGTTGCTGCTTTAGGTCTGGGTTGCCCACCCGGACATATAGAGGGGAAGTTCTCTAATCTAGTTCCTCATAGGCCATTGGTTATGTATGTTGCTCTTAATTTCATTTCACATTATTTTCACGTACGAAGGGTTCATTCTTTTTTCCCCTTAGAATGGTATATATTCTTCTCTTTGTTGCAGGAATATAACTTTTTTATATTTTCAGTAAGATATACTCTCTCCGATCCACAATAGGTATGGCATTTTTGAACCAAGATTAGTTCAACCTTAGTTTAAAATTGCAACGCTTATTATGGATCGAATAGAGTAGTTTTTATCATAGACCGAGAAAAATGAGAAAGAGAAAATTAGACAGAAAAGAAGGAACAACAGAAGTTATTGATTCAGCCTGCTGGAAATTAACTCAAGGCGAGATGTCTATTTGCACGACAGATTCATGATTATCGGGCATGGTCACAAACCTAACTTTTGAAGAATTAGTTCCCCTCTTTATTTGAGTTCTGATCAAGGTTCACGAACATGCATTCCAATTTTCTAAGGTTGTGGTTTAGTGCTCAATCAAGCCAAAGCGAAAGTGAACGCGTGATAGACCGAAAAGGCATCACCAAGACCATTAATGTGCTATGGCGATAGATTCCTCTCTTTCATTTGCTATCCTCTCTCGACATCTCAAAAGAACTGCTCGAGCTGTTCTTATATTCATAGCACGGAAACAGATGTACGGAAAATGTGCCATCACATCTGACTCCCTAACTGCCAAAGCATCAGTCGGTACAATAATGTGCCAAAGCATCTAGCAGATCACGGAACCTCAACAGGTATACTGTCATGTGCTAGAACCATGTGAGAGGGTCTATCGATCTTCTTTCAGTTTTCATGCGTGTACATTATATTAGCCCTCCTTTCAGCTACCGCCTAGGCATGACTAATGAAAAAATAGTGTGCTATGACAAACAGTGTGGCCCTTGAAATATGCTATTAGCGTGCTATATCGCATTATAACATGCTATTACCGAGACATTGTACATCAATTTATTTAGCAAGTCATTACTCAGAAGGCTATAGCATGCTACTAGCGACGCTATAACGCCCTATTTTTTTCCACTGTTCATGACACGCAGAAAAATAGCAACATTTCCCTACTTCCTCTCCCTTGTTGGCGGAATGGCTTTCTTTTGAAATGAAATGGTAATGCGCAGATGTCTAGTATATTTGGAGAACCTCCTTTTATCTAAATGGTACCTCAACCATGAACTCTAACCACCGTGTTTTTTTAAGATAGATTATTTTTATTTGAATGCAAGTTTACGCATCTAGGATTCAACGCAGCTTTGCTAATAACAAGAAGAAAAAAATACATGGAGCCAGTTGCAAATCTCCCAATGGTAGTTTATTATTACAGTACATTGGTAGACATAGCACATAAATCCTCCCAATGGAGGCATGAACTTCCACACTTGATTTATGAACAGACCTGGTACATCAATCCTCGACCATCTGGCGGTCCTTGTAGTAGACACTTCGAGCCTCTTATTTCTGAATCCGTCAGCTTGTAGTCATAGACTGTTTTATGCATTGCAGGGAGAGGTTGCTCATAATGTCAGCTTCTGTCCTTACTTTGGCTTAATAATTTCAAAGGCAAATCGAATTGAAAAAAAAAACATAAACTTTACAGTACCACAGTGTTGGTGATTCTGGTTGCTCATCCCTTTCTGCTTGGTCGAAATGGCTGAGTTGTAGACGAACTAGATCAGCTCGAGCAGCAATGTTGTACTGGCTATAAGAACTGGTAATTGTTCCATTTACTTCCAGCTGGCCTTTTAACTGAAAAATGGAATCAATATGAAAAATTACACATGCACATATATGCTCATTCAGGTTGTTTTGTAATTGTGTATTGTGGATTAAGTCCTCTTTTTAATTATCTTTCTTTTATTTTATTTTTGCAAGGAGGGACTCTTACGCTCATGCACCTTGTTTTGCAAATCTAAATTCTCTTGATGAATGATGTTCAGTTTCTTGTGTAGCTCAATATTTTCCTGGTGCATGAGGCTTTCCTGCAGTTCAAAAACATTAAGCTCTGTAGAGAAAAAACGCACCACCTTGTAATATCGTGGTAGTAGTGTTGTAAGGGAAAAAGCATACCTTCTTGTTTAACTCTTCAATTTCATCAATCATAAGTTGGTCCTGAAAAGAACAGTGCGGTTAGTGGCACTGCTAATGCATGATGTCTACATGCATATTTTCCATGATCTCTACAATGCAGTTGTGAGCACTAAGCATTACCTTCGTTTGCCTAATGTTACGTATGCTTGTTCCCAGTTGATTCTCCAGATCCTTCAAGCCTTCCAAACCTAAGCTAGGTAGATTTTGTCCCAACAACTGTCTGCAGCGGTTTCGTAAAGGTACACATATATCAGGCACTTCTCTATATTTTTTAGAGAATTTGAAGATTTTTTTTTCTTACATAGCATTGGGGTGTTACCAGTGTAACATCTATTATAATAAATTCCCAATTGGAGCAACCTTTTTCTATCACTATTTTATTGTTTGTCAAACAAAAGTTCTTTTTTTCCTGAAAAAGTGTACAAGTATATATGTGATATTATACACAACCCTTTATTTTACAATGCAACATTTGTTAATTACGGAGATAAAAGGAGTCATCAAAATTTGTTATATATTTTTGAAAATATGATAGATTAATATCTTTCCAGCCTTACTTTGAAAATTTGAAGTAACACAACTGGAGGAAACATATGTATATCGACATATGCTCCAATTCTGCCTGGAATAATCGTTAGCAATTTAGTGCAAATGTGTCCCCATTGTAATCTGAGTATATATGAATATTACACCTATCTTGACTATGAATGTGCATAATTTAATATTTTTGCTATATGTATGTATGTATGTATGTATGTATGTATGTATGTATGTATGTATATGTCATACCTATGGTCCTCTTGCAGGTTATGTAGTTGTTGCCTCAGACGCGCGGCCTCAGCTTGCCAAAACTATTAATGGGCAGTCATGTATATAGCAATAGTTTATGCTTCATAATTTGAAATAGAACAATAGAACACAGATAAACTGTAGTGCAATAGGTGTATTCTAATTAAAACAATGAATTAGCTATTCATTGGAACCGTGAAAGCAATGATAATCAATAGGAACTATCTACATAACTATTGCTAACCGATCTAGTGTCTTAGACGTCAGTAACATATTTATATCGATTGCCATTTAGAGAAGGAAAGTCTATCCCCTTTGTGTCGTGATCCTTTCTATCCGGTGCACCATAAGTCTACAACACGTTTCATAATATGGGGCTACGTTGTATGTAGCAATCGCGGTGTTTACAAAAGTTGGCGTTGCGTAGAGAAACAAGTAAGATTTTTTTCTCTGATATACTTTTGTATACGTACCATCATATGTACTTGAGTCAATCATCTAGCTACAAGAGCATCACGGCCCTTCACTCTAATCCATTCACCGCACATTGCTACCTCGTCAATCTTCATTGTACCAGTTGCCTCATTGCTTGACCGAACCCCATCGTGCACGACAGATTGTTCCCTACCCCCTTCTCTCATCTAGGAACTAGTAGAAAAACGACCTTACGTGAGACACATTAGTCCCGGTTCGATTTTGGCCCGATACTAATGGTACCATTAGTCTGGTTCGAACGGCTATGCATTAGTCCCGGTTCGTTTGTGACCTATAGTCCCGGTTTGTGTCACAAACCGACACTAAAGGTCTAACCTATAGTCCCGGTTTGTGTCACAAACCGAGACTAAAGGTGTCTAACCTTTAGTCCCGATTGGAGAAACAAACCGGGACTAAAGGGCAATTTTCAAACTCTACCCCCCCCCTCCTTATCGCCTTTTCAGTTTTGAAAGAACAAAAGAAAATGATAAAAACTTCAAAAATTAAAATCCTTCGAGATGTAGTTATGTTATTATAGTAGTTTGGGAAATTTAAAAACATAAATTTCGACATGTTTTGAAAAAAAGTGTTATGAAAAAGTAAAACGACTATATCTTTTGCATACGATGTCGGACAAAAACGTATAATATATCAAAATGTTCAGCACGAAAATCCGATCCGATTTTGACGGCCTTAGGCCGTTTTGCAAATTTTTAGAATTCTTTAATTCTGAAAGGGAAAAAGTTATGCTCAAATTTCAGTTTTTTGAATTTTGGTTAAATCTGGTCAAATTGTGGTCAAACTACTTAATCAAGAAATATTAGTGTTACTAAATAATTATTTCAGTTTTTTTGAATTTTGGTCAAATCTGGTCAAACTGTGGTCAAACTATAGTCAAACTACTTATTCAAGAAATATTAGTGTTACTGAATAATTATTATTTTTTAGAATAATAGTTTCAAACTCAAATAGTGAAACCTGTCACTTCATGCTCAAGCTAAACTCCTGAGGGTTAATAGGATTGACAGCTTACTATTGTCAGGAAAACAACAAGTGCAAACTTGGAAACTAGGGGGAATAGAACTCAGAAGTTAAGCGTGCTCAGGCTGGAGTAGATAGAGGATGGGTGACCGACCGGAGTAGATAGAGGATGGGTGACCGACCGGGAAGTTAGACGATTTGGAATGAGTGATGTACACTTGAGCAGTTATGAGGAGTGATTAGAGACTAAATCGTCAAATAATTCATAAAATTGAAAATCGGAAAAAAAAATTCAAAAAAATTATCTTTTGGTCCCGGTTGGTGTTACCAACCGGGACTAAAGGTCCCCCAGACCACGGCGCGAGCTCGTGCCACGTGGTGGGCCTTCGGTCCCGGTTCGTGTTGAACTGGGACTAAGGGGGGGGGGGGCTAAGCCCCCCTTTAGTGCCGGTCCTTACGAACCGGTACTAAAGGCCGTTTTTCTACTAGTGAGGGCATATAGCTACCATGGCCAACCACCATCACATACGCTAGCATGGTGATCTGGTTTTTGGCCTTTAATGTGAGGATCCTATGACTTGTTTTGCAAAAGTTGGAACCCATAGTAAGCTTGATTTAATGCACAAAAAAACTTTGTTTGATGATTAAAATTTGGTAGCATTTTGGTACGAAGTGGAAGTCCTAATATTTAAAAGTCTCTAGTAGTTTGTCGAATCAAAAGTTGATTTATTTTGAACTAAAATTTTCAATTTATCACTAATGAGGTTCAGTTCCTCTGAATCCAACTTGAAAAATTATTAGCAGAAGTGGACTTTAGGATACAACATTGTACTCTTATTAATGCATAAAAATGCAAATATGTTCACTATTGTGAGAGGTTATTGTGTAATAGATTGAATTTATTTTTTAGAAGCCTCTAGTAGAGGCTTGATAGTGCCACCGCCTAGGACAACAAATCATCAGCAAATGATGAAATTAAGGTAAGGTAAAGAGGAAATAGTTGTTGGGGTCCGTTCGGACACAAGCGAAAAATGGCAAGGTGGAGACAAGGCTTGCCAGATGGGATATGGATCTGGAAAAAACCTCGCTAATGGTTTGTTGTGCACTAGTGATCATTGTACACCCTTCCTTCAAGATCCTTCTTGTTAAGTTCCATCATTGTTACCCAATGAGAATGTATATTGCTACAACTAAGGTGACTTAGCAATTGATTAAGAAATGCACTCATGGTATCCACATGGCATAATGGTTGCTATGCACTTACAACTATAGTACTCCCTCCGTTCCTAAATATTTGTCTTTTTAGAGATTTCAAGAAGTGACTACATACAAAGCAAAATGAGTGAATCTACACTTTAAAATATGTCTACATACATCCGTATGTTGATTCTGTTTAAAATGCCTAGAAAGACAAATATTTAGGAACGGAGGGAGTAGAATTATCCAAACAACAGGCTCAATGAACTCAAAAGAAGACGTTAACCACATGGCTAGCCAAATTATTGGGAAATACTGATCCGAAGTTATACCTTTGCCTCAGCGCTCGCACTCATGAATTCTTGGCCCTCCTTAACCTTCTGGTATCTTTCAATTATGGAATTCACCCTGCACACTAGGCACAACATATTATAAACTAAAAAATACTATATTTCTAGCTTACAAACAACCTGGACATAATTATAACAAAATATCTGAATTATTTTGACAGTGAGTGGTACACAGGTGCGAGTGCATGCAGAGTTGGAGACATGATTCTACGGCCATATAGTTTCTTCCTACTATTCATAAATATTATATGGGATGCACATTGACTGAATGTTTTGTCATATATAGTATTACTTCTGTAAAAAAACTGATGGATCACAATCCATATTTTTTTTCATTCTCACCCTGGATACTTGAGATTTTTTTTGTATATTACTTCCTCTGTCCCAAAATAAGTGTCTCAATCTTAGTACACCTTTATACTAAAGTTAGTACAAAGTTGGGACAAAGGGGGTATTATCTTAGCCTAAAATTATGTATCTACGTATACACGAGAGGGTGTTTGTAAATATCAGATAGAAAGGGAAAAATGTATATATAAAGTACGGAACTTGGCTGGTATCTTGTATGATACCCAAGGAAAATTTTATTTGGCTAATGATACTCTTCGTATAAATGGGCGACAAATAAAAAGGAGTCATATGCATGTACTTGCTATTAGTTTGATTTGGCATTAATAGAGGAAATGTCAAAGCTTAATAGTTCAAGAAATGTAAAATAACCGTAGGGGTATTTCACGATGGTAGTAGTGGACATAAGTTGGATTGAGAAAAAAATACATTGACTCTTGCGAACCCATATTTTTGTATGCTGAACTTGCTCACTGAACAATTTCCACATTTTGTAAAGGATGTTGGAATAATAAAAATTGATAATATGTACGTTGTACTGGAAAATGAACCCACACATTCTTTGCAATTAAATAACCTTTTTTTCATTCTTCTACACTGTGTATCATAAGTCGGGAAGCCAATATGGTGATCACATGATCCTTGCGTCATGATATAGTCTTGCGATCTCAAAGATGCAACAGTTTGTAATATAACTGCGGTGGGGGGAGGGGGGCAATATATGTTGTTTACCTTTTCCAGATCAAGTTTACAAATATAGTTCAATGAAATGCACTACTAATTGCCCTTAGCTGAAACTCGGCAAAGAAAGACAACCGTCATGCCCCGTCATTCACTAAATGTGTGAAAAGAAATATAAAAACAAGATCATTTTTTAAATTGAAGATATTTAAAAAAAGAGAAAAAACATGTAGTAACAACAAAACTGGAGAAAACATAAAAATTAAATAATTTTTAAATAAAATGAAAATTCGAAAATATATTTTATTGTAATAGGGCTATCAGTTGATGAAATGCAATGTAGTGTCAAGCTACCTCATTCACACAATGAGAATTGATGAACCTAATGCAACAACAGAGAAGCTTACCACCATTCGCTGACGCCACTATTTACGCCTTGGCGAGTGCCTCGCGTGGCTAGGTGGGACTAAACGTAGACCTTGTACGCAGTGGGGGCCATACGCGACGCGTGTGGGCCGGCTTAGGCGCGCAGTCGGTAAGCCGTGACCAGTGGGATTCCAGACTAAGAAAATGAAAAATAGGAAATGTTTATTAGTCTCTTCCAGAAGCAACTCGGCAAAGTGGTGTCCCTTGGAATTTTCATTTAAAAATGAACAAGAGAAAATATTTGCCGAGTCTCCGTGAGGTGAAACTCTGCAAAGAAAGACCGTTGTCACAGCTCCATGGCTTGCTCGACAGCGGGGCCCACCAGTTAGTCTCTGACGAGTTTTTCCTTCCAGATACTCGGAGAAATTAAGATCTGCTGAGTTTATTTTATTTGTTGAGTCACTTTTTCGTTGGAACTAGGCAAACTATTCAGTCTGCTCAGTTGCAATGGGATATAAATTAAGTATTTATGTATTTGTGCATGCGCTCTATGAAGTTGAAGCCTGTCCAGTTTATTCAATACATGTTGGTTCGAGTCCAAAGA
Organism: Secale cereale; assembly: GCA_902687465.1. Classification (NCBI taxonomy): domain Eukaryota; kingdom Viridiplantae; phylum Streptophyta; class Magnoliopsida; order Poales; family Poaceae; genus Secale; species Secale cereale. Next base: position 35,755,290 of record LR738709.1, on the reverse strand, counting down.
ACTACCCCGGCAAAAAAGACGGCTCGAACTGATGAATGCATCAACAAAATAAGACAAGTTCCCCACAAAATAAATGAATAAATACCACTATTTTAAATTTCATGCTTAACTAAGATTAAATGTATCACTAAATACCACCAGACCTGCTCATATCTCTTATAATCGAGACTAGCAAAATACATCATCCTTTTCCTATGGTGGCATCTCTCGTTCGTCAATATAGAGAAAGAAGTACTCCCTTCGTCCCAAAATTCTTGTCTTAAATTTGTCTAGATAGGAAAATATCTAACACTAAGACGTCGCTAGATACATCCATATTTGGAAAAATTGAAGACAAGAATTTTGGGACGGAGGGTGTAGCAAAGTACGGAATATATTGCCAAAACACAATCAAGTATTCAGTAAGGCAGTAATTAAGTTGATACCGAGGAAATATGTTGATCAACATAAAATAGATCTTTAAGTCTCTTAGTTTCGTATTCGCTTTTTGAAATTAACATCCTTAGGTGGATCAACTAAGAAATGAATTAAATTTAGCTCAAAACATTTATTCATGGCATGGACATAAATTAATACTGCGGCTCGATCGTATCTGCGCTCTATCTGCCTATCTAGCTAAGGGCTATATATAGACCAAAAAACTAGTCACGGAAATTTAGCTGATCAGTACGTTGAAATCCACGCAACTGGCTGAAAAAGCATAGATACAACAAACAGTACCCGGAGGTGGAGTTGGAGTACACGTAGAGGCGGCCGGTGTTGGAGAAGAGGAGGATCCCTACCTGGGCGTCGCAGAGGACGCCCAGCTCCCTGGCCTTCTTGAACAGCCCGCCCTTCCTCTTGGAGAAGGTCACCTGCCGGCTCGCCGTGTCGTCGATCCTCTCGATCACCGTCTTTCGCCGCACCATCACGTGTAGTAAGTAAATAAGCAGCAAACGCGCCGGCGGCTAACCGGAGAGCGTATCCAGCTGGAGAGAGGGGAGGGAGACAGGGACAGAGGGCGTCTCCGTGCGTTGCGAGAGGGCTGTATCTGGGGAGGGGGTTACCTGAGCTTTGTTTCGAAACAAGCAGCCGCTCCCTGCTATATATCGCACTAGTTGCTCGCCGCTCCGCCTCACGTCTCGCCATTTCCAACGTATCGGGACGTGACACGTACGCTCATGCAGTCATGCACGGACTGGGTAGCGCCGCCAGAGATGGTGCATGTGCTCCTGGAATATTATATAAACCGAACCAAAGTTCGGTACGGAGCAACTTGGACAATGATATTTCTTTATTTTCCTGTTTTGGGCCTTTGGCTTAGAGCACCTATCGCTTGCACTTAGAGTATAATGAAGCGTCCACTTCTGTACGGCTGCTTATCATCCACTAGTTTAATACTCCCTCCGTCTCAAAATAAGTGACTCAAAAATAACTTAACTTTGTACTAAAGTTAGTACAAAGTTTGAGTCATTTTTGAGTCATTTATTTTGGAACGAAGGGATTACGTATTTGTTTCTCCCTCCATCATTCTTGATTCTAACTCTACTGGCCCTCTCACTGCTCCCCGCCCATTCAAATTTGAATTGGGATGGTTACAATGGGATGGCTTTGCGGACCTTATCAAGAAATTATGGGAAAGGCCTGCCGTTGGTCGCACACCAATTCAGCAATAGAACTAGAAAATCTGTGCCACAGGGAAGTTCCTAACTGGATGGGCTATACACGCCAGTGGTATGTACAAAAAGGAAAAGCAATGCCTTTCCTCTATTATTGATGACCAAGATAAAATCGCCGAGACTCGCACTTTGTCTCAACGGGAGATTGATATGAAAAATCAATCCAATGAGCAGATTGCACGTCTTTTGCGAGAAGACGAAATCAAGTGGTACCAAAGATCCGGTGCTCAATTCATTTTGAAGGGAGACGACAATACACGATATTTCCAAATGCTCGCCAATGGGTGGCACAGGAAGAAGTGTATTTTTAGTCTCCAACAGGATGAGGGACGGATCGAGGGTCAGGCGGAGCTCAAGTGTTATATTACCCGATACTACAAGTCTTTGTTTGGGGCTCCAGATGAAGGGAACTTCACTCTTGATGAGACACCAACAAATGATATTCCACAAGTCACGGCAGAAGATAGTGATCTCCTCACGACATCTTTCTCGGAAGAGGAAGTGCGAGCTGCGGTGTTTCAAATGGAACATAACAAAGCTCCAGGCCCTGATGGCTTCCCTGCAGAGTTCTATCAAAACTTCTGGGATGTCTCAAGAATGACCTGATGGAATTATTCGAGTTTCTTCACACCGGACAGCTTGACCTATCCAGGCTAAATTTTGGCGAGATTGTTTTGTTGCCAAAGACTAAGGAGGCTAACTGTATCCAACAGTATAGACCAATCTGCCTCCTTAATGTCAGCTTCAAAATCTTCACCAAAGTGGCAACTAATAGGCTCAACACGGTTGTTGATCATGTCGTACGGTCATCCCAAACGGCTTTCATGCAAGGAAGAAATATACTCGATGGAGTAGTTATCCTTCATGAGACCGTGCATGAGATGCACCGGAAGAACATGAGTGGGGTAGTATTAAAAATTGACTTTGAAAAGGCATACGATAAAGTCAAATGGTCATTTCTCCAACATACCCTCAGAATAAAAGGTTTCTCCGATAAATGGCGTGAATGGATCCAAAATTTCGTTACCGGAGGTAGTGTAGCTATCAAAGTCAATGATGATGTAGGCCATTACTTCCGGACCAAAAAAGGGATTACGTCAGGGCGACCTGTGTCTCCAATGTTATTTAATATTGTTGCTGACATGTTGGCTACTTCGATAGAACGCGCCAAACAGGATGACCAAATTGCAGGACTAGTGCCACATCTTGTGGATGGGGGGCTTTCTATCTTGCAATATGCGGACGATACGATTCTTTTTATGGAACACGACCTATATAAGGCTCAAAATATGAAACTCTTGCTTTCGGCATTTGAACAAATGTCTGGTCTGAAAATTAACTTCCATAAAAGTGAATTGTTTTGTTTTGGAGAAGCCAAGGACGCGGCTGCACAATATGTTGAATTATTCGGTTGTGCGCAATGCCAATTCCCAATTAAATATTTGGGAATTCATGTTCATTATCGGCGTCTAACTAACGCGGAGTGGAAACATGTTGAAAAGCGATTGGAGAAACGGTTGAGCAGTTGGAAAGGCAAGTTGCTCTCCATTGGAGGGCGGCTAGTTTTGATCAATTCTGTTCTCACAAACATGGTTCTCTATATGCTCTCATTTTTCCAACTTCCGAAAGGGGTTCTACAAAGACTTGATTACTTCCGATCCAGATTCTTTTGGCAAGGAGACAATGAAAAGAAAAATTATAGGCTAACCAAATGGAGCGTTGTTTGTCGACCAAAGGACCAGGGAGGTTTATGTATTCAGGACCTTCAGGTCAAAAATGATACCTTACTTAGTAAATGGCTATTCAAGCTACTTACGAAGGATGGTGTTTGGCAAACTCTGCTGCGCAAGAAGTATCTAGGCCAAAAAGTGACATCCCAGACATATTGAAAGCCTGGTGACTCGCATTTTTGGGCTGGTCTGATGGCAGTTAAGAAACATCGTTTTCGCTTCGGATCGTTTGCGATAAAGGACGGCTCTGAGATACGTTTTTGAAAGGACAAGTGGCTAGGAAATGCCAATCTCCTAGAACAATATCCAGCCTTGTACCGCATAGTGCGCGATAAGAATGATACTCTTGCGCACGTTCTCGGCTCTTCCCCACTAGATGTATCATTTAGGAGGGATTTGATTGGCCCTCATCTTGTGTCATGACAACATTTACTATCCCGTTTGGATTTTATTAACTTTGACACAAGGACGGAAAGTGTTTCACTGGAATCTCGAAACAAGCAGCCGCTCCCTGCTATATATCGCACGAGTTGATCCCCGCTCCGCCTCACGTCTCGCCATTTCCAACGTATATGCACGTGACACGTACGCTCATGCAGTCATGCATGGACCGGGTAGCGCCGCCGGAGATGGTGCATGTGCTCCTGAAATATTATATAAACGGAGGCAAAGTTCGGTACGGAGCAACTTGGACAATAATATTTCTTTCTTTTAGTGTTTTGGGCCTTTGGCTTAGAGCACCTATCGCTTGCACTTTTAGAGTATAATGAAGCGTCCACTTCTGTACGGCTGCTTATCATCCACTGGATTAATACGTATTTGTTTCAACCTCCATACATGGATAAACGGCAGCCATGCTCCGTATATGGACACACTTAGAGTAGTAAGGGCGTCTCAACGCCGACCCGCAAACCTTCCGTGATTGTCCGGATTGCACGGTCCGGACTGCGGAAGCCATTCAACGTCAACCTGTATCGGTACGCGGATTGCACGGTCCGGACTGCGGAAACCTTAGAGTCAGCACCCGCATTCATGCTCGGCCAGAGCAGACGCAGCAGCTTCACTGGCACCGACATTGAAGCAGCACGTCGACCGAGAGAGCGCTACCTGGGCTGCTTCCCGGTGCAGGCAACTGCCGCGCATTCGAACGACACGACGGCCACACGTCCGTCCGTCTGCCGCCTACATTTATAGCGTAGAGTTGCCGATGCATTTCCTCCGGCGCCACCCGTCGGTCGATATGCCGCCCATATGTGCTATATAAAACACTGCCCTGGTGCCCCTGCCATAGCCACAATCAACCTCTCTGCACCAGTCCCCGCCATGGATCCATCCTCAGCCAAAGCTCTCTGGGACGGGCTGACGTCGGAGCAGAATAAGGCCATGGCCACCATTGCTTCCGACTGGCAGGCCGACGGGTAGCCGGAGGACGCCTCTGACAATGAAGTGCAAATGGAGGATGCCTCCGGCGACGAGCCAATGCCACCCACCTCGACATCCTCCTACTCCACTCCACCCTCGCCGGTGAAGTGCACCATGACAAACGGCACGGCCCATGCACATTATATGGACATGGTGCGGGAGAAGCGGGAGGACAAGTTCTGATAGGCGCAGGTCGACGTTAACTACAACCACATCCTCCTCCAGGAGCATCTACGGCTGAAGGAGCAGGTAGTCGTCGGCAGGACGGTCGCGCGGGATGCGGATCTGGTGGAGCAGGAGGCACTCCTCTAGTCCTACCCCTCAGCCCACGAGATCCGCCTAGTCCGCTGGCGGTACCGACAGTGGATGGCGGAGGTAGTGCGACTACGAGGCGAGCGAGGTGTTGTTTGGTGACACTGACGAGGAAGAGGCCGCGACCCGGCGCCACGACCATGCAGAAACCGACACGTTCGCCAGCCGCGCCGGCAGCGAGTAAGAGTATTGCACAATACGTCGCCGCCGCTTGCGTCCCAGGAAGGCCATCGCTTCTCCCCTCCCATCGACGCCAACCTTGGTGGGCTGAGCATCTTCAGCCAGTTAGTCGCTTGGCGGCGACGTTTATATGAAATATGGTATGTTTATATGAAATCTGGCCGTGTTTGTATGATATCCGGACTTGTTTAAACAATTTTTTATCGGTTGGTTTGATTTGTTGTGAAACTATATGCCACTACGGTTGGATGGTTGCCTCCCACATCAATATCTACAGACTAATCCCTCTATCCGTGGACAGAAACGGGAGGATTTTTGCAGGTTGCAGTTGGAGATGCCCTAATTAACAGCTGGCCACCTAGTGCATTCAGCCCTTTCATATATACGCTCATGAATGTTATCTTATTAATTAAGTAACTCATCTCTTGGTCGATCTAGTTCTTGCTCGGCATATGACCTTGCTTGTAACGTACGTACGAGCACTGAGAAAACACCTCGCCGGTGACGTTGCCGTTACAAGATCAAACTGTCACATGGACGCTGATATTTCTTTCTTTTCCTGTTTTGGGGCTTTGGCTTAGAGCACCTATCGTTTGCACTTAGAGTATCATGACACGTCCACTTCTGTACGGCAGCGTATCATCCACTAGTTTAATGCGTGGTGTATTTCATTCTCCCTCCGTAGATGGATAAACGGCAGCCGTGATCCGTACATGGACACATAACGTAGTAGTAAGAGCATCTCCAGTCGCGTCTCCAACAGACCCCTAAGATCTTTTTAGCGCCGGCGCCCAAAAATCGGCCCAGTCGCGTCCCACGAGCCTGTTTTTCGCCGGATTGGACCGAAACTGGCGCCGGCGGACCCAGGTCGAACCCGGCGCGCTGGGGGCGTCAGGGGCGCCGGCGCGAATGTTTTGGCGCGAAAGAGTGGCGGGACCGGCGAGTCGGCGAGACGACGCCTCGTCATCCTCATCGTCTCGGTTTTTCCGCGGGGAATCAATGCCAAGGCTGCCCCCGGTCAGCTTGCCATTGATTCACGAATGGCTCATTGCGGCGACGTCGCCCTGCCTTCCGCCACGCGTTTGCACGCGGCCGTCCCCGAGCCGCTATAAAAGGCGCCCCTGGCCGCGCCGGTGAGGCACCCATCCATCTGCAGCACCCCCCCTCCTCGCCGCCGCACTTCCTCCCCTCTCTCCGTCGTTCGAGCCCCTCTTTCCCCCGGTAACCATGAGCGCGAGGTACCCCAGCAACGCGGCGGCAGCCAACGGTTTCGGCCGTGGCTCGTCCTCCTCGGCCCCTCCTCGCCTCGTCAAGCTGAAGAGGGAGCCAGGACTGGCGACGGTGAAACCGGAGCCGGGCCTCGCCGCCGTGAAGCCGGAGCCTGGCCTCGCCGAGGAGGTCGACGAAGATGAGACCGCCCTGAAGTGGGCGCGCAAGGACAACGCGCACATGGAGCTGGACCGCCAGCGCCGCGCCCCAAAGGAGATCGCCGAACGCCGCCGCCATGAAGCAACACGCCGGGGCGAGGGGTCGAGCAGCGGCGCCGGCCGTGTCAAGGAGGAGAAGCAGGAGGACGACGCCGACGACGACTACGCCCTGCTCAGCGCCTACTTCGGCCCATAGTTTATGTTTTTTTCGTTCATTTTATTCATGTAAAAAACACCTAAATTTCGCCGAAATATATCGTGTTTGTTGAAATTTGGCCGTGTTTGCTGAAATTTGACCGAACTGTGGAGGCGTCTGGGGCCCGACCTGAGGCGACGGCTGGGGAAGTGCTCGCCCTCACATCGAAAAAAACGCTGGCTCTTCTCCAGAACGCCGAACACGTCCTGGGGGCAAACGGCTAGAGATGCTCTAAGTAACAACCGGCCACCTAGTGCATTCAGCCGTACATAAAAGACACTTTCGCGTTCATGAATGCTATCTTATTAAGTAGGTCATCTCTTGGTCGATCTAGCTAGTTCCATGGCGGCCAGTAACGTAGCACCTTGCGGGTGACGTTGCCGTTACAAGATCAAACTGTCACATGGCCGCACGTGGCTCAAGGTTCGTCCAATCTGCTCTGCTGAAAACAGAAAAATAGTGTTAAAAGAAAAAAAAGAAAAATATTTATACCTACTGCTCCGTGCTCAGAGGTCCTGTCTGAAGGCATATACCAGGTTGTAACTTCGTATCCAAGTAAAACATAACGATAGGTTACAGCATTCAGAAGGTCACCAAGTTTTCGTTATACGGTGGTCATTGCTTATGTTGTACACCCTCCGTTCTTAAATACTACTCCCTCCGTTCCTCAATGTAGTACCTATAGATTTTTACGAAAGTCAAACTTTACGAACTTTGACCAAGTGTATAAAGAAAACTGTCTACATCTACAATACCAAACATGTACATTCTGAAAATATAACTCACGATGTATCCAATGATGTGCATTTGGTATTCTAGATGTACATAATTTTCTCTATAAACATGGTCAAAGTTTCTAATGTTTGACTTTTGTAAAAATCTATAGGCACTACATTATGGAACGGAGGGAATATAAGTCTTTTTAGAGATTCCAATATGAAGTACATACGAAGCAAAATGAATCAATTTACACACAGGTTTATATAGTGTCCATATTGAAATATCTAGAAAACTTATATTTAGAAACGGAGGAAGTATAACAACACATAAAAGATTGTACTCCATTTTATTATTGTACCGAAAGTGGATCTATCCTGCAGTTTAAATATGACAGACCAGAAGCTTGTGTGGTACACATCTCAATCGAAAGTCTTCAATATGATCCTAGTAGAAAACGACAATTTGTGATCATCTCTACGCGCACACACGCAGGGGCGGACCCAGGAATTGGAGACTGTGTATTCAAATTTTGAAAACCTTTTTTTGAAGCCTGTAGGTTTCCCTTTGTGGCGAACCAATTATAATAGCATAATGTACTAGTTGTAAAATAAATAACTTGGAATTGTATAACATATTGAAGTAGTAATTGTTCAACAATGTGTGGCAAAATCTAAGATATATAGAGGGTAGAAAATAGCAAATGACCAAGCTTACAAATTACTCCCTCCGTTATTAAATATAAGTCTTTCTAGAGATTCCACCAAGTGACTACATACGGAGCAAAATGAGTGAAGCTACACTCTAAAATATGTCTACATACATCCGTATGTTGCATTTCATTTGAAATGTCTAAAAAGACTTATATTTAGGAACGGAGGAAGTACAAGATAACGTTGTGATCATTTATGCTTTGAAAATGATAACTTGCACGAAGAATTCCCTTTAAATGAATGTGACCGGGCAATCAGTCAAGTATTCCGTTGCAAATTATCTTTTCTAAACAATTCAAAATAGACTGCAAACAAGTCTCGAATTTTACTAGATTTAAATAGAAAGACAAGTGGTCATATTATAACTTGCTTAAACTTGTATGAGTACGTCCGTACTACAGCCTGCTCCCTGCCGGACACTGGATATAGTACGAGAAGAAAACTGCGTCCGGGCTAGCAGTGATGGATGGATTCAGGTCAATTATAAGTATCGGTCTGAGAGAAGAGATCCCAAATTCAGAAGTTGCAGGATTAATACACCGATCTAATTAGTAAGCATACCTTGGATAGATGAATATGTGTGTTGTGGCTTGGAAATTGGATCGATTCCTGCTGCCCACTGCAGACTTTTTTTTTCGATAAAGTACTTTTCATTGAATAGATATATCGAGATGATACAATCGTATTGAAAGAAAGCCCGGCCTCTGCATAGCTAGATGCACACAGCCAAAAAGTCGAGAGCAACCTTAAAAAAATAAAAAATCGATACAAAGCCAAGCAATAAATCATGTCCAGCCTAAGAAGCGGTAGACCCTATCCGTAAATCACACCGTCATCCATGGTGGTAGAAAACCTCCCTGGCCGTACGCTCCAGCCGTGTAGACGCCATCATAAAAAGGTCCCTGTCCTCCGGCTTCTGCAGGATAGACCACGTATGAAGCCAATCACTAGTAGAAAAAGGGTCAAACGTGAAGCACATTAGTGCCGGTTTGAATATGAGCCGGCACTAATGTGTACACTAGTGCCGGTTCCAACGGCTAGCCGGGCCGCTCTCATTAGTACCGGTTCGTGGCGAACCTTTAGCACCGGTTCGTGCCACGAACCGGTACTAATGAGAGTGGTGGTAGGATGTTGTCAGTCTAGGGCCCCTCCAGCACCTTTAGTACCGGTTCTTGCCACGAACCGATGCTAAAGGTAGTCGTACATAAACCCTTCGTCCCCCCAAGCTCGCTCTGTTCTTCCCCTTCCCACACTCCCTCTCTGTTCTTCCCCTCTTCCTCTCGAGCTCATCACACATTTTGCCCAAAATTTGTCAAGATTTGAAGGCCCCCATCCATTCAAATGATCACAAAGGTTAGCAACTTTGTCCTTTCATCTCTCATTGCTAGATTAGCTCTTGCAATGCTTTATATATTGATTAATTTGTGAGTTTAGTAATTTAGAAGGAAATATATGTGCTAGTATTTGATTTATATGCAATTTGAGGTCCAAAATAACACTTAGTTTGCATATCTAGGAGAGATTAAATTTAGTTGAAAGAGAAAACGAGTACTTGAAAGAAAAATTGAAAAGAATTGAGGACGAGAAGATGGAATTGGAGTTGCATCTTGCCGATGTCGTCGATGATCACAAGATCAAGATGGAGAAAATGCGCTTGAAGATTAGAAAGATTAGAAAATATGCCATCGATAGTGAGGCTTGGTATCATTATGTTGTTTATCAATTGTTACCTTAGTTGCGATCTTGATCGCATTTGTTGTTGCATTTAAATGCTTTAGCTAGAGAGTTATTTGTTTGTTGCATTTAAGTGTTGTATGAACTTTATGTATGAACTTGTATTAAGTTGGTGTTTTTGGTGCTGTGTATTGAAGATGAGCCGACAATGGATGTACGATGACCGATGCTCTTCCGAGATCATTAATGGCGTGCAAACTTTTCTGCTTGCGGCCGAGGCAAACAAGCGGGCGGATGGTTTTATGCCTTGTCCATGTGCTGTCTGTAAGAATGGTCAAAATTACTCTAAGTCAAGAACCATTCACGTCCACCTGTTTAAGTCCGGTTTCGTGCCCCACTATAATGTTTGAACCAAGCACGGAGAAAGAGGGGTTATGATGGAAGACAATGAAGAAGAAGAGGACGACGACAGCTATCATGGCCATGGGTTCCCTGAATACGATGATACAACAATGTGGGAAGAAGCTGAGCCGGTAATGCGGGAAGAAGCTGAGCCGCCAATGCGGGAAGAAGCTGAAGAAGAGGCATCTGATGAGCCCGTTGATGATCTAGGTCGGGCTATTGCCGATGCAAAGAGAAACTGCGCAAGTGATTTGGAGAAGAAGAAGTTGCAGCGCATGTTAGAGGATCACAAAAAATTATTGTACCCGAATTGCCTAGGTGACAAGAAAAAGCTGGGCACCACACTGGAATTGCTGCAATGGAAGGCAGAGAATGGTGTATCTGACAAGGGATTTGGAAAGTTGCTGGTAATGATAAAGTATATGCTTCCAAAGGACAACGAATTGCCCGAGAGTATGTACGAAGCAAAGAAGGTTGTTTGCCCTCTAGGGTTAGAGGTGCAGAAGATACATGCATGCCCTAATGATTGCATCCTCTACCGCGGTGAGTACGAGGATTCGAACGCTTGCCCGATATGCGGTGCATTGCGCTATAAGATCAGCTGCGATGACCCTGGTGATGTCGAGGGCGAGCGCCCCAGGAAGAAGATTCCTACCAAGGTGATGTGGTATGCTCCTATAATACCACGGTTGAAACGTTTGTTCCAAAATAAAGAGCATGCCAAGGCGATGCGATGGCACAGAGAAGACCGTAAGAAAGAAGGAAAGTTGAGAGTACCCGCTGACGGGTCGCAGTGGAGAAAAATCGAAAGAAAGTACGGGAAGGAGTTTGCAGATGACGCAATGAGCGTATGGTTTGGTCTAAGCGCAGATGGAATTAATCCTTTTGGGGAGTAGAGCAGCAACCATAGCACCTGGCCTGTGACTCTATGTTTGTATAACCTTCCTCCTTGGTTGTGCATGAAGCGGAAGTTCATTATGATGCCAGTGCTCATCCAAGGCCCTAAGCAACCCGGCAACGACATTGATGTGTACCTAAGGCCATTAGTTGAAGAACTCTTACAACTGTGGAATGGAACAGGTGTACGTGCATGGGATGAGCACATGGGGGAAGAATTTGACCTAAAGGCGTTGCTGTTCGTGACCATCAATGATTGGCCTGCTCTCAGTAACCTTTAAGGACAGACAAACAAGGGATACCGCGCATGCACGCACTGTTTGGACTATACCGACAGTATATATTTGGCTAATTGTAAGAAGAATGTGTACCTGGGACATCGTCGATTTCTTCCGAGCAGGCATCCCATAAGAAAGAAAGGCAAGCATTTCAAAGGTGAGGCGGATCACCGGACGAAGCCTCGCCACCCTACTGGTGCTGATGTACATGATATGGTCAAGGATTTGAAGGTGGTCTTTGGAAAGGGTCCTGGTGGACAACCTGTTCCGAATGACGCTGACGGACGCGCACCCATGTGGAAGAAGAAATCTATATTTTGGGACCTGCCCTATTGGAAAGACCTAGAGATCCGCTCCACAATCGACGTGATGCACGTGACGAATAATCTTTGTGTGACCCTGCTTGGCTTCTTGGGCGTGTATGGAAAGACAAAAGATACACCTGAGGCACGGGAGGACCAGCAACGTATGCACGGAAAAGACGACATACATGAGGGTCATGCAAGCTACGCTCTTACCAAAGAAGAGAAGGAAATCTTCTTTGAATGCCTACTCAGTATTAAGGTACCGTCTGGCTTCTCGTCGAAAATAAAGGGAATAATAAACATGTCAGAGAAAAAGTTCCAGAACCTTAAGTCTCATGACTGCCACGTGATTATGACGCAACTGCTTCTGGTTGCATTGAGGGGGCTTCTACCGGAAAACGTCCGATTATCCATTGTGAAGCTATGTGCATTTCTCAATGCAATCTCTCAGAAGGTAATCGATCCAGAAATCATACCAATGTTAGAGAATGATTTGGTGCAATGTCTTTTCAGTTTCGAGTTGGTGTTCCCACCATCCTTCTTCAACATCATGACACACGTCCTAGTTCACCTATGCGAAGAGATTAACGTTTTGGGTCCTGTATTTCTACACAATATGTTCCCCTTTGAGAGGTTCATGGGAGTCTTAAAGAAATATGTCCAGAAGGAAGAATCTCCAAGGGCCATGAGAATGAGGAGGTCATTGAGTTTTGCATTGACTTTATTCCTGACCTTAAGCTGATTGGTGTTCCTGAATCGCGGCATAAGGGCAGACTGGATGGAAAAGGCACGCTAGGAGGGAAACAAATAATATGTATGGACGGACATTCTCTCACTGAAGCACACTACACAGTTTTACAGAATTCCGCCTTGGTGGCTCCGTATATGGATGAACACAAGAATTTGCTACGCTACAAACACCCGGAGCGGTCTGATGACTGGATTACACGTGAACAAACCAGGAGTTTCGCCAGCTGGTTGCAGACACGGACCATGCATGACACCTCTATTGAAGATGACCTGTACTTGCTGTCCGAGTTACCATCTTTGAATATAATGACTTTCAAAGGGTACGAGATAAATGGTAATACATTTTACACGATCGCTCAAGATAAGAAGAGCACCAACCAAAACAGTGGTGTCCGCTTTGATGCAGAAACCAAGACGGGAAAGGAAACATATTATGGTTATATACATGACATATGGGAACTTGACTATCGACCTGGTTTGAAGGTCCCTTTGTTTCGGTGCAAATGGGTCAATATGACACGAGGCGGGGTAACGAAAGACCCACAGTACGGAATGACAACAGTGGATGTCAACAATCTTGCGTATGCAGACGAACCATTCGTCCTAGCCAATGATGTGGCACATGTTTTCTATGTGAAGGACATGTCTACCAAGCCAAGAAAAAGAAAAGATAAGGAAGCGAATGCATCGTACGATGAGCCAAAGCGGCACATAGTTCTTTTTGGGAAGAGAAACATCGTGGGAGTGGATGACAAGACAGACAAGTCAGAAGATTATGAAAAGTCTGATGAAATTGCTCCATTCACAGTGAATATTGACCCGAGCATCCCGTTAAATGATGAAGATTTTCCATGGTTACGGCGCAAAGGGACACACGCGAAGAAAAAGTTTCACGCTTATTTTTAGTAAGAACATTTAGGTATCCGAGATTTGATGATCTAATTAATAGGAAATGTCGTCTGACGACGAAAATGATTTCATTAAGTGCGAATACTGTGAAGACCAGCGCGACCTGTGCGACAGAAATTTCCTTGTTGATGATAGGCGCTTCAGCATCAAGCTGGATGAGACCTTCGAAGTGGATACAGTAAGTCACAACGACAAGTCTTTTTTCGTAATTAAGCATGACTTATATATGCTTAATTTGCTTCAACTTATAATTTTAAATTTTCAATATTCTACTAGCGTATCCCCTGCCATGCAAGAATTTTTGTCTTGGATAAGATAGGTTTCAGTGTTATGGAAACTATGGAGGTTAAGAGAGTTTACCTGAAGACCGAGCATGGTTATACTTTCAACGTCAAATTATACAATGCAGATATGTACACCTATTTTGAATGCAAAAATTGGAAAGCACTATGCAAGGCTTATGCATTTGAGCCTGATATGGTTATCACCTTTGATATTCGTTCGGAAGATGATATTGAAGGTAATAGAGACATCTGGGTCGATGTGCAGACGCCTCCAGTTTCTACCACTATGTGAGTTTCTCAACCATATTTATGTCTTTGATATTGTTTATTCAAAAATAGTTGGCAACTAATTTCTATTGACAGCTTATTTCCATTCAAGCAAACATGTCTGGCGCTTGGTAGACAGGACCTACTACTGTCCCGGAGCTGAACTAAACTGCGAGGAGATAAGTCATTATGTTTCATGGCTTGAGGATCTTCATACTGTCAAGACAAATTATCTTCCTGCACTTAGAAATGTTAGTACTCAAAACGTGCGACCAATAAGGATCGTATTGAACGACGGTCACATCTATTTACGAGTGATGGTAAGATTTTTACTATTTGTCCTCAGTGCATCTTTTGCATACATTATTATTTTTCTAAAATTTCATTGCTAAGTATATTAATTACTATACGATGTTTTTCAACAGGACTCCCGATGACAGTTGTGCCTCAGTGGATCAAGACTAAAGGTCACATGTCAATGGTTAGCTTACGGCCAAGATATCCTACAATGCACATGAGTGCATTCAGGATTTCTAAAAGCGTTGAATGCTTAATAGTGAAAGATTGGAGTAAAATTGTTAACAATCCCAGAGAAGTACTAGGAGGCAGCAATGAGAAGCGCAGCCCACGATTAGGAGACAGGTTCATCTGCATGCTCCAGTATGCTGAATCAGGAGAGCTATACATGTTCTATGCTATTTTCCTGAGAGAGAGCAGCAGGAGTGATTTAGCTAGTTCATGCTCTTATAGTACTTTGTCCTCTCATGTCCGTGTTCTTCGTCCTGAACTTAATCTCAAAGGATGATTTGCTTTTGTGGTGTTATGAACGCTTGTAATATCATGACCATGTTGAACTTGATGATATCCCCCGGAGCTGGCTCGTGCCACGTGGTTGCCCTTTAGCACTGATGGCTTCTCGCCCCTCGTTGGTTACCCCAAGTGGAAGGTTTGAGATGCAGTGTAGCGGTAGTTTTCCCTTGGCAAAGATACCAAGGATCGATTTCCCCTGAGACTCCAAGGTTCAACAAGAAGGTGTCAACTGCTAACGGCGCCAGATACTTAGCAATCAACTTGGACCTGCACACAGATACAAATAACTTTGCTCCCAACGAGTACAGAGAGGTTGTCAATCCCTCCGGCCTTGTCGTTTACAAAGGATCAAACGCAAGAGATAATAGTGATAGATATTGCTGCAACTAGTAAGTAAAAGCGGAAAGTAAATAGCGGATGTGATCAGTGATGGTAATATGGACCGGGGTCCCATGATGTTCACTAGTGATGTCTCTCTCCCAAAAGACGATAAAACAGCTATGTGAGGTAAACGAATTACAGCTGGGCAATTGACAGAATTATGTGCGTAAACCAATGCTAACTATGTTGCAAGAAAGGTAGAGGTTCAAAGCATGGGCGGTACGCCAAGGCAAGTAGACCGAAATCCATCTGCATCTACTACTAATCATCCACCTTGAGATATCTATCCTGAACATCTCGCTGGTATTAAGTTGCGAGTCCCACCCATAGTGTAAACTCAAAGCAACAGACAACTGCATTAAAAGAACTTTGCGTAAAGTAAACAATCCTTGCACCCGCGAGTACAAGCACCGTTGTTTTCCCCCTTGTGGCAACAGCACATCCCCTAGACTCATGTTTCTGTCACTCAAGCTAGTCATCGAGGGGCATGAACCCACAATCGAGCATAACGTTCCCTCTTGGAGTCACTACCTACTACTTGCCCAAAGCAATAAATAGCAACGGAGAACATGCAAGAATTACTTAAGAACATAAATATAAAAGAGGTAAATCAAATATATTACTCAAACACAATCTGAACATAATCTCACAATCCATCGGATCCCAGTAAACTCATCATAGCAACAGCATAAGGATAACATATGTGCCTCGATCATGTAGGGCAGCTCACGGGGTCTAATTAGTGAAGCACAAGAAGGGGATGAGAACATCACATAGCTACTGGTCATGGACCCATGGTCCAAGGGAGACTACTCACAACTCATCCGGGAGGCGTCCATGGTGGTGGAGAGGCTCCCGGTGGTGATCCTCCCCTCCGGCAGGGTGCCGGGAGGAGTTCTCCTGGTGCTCCCGATCTTGGAAGCGCGGCGGCGGCGGAACAGAGATGAGATCGCGAAAAAGGGTTCCGTCCTCGAGGCTTTCGGGACGCGTGTTAAATATATGCCAAAGGGGGGCATCAGCGGAGGCCTGGGGGGCCCAGGCGCCCCCCCCGGCGCGGCCAGGAGGGGGGCCGCGCCACCAGGGCGCCTGGAGCCCTGGTGGCCCCCCTCCGGCCCTACTTCTGCCGTGTGGAAGCTTCCGTAACGCTGATTTTTTATATAATTTTTCCGGGATTTTTCTGGCAGTTTTCGTGACGGGAAAACCTGAAATACAAAAACAGCAGAAAACAGAAACTGGCACTGGGGTGCACTGAGTTAATAGGTTAGTCCAAATATGAACAAAAGTGTATGGAAGTGTATAAATATCATAGCAATATCACCCAAAAAAGGCATGGAGCAAGCAGAAATTATAGATACGTTTTGGACGTATCAACATCCCCAAGCTTAATTCCTGCTCGTCCTCGAGTAGGTAAATGATAACAAGAATAATTTCTGTGGTGACATGCTATTAACCATATAAGGACTTTTCATAGTCATATGACAAAAGCTTACTGAGACAATGAATCTGTAGTAATTAAGTTGCCTCATGAGAAAATCACAAAGAACTGAAAGTTTTACAATATGATACTGAAACATCAAATAGATTTGTAATGAGCATGGTGTGCAAATATGATAAAGTGATATCTCGCTTGCCCCCTTTAGTGAAGCAAAACATAAATGCAGGGGAACCTCCAAGGTTTAAGTGACGACTAGATACAATGATTTCAGGATAAACGATATCACAATCATGCAAAAGACAATGCTACTTTGGGACAATGCACATTACACTCAGAATGATAATCATGCTCTTAATAGTTGGTGCTTTAAAAGAAGGTGGAGACTCTCGAACCGTGGCTTTTGTTGGCAAGGTTGAAAACCCGTGGTCGGAAACAAAGACAAAACATGTACCAGAGCTCTTGGTTTTAAAAACAGAGGCAATAATTTTTTTTTGGATATGCATGTTTCGTTAACGAATGCTAGCAGACCACTCAATCACTTCTTGAGATGGACAAGTTTCGAGGAACGGCTCCCGAATGAGGACGATCACATCCTCTTAATCTCCTTTGTTTATCACTGCCAAAGTTTTCTGATTTCTCATGAACAAAGCGTGAAGGAGGGTTTGTTTGTTATATTAATTTTGAGCCGGGCGCACTCTTTGCTAGTTCCTTCTCGTATTATGGGTTTGCACATTAGACTTGCAATCCCGGGGTGAAGCTTGTCCAACTTAAAAAGATCATGAATTAACTACTACTTCCTCATGAACTAAAACAGAGGCACAAAAGAGGAATGCTTTTTTTTTGAATAATTTCGAGATGGTACATGAAAGTCTTCGTTAGGGATGGCAGGTAAATACCATGTATAGGAAGGTATGGTGGACTCATATGGCATAACTGGTTTAAAGGATTTTGGATGCACAAGCAGTCAGTCCGCTTAGTACAGGTGGAGGTTAGCAAAAGACTGGGAGCGACCAACTAAAAGAGCAATGACGGTCATAATCATGCAGAGCGACAAAGCAACATTGAATCAGGCATGGAAGTTATATCGCTACTCAGAAACAAAAGATCATCAAGGCTTGACAGACTTTCTTTACAGTCTTAAATATGCGTGAGCATACGCCAAGTCAATCAAAATAAATTCTTGAAGGAAGATATCACTAAACCATACCACATCATAGGCAAACAAATCATGTTGGTACTCCAATAACACATTGGGAACCCCCCCAGCTATTTGAGACTAACCATAAGAAAACATGAACTACTAAGCACCATTATGCACGTAGCATTTTTATCATAGACATATAGACCAATGCAACAGAAGCCAACTCTCTTAATAAGATAAGCATGATAAATAAAGAGAGTTCCAACGACCAACTAAACAAAAGCTCTTTAAAAAGATAAGCATGAAAACTAAAAGCTAAACATGATAGTAGCTATTGAAAGACAAAGAACACACACAGCAAGGATAGACATGAAAATTCTATGTTATGTTCTAGGTTGAAGTGGAGCGTGTTTCTCTCCCACACAAAGAAAGCTAAGTTCCGACTCGTTATGAAAACCTAAAGAAAACTAAAAAGGAAACTAAAAGCAAGACGCTCCAAGCATAGCACATAACACATGAAGTGATAAAAATATAGTGGAACGAAAGACGAACTGATAATGTTAATGGAGAAGGGGATGCACGGGGGCATCCCCAAGCTTAGACGCTTGAGTCTTCTTGAATATTTCTTGGGGGTGCATGGGTGCATCCCCAAGCTTGAGCGTTTGACACTCCTGAATCTTTTTATCATCTTTCCTCGCACACTTGAAAACTCCCTTCATACATAACTCATCATAATCTGATTAGCGAGGTTAGTACCCATAATAATATAATTGTTCCTTGCTGGAAATAAGGATATTCTTGAAGGTCTACTATTTCTCAAGATTGCCAAAAGGTTTTTGCAAAGAAAAAGCAAGCTCAAGATTTGCAAAATGAAGGAAAGGCAAAACAGGACAGAATCTGTGAAAAACAGACCAGCAGGTAGTAAATGATTTTTTCGGGGCACTTCTGCAACTCTAATAAAAAAACTCAGAACAGACGCCCGAAAGACAATTGTATAGAGCACGCTGTCGAAACAATTCAGACCAAAAAGATGATCTGGTGATTTTATACGAATTTTTCTATCCAAGGACAGAATATGTTTCCTGGACAGCACGTCACAACTTTTGAACTTTCTTGCAATCAGAGGCTACACTTGGCACAAAGTTGAAAAGTAAAGATACAATGATGATGCTACTGTAGTAACAACATCAAGACACAACAAAAGCAAAATAAAATTTTATTCATGTGGGCTGCCTCCCAAAAGCGCTTTCTTTTATGCCTTTAAGTTAGGCATAATGCATAGAGATCAAGTCTTATCAAGAGTAAAAGAATAGCTAGCCCGTATAAGGGACTCAAAAGGTAACTTAATCTTCTTTCTAGGGAAGTGTTCCATCCCTTTCTTGAGGTGAAATTGGAATCTTATATTCCCCTCTTTCATGTCAATGATGGCACCAACGATGCGAAGAAAAGGACGTCCCAAAATAATTGGACAAGAAGGTTCACATTCAATATCCATAATAGTAAAATCAACGGGAACGTAGTTGTCATTGAAAATGATAAGAACATCGTCGATCCTCCCCAAAGGTTTCTTTATGGAAGAATCAACAAGACGAACACCAAAAGAACAAGAATCAAAAGGTTTCAGTTTAAGCATATCATATATTCTTTTGGGCATAACGGAGGTACTAGCTCCAACATCACATAATGCATAGCAAGAGAAGTTATTCAACTTAATTTTAATCATAGGATCCCAACCATCTTCTAGCTTTCTAGGTATGGAGGCTTCTACTCTAAGTTTCTCCTCCCTAGCTTTGATGAGAGCATTAGTGATATGCTCTGTGAAGGCAAGGTTAAGCGTGCTAGTGCGGGGATCTCTAGCCATTCTTTGTAAAAAGGTGACAACTTCCGAGATACTACAATTATCAAAATCAATTTTATCATTATTGAGCAGGATTGTAGTGTCATTTTCTTTGTTTGAATTGCTCTCTATTATAAGAGTTTGAACGTCTTCCCAAGTTTGGGGAAGCATAGGAGCAACTTTAAACTGAGGCTCATACTCTTTTCCTGGAAGACCATGCCATGGGCATAACTCTCCATTAAGACTAACATAATCACAAGGTTTATTACTTTTGTAGATCCCGACAGTGGTGATTAGCGTGATGGAAGAAGGGGTGTACTCCTCCCATTTAGTGTTTTTGGTGGAACCCATAGTAGCAAGCATGCAAGATAACTATTTTTGTGATTTTTGATAAAGGGATACTAAAGCAAAAACTGAAAGGTAAACTAACAAGACTAAAAAGAAAAGGTAAAAGATAGCGTGCAACTCCCCTATCTTGAAGAGTGGAGTCCCCGGCAACGGCGCCAGAAAACTTTGCTTGATGGCTTCTCGCCCCTTGTTGGTTACCCCAAGTGGAAGGTTTGAGATGCAGTGTAGCGGTAGTTTTCCCTTGGCAAAGATACCAAGGATCGATTTCCCCTGAGACTCCAAGGTTCAACAAGAAGGTGTCAACTGCTAACGGCGCCAGATACTTAGAAATCAACTTGGACCTGCACACAGATACAAATAACTTTGCTCCCAACGAGTACAGAGAGGTTGTCAATCCCTCCTGCCATGTCGTTTACAAAGGATCAAACGCAAGAGATAATAGTGATAGATATTGCTGCAACTAGTAAGTAAAAGCGGAAAGTAAATAGCGGATGTGACCAGTGATGGTAATATGGACCGGGGTCCCATGATGTTCACTAGTGATGTCTCTCTCCCAAAAGACGATAAAACAGCTATGTGAGGTAAACGAATTACAGCTGGGCAATTGACAGAATTATGTGCGCAAACCAATGCTAACTATGTTGCAAGAAAGGTAGAGGTTCAAAGCATGGGCGGTACGCCAAGGCAAGTAGACCGAAATCCATCTGCATCTACTACTAATCATCCACCTTGAGATATCTATCCTGAACATCTCGCTGGTATTAAGTTGCGAGTCCCACCCATAGTGTAAACTCAAAGCAACAGACAACTGCATTAAAAGAACTTTGTGTAAAGTAAACAATCCTTGCACCCGCGAGTACAAGCACCGTTGTTTTCCCCCTTGTGGCAACATCACATCCCCTAGACTCATGTTTCTGTCACTCAAGCTAGTCATCGAGGGGCATGAACCCACAATCGAGCATAACGTTCCCTCTTGGAGTCACTAACTACTACTTGGCCAAAGCAATAAATAGCAACGGAGAACTTGCAAGAATTACTTAAGAACATAAATATAAAAGAGGTAAATCAAATATATTACTCAAACACAATCTGAACATAATCTCACAATCCATCGGATCCCAGCAAACTCATCATAGCAACAACATAAGGATTACATATGTGCCTCGATCATGTAGGGCAGCTCACGAGGTGTAATTAGTGAAGCACAAGAAGGGGAGGAGAACATCACATAGCTACTGGTCATGGACCCATGGTCCAAGGGAGACTACTCACAATTCATCCGGGAGGCGTCCATGGTGGTGGAGAGGTTCCCGGTGGTGATCCTCCCCTCCGGCAGGGTGCCGTGAGGAGTTCTCCTGGTGCTCCCGATCTTGGAAGCGTGGCGGCGGCGGAACAGAGATGAGATCGCGAAAAAGGGTTCCGTCCTCGAGGGTTTCGGGACGCGTGTTAAATATATGCCAAACGGGGGCATCAGCGGAGGCCTGGGGGGCCCAGGCGCCCCCCGGCGCGGCCAGGAGGGGGGCCGCGCCACCAGGGCGCCTGGAGCCCTGGTGGCCCCCCTCCGTCCCTACTTCGGCCGTGTGGAAGCTTCCGGAACACTGATTTTTTATATAATTTTTCAAGGATTTTTCTGGCAGTTTTCGTGACGGGAAAACCTGAAATACAAAAACAGCAGAAAACAGAAACTGGCACTGGGGTGCACTGAGTTAATAGGTTAGTCCAAATATAATCAAAAGTGTATGGAAGTGTATAAATATCATAGCAATATCACCCAAAAGAGGCATGGAGCAAGCAGAAATTATAGATACGTCTTGGACGTATCAAGCACCGGTTCATGCTGAACCGGTACTAAAGGGGGGGGGGGCTTTAGTGACCACACTTTAGTGCCGGTTATGGAACCGGCACTAAAGGGCCTTACGAACCGGTGCTATTGCCTGGTTCTCCACTAGTGAATGTGTACAAACATGGATAACCTGCATAGGAGAAGAAACACATTTATTGTTAAAAATCACATCATTCCTGGTATGCCACATTGCCCAGCATAAGGCCACCGCTCCCACAAGAATATGTGCAGAAAATTGTTTATCAATACCCCGCAACCAGTTGCCGAACCTATTCCGTGCACTGCGTGGTGGGTATAAATTCGAAGCTACTTGGACCATGTCCCAACTTGTCTGAGCAAACTTACACTCGAAAAATAAGTGTTTAATAGACTCGTCATGTTGGCAAAAGACACATGTCTTGGACCCATGCCAGTTTCGTTGTGCCAGGTTATCTCTGGTTAGGATGACTCCTTTTTTTAGAAACCAGAGGAAAATCTTCACTCTTAGAGGAATTTTTAGCTTCCACAATTTCCTATTATCAACTGGAACATCACAATGAACCATTGCATCATACATGGATTTGACCGAAAATTTGCCATTCTATGCAAGTTCCATTGAAAAGTGTCCGGCTCATCTGACAGTTGAATGTCCTCCAGGCGAGTGAGTAACTCATTCCATGCTGCCAGATGAGTGCCCAAAAGATCCCTACGAAAAGAAATATCGGGGTTTTCTTGTCCAAGGACTTGTTTGATCGTGATGAATTTATGTCTAACAATCCGGTACAAGCTTGGATATTGCACCATTAGCGAGTTGTTCCCTAACCAGGTATCTTCCCATAAACGAATCTGAGAACCATCCCTAACCGAGAAGGTCCCAAATTGGAAGAAGAATTCCTTGGCCTTCATGACACCACTCCAAAAATGCGAATCCTCAGGCTTCCAATGAATTTGAGAAATGGCATTGGATCCCACATACTTGTTGCGAATGATTTCCTGCCATACTCCATTCTCAGTGAGTAATTTATAAACCCACTTGCTGAGAAGAGCAATGTTTTTAATCTCAAGGTCATGGATACCCAAACCCCCCCTGGCTTTTAGGTCTGCATAATACGCTCCACCTAGCAAGTCGATATTTTTTGGTTTCGTTATCAGACTGCCAAAAAAATATGGACCTAAAGTAATCAAGCCGCTGTAGAACCCCTTTCGGCAGGTGGAAGAATGACAACATATATAAAACCATGTTGCTTAGGACGGAATTGATCAAGATCATTTGGCCCCCATAAGACAAGAGTTTGGCCTTCCAACTGGCTAATCGTTTCTCAAGTCTCTCTTCCATATGCTTCCACTCAGGGATGCTTAAACGCCGATAGTGTATGGGAATACCCAAATACCGAATCGGAAACTGCCCAAGTTGGCATCCAAAAATCTCGGCATATTCGGGTGCTGATTCTACGTCATCACCAAAGCAAAAAAGTTCGCTTTTATGGAAATTAATTTTGAGGCCAGAAAGTTCCTCAAAAGCACATAAGAGGAGCTTGAGATTTCTTGCCTTATCTAGATCATGATCCAAGAATAGTATCGTGTCATCGCATATTGTAGAATGGATAGTCCATCTTCTACCAAGTGTGGGATTACACCACTAATTTGACCATCCAACTTAGCCCGCTCAACAAGGGTAGCTAGCATGTCAGCGACTATGTTAAACAAGATGGGAGATGCGGGGTCGCCTTGACGAAGCCCCTTCCGTGTCTGAAAAATAGTTGCCCACATCATCGTTAACTTTTATGGCCACACTACCTCCAGAGACAAAGCTCTCTACCCAGCAACACCATTTTTGTGAAAACCCCTTCATGCGCAAAGTTTGCATCAGGAAGGGCCACTTAACTTTGTCGTATGCTTTTTCAAAATCAATTTTAAGAATGACCCCGTTCAACTTTTTCCGGTGCAGCTCATGAACAGTTTCGTGCAGGACGACCACTCCATCTAATATGTTTCGTCTTTGCATAAATGCCGTTTGAGTGGGTTTAACGACATGACCGTTCAACTGATTAGTCGCTACCTTCGTAAAAAGTTTAAAGCTAACATTTAGGAGACAAATCGGTCGATATTGTTGAATACGACTAGCCTCCTTAATCTTAGGCAATAGGATAACTTCCCCTAAGTTTAGACGAGCAATATCAAGGTCCTCGGAATGCAGTTGGTTAAACAACTGAACCAAGTCTTCCTTACTCACGTCCCAAAAGCATTGATAGAACTCTGCGGGAAAGCCATCCGGTCCCGGCGCCTTGTTGTGTTCCATCTGAAACACAGCAGTTCGAATTTCCTCCTCTGAAAACGGAGAGGTTAGAAATTCATTTTCCGCATCTGTAACTTGAGTAATGTCATGAGTAACAGATTCGTCCAACTGAAAATTAGTTTGAGCTGAAGGACCAAAAAGGTCTTTGTAATACTTAGTGATAAAATTTCTAAGTGGTACATCCCCCTCAATTCTACCTTCCTCCTGGTCAAGGGAGAAAATACGCTTCTTTCTATGCCTGCCATTGGCTAGCATTTGAAAGTATTTCGTATTATCATCACCTTGCACCAGCGAGTCCGCCTTGCCCGCTGCAGACTGCAGGGATCAAAAGATGAGAACCAAAGGGAGCGAGGGATGGATTCGTTGCGCTGCCGTGCGAATCGCCGATCAGGCGATGGCTACAGACCTGGTGGCTCGCATGGAAGAGAACTGGGGAACAGAGAAAGGGAGGTGCCTTTTTAGGTGAACTAGGGAATTTATTCAAAATGCAAGACGTTTGGAATACAAATAATGTTTGGAATTATCCCTAGCCACAGGTGTCTACCGACTGCAAGAGAAGATGCAGCCTTAGCAAGCATATGAGCTTCGAAATTTGCTTCACGCGGCTCAAAAGTAAACTGCAATTGGTTGAACTCCCGCCTGCGATGATTGATCTCGTTCAGGACCGGAGCAAATACTGAAGCTGCACCCTTGTTCATGCTTGTGACGACTTCCAAACAGTCCGAGCCAACCACAACATCTCTCAGATTAAGGTCTTGGGCTAGTGCCAATGCTTCATTGCAAGCTTGAGCCTCAAGGCTAGCAGGGTCCGTCAGCCCGTCGAAGATGACGGCGGAAGCTCCTAGGAAATGCCCCGCATTATCTCTGCAGATCACCGTCATCGCACCTGACTTACCACTGCGTGAGAGTCCTCCATCTACATTAATCTTCATGCCATTACCCTCTGGAGCAATCCATCTGTGATCCCGTTGCCGCGGGACTGGTGGCGCTTCTGTACGAACAGAGCGAACAACAGCAATTTCTAGGTCCTGTAGGTATCTTGTTATGAAGCTCATGGTAGTCAGCGAACTTTGAAATTCATTGTCATGAATGGCCCATCTCCTCGCCCACCATATGGCCCACAATGCCACTATAACTTGCGCTAGGTCTTGTTGCCTCACCGATTCGAAAAGCCAAAACAGCCATAAACGAGCATCCTCACATTGGTTTGAAATCACATGCTCCAGTAGTGATTCGAAAGGGAGGTGCCTAGGCGGTTCCTCTCCTGAGTCCTGCTGCGTGTGATCGATGGATCATATTTTTTGTTGGGCGATGATCGATGTGTGCGTGCCGTGCGTACAACCTGCAGAGATGTGGGCTGATGGGCCAAGTCGTGGTGGTGAGCGAAACGGGTAGTGTCTAGCCTCCGTTTATGGGCTGAATTGCTTAACTAGCATCCAGTTTCATTTTTCTTTATACATACACATTATATATACTACATATACCTTGTTTTTTGCCAAGAATAATGGGTATTCAACTGAATACCCTTGAATTGAGGTGGGCCCGCCCCTGCACACACGGGCACACACACACAAGAGAGAGAGATCAAACTTTCTTGAAGTGGTTAGTGAGGTGGTTTAAAATATATCTAGTGATGCACACATATACACAAAGGCCCAAGTTTGGGGTATGAATCAAATATCGAAGGATTCTTTTCACTGCCGAATAGTGGCTCACCTTAGGAGCGGATTGAAATCTTGCACACATACACACACTCAACATAATATCCGGCCTAGACGCACAAAGGTAAAGTAAGGAATTGATCATAGAGCGATACACCTTCTGATCCACTTCTTTACCATTGGGATCAAGATGAAGTTGACCATTTGTGGGCATGGGTGTCTTCATTGGCTTGACATCTTGCATCTTGAACCTCTTGAGCATGTCTTGAATATAACGCGATTGGTTGATGAAGGTTCCTCCTCTCAATTGCTTCACTTGAAAACCGAGGAAGAACTTCAACTCTCCCATCATGCTCATAGCAAATTCCTTAGTCATAAGATTCTCAAACTCAACGTTAATAGCATGGTTAGTGGACCCAAAGATAATATCATCAACATATATTTGGCAGACAAACAACTCTCCTTTTACCCTCTTCGTGAAGAGAGTGGAATCTATTAACCCAATATCTTGGTTGTAAGCTTATGCACCTAACGAGTTCATCCATCAGACCGATCTAATGGAAGAGACTAGGCAACAAATTGTACGTCAACACCAACTACCAAAGCATTTGCATCGAGTAGCAGATCGAAAAGGACATGGGTATACCGAGGCGCATGTGCACTGTCACGTGCCTTTTCTCCCTTTTTTGCAACCATGTGAGGGGTTCAATCGATTTACTTAATTTCACTCCCATCCGAATCGTTCTATATGGCTACCGCCTATTAATGAATGCTTATAAGCACAACGAAATGAAAACCAGAAAATTATCAGCCGAATGTGACGAGTTCGGTCCTATGGCGTGATCAGCTCTGCGCCACATCATCAGCCATGAGTTTGGCATGGAGACGCGGTATTCGGGTCGCACTCTAATTTCATACTAGATTGGCATCGCGCTTTGGCATGAGGGTGGCGTTCCCAACGATGTGGTCAAGCAAGTAATGGTTAAGTTAGTAGAAACTCAGTGTACGTAGTCAATCAGGATATAACATAATAATAGAAAAAGAAAGAAGAAACATTCACATGTATTAGAAGCAAGACATCATTAATGGATACCAAAATTGTAGTACAACACGTCCCTTCGGGGAGAGATCCAATAAAAACTGTAGTACAACACATCTCCATAGAACGAAGCAATGTTCATATACAGGGTAAATTAAAGGATGCAATGTTTATACATGGTAGATATTGAGTACAAAAGGATGGATAGACGTGCCAAAGGGGACGTGTATACAAAAGGAGAGGGAGATCACACGATAGTTTACACAGTACATCACAGGAGGTGGTGGCATCATATATCATTGGGTACTTGCCAGAGTTAGAATAGGTGATCTGTGACGTCCATCACAGGTAGTACTAAAGTCTTGTAGGAGGATATATCGGAATTTTACCTCCAGCACCACCGATGCATATCAGATTGCTCCTCGTCGATCCACTCATAAGGTGATTGTTGCAAGTGCCCTAGATAGAGTAAAACCATAACAATATTTGTTTTCATGCTTGTTTAGGAATAATTTATCTATAATCAATCATCACAAATAATAATTGTCCATAGTAATTTTTAAGAACATATGTATTGTTATTCTGTGTTCAAAAATATGATGGTCATACCAGATCCGCTTGCGGTGTGTACTTGATCACCTCCACGGTATTGATCTCTGATTGTCAGCTTGTCCAGCTCTCCAATGATATGATGTGTGGCACAGGTATCTGCATACCAGTTTGTGTCAATGCCATACGAGTTGGTGACAACATTGGCCTCCTTCTCCTCGTACTCATCTTCCTCGTAGCGATCCCAGCACTCACGGGCGCCGCCTCGGTGATGCTTGAGGCATATTTGACACTCGAGATAGTCACGATGAAGTGGGCGTCCTCAACGGGTGCCTCTGTTGCTGTTGCTTGGAGCAGAAGGGGAGCGTCTACCTCGACCACTGCCTCTATTTCAGTGTGCGCGCCACCTGCCTCGAGACTGGCCATGCCCCCTGTACGCCAAGTTTGCGGAGGTGTTGAAGCCAGCATCCGAACCATCACCTAGCATCTCCATCCGCTGATCAAAAGCGGTAATCTGGGCAAAGAGTTCATCCGCAGTAATGGAGGTTTTGACGACATCAATGGCTGCCATGACGGGATCATAGTCCCGACCAATACCAGCAAGGACGTAATCCACCATCTCTGGATCGGAGACCGGTCGACCTGCTGCAGCAAGTTCATCTCCCAATTTTTTCATCCGAACGATGTACGAGCTGCTAGACATAGAGCCCTTCTTTGTGGTGGTGATGGCAATTCTCAAATTCGTGATTCGTGATTGAGACTGCGAAGCAAACATAGTAGTTATTGAAGTCCATAAATCAAACGTGTTCTCCTTACTCATAGGGCAGAAACCCTGTCGTGGTTTAGAAGCATCCAACAATCGCTAGGATACGTCGTTTACAGGAGAGAGAAAGAGAGAGAGAGAGAGAGAGAGAGAGAGAGAGAGGGAGAGATAGAGAGAGAGAGGGAGAGGGAGAGAGAGAGAGTTGAGATTACAAGTTAAACAACCATCTATTCTAACACCCTCCCTTCATCTCAACTATCCTATGTTCAGATTTCTCTTGAACTCATCAAATGGCTTGACTGATAAAGCTTTGGTGAAACCGTCTGCAACAGATATTTCGAAGGGATAAACCGTATGTCCAATTTCTTCTCTGCAACTCTTTCTCGCGCAAAATTAAAATCAATTTCAATATGCTTTGTTCTTCCATGAAAGACTGGATTAGCAGAGAGATAGATAGCTCCTAGATTGTCACACCAACAAAATCCTGAAAACCCACTAGCGATTTACTACTGGCGTATACGGTTTTCGAGAGGAAAAAAATCGGTGGAATCAAGCATGCAGGTGGCGAGAGCAAGGTGGGTTATGATCATGCTGATTTGTAGCTTAACGACCAGTCGAGTGGATGTTAGCGCAGTCCATTAAGTATTCAACAGGATCGTCACGCCCGTGTGGCAATCAGCCATGTTTCGTGTACGTGCGTGCGTTGTGTTCCGGCCGTCTGGCCACTGTGTACGTGCGTGTTCCTTTGGTGTTGCAATATCCATGGGTAGATCGATAGGATCAGACTAGCTTGAGGAAGCTAGCTTTGCACTGCACGGGTGGATTGATCACAGTCAAGCTCTCTCATTTGGCGTCGTTGCCATCATTGTGTCTGCGTCGTCGGAAGTACTCGATGTTGGGACTAGCCCAACAATCATGACTTTTGTCCATCCATACAAATGGTCGGCTGGACAAACTGTGTGATTGAGGTTCACATGCACATCACACATGGACCTTCGATAAACCACATGGGCAATGACAGCCGCATGAGTGAACGATCCTTTGGTGACCAACAATACTAGGTCTGTGCGTGATAAGCCATTTCACCTGCCTATAAATCTCTAATAGTGGTGCGTTAACCTTTGTCCATGGCAATCATGAAAAATTGAAGACCTGTCTTTGTGGTGATTTATGTAGTTCTTTCCAACGATAATGATTATCTCAATATTGTGGAAGGTTCTGCAAGCCAATGGAATCTAATAACTGAACTTGTGTTGACGAAGAACTTTTTGTTGATTTGTGTTCATACAATTGGCCATATTATAATTGTTGTGCGGTGAAATTTCACTAGTAGAAAACGGGGCAAAGGTCCAGGCCGGGTCAGCCCATTAGTCCCGGTTCAGTCCAGAACCGGGACCAATGGGGGCATTGGACCCGGTTCGTGAGCCCAGGGGGCCGGCCGGGCCACGTGGGCCATTGGTCCCGGTTCGTCTGGACCTTTTGGTCCCGGTTGGTGGGACGAACCGGGACCAATGGGCCTTGCTCCTGGCCCACCACCATTGGTCCCGGTTGGTGACTTGAACCAGGACCAAAGGCTCCCCTTTAGTCCAGGTTCATGTCACCAACCGAGACCAATGAGGTGCCTATATATACCCGCTCGCGTAAGAGCAGAGCACACTGCTCTATTTTTTCTGGCCGAGGGGGAGAGGGCTTGGTGGTGCTCTAGCTCACCTACTGTGCACACAACGTGTTTGATGGAATGCCCAAGCCACACTACTTAAGCTTTCTCCTCTCCAAGCTCGACCTCCAAGCTCCATTTTCCTCAATATTTGTCTAGATTAAGCGGTCCGTCACGCCCGTCCCCGTCTTCACCGCCGTCGGGGGGAGCTGTGGTGCTCAAGCTAGCTCACCACCTATGCACATGAGGTGTTCGATGAAATGCCCGAGCCACACTAGTTAAGCTTTTCTTCTCTCGAAGCTCGAACTCCAAGCTCCATTTTCTCCGAGATTTGTCTAGGTTTAGCGGTCCATCATGTCCCGTCCCCGTCTTCGCCGCCGTCGATCGCCCCCGCCGATCTCGTCACCGGCACCACCGTGGTGAGCCTCTTGTTATGTTCATGCTTTTCTTACTTTTATTATTGCTTTATATATATATTTGTCTAATTTTCTTACGTTTATTATTGCTTGTTATTATATAGTGCGATGGTTTTGATATCCGCCCACATGGGCCCTCGTCCTGTCTACGATTCGGATGTGGTATATTATCTTTAATTTATAACTATTTGTTTTAGTGTTTATGACAATTATGCCGACCAACGTGACATTGATGTCTACTACACGCTACTATTCCTGTAGACAGTGTTGAGCCTCCAAGAGCAGAGGTTTGTAGGACAGCAGCAAATTTTCCTTAAGTGAGTAACCCAAGGTTTATCGAACTCAGGGAAGTGGAGGTTGAACGTACCCTTTTCAAGCAACCCTGCAATCAAGATACAAGAAGTCTCTTGTGTCCCCAACACACCTAATACACTTGTCAGATGTATAGGTGCACTAGTTCGGCGAAGAGATGTTAAATGGCAAGTGATATGGATGGCAAAATAGGTATTTGTAAATCTGAAATAAAAATGGCAGCAAGCAAACATGTAACAAAACTGAAAGTAAACGGTGTTCAATTGATGAAAACAAGGCCTAGGGATCCTACTTTCACTAGTGGCAACTCCCAACAACATTTACATAATCTAATCACATGATATTTCCCATAAAACATGCAATGGAGACGCACCCGAAGGTCATTCCTTTGTGGTCAAGAGAGGACGAGAATTATGTAGGGCTACAAAAGCACACCTCAAAGTTCGTAGTTCTCTATCTATGGATTTCCCAATGTCACCGCGACCATCCAAAGAGAGTACCACAATCACCACAACATATCTCAAGGATAGTCATAGACAAGCACCAAGAGACTCTCAATCTTCAATCAACACACAAAAGAGGAAATCACCCATGAAAATATTCTTCTAATCCATGTCCAATAGACCGCTGTCACCTTGGTCTCGGGGATTATACTAGATAAAGACAAGTGAGTACACCAATCCAATACATAGAGGAAGGGGAAGTATCATGGGATCACCCTAGATTAACAAAGCCTATGATCACAACGAAGATCACATCATGGGAGAGAGAATTGACCACATAGCTACACGTACAAGCCCTCAGCCCCGGAGAAGACTACTCACACATGGCCATGGTGAGCAAGAGATTGACGGTGGTGTTGATGGAGAGGTGCAGCCCGGAGAGGAGGAGGCGGCCGGCGGCAGCCGTGGCGGCGGCGGCAGCCCTCTGGGGCGGCGGCAGCCCTAGGGGGCAGCGGCTCCTTGGCCCCCCTTCTTCCTTGTGGATGGTGCTGCAATGGTGCTGGTCCTCCCCTCCAAGACGGCGGCCTGGGAGGAGGAAAATTCATGGCCATTGGTGACCTAGGTTTCCTCTCTTTATATAGACTCTCGGATTTCCGTCATCAGATTTTGGGCTTCAGTAAAACAGGCTTTTTCTCGGCCGTACGGACTCCGATTTGGACAAATTTTATATCCAGAAGCATCTTCTCGAAATTCCCCACAACTTTCGCAACTAGGCTTTTTCCGTTTGACGTCGTCTTCAGGCCGGAACGTGACCATCTTCTAAAAACGTTCTCAGACAGATTTCAGGAAAGTCAGAATCCTACTCCAATACGACTCCTTTTGCGTTTTTGTCAATTTCCAAGTAATTCCTACACAATAAAGTGTAAAACAAGAACATTGTGCACTTTTGCAACCATTAGTATGTTAGTCGAATAAATGCTTAAAAAGAAATAAAACTTTGATAGAAACATGTGACAATGATGCAAAACAAGCATGGCACAAGCAAAAATTATGGATACGTTTGGGACGTATCAACAATTCCTACTCGTCCTCGAGTAGGTAGAATGATAACATAGATAATTTTTGAGGTGACACGCTACTAACACAATCTTGATCAAGTAATAAGGTAAAGCATATGGACTGAAATAAAGTGAACCAAACCAATTGTCTATAGTTGGAAGCAAGTAAACAATGAATAACCAAGTAAATCATCTAAGTAAATTCCTTTCATGAATAATAAATTTGAAGACATGAAACTATTAAGTTTAGCACAACTGTTAGCCCCAAAGGAGTTCTCTCATCAAAAGCATTCTAGCCAACACAAAGGAAGATAAAGTTTCAGCAATGCTTTCCACTTTTCAACATATTTATCTCATGGATAAGTTCAATGCACAAGGATTATATATAACTAAGCAAAAAATTTGAACATAATCAACTTGAACCCAGGGTTAACACTAGATGCTTGCTTATGGTGGAGGAAGAAGATTAGAACATAGGAAAACTGACTCAACATTTAAAAGTAAAAGATAGGCCCTTCGCAGAGGGAAGCAGGGATTACTCACGTGCTAGAGCTTTTTATTTTTGAAAACATAGAGATATAAAAGCAATTTTGAGAGATGTATGCTTATGTCAACGAATGGTAATAAACAATGCACTACTACTCATGCCAAACAGAACTTAAGAGCGGCTCCCATAGAGGAATGATAACATTCCCCTTTCTCCTTTGTTTATCACTAGCCAAAGTTTGTCTGATTTCTCAGGTACGATGTGTGAAGGAGGTTTTTGATATTGATATTGATATTGATGACATGTAAAGTGGGCTGGGCATACCCTTTTGCCAGCTCTTTTTGCAAAATTAAGGACATGCACATTATTCATGCACGTCAGGGGTCGTTCTGTCCAACACAAGTAATGAGTTAAAACAGAGACACAAATAAGGATAACTTTTGAAGGTTTTAAAGGTAGCACATGAGCAATTTACTTGGAATGGCTATTAAATACCATGCATAGGTAGGTATGGTGGACACATATGGCAGAATTTTGGCTATGGAATTTGGATGCACGAGCAGCATTCCCGCTCAGTACAGAGTTTTTGGTTTAGCAAGTTTTTAGCAAGCACATGTTAACCGGTATAAGAGAATTATAACATCCTTTCAGCATAATTATAAGACTTCTACACTGTCTTCCTTGTCAACCAACTTACTTCTAAAGAGAGAACAAGAACTTTAAAACTACCAATGGT
This sequence comes from Secale cereale, assembly GCA_902687465.1. Lineage (NCBI taxonomy): Eukaryota > Viridiplantae > Streptophyta > Magnoliopsida > Poales > Poaceae > Secale > Secale cereale. Next base: position 35,721,978 of record LR738709.1, on the reverse strand, counting down.
GAAAAACTAAACAATTGCAAACTTCAAAGGTATTTCTTCACTAATAAGACTTTATTAAATGATCTCCATGTTTAGACATCACTACTTAATTTCTCAAAACAATTGATAGGGATCAAGTTACTCAATGATCTTCAAGACTATGCAAGCTTTTTATTCTTTGCACCACGGCCACACTTGGCATTTACTTTACCAACATATTATTTAGCAATTCAAACCAATTCAACTCTCCAAAAAGATATAAGTGAAGCAAGAGAGTACTTTCTATAAAAGAACTAATAGCTCTGAACATGATATGAAATAAAAACAAGAGCTAGAAGCATATAACAAGGTAGCTAAAACACTCAAAAAGATATAAGTGAAGAACATGAGTGTTTCATGAAAAAGCGGAGCGTGTCTCTCTCCCAAATAAGAATGATCAGATGCAACTTATTTAAGACCAGCAAAGAAAACAAAACAAAACTGAAAACAAAACAAAAAGACGCTCCAAGAATAACACATAATGGGCAAAGGAATAAAAATATAGTGACACGAGGAGAACCTGGTGATTGTTAATGAAGAAGTGGATGCCTTGGGCATCCCCAAGCTTAGATGCTTGGGACTTCTTGAATATTTCTTGGTGGTGCCTTGGGCATCCCCAAGCTTGAGCTTTTGTCCCTCCTGAATCTTCTTTTATCATCTTCCCTCGCACACTTGAAAAATCCCTTCATACATAGCTCATCATAATCTGATTAGCGAGGTTAGTACCCACAATAAAATAATTTTTCCCTACTAGAAATAAAGATAATCTTGAAGAACTACTGTTTCTCAAGATTGCCAAAAGGTTTTTGCAAAGAAAAAGCAAGCTCAAGGTTTGCAAAACGAAGAAAAGGCAAAACATGACAGAATATGTGAAAAACAGACCAGCAGGTAGTAAATAATTTTTTCGGGGCACTTCTGCAACTCAAATAAAAAAACTCAGAACAGACGCCCGAAAGCCAATTGTATAGAGCACGCTGTCAAAACAATTCAGATAAAAAAGATGATCTGGTGATTTTATTCGAATTTTTCTGTCCAAGGACAGAATCTGTTTTCTAGACAGCACGTCACAACTTTTGAACTTTCTTGTAATCGGAGGCTAAACTTGGCACAAACACGAAATAGAAAGGATACAAAGGAGTCATTACAGTAGCAACAACATCCTTGACTCAAAAAATCAAAAGAAAACTGAAAGCAAATAAAGGTGGGTTGTCTCCCAAAAGCACTTTTATTTCATGCCTTTAAGTTAGGCATAATGATTTTTTTAAGCAACTCTCACAAAGATAATAATTGAAGCATATAAGAGAGCATCATGAAGCATATATAAAACATATTTAAGTCTAACATACTTCCTATGCATGGGAATCTTGTAAGAAAATAAATTATTGAAGCATAAAGCAACTAGCATATGAAGGCAAAACAAGCATAACTTCAAAATATTCACCATAAAGAGAGGAAACTTCTTATTATTAAGATATTTAGAACCATGTCTCCCTCTCTCATTATAAATTTCAGTGGCATCATGGATGAACTCAACAATATAACTATCACATAAGGCATTATTTCCATGATCCAAAAGCATAAAAGTATCATTACTCTTCATATAAGCAAAATCTTTCTTATTAGGAATAGTGAGAGTAAAGCAATCATAACCATCATGGTAATCATCATATTTAGGAGGTATATCATAATCATAATAAATTTTATCCTCAATAGTAGGTGGACTACAAAACTCACATTTATCATTGTAATCATCATATATAGGAAGCAAAGTATCATCAAAGTAAATTTTCTCTTCAAAAGTTGGGGGACTAAAAATATCATGTTCATCAAACGTGTCATCCCCAAGCTTAGAGCTTTCCATGTCATTAGCAATATTGATATTAAAAAAAACATACTAATAACATCACCACCATCATGATTGTTATGCAAATAATAAAGTTCCAAAGGTTTTTTAATTTTCTCTTCAAACACATCATGTCCAAGTTCAAGGTAGAGCTTATAAAGCTCTCTCATATTTTTGTTGTTTTCCATTAAGCAAAACTAGTGAAATAAAAACAAGAAACAAAAAGATTTAATTGCAAGATCTAGAGAAGGTACCTTCACTTACCTCACTTCCCCGGCAACGGCGCCAGAAATAACTTGATGTCTACTACACGCTTCTATTCCTGTAGACAGTGTTGGGCCTCCAAGAGCAGAGGTTTGTAGGACAGCAGCAAATTTCCCTTAAGTGAGTAACCCAAGGTTTATCGAACTCAGGGAAGTGGAGGTTAAACGTACCCCTTTCAAGCAACCCTGCAATTAAGATACAAGAAGTCTCTTGTGTCCCCAACACACCTAATACACTTGTCAGATTTATAGGTGCACTAGTTCGGCGAAGAGATGTTAAATGGCAAGTGATATGGATGGCAAAAGATGTATTTGTAAATCTGAAATAAAAATGGCAGCAAGCAAACATGTAACAAAACTGAAAGTAAACGGCGTTCAATTGATGAAAACAAGGCCTAGGGATCATACTTTCACTAGTGGCAACTCCCAACAACATTTACATAATCTAATCACATGATATTTCCCATAAAACATGCAATGGAGACGCACCCGGAGGTCATTCCTTTGTGGTCAAGAGAGGACGAGAATTATGTAGGGCTACAAAAGCACACCTCAAAGTTCGTAGTTCTCTATCTATGGATTTCCCAATGTCACCGCGGCCATCCAAAGAGAGTACCACAATCACCACAACATATCTCAAGGATAGTCAAAGACAAGCACCAAGAGACTCTCAATCTTCAATCAACACACAAAAGAGGAAATCACCCATGAAAATATTCTTCTAATCCATGTCCAATAGACCACTGTCACCTTGGTCTCGGGAATTATACTAGATAAAGACAAGTGAGTACATCAATCCAATACATAGAGGAAGGGGAAGTATCATGGGATAACCCTAGATTAACAAAGCCTATGATCACAACGAAGATCACATCATGGAAGAGAGAATTGACCACATAGCTACACGTATAAGCCCTCAGCCCTAGAGAAGACTACTCACACATGGCCATGGTGAGAAAGAGATTGGAGGTGGTGTTGATGGAGAGGTGCAGCCCGGAGAGGAGGAGGCGGCCGGCGGCAGCCGTGGCGGCGGCGGCAGCCCTCCGGGGCGGCGGCGGCCCTCGGGACGGCGGCGGCCCTAGGGGGCAGCGGCTCCTTGGACCCCCTTCTTCCTTGTGGATGGTGCTGCAATGGTGCTGGTCCTCCCCTCCAAGACGGCGGCCTGGGAGGAGGAAAATTCGTGGCCCTTGGTGACCTAGGTTTCCTCTCTTTTTATAGACTCTCGGATTACCGTCATCAGATTTTGGGCTTCAGTAAAACGGGCTTTTCTCGGCCGTCCAGACTCCGATTTGGACGAATTTTATATCCAGAAACATCCTCTCGAAATTCCCCACAACTTTCGCAACTAGGCTTTTTCCGTTTGACGTCGTCTTCGGGCCGTAACGTGACCATCTTCTAAAAACGTTCTCAGACAGATTTCAGGAAAGTCAGAGTCCTACTCCAATACGACTCCTTTTGCGTTTTTTTCAATTTCCAAGTAATTCCTACACAATAAAGTGTAAAATAAGAACATTGTGCACTTTTGCAACCATTAGTATGTTAGTCCAATAAATGCTTAAAAAGATATAAAACTTTGATAGAAACATGAGACAATGATGCAAAACAAGCATGGCACAAGCAAAAATTATGGATACGTTTGGGACATATCAGACATGCATAGATGTTTTTATATGTCTAGGAGGTAGTTGAACCGGAAATTCCAACCGACCCTCTTGTGGAGAGGTTAAATTTAGTTGAAGAGGAAAACATTTCCTTGAAGAAAAAATTGGAAAAAACGGAGGAGGAGAAGATGGAATTGGAGTTGCATGTTGCGGAAGTCGTCGATGATCACAAGATGAAGATGGACCCTATTGTCGAGAGGTTAAATTTAGTTGAAGAAGAAAACAATTTCTTGAAGGAAAAAATAAAAAAAAATTGAGTAGGAGAAGATGATATTGGAGTTGCATGTTGTGGATGTCGTCGATGATCACAAGATCAAGATGGATGCAATGCGGTTGAAGATTAGAAAGATTAGAAAATATGTCATTCATACCGAGGCTTGGTATCATTATGCCGTTTGATCAATTGTTACCTTGGTTGCGATTATGATCGCATTTGTTTTTGCATTGAAATGTTTTACATAGTTTCAATGTATGGTGAAAATTAATTAGATGCTCTGGAGAGCTATATGTTGTTTTTTTGAACAATCAATGACAGCAGGAGAGCATCCTACTGACTTTCCATATATCAACAAAGTTACATGGTATCTCGGGGTCTCATGCAAGACAGCATGAGGGTCTCAAACCAGCCATCAAGGCATGATCAAATACCCATCAGTTTTGTCAAGCACCCCTATTTTTGACACAAGTTGTCTTTTCTGTTACACAAATGTTCGCAAGAAGTCACTAATAAACTGTTCCAGGGAGGGCTTAGCCCTATGCGCAAGCAAGCCAAAATCTCTTTTGAATCTCTCCTGCCAAGAGGTCTCTGAAGGGGGGATTGCCCTGAACACTTTGTTGTTTCGTTCTTTCCATATACTCCTGGCCGTCGTCAGGAAGACTTCCATAAACATGGATTTTGCCCAGCGCTGCCGCCCGGAGTGCGTGATTTGTAGGCGATCCCCACCGTATGTCCATTCCATCACCAATCTCCTCCAGCAAGCTCTGCTGAAAGTGCATTGGAAGAAAAGGTGTTCAACAGTTTCCTCCTCCCGTTCCGAACACAGCTCACACTCAACCCCATCCGAGACATTGTAGTGCCTCCTTTTGAGCATGTTTTTAGTGTTCACACGGTCGGCCAGCATCAGCCACGCGAACACCTTAATTTTCATCGTACATCTACTCTTCCAGATCCTTCCGAAAGCCCTATCCGCCACCACTTCTTTGTAGTAGTTTCCATAGTATTTCCGGGAGGAGTATCGCCCTCCCCACAAGCATACCCATGAGTCCGTTCGGTCATCTTCGGGGCTAATTCCTCTTGTAAGGTCTTGTATCGCCAGCACCTCGTGTCGAGCCTGTTGAGAGAGGGGTAGATAAAACCCCTGTTGCATGCTTGTGATGGATAGGAACTTTCCAACAGATGCATCTTCCATCGCAGTGAAGGAGAAAGCCCTCGGGTGCGAGGACTCAAGGGTTTCATCCAGCCACAGGTCCTTCCAGAATAGTGTCGATGAGCCATCGCCCACCACGACCTTGGTAACTCCTCTGTACTTTTCATTCAGTTTCATCACATCTCTCCACCAGAAGAATCCGCAGACGTCTGCTGCGTGCGGGACCTGGTGTTCATAGTATGTGTCCCAGATCAAAGTGTACCAGGGAGTGTCTCTCTTGTTGTAAAGGCAGTGCAGAAATTTGAGGAGCAATCCTTCATTCTGAACCTTGATATCTAAAACCCATAGCCCTCCATGTTTCTTAGGACTACACACCAGATCCCAGGAGGCTCGTGGATTGCACGTTTCTCCTTGCTCCATTTTTTTGCGCCAGAGACACCTGCGACGGATCTTGTCCAAGTGCTCTATTAGCTTGAGCGGGAACTTAAGCGTGCACATTGGGTAGATCAAGAGGGAGGTGATTAATGAGTTGAGCAGCGTCAGTTTACTCCCATGATTCATCAAACACAGCGAGGAGGAGAGCTTGCGTTCCGTTCTCTCCACGATCGGCATGAGCTCGCTCACCGTGGGCTTGGTTGTCCCCATGGGCAGTCCCAGGTACGTGAACGGCATTGCCCCAACAGAGCATTGCCAAATCTGTGCCAATTCCGCAACCATAGATTCATCCATATTAAGCGGCACCAATATAGATTTACTAAAATTTATTTTGAGTCTAATCGAGTCCGCATAGTTAATTAGGATCTGCTTCATGGCCCGCGCCTGGGCCGGACTCGCCGGCATGACCAGGATAGTATCATCGGCGTATTGCACCACCGGATAGTCCATCCCAGTACGCGAAGGGATCGGTAGCTCGATCAACCCATGATGGTACGCGTCATTGATGGCTGCCTGCAGCAGATCGGCCGCAAGCACAAAGATGAGGGGGAGAGCGGGTCTCCCTGCCGTGCTCCATAGTTGCAGTCAAACTGTCGACCCGGGACCCCGTTCAGAAGCACCGAGGATTTGCCTGAGCCGAAGATGTTTTTGATCCATCCAAGCCATCGATCATCAAAGCCCATGTGTTTCATGATCTCGAGCATAGCAGAGTGATTGATGGTGTCAAAAGCTTTTGCGAAGTCGAGCTTGAGCAAAACTATGGGTTTCTTGGATCATTGGCATTGATAGATGTACTCGAAGGCCCATGCTAGACAATCTTGGATAGTACGGTTTCGCAGAAAACCATATTGGTTTTTATGTATGATTTTGAGGACCATTTTCTGCAACCTGTTCGCGAGCACTTTGGTGATGATATTCAGACAGCAGTTTAGCAGAGTAATCGGGCGGAAGTCATTAGCTGATTCAGGCGAGTTGGTTTTCGGAATTAGGGTAATGAACCCCACATTGATGCTGGTGATGTCTAGGTTGCCGTGGTAGAAATCTTCACATAGTTTATAGAAATCCTTCTTAACAATGTTCCAGCATGTCTTGATGAAATGCCCGTTGAAACCATCTGGGCCAGGGGCTCGGTCTGCTGGCATGGATTTAACCACTCCATCAATTTCAGCGTTTGTAAAGGGGGCGACAAGGTTTCAAGGCCATCCACCTTTTTGATAATCGAAGCTAGGTTGAATTCCATGGCCGGGGTAGAAGAATCACCAAGCCTTTCTTTGTAAGTATCGAACAGTACCACCTCCTTCGACTTATGATCCATGACCACCGAGCCATCCTGCAATTTTAAGGAGGAGATAAAGTTTTCCTATAACGTTCAGTTGCAAGGGCGTGGAATAGCTTTGTATTTTCTTCACCAAACTTGATATATCTGATCGTACAACGCTCCTTCCAGTACTAATTTTGGTATCGTAGTAGTTTGAGTAGATGGGCTTTGACAATGATCCTGAAGTTTTTTTCTGGCACCGTGAGTGGTCTCCGGTCCTCCAGCCCATCTAGTTCCTCGAGAGCCCAATTACAGTTTTGAATGAGGACCGAGAGGCGGGAAATCCCTTTGCTCCAGTTTTTGAGGTCGTATCTCAGCCTTTTCATCTTTTTGCACACAAGGGCAGAGATGTTTTTGGCATAGCAACTCTTATCCCAAGATGTCTGTACCACTTCAAGAAAACCCAGGTGGTTAGTCCAATAATTTTCAAAACGAAATATTTTGCTCTTGGGTATTGCAGTCTTAATGTTAATCACACACGGGGTGTGGTCGGATACAGGTTTACCGAGCGGAGTGACAACTGTATTCGGGTATGATTGAGTCCAATGACACGATGAAAGGAACCAATCCAGCTGTTCGAGCAAGGGATCATCTTGCATGTTGCTCCATGTGTAGGACCGCCCTTTTAGAGGGATTTCAATCAGGGCTTGAGCACGTATAATATCATTGAAGATAAATATATCGTTGGCATTCCCCCTGGTTTGTTTCTATTGCTGGACGATCGAATATAATTGTAGTCTCCTACAATGAGCCAGTCTTCTGTATCTAGTATCACCAACTCATACAACCAATTAGTAAACAAAATTCGATCATCCCCTCTGCAGGGTCCGTATATGCTAAACAGCGTCCAGACATGGTGTCGGGGGAAACTGTCCTCCCACGAGCACCTATGGGACCGGAGCCCCTTCTACGTTGCGGTAAGGGAGCGGAGGGAGCACGGAGAGCAGATCGAGGGGCACACGCGGGCAGTTTACCCAGGATCGGGCCGCGCGGACGCGTAAAACCCTACTCCTGCTTAGGTTGTATTGAGTTCTTGAGCTCGGGAGCTTGAAGAGCTACAGTACTAGCTACACCGAGCGAGTGAGTTGTCTAGGTTTCGAACCCTTTCTACGTTGTGCATGGGCCTCCTTTTATAGCTCAAAGGGGTCACCGACAGGTGTCAACGTAGAGGAGGGTAAAAGTGTAAATTTGGTGGTAGTTGTAACAGTGCGTGAATAGTGCGTGAACAGTGGATGAACAGTGGTCTTCACCTAACTTTGACAGTGGGGGACAAGGGCATTAAATGCCCGTCGCCGTCGACCCCAAAAGTGTCCGTCCATGCTTCTCCGTTCGCCACGGCGGTAGCCTCGTCACCGTGGCTTGCCACCGTGTGCCCCAGGCTGCACAGCCGTCCGCCACGCGTCCCTGGAAGGGCCCCAGGGCGACGCGTGGGCAGATGAGCTGGAGCGCGGGCACACAGCGTGGGTTTCCCCGGCAAGCACCTTGCCGGGGTCTTGATCTTGCCGGGCCCGGAGGCTTGTCGCTCTCCGGGCCCTGCCGGGGCGCATGATGCGCCGAGGCATCTCTTGGGATATGTGTTCCTTGGTCTTCCTGGCAAGCTCCACTTGCCAGGGTCTTGCGTTAAAGTGATAACCTTGAGCCTGGTGCGGCCTTCCCGGCAAGCCCCTCTTGCCGGGGCCTTGATATTATGACTTGTATACTTTGTTCTTGAATGGCTTCATAGGGACCAGAAAGGTACTTGGCGAGCACGTGGTAAGCCCTGCCGCGGGAAGCTGCTACTGCCCGTGCACAAGTTGGGGTACTAAGGTACCCCTATCTTAGTACACCAACAGGAGCCCCCGGGCCTGAGCCACACACGGTGCCGAGCGCTGTTGGGCCAGGCCCAAAACAGTGCACGGGCACGCGCGGCCCACGGCAAGCCGTATCCCCTTCCGTATCCGCCGCATCCCTCCCTAACGGCACGCGTCGATTGCGGCGTCGTGGGAGAGATCGTGGCCTGTTGTTTAATGGGAAATGCGGAGCGTCCCCCACTTCCCCCTTAAAAGCAGAGGAAGCAGGGGCAGTTCCCTCCATCGTCTTCATTGCGTCTTCATTCTCCAGAAACCTCCGCTGCTTCTTGCCTCCGCCCCTCCTCCGCCGTCTTCCGCACCTGCGGTGCCGTCGAGCTCCTCGCCTCCTCCCTCGTCGCCTCCGCCATGGCTCCGAAGAGCGACAAGGCGAAAAGCGACAAGGCTAAGAACGACAAGGCCAAGAAGGAGAAGTCCGAGCAGGCGGCGAAGCTGGCCGCCCTGCGGAAGAGGTGCGTGGTCTTCGCGCCAAGGCTTGGTCCGAGGGAGCTGCGGGACAAATATTATTTGTTCTGGGCGAGGGAGACCAAAGCTCATCCCCGCACCCGTGTCTTCCCCGCCATCACCAAAGATATGTTCCCCGGCGGGTACTTTTTCTTCGGTGCGTTTTTCCACTGTGGATTGTGCCCTCGGTTCTCGGAGTTCTTTTGTGATATCATGAACACATATGGCCTCCACCTCCTAGATTTCACCCCCAACGCCATCCTTACGATGGCCGTTTTCGCACATCTGTGCGAAAACTATGTTGGGGTTCATCCCAATGTAGCTCTTTTCCGCCATTTCTTTATGCCTAGAGTAGAGGCTGGCGCTCCCCTCTCCGGTGGCATCTCCTGGATCTTCAGGCTGAACAAGAAGGACTCGTACCTGAAGGGAGAGCTCCGCGGCAAGTGGGAGGAATGGAGAGCCGATTGGTGTTGGGTGGTGGAGGATAAGCCGGAGCCCTTCACCGCGCCGCGCACAACTGCCATAGTGCGCGGCAGGGATTGGAGTGAATTGGCCCCGGAAGACAACAAGCTCAGCATCGCCCTCATTAGGATTATTCGTCTCCGGGTCGCCAATCTAACTATCGGAGAAGTTGGGGCAGATTTCCTCCGCCGCCGCATCGCCCCTTTACAGGAGAGGAAGAGGCGTGCTTGGGAATTTGGCAACGCGGCGGATATCATGAGGTTGCGCCCTGGATTGAACTACAACTTCACCGTCTTGGAGTTGAAGGGGATGGTCAAGGAGCTCTTCAAGCACGACCCTGCCCATCCAGAGTGGTTCAGACCTCCCCGGGGAGTGGTACCGCTGTGCAACAGCACCGCTCGCGATTCCCTACGAGCGATGATGCCTGCGTGCGACTCCCACGGCGTCGTTCCCACTTGGATAGAGCCTCCGCCAGACACCGTGCTGAACTTCTTCGACAACTTGGTCGAGAAGCCCTGCAAGGCCGACAAGCAGAAGGGCCTTACCCGGGACACTACTGGCCGGGATATTGCTTACATCGCCTCCAGAATGGAGGAGGCCGCCGCAGCTGCAGCTGCGGGCGAATTCGGGTACACTGCGGACGAGGCACAGGCCGCGGACGAGGTGAGCCAAGCAGAGGAGGCGGAGATCCTCAAGCTGCTCAAGCTTCCGCCCGAGGAGTTTGCCGGGGTGCCTTCCCTGAAGTTTGCCAGGACGAGCGAAGTTGCCGGAGGGAGCGAGGTTGCCGGAGGAAGGAAGGTTGCCGGGCACGGCGCTGAGTCCAGCGGGCCCACCGAGGAGGAGGAGGATGCCGGGGCTGATGAAGACTCTGGTGGGTCTCTGAATCTCGATGACGACGCCTCCTCGTCCTCGGAGAACTCCCCGCCTCCGGCAAGTCCCAAGCAGCAAACGAGGAAGCGCCTCCGCAAGGCAGCAGAGACGGCGAGGCCGCAGGCGCCTCGACAGTAGCCAGCGCGCCGTGCGACGCGCGCCACCAGGACGAGCGGAGTCGTCCAAGAAGCGCCCCGTGCTCAGGCGCCAAGCGGAGGAGGATCTTCCCGGAGCGGAACGGGCGCTCCTTCTGCCCCTCGGTCCTCGGCGACGACGGGGGCCGGGTCTTCGCAGCCCACGGCCCCGGAGCTCGCCAAGCGCCCGAGGGAACCTTCTCCTCCAGCTCCTCGCGCGGGAGCAAACCAGGCGGAGTTTGATTTCTCCGCCTTCAGTTCCGACGAAGAGGAAGAGGAGTAAGTACTTGCACTTCTTTAGTTTCTTCGATTTTATCTTGATTTTCCTTGTTGATTCTGATCTTGTTCTTGTTTTGCTTCCAGGACCTTGGCCCAGCGGATGGCGAAGAGGGCCAAGATCCCTGTGGTTGAGGTTGAAGACGACTCGCCCGTCGCGGCGACAGGAGACGTGCTAGCGGCAAGCTTGCCGGATCAACCTGCTGCTTCGAGGAGCAGCCCCCAGCGCAGCCCCCAGCGTAAGTCTGGTATTTGTTCTTCTATTTGTCGGGCGCGCTTGAGGTTGTTGCTTGTACTGATGTTTTGTTGTCTTGTTTGTCTTGTGCAGAAGTGGAGCTGCAGCCGCAGGAGCGCCAAGAGGTCGCCCCCGAAGAGCTACCGGTTCCGCCCTCCCCGCCAAGGAGGAGCTCCCCGGCGAGGGAGAACGCTCCGCCAAGGATGGGTACTCCGCCAAGGTCGAGTACCCCGCCAAGGGTGAGCAGCCCGACAAGGGTGAGCACCCCGCCAAGGGAGGGCGCGGGCGGCCCTCCGCCAGCAGGGGCCACCACTCCGCCACCAAGGGAGAACTCCCCGGTGAGGGAGCCTGTCGTTGAAGAAGTCCGCGAAGGTAAATCCTTGTAGCTTTTCCTTCTTGAACTTGTCTTTTTGGATATTTGCTTGACTCTTTCTTTTCTTCTTCTTCTAGATCCTCCTGCCCAGAGCCGATGGAGACGGAGGCCACCATTGAGGAGGAGGTGCACGGCGACGGCGGCAACGCCACTGCCACCGAGGGCATGGCCGGAGCCGACGAGCCCGCCGCTGAAGAGACCGCCCCGCCCGCAGACGCCGCGGCTGGGGAAGGGGCCGGCGACCACACTGCTGGCCCGGAGGCAGCAGGAGCGTCAAGCGCTGCACCGGCCGCCGACCCTTCCGCCTCCACGACTGGGCAGGGCATCTACCTGGAGGCCCCCAACGGGGTCTTTATACAAGTCCCGTGGGCGTCCTCATCTCGAGCACCCGCGGAGGGAGAAACCTTTGACGGAGAGGTCCTCGCCTCCGCAGGGTTGAAGGTGGTTGAAGCGCCCGGTGGTAGCGACGAGCCCGAAGAGGAGAAGCTCCTTCGCCGGCTTCTGGCTCTGTACCGGGCCAGGCAGGCGAAGCTGGAGTCTCGAGAAGCTCTCACCGCCAAAGCTGGAGCTGACTTGGAGAAGCGTGCTGCGGAACTCCGCGCCGACAACCAGGCGGCCCTCCGCAACTTAGCGGAGGAGCGCGAAGAGCTTGCCGGGGCGCAGCAAGCCTTCCTCCTGGAGAAGGCCAAGGTGGACGAGCAGCAACGGTTGGCCGCCGAGGAGCTGTCCCAGCGAGAAGGAGTGCTCAACCAGCGGAAGGTCGACCTCGATGCCCACGAGGACGACCTCACCGCCCGGGAGCAGGCCATTGGCGGGGCCCTGAAGGAGGCGAAGGCCGCCGCAGCCGCCGCGGAGACCGCCAAGAAGGACCTGGAGGCCAAGGTGCAGCAGCTGGAGTTGTACCTGAAGGCGAGCGAGGACAGAGTCACCGCGCTCAATGTGGAGCGGGAGAAAGATGCCCACACCAACTCTGACTTGCAGGTACGTCTCTCCAAGAAAGGCGACGAGCTCACTGCCGCCAAGGATTCCATTGCTGACTTAGAGTTGAAGGTCTCCACTCTGACTGATTCGCTCGACGCCGCCCGGGACCGCGAGACGAAGCTGAAGGACGAGCTCCGCAAGGAACGAGGCCTGGTGGAGAGCGCCGCCGTCTCGGTGAACCAGTTCAGTCGGGCAGTGGAGCAGTGGACTGACGATCTGGTCACCTCCGCTGCCAATATTGACAAGGAGATGGTGGTGCTGAGGGCGGAGCATCTCGCGTACTCCCCGGACGAGAACCTCCCCCACAGCGCCAAGCTAAGTCTGTTCTTCAGGGGAATAGCGCCGGCACTTGCGCGGCTGCAGGAGAAGATCCCCGTGCAGCTGGCCGACGAGGCGCGTCGGCTCTGCATGGGCACCTTGGAGCGTGTCTTGACGAAGATCGTCTACCGCAACCCCGGCATCAACCTCGTCAACGTCCTCCGCACCTTGCCGGCCGAAGCTGATCAGGAGGCGTTGAAGGCGCAGGTTGCCCACATCGTCGCCAAGGTGAACAAGATCACAAGGCGTGAAGGCGACCGCGTAGATTAGATTTCTTTCTTTCTGTTTCCCTTGCCGCTGCAAGGCATGTTATTGGACAAGAATCTATTAGTATCGCGGCAAGTTATCTTTGTAATATACAATCTTATTTTGACCAGTCAATGCTGTGTTATCTCCCTTGCTTTTGGTCCTCCACTTTGTATGCTTTCTACTCTACGCTTTTAGGGGACTTGCCGGCAAGGGGCCCTTGCCGCGAGCGCTGAGTGCTGGACTCTGAGCAGCCTGCTGGCAAAAGACCTTGTCGGCAAGTAACCTTGCCGCAGCTAGTCGCAGCGCACTTAGTTTGCTGAGCGAACTCGAAAAACGAAGTAAGGGCGCGACACTTGTCGCAGCTCACTTAAGTCGTTGAGCGTGCTCGAAAACAAAGTAAGGGTGCGGCTAGCCACGGGTAGGTTCCTCCGCGCACAGGTTTTCCATACAAAGTGTGGTTGTTCAAGGAAGACAACTAAAAATTAAAAAATTTGAATTACTCAAACTTTGGTAACTTAGCTTTCATAGTTCGTTTGTTCCCCGGCAAAGCTTCTCTTTCTTGAACAGCACTTGGTTCATCCTTGACCTCCTTCCCCCCCGGCAAACTTGTGCGCGAGGAGTATTCTTTCTGCTTAAGAGGGAAAAAGAGGAGGAAAAACAAGTATAGGGCCTCACGGCTTGCTAGTGCTTACCGGGGATGTGCGTTGCACAAGGAGCCAAACGATGCATGCAAATAACAAAGAAAAGCATGTAAATGGCAGATAATGCGAAGCACAAAAGCTTTACTGATGCACGGGGTCTGCGCCCAGCTTTGTACAAAGGTTTACATGCAACATCGGCAAGACTCGTACAAAAGGTGGTTGCCGGAACGGATCACGGCAACCGCGCCTTATGGGTGAAACTTGCGAAGATGCTCTATGTTCCAGGAGTTGCTCACCGGTAAGCCTTCTTCGGTCTCAAGGCGGACAGCGCCGGGCCTTGTGACCTGTCTCACCCGATAAGGGCCTTCCCACTTCGGCGTCAACTTGTTGGAATTCTTGGCGGACTGAACACGCCAAAGAACAAGGTCGCCTTCCTCGAGACTCCTGGCCTTGACCTTGCGGCTATGATAGCGACGCAAGGCTTGCTGGTATCGAGCAGCTCGTATAGCAGCCTGGAGACGTTCCTCCTCAAGGAGCAATGCATAATCTTGTCGCAGTTGCTCTTGCTCGAGCTCATCATAAGCGAGCACTCGAGGAGATCCGTATACGAGTTCCGTGGGGAGAACTGCCTCTGCTCCATAGACAAGAGCAAAGGGTGTCTGTCCGGTGGCTCGATTTGGTGTCGTCCTGATCGACCAAAGAGCCGCCGGCAACTCCTCTATCCAGTTTCTTCCGCACCTGTGCAGCCTGTCGAAGGTTCTTGTCTTGAGCCCGCGCAGCACTTCAGCATTGGCCCTCTCCGCTTGACCATTGCTCCTCGGGTGAGCAACAGAAGCGAAGCAGACCTTGGCGCCAAGGTCTTGGACGTACTGCATGAAGGTGTGACTTGTAAATTGTGTGCCGTTGTCGGTGATGATCCTGTTAGGGATTCCGAAACGGCAAACAATCGCTCTGAAGAACCTGACTGCTGAATGTGCTATCACCTTTCTCACTGGTTCCACTTCTGGCCACTTTGTAAACTTGTCGATTGCAACGTACAAGTATTCAAAGCCCCCGACAGCGCGGGGAAAGGGGCCGAGGATATCGAGCCCCCAGACCGAGAAGGGCCAGGACAAAGGGATCGTCTGGAGAGCTTGAGCTGGCTGGTGAATTTGCTTGGCATGGAACTGGCACGCTTCACACTTGGTTACTTGTGCAGTTGCATCTTGGAGGGCTTCTGGCCAGAAGAACCCTTGCCGGAACGCCTTCCCGGCAAGTGCCCTTGCGCCAATGTGGTGGCCACATATGCCTCCATGTATCTCTGCCAACAGCTTCTATCCATCTTCTCTGGAAATGCACTTCAACCTGACACCGTTGAGTCTTCTTCTGTACAGTTCATTGTCAACGAACTGGTACATACTTGACTGTCTTGTTATTTTCTCTATTTCTTCTGGCACGTCGGGAAGTTCTCCAGTTTGCAGAAAACGGACGATCTGCTGTGCCCATGCCGGAGCCTGAGGCTCAACGGCTAGGACTAAAGGCATGAGGGCCGCTGCGGGAACCCCAGCTTCTACGGCGAGAACCTCAGGCTCTGCCGGAGCTGATGGTCCCCCGGCAAGCCTGCCGGGGCAAGGCTTGTCGGGAATGCTTGCTTCAACTATACAAACCCTTGGATCTTTAGGAGCAAACTGTTCCTCAGCGTTTTGATTGTTGATCTTGGGGACCTTGGCGGCGGTTTCGGGAAGATCCGCCGGCAAGTAGTCGCCGGAGACCAACTTTCTCTTCTTGTTCTGCCCAACTGATGGTGTAACGGATGGCTGAGTTAACTTGAGCAGGAAGGTCCCTGGTTCCACAGGTAACTTCATTGCAGCACACTTTGAGAGGCCATCTGCAATATCGTTCTGAGCTCTTGGGACGTGCTCCATTTGCAGACCTTCAAAGTGCTCTTCAAGCTTCCTCACTTCATCAACATAAGCTTCCATCAAAGGGCTCTGATAACTCTTATTCACTTGTCAGACCACCAACTGTGAATCTCCCCGCACAATCAACTTCTTGATCCCAAGTTCGGCTGCAATTCTGAGGCCGGCAAGCAGACCTTCATACTCAGCAGTATTGTTTGTCGCTTGTTCCTTGGGAAAGTGCATCTGGACAACATACTTGAGGTGTTCTCCGGTGGGCGCTATGAGTACCACGCCAGCACCGGCGCCTTGCAGCGAGAAGGCACCATCAAAGTACATTATCCATTCGCTGCTCGCTTCTTGGACGGGGATGCTTGTCTCTGGAACTTCTTCATCCGGCGTTGGGGTCCATTCTGCTAAGAATTCTGCCAAAGCTCTGCTCTGTATGGTTGAAGTACTTTCAAACTTGAGACCAAAGCTTGACAGTTCCAGTGCCCACTCGACGATCCTGCCTGTTGCCTCTGGATTTTACAATATCCTCTTCAACGGAAAGCGAGTGACCACTGTTATCTCGTGTGCTTGAAAGTAATGGCGCAACTTCCTTGAGGCCATGAGGAGGACGAAAAGCAACTTCTGCACTCCAGAGTATCTTGATCTAGCCCCCTGCAAGAGGGAACTTACAAAATACACTGGGCGCTGCACCATCTTCTTCCGTATTTCTCCTTGTTCCTGCGCAGACTTGTCCTTGTCGGGGCCAGAGCTTGTCGGGGAAGCCCCCTGCTTGTCGCTGGAAGTGCTCACCGGGTCCGTGGGCTCTTCCTCTACCTCCCTCTCCGCCACCAACGCAGCACTAACCACTTGATTGGTTGCTGCTAAGTACAGCAGCAACTTCTCTTGTGGCCTAGGTGCGACAAGTATTGGAGTGGAGGACAGATATCCTTTCAAGTCTTGCAGCGCGGCCTCCGCTTCTGGAGTCCATTTCATTGGACCTGCCTTTTTCAAGATTTTGAAGAAAGGCAGGGCGCGTTCTGCAGACTTTGAAATGAATCTGCTGAGGGCAGCCACACAACCAGCAAGTCTTCTTACGTCCTTGACGCGCTTCGGGGCTTCGATCTGCTCGATGGCTTTTATCTTGTCGGGATTGGCTTCAATCCCCCTCTGGGATACAAAGAACCCGAGAAGCTTGCCGGAAGGGACTCCAAAGACGCACTTCTCGGGGTTCAACTTGAGCTGGATCTTGCGCAGATTCTCAAAGGTTTCTTCTAAGTCTTGGATCAGGGTATCTTTGCTCTTGCTCTTGACCACTATATCATCCATGTAGGCTTCTACATTTCTGTGGATCTGTGGCTCAAAAGCAGTGTGCACCACCCTTGCAAATGTTGAGCCTGCATTCTTCAATCCAAAGGGCATGCGTATGAAGCAATATGTGCCACATGGAGTAATGAATGCAGTCTTCTCTTCATCTTCCTTGGCCATGAATATCTGGTGGTAACCTGAGTATGCATCAAGGAAGGAAAGCAGCTCACATCCGGCGGTGGAGTCAACAATCTGGTCAATACGCGGCAAGGGAAATGGATCCTTGGGACATGCTTTATTCACATCAGTGAAGTCTATACAAAGTCTCCACTTCCCGTTGGCCTTGCGTACGACAACTGGATTTGCTAACCACGTAGGATGGATCACGCCTCTAACCAGGCCCGCTGCTTCTAGCTTCTTTATCTCTTCGGCGATGAATTCTTGGGGCTCCACGGCTTGCTTCCTGACCTTCTGCTTGACGGGCCGCGCATGAGGACAAACAGCAAGCTTGTGCTCAATTACCTTCCTGGGAACGCCGGGGATGTCAGATGGTTGCCACGCAAACACATCGACATTCGCCCGCAGGAAGGCAACGAGCACGCTTTCCTATTTGTTATCGAGCGTAGCACTGATGGTGAAGGTACCACCAGTGCCGTCCTCCTTGGCGGACACCTTCTTCGTTGCCGGTGGAGCTGCCATCCCTTTCTTGCACTTGCCGGTGGAGCTCGATGGAGCATCCTCGATGGCAGCGCAGCACTCCGAAGAGGTGCGTTTGCCGGAGTGGGCCCCAGAGCTCTTGCCGGACTTGGTTTTGGTCTTCCCCCCGGGAGCTTCAGCGGCAAGTGTGTTGCTTTCTGCTGCGGCTGCTGCATCCCGGTAAATTTTGTCGGCGCAGATAAGCGCGTCCTTCTTGTCGCCAGGGACAGAAATGACGCTTATCGGCCCCAGCATCTTGAGTACGTTGTAGGCAAAGTGGGAAGCTGCCATGAACTTGGCGAGGGCAGGACGGCCAAGTATCCCATTGTATGGCAATGGGATATCGGCAACGTCATAGGTTATCCTCTCCGTCCTGAAGTTGAGCTCCCCGCCAAAGGTCACGGGCAGCGTAATCTTCCCCTTCGGCTTGCTCCTTCCCGGGTTGATTCCTTGGAACGTCCCGGTTTCCTCGAGCTCGCTGTCGGGGATCTGTAGCTTCTTGATCACAGCGGTGGAGATCAAGTTCAGGCCGGCCCCGCCGTCAACCAACATCTTGGTGACCTTGAGGTTGCGGATAGTTGGTGAGACCAACATCGGCAAGCACCCGACCGCCGTGGTGCGGTCAGGGTGGTCCTCAAGGTCAAAGATGATGGGCGTGCCGGACCACTTCAGCAGTCTGCGTGACTCGACGGGCGGCTCTGCTGCGTTCACTTCTCGCACCCACTGCTTGAGTTGGCGGTGGGAAGTGTGCAGAGAGGCGCCTCCATCGACACACATCACTTATGTGGCCTTCTGGAACTCCTGCTCGCTGTTATCTCCTTCATCCATGTCGTCGTCGTCGTCTTCTTCCCCATCCTTGTCGCGGCCCCGGGGAGGTCTATCACCTTGCCGCTGCTTGGCCTTGCCGCGGCGTCCTCCCCGGCCCTTGAATGGCCGCTTCTTGCTGGGCTCTCCTCCGCCTCCTTGGGCCTTCTACTTGTCGCGACGCTCGTATTCAGCCTTCTGCTGCTCTACGAGGTACTCGACTCGCTTGCAGTTCTGAAGATCGTGGCCCTTGGTGCGGTGGATCTTGCAGTACTGCTTGTCGGAGCCGTCCTGCTTGTCGGCTACCACTACAGGGGCAGGCTCCTTGCCGGAACCGCTAGCCTGTGCTTTCTTGGCGGGAGCCTCCTTGCCGGACTGCTCGACAACCAGTACCTCCTTGCTCTTCTTCTTTCTGTTGTTCCGCCGCCGGCTCTTCTTTGCCGGGGCGGCATCCTCGCTGTCGCTTCCTCCTGCGCCAGCATCCTCTCCGGGGAGTCTCCTCCCCTCTTCGGCGCGCGCGCACTTGTCAGCCAGAGCGTAGAGCTCGCTGACATCCCGGATCTTGGTCATGGCCATCTCTTCCCTCATGCGGCGGTTACGCACGTTCTGGTGGAACGCGCTGATAACCGCGGCAGGGTGGACATCGGGAATGTTGTGTTGCACGCGGCTGAACCTCTGGATGTACTTGCGCAGGGATTCTCCCTCCTTCTGGGCTAGGATGTGGAGATCGCTCTCCTGGCCGTGGGGTTTGTGGCCGCCCGTGAAGGCACCAACAAACTGGTGGCATAGATCCGCCCACGAAGAAATGGAGCTCTCCGGCAAGTGCATAAGCCAAGACCGGACGTTTGGCTTAAGCACTAGCGGGAAGTAGTTGGCTAGTATCTTCTCGTCGCGTCCCCCGGCAGCCTGCACCGCGATGGTGTAGATGCTGAGGAACTCCGAGGGGTGTGTCTTGCCGTCGTACTTCTCGGGTACGTCGGGCTTAAAATTCTTCATGCTGGGCCACTGGACTCGCCGCAGCTCACGGGTGAACGCAGGGCAACCTGCCGCGTACGGCAAGTCGCCTGGTTCACCGGGCGCGTGCGTGTCGACAGCGGTCCCAGCGCGCTGATCTGATTGTCTTCGGGCTTCTCGTCGACGCTCGATGCGAGTCCGAGCGTCTTCTTGTCGCCGGTCGTCGAGGACTTGGCGCTGGTCCCGACGAGCCCGCGGATCCGACGACGCCGTAGAGTCGTCGTCGACGTTGATCCGGCGGGGCGGCGTCTTCTGCTTCCGCGGCGGGGAGTGCACGGTAGTTGCACCCCCGGCGGTCTTGTCGCCATCGGCCTTCGCTTGATCGACTTGCCGCGGCCACGACGTCGCCGGCTGCTGTGGCGTGTCGTTGTTGGCGAAGGCGATGAGGCTCTGGATCATCGCCCTCCAGTCTTCGGCTTTGTCTGCCGCTGGAGGGAAATCGAGGAGCAGCTGTGCTCTTGCTAGAGCTTCAGCTGGAGAGGAAGGGAGCGGCGGCGAGCGGTGCGAGGAGCGAGATATGCTCAGACTTCTAACGGGGTTAGAAGGAGCAGTTTCTCGCCCCGGCGACCGCGCCTTGCTCGCACCAGGACGATGGCCTTGAGCATCCCGCGATCCTCCGGTTTGTCCTTGCCCCAGCAAGCGTATGGTACCTCCTGTACCACGGCGCTGCTGGCTTGGCACCTCCCGAGAGAGATGTAGTGCGTCTACGGACACCGAGGCTTTGGAATTTGCCCGGTCGTCCGTCTTGTCCTTGGATTTGGTGGCGCCGTGAGTTTCCTCACCGACGACCACCCTTCCGCCGGCGTCTCCTCCACCAACCGTTGGTTCTCGTGGCGGTGGGATCGACGAAGACGGGCCTCCGACCTCCGAAGCCTTCTTCTTCGGAGGCATGTTGATGCTGTCGATGAAGCTGATGAAGTTGCTGAAGGTTGCGCCCGCGTGAGCGCCGGATCAGGTTCGCACAACCTCGACGCCCCCTACCTGGGGAGCGGCGGCGAGCGGTGCGAGGAGCGAGATATGCTCGGACTTCTAACGGGGTTAGAAGGAGCAGTTTCTCGCCCCGGCGACCGCGCCTTGCTCGTACCAGGACGATGGCCTTGAGCATCCCGCGATCCTCCGGTTTGTCCTTGCCCCAGCAAGCGTATGGTACCTCCTGTACCACGGCGCTGCTGGCTTGGCACCTCCCGAGAGAGATGTGGTGCGTCTACGGACACCGAGGCTTTGGAATTCGCCCGGTCGTTCGTCTTGTCCTTGGATTTGGTGGCGCCGTGAGTTTCCTCACCGACGACCACCCTTCCGTCGGCGTCTCCTCCACCAACCGTTGGTTCTGGTGGTGGTGGAATCGACGCAGACGGGCCTCCGACCTCCGAAGCTTTCTTCTTCGGAGCCATGTTGATGTTGTCGATGAAGTCGATGAAGCTGATGAAGTTGCTGAAGGTTGCGCCCGCGTGAGCGCCGGATCAGGTTCGCACAACCTCGACGCCCCCTACCTGGCGCGCCAAAGATGTCGGGGGAAACTGTCCTCCCACGAGCACCTATGGGACCGCATCCCCTTCTACGTTGCGGTAAGGGAGCGGAGGGAGCACGGAGAGCAGATCGAGGGGCACACGCGGGCAGTTTACCCAGGTTCGGGCCGCGCGGACGCGTAAAACCCTACTCCTGCTTAGGTTGTATTGAGTTCTTGAGCTCGGGAGCTTGAAGAGCTACAGTACTAGCTACACCGAGCGAGTGAGTTGTCTAGGTTTCGAACCCTTTCTACGTTGTGCATGGGCCTCCTTTTATAGCTCAAAGGGGTCACCGACAGGTGTGAACGTAGAGGAGGGTAAAAGTGTAAATTTGGTGGTAGTTGTAACAGTGCGTGAATAGTGCGTGAACAGTGGATGAACAGTGGTCTTCACCTAACTTTGACAGTGGGGGACAAGGGCATTAAATGCCCGTCGCCGTCGACCCTAAAAGTGTCCGTCCATGCTTCTCCGTTCGCCACGGCGGTAGCCTCGTCACCGTGGCTTGCCACCGTGTGCCCCAGGCTGCACAGCCGTCCGCCACGCGTCCCTGGAAGGGCCCCAGGGCGACGCGTGGGCAGATGAGCTGGAGCGCGGGCACACAGCGTGGGTTTCCCCGGCAAGCACCTTGCCGGGGTCTTGATCTTGCCGGGCCCGGAGGCTTGTCGCTCTCCGAGCCCTACCGGGGCGCATGATGCGCCGAGGCATCTCTTGGGATATGTGTTCCTTGGTCTTCCTGGCAAGCTCCACTTGCCAGGGTCTTGCGTTAAAGTGATAACCTTGAGCCTGGTGCGGCCTTCCCGGCAAGCCCCTCTTGCCGGGGCCTTGATATTATGACTTGTATACTTTGTTCTTGAATGGCTTCATAGGGACCAGAAAGGTACTTGGCGAGCACGTGGTAAGCCCTGCCGCGGGAAGCTGCTACTGCCCGTGCACAAGTTGGGGTACTAAGGTACCCCTATCTTAGTACACCGACACATGGCCAAATGCCATTGAGGTAAAGTTGACGCCTAACGCGAAGAAATCCGAAAAAACCACGATACCATCAAAGACAGAACCATTCCAGATAGTAAGCAAGCCTCCAGAGGCACCTCGCGAAGGAATAAAAGAAAATTTGTCGAGACGACGCGGGCAGAAGGTCTTAACGAAAGCAAGATCAAAAGAGCTACGCTTAGTCTCCTGAAGACAAACGATATTACAACCAGAAGCTGCGATCGAATTATTAACTGCTAGAGTTTTATCGTCCGAGTTTATTCCACAGATATTCCACACCAGCACATTCCAATGTACCTGGCGGGCCATGCGATCTATGTGGTGGAGGTAGTGGCAGTGGGTTGCTCGTCCTCCTGTGGTGCCATGAGCTTGGCCGGAGAGAGCTCATCTGCTGGAATGCCGCAACGCACCGTGTCGATCTGCTGAAGCAGCGAGATAGGTGTTGGGGGCGGAACAGTGTCAGACGTAGGGTTTGCTGAGGTCGTTGTAAGCCTGGGAGGAGCAACTGGGGATTGACGGGGCTTGACCTTGCTTCTGTACGGATGAGCTTCAGCCATGGAGGGGGCCCGGAACCCATCGTAGCGGTTATTCCTGGTATTGCGCCTGAGTGGCAGTGGTGCAGATTCACCTGCGCACTTCTTCTTGTTATCAGTGTGTTTCAGAGCCAGAGATTCTTCGGTGGGGTAAGTGGGCACAACAACAGAGCCCTGTAACTTGTCCTGTGGCGTCGCACGTGCCTCCACACGAACGAAAACATCTGGCTGATTAGTGGGTCAAAAGCTTCCCCCCAACTGCGTTTATCCAGCTTAATCATCAGAATCTCTGTCTTGTTGGCAATTGGGGTATACCAAGTCTTGATAGCATGGGCAACAAACAAGTATTGAAGCGATTGGCAGAAAAGAACTGCCTTCTCCGATGTGCCAGCTGCCGGGAGGAGCATGGGAGACATGGGTTTGTATATATACTTCCTGAAGAAGGAGATCAGTTGGGCAAAAGGCAGAACACGGAGATTTGCCTCTTCCGCTGTTCCTCTGATAAACGTGAGAGTGCTGCGATGTGCTCCCAGGACAATATCATCAGATGCAAGTTCCACCTGAGCGACATGTGCATTCCAAGCATCGAGCCCGTCGTCATGAACATTGTCTTCAAGCGTCACTCCATCCATCATGGATGGACCAGTATATTTAGTTATCTGACGCCAGCTCTCACCTTGATATTGAGGTCGGATTTCCGGCCAGGGCTGCCATCCATTGGCCATCTGCTGCTGTGCAGGCGGTTGAAGATCTTGCCCCCAAGCAGCATTTGCCTGTTGCTCCTGTGCAACCATGGCCTCAAATGAAACCTGTTGTGAAGCCGTCAGGTACGGCAGCTCCCTCGGATGCGTCGATGCATTCATTGGCGGTGGCGGCTCTTCTGTGCCCGCATTAGGTGGATTGGTTGGCCAGTTTGTCAGGATGTAGACAGGGATCGTCTAAGATCGACCAAGGCCTCCAAACACATTGGCTCTCTTAATGATCAAGCTATGCGGCACATTAGAAAATTGGTTGCTAAGAACAAGGACAAGAACTCGAGTCTTCACTTGGCCTGGGTTGTGCCAGATCTCAAAGTTACCAAAACAACTGACAGCTTTGTTCACATAGTACTCATTCTGATAGTCAAGAGGACAACCAAGAAACACTACCCAAGCTACTGCTTCAAAGATTGGTATGCGCATGTTGGGTCCTTCATCATGGCGAGCAAAGTAGAAGGTTCTATCCTCATCTATCGGATGCGGCCCAGTTGTGATTAAGAAATCTCTGACAGCTGCTGATCTAAAACCTATCATCCCAACTCCTGGATGAAAGATATCAGAATAGATCACCTCAGCATTGAAGTCCTCAGCCAGGATTTGAAGGATTTCCGCAAGCACCATTGGTCGTTGCAGATCAGGCGTCGGCGGGTTGGTGAGGATGAGCGCGTAGTTCTCATGGTGTAGTTGTGGAGCGCCGACTACCATCATGTTCCGCTGAAGCCTATCAGCTGGTCCATTGAAAATGGCGAGAGTGCCAGGGATGAACTGGTAGGGCATTACAGGGAAGCTCGCCATGGGGGGAGGAGCGGAGGTGCTAGCAGGCGGATGAGCCGATGGGGGTGTTGGGGGTTTCTGGCGATTTGGTAGTGGGGGTGGCAGGTTGAGCAGGCAATGACTAGAATTGATCAAGGTAGCAGGGCGTAGGGTAGGAGGAGGCGGACCGTCACCCCCAATAGGCAGGGTACGCGTGTCCTGGCACTGTGTATCGCCTGATTTGATTTGCCATTCCTTTTTTTGCTTTGTGTTTCTTCCACTGCCCAAACGTTTCCTTGCGGGAGGTGATACTATACTATTTTTTGGCCTCCATACCCAATTATGTACTGTAGAATATTGCTTCCGTTGAGATACCCTTGGCCGTTGGTATGTTTGGGTATGAGTAATTTTGGGGTTATCAGCGGCAGGGAAGGAGAGGGTTTTAGGTTTCCAAAGAAAATCAGGAGAAGCTCCATCTATGCAATATTGAGCGACGTGACCTAGATAGCCACAGAATGAACACAAGAGTCGCGCCGGACATTCAAAAAATAAATGATGAGGCGAGCCACAAGACGTGCAGCTAGTTCGGCCCGGCCCAACATGAGCTAGAGAATGGGTCGAATGCGGGTGACTATGCCCCTCAGTGCAATTGCCTGAAAGATGGCCCAATTGACGGCAACCAGCACATAAATTTAGACGTCGAAAGATTACCTCCGAAGGCGGGATGGATTTCAATTTCCAGATTGAAGCAATTTTCTCATCAGAATATCCAAACACCCGTTGATCCAATATATGGAATAACATGAAATCCAGGATGTGGTCCGATTTCCTCTGCTCGAAATGAATACCTTGAAAAACCTTACTCCCGGAAGACGGGGGGGGACATTAAATGCTGATTGAAAACTACCCAGAACAATGCAATCCTTGTCGGGAGGCCGAGGACACATATCACTCAAATGACCCGGATCAAAAGTAGGATGTTGTGCAATTGAGGTCCTTCCATGCTCATGCAAATGATCCACCAGATGTTCATCATGAAGTTTAAACCCGAATTTCGAAAGTTCCCATTAGCTGAATGATCCTTACTAGCACTTTTCCCGAGGAAATTAAGATTAGGCTTGATGGCAATGGGGGTGCGAGTAACCACCTCACAAAGCTCATCATCTAGATGACAACCATTGTCGAAACTAGTATAATTCACCGAGGGTTTGAACAAATGAAAATGACAGACAAAGTCCGGCCAGATCCGATCATTCAATTTGTAAATGAAGTGTCCCACTCGGTTAGAAGAGACCGAGAAACGAAAAGATCTTTTGCCCAATTGAAAAACATTAAACCCCAACGAGGAACCGCCAATGCAACATTGGAGCACTAGGCCAACCGATTCTGTCGTGAGAGGGAAAGACGCCGAGGAGAAAGAGGCAACCAAAAAGAACTCTTTGGTATGCGAAGAAGGAGAGAAATGCACTGTTGATCCAAACTTTGCGCGCACCTGGTTGGCCACAGAGATCCCAGGGTTGGGATCCCAATGGAGGAGACTAGCCATGCATATGCTAGCCTAGAGATCGCCATGGATGGTTGCCGGCCGGCGGTGGTGGTGGTGGTTAGAGGGGTGGGAGGGGAGGGGCGGGGAGAGAGAGCCATCCTGCGTGTTTCTATGTGTGAGAACAATTATGAATCTTGTCTTCGACAGTACCCAAAGTGAATGATTTTTTTATCATACTAACCCATCTCACGAAGTTTTGTTAACTTTTGTGTGATTGAAGTTTTCAAGTTATGGGTGAGATATCGATATGAGGAGAACAAGGAGTGAAAATACCCTAATCCTGGGGATGCCCAAGGCACCCCAAGGTAATATTCAAGGAAGATCCAAGCAACTAAGCTTGGGGATGCCCCGGAAGAACAAGGAGCTATATTTTTTTTGTCACATGATATGTGTTTTGCTTGGAGCGTCATTTTATTTTGATAGGATTTGATTGCTGGTATTTATAATAATGTTTTGTATCTTTTATCTCAATAAATGTGTCAAGGATAGCCTTTACCATGCTTATTTTGCAAGTCTACATGTTGCTGTTTGAAAACAGAAAGTTTTCTATCATTGTCTGAATTCTTCAGGATAGTCAGAATGTGATAAATTCTTGAAACTTTTACAAAAGTCATCATAGATAAGTTCTCTGTAACGTGGTAATTTTTCAGAAGTTTTAGAGCTAGGGAAGTATGAGAACATTTCCATTCTTTACAGACTGTACTATTTTGGCAGATTGCTGTTATGTTTGCATTGTTTGCATATGTTTGCTTGTTTAATGATTCTATTTGAGGATAGGAGTATTAAATATGTAGAGGAATTTAGTATGCAATGCTGAATAATAATCTTAGTGATTTGCTATAGTAGAGAATGATAAGGTTTTGCATTGGTTTTACTAACTTATCTCACGAGTTCTTGTCGAGTTTTGTGTGGATGAAGATTTTGTGATTTAGGAAAATCATGATATGAGAAGAATTAAGGAGACACAAAATCTCAAGCTTGGGGATTCTCAAGGCATCCCAAGATAAAATTTCAAGAAGTCTCAAGCATCTAAGCTTGGGTATGCCCCGATAGGCATCCCACCTTTCTTCATCAACAATTGTCGGTTAGTATCGGTTGATCCTAAGTTTTTGCTTCTTCACATGAGATGTGTTGTTCTTGAAATGTCATTTTATTTTGTTTGCTTTTTGTTTTAATAAAATACTTAGATCTGAAAGTCTTTAAATAAAATAGAGCCCCCAAATAGTTGCCAGGGGGGGGGGGGTAGAGATAAGCGGCATTCACATCACGTCAATGAAGCTCTTTTCTGGCGCCGTTGCTCTAGTGCTTCACTTATATATTTTTGAGCATGGTCTGCTTTAGTATTTTTGAAGAAATTCTCTCTTGCTTCACTTATTTGAGATAAGAAAACATTATGCTCATGTTCTTCACTTATATTTGTTTGAGCTAATCAAAAGCAACACATGAAAATTAGTCCCAAAGTGATAGATATCCAAGAAGGACATAATAATAACTTTCGTGAAGATCATTGGACAAAATAAACTTGATTCCTTGTAATAGTTTTGAGATATGATGATGTGATATGTGAGTCATGTTGATGAGTAATTGTGCTTTAGTAAGAATATTGGGGTTAAAGTTTGTGATTCCTTATGCAAACACGAAAGTCAATAATCATGCAATGAAATTACATCCTACTTGGGGTGCATTATTCGGTGTTATTTATGCTCAATGCTCGCTTATGAGATTATTCGTTTCACGGTTGGTCGCTTCCCAGTCTTTTGCTAGCCTTCATTTTGCACTAAGAATGATCACTACTTGTGCATCCAAAATCCTTTATCCATGTTTTTCCACATGAGTCCACCATACCTACCTATATGCGGTATCCCCTTGCCGTTCTAAACGAATTTGTATGTGCCATATCTGCTTTTCAAAATAAATTTCCATTTAGTGTGCCCATACCGCTCATGAGGCGGTGAGGGGTGGCCAATATTTTCCTTGCTAGATGTGTTATTCTCATGATGAGTGTTTATTCACTTGTTATTGCACGGGAGTAAGGCAAAGGTATTAGGGATGCACAGTCCCAAAATGAAAAACAAATTTACGTTATGTTGTGAAATAATGAATTCCTTGGAAAGTGTTGGTATGGAAGGCAACCGTGGATTCGGCTAGCCATGGCTTGTGAAAGTTTGATGGAAAAGGAATAAACTTTATTTTATGTTTGGGAACCGCCCATGATATACCTAGCATGGAAAGTGTTGGGAACCTTAAGTCATTTTCGTTGGTGGGAAAAGTATACCTCCCAAAACAATGTTATCTCTCAATTTAAGCTTTGAGCTCTGGCACCTCTACAAATCCCTACTTCCCTCTGCGAAGGGCCTTTATTTTACCTTATGCAATTTTTATTTTTGACTTTGAGTCTCCATCTTCTCTTATAAAGTACCAACAAGGAAACACTATGATTGTACTTGAGCATTGTGTGTAACTAATATGCGAATGTGTTTCATGAATGGATCAATGGTTGAGCATGATGGGCTAGGGATAAATTATTTTAGCATTGATAGTTTGAAAGACATGATTGCTTGTTGATATGTTTGAGTATTGAAATCTCATGTCAAAACTAGACTATTGCTTTGAACCATATAAAAGTCCAAATGACCTTGCTATAAAGAAAAGAATATGATACGACATGTTAGGCAGCATTCCACATAAAAGATTCTGTTTTTATCATTTACCTACTCGAGGACGAGCATGAATTAAGCTTGGGGATGCTGATACGTCTCTAACGTATCTAGAATTTTTGATTGTTCCATGTTGTTATATTATCATTCTTGGATGTTTTACAATCATTTTATAGTCATTTTATATCATTTTTTGGGACTAACCTATTGACATAGTGCCAAGTGCCAGTTGCTATTTTTTGCATGTTATTTACATCACAGAAAATCAATATCAAACGGAGTCCAAACATCACGAAACTTTTTGGAGATTTTGTATGGACTAGAACACCGAAGATGGGCCAGAGCAGCACCTGGGGTGCCCTGAGGAGGTCACAGCCCACCAGGGCGCGCCTGGGCCCGCAGACGCGCCAAGGTGGGTTGTGCCCACCTCGGTGGCCTCCCGCACCGCCTCTTTAACCTATAAATTCACAAATATTACGAAACCCTTCGGGGTGAACCTAGATAAGAAGTTCCGCCGCCGCAGGCCTCTGTAGTCCATGAAAAACCAATCTAGAACCTTTTCGGCACCCTGCCGGATGGGAAAATCATCACTGGTAGCCATCTTCATCATCCTGGCGGCCACCATGATGAGGAGGGATTAGTCCACGCTCGGGGCTAAGGGTTTGTACTAGTAGCTATGTGTTTAATCTCTCTCTCTCTCTCTCTCTCGTGTTCTTCAGATGCACAATCTTGATGTATCGCGGGCTTTGTTAATATAGTCGGATCATATGATGTTTTCCCCTCTCTATGTTGTGATGAATTGAGTTTTCCCTTTGAGATTTCTTTGGATTGAATACTTTTATGAATTTGAGAACACTTCATATATTTCTTGCAATTGAATACTCGTGGTAACAATGGGGTATTGTATTGATCGGGTGTGATAAGCTCTACGTTCAAATACAACGGGTGTAAGCCAGTTTTGCACACGCAGAATACTCGGGTTAAACTTGACGAGCCTAGCATATGCAGATATGGCCTCGGAACACTGGAGACCGAAAGGTCGAACGTGAATCATATAGTAGATATGATCAACATAAGATGTTCACCATTGAAACTACTCCATCTCACGTGATGATCGGACATGGTTTAGTTAATTTGGTTCACGTGATCATTTAGATGACCGGAGGGATGTCTATCTAAGTGGGAGTTCCTTAATATGATTAAATTGAACTTTAACTTATCATGAACTTAGTCCTGATAGTTTTTGCATATCTATGTTGTTTTAGATCAATGGCCCGTGCTACCGTTCCTTTGAATTTTGATGCATTCCTAGAGAAAGCTAAGTTGAAAGATGATGGTAGCAATTACACAGACTGGGTCCGTAACCTGAGGATTATCCTCATTGCTGCACAGAAGAATTATGTCCTTGAAGCACCGCTAGGTGTCAAGCCCCCTCCCGCTAATGTGGACGCTTTGAACGTCTGGCAATCGCGGTCTGATGACTACACGATAGTTCAGTGTGCCATGCTTTACGGCTTAGAACCGGGACTTCAACGACGTTTTGAACGTCATGGACCATATGAGATGTTCCAGGAGTTGAAGTTAATATTTCAAGCAAATGCCCGGATTGAGAAATATGAGATTTCCAATAAGTTCTACAGCTGCAAGATGGAGGAGAATAGTTCTATCAGTGAACACCTGCTCAGAATGTCTGGGTACTACAATCATATGACTCAACTTGGTTGCAAAGTTGACGAGGATAGTGTTATTGATAGAGTTCTTCAATCACTGCCACCAAGCTATAAAAGCTTCGTGATGAACTATAATATGCAAGGGATGAAAAAGACAATTCCCGAGCTCTTCCCTATGCTCAAGGCTGCGGAGGTAGAAATCAAAAAGGAGCATCAAGTGTTGATGGTTAACAAGACCACTAGTTTCAAGAAAAGGGGCAAGGGAAAGAAGGGGAACTTCAAGAAGAATAGCAAGACAGTTGCTACTTCCACGAAGAAACCCAAGTCTGGAGCCAAGCCTGAAACTGAGTGCTTCTACTGCAAGGGGACTGGACACTGGAAGCGGAACTGCCCCAAGTATTTGGCGGATAAGAAGGATGGCAAGGCGAACAAAGGTATATGTGATATACATGTTATTGATGTGTACCTTACTAATGCTCGTAGTAGTACCTGGGTATTTGATACCGGTTCGGTTGCTAATATTTGTAACTCGAAACAGGGACTACGGATTAAACGAAGATTGGCTAAGGACGAGGTGACGATGCGCGTGGGAAACGGTTCCAAAGTCGATGTGATCGCCGTCGGCACGCTACCTCTACAACTACCTTCGGGATTAGTTTTAGACCTAAATAATTGTTATTTGGTGCCAGCGTTGAGCATGAACATTATATCTGGATCTTGTTTGTTGCGAGACGGTTATTCATTTAAATCAGAGAATAATGGTTGTTCTATTTTTATGAATAATATCTTTTATGGTCATGCACCCTTGAAGAGTGGTCTATTCTTATTAGATCTCGATTGTAGTGATACACATATTCATAATATTGAAACCAAAAGATGCAAGGTTAAGAATGATAGTGCAACTTATTTGTGGCACTGCCGTTTAGGTCATATTGGTGTAAAACGCATGAAGAAACTCCATAGTGATGGACTTTTGGAATCACTTGATTATGAATCACTTGGTGCTTGTGAACCATGCCTCATGGGCAAGATGACTAAAACTCCGTTCTCCGGAACTATGGAGCGAGCAACAGATTTGTTGGAAATCATACATACTGATGTATGTGGGCCAATGAGTGTTGAAGCTCGCGGCGGGTATCGTTATTTTCTGACCTTCACTGATGATTTGAGCAGATATGGGTATATCTACTTAATGAAGCACAAGTCTGAAACATTTGAAAAGTTCAAAGAATTTCAGAGTGAAGTAGAGAATCATCGTAACAAGAAAATAAAGTTTCTACGATCTGATCGTGGAGGAGAATATTTGAGTTACGAGTTTGGTCTTCATTTGAAACAATGTGGAATAGTTTCACAACTCACGCCACCCGGAACACCACAGCGTAATGGTGTGTCCGAACGTCGTAACCGTACTTTATTGGATATGGTACGATCTATGATGTCTCTTACCGATTTACCACTATCGTTTTGGGGTTATGCTTTAGAGACAGCTGCATTCACGTTAAATAGGTCACCATCTAAATCCGTTGATACGACACCTTATGAACTATGGTTTGGCAAGAAACCAAAGTTGTCGTTTCTTAAAGTTTGGGGCTGCGATGCTTATGTGAAAAAGCTTCAACCTGATAAGCTCGAACCCAAGTCGGAGAAATGTGTCTTCATAGGATACCCAAAAGAGACTGTTGGGTACACCTTCTATCACAGATCCGAAGGCAAGATATTCGTTGCTAAGAATGGATCCTTTCTAGAGAAGGAGTTTCTCTCGAAAGAAGTGAGTGGGAGGAAAGTAGAACTTGATGAGGTAATTGTACCTTCTCCCGGATTGGAAAGTAGTACATCACAGAAAATTGTTCCAGTGATTCCTGCACCAATCAGTGAGGAAGTTAATGATGATGATCATGAAACTTCGGATCAAGTTTCTGCTGAACGTCGTAGATCAACCAGAGTACGTTCCGCACCAGAGTGGTACGGCAACCCAGTTCTGGAAATCATGTTACTAGACCATGATGAACCTGCGAACTATGAGGAAGCGATGATGAGCCCAGATTCCGCAAAATGGCTTGAGGCCATGAAATCTGAGATGGGATCCATGTATGAGAACAAAGTGTGGACTTTGGTTGACTTGCCCGATGATCGGCAGGCCATCGAAAATAAATGGATCTTCAAGAGGAAGACCGACGCAGACGGTAATGTTACTGTTTACAAAGCTCGACTTGTTGCGAAAGGGTTTCGACAAGTTCAAGGAGTTGACTCCGATGAGACTTTCTCACCTGTAGCGATGCTTAAGTCTGTCCGAATCATGTTAGCAATTGCCGCATTTTATGATTATGAAATCTGGCAAATGGATGTCAAAACTGCATTCCTGAATGGATATCTCAAAGAAGAGTTGTATATGATGCAACCAGAAGGTTTTGTCGATCCAAAAGGTGCTAACAAAGTATGCAAGCTCCAGCGATCCATCTATGGACTGGTGCAAGCATCTCGGAGTTGGAATATACGCTTTGATGAGGTGATCAAAGCATATGGTTTTATACTGACTTTTGGAGAAGCCTGTATTTACAAGAAAGTGAGTGGGAGCTCTGTAGCATTTCTAATATTATATGTGGATGACATATTGTTGATTGGAAATGATATAGAATTTCTGGATAGCATAAAAGGATACTTGAATAAGAGTTTTTCAATGAAAGACCTCGGTGAAGCTGCTTATATATTAGGCATCAAGATCTATAGAGATAGATCAAGACGCTTAATTGGACTTTCACAAAGCACATACCTTGATAAGATTTTGAAGAAGTTCAAAATGGATCAGTCAAAGAAAGGGTTCTTGCCTGTATTACAAGGTATGAAGTTGAGTAAGACTCAATGCCCGACCACTACAGAAGATAGAGAGAAAATGAAAGTCATTCCCTATGCCTCAGCCATAGGATCTATCATGTATGCAATGCTGTGTACCAGACCTGATGTGTGCCTTGCTATAAGTCTAGCAGGGAGGTACCAAAGTAATCCAGGAGTGGATCACTGGACAGCGGTCAAGAACATCCTGAAGTATCTGAAAAGGACAAAGGATATGTTTCTCGTGTATGGAGGTGACAAAGAGCTCGTCGTAAACGGTTACGTCGATTCTAGCTTTGACACTGATCCGGATGACTCTAAGTCACAAACCGGATATGTATTTTTATTGAACGGTGGAGCTGTCAGTTGGTGCAGTTCCAAGCAGAGCGTCGTGGCGGGATCTACGTGTGAAGCGGAATACATAGCTGCTTCGGAAGCAGCAAATGAAGGAGTCTGGATGAAGGAGTTCATATCCGATCTAGGTGTAATACCTAGTGCATCGAGTCCAATGAAAATCTTTTGTGACAACACTGGAGCAATAGCCTTGGCGAAGGAATCCATGTTTCACAAGAGAACAAAGCACATCAAAAGACGCTTCAATTCCATCCGCGATCTAGTCAAGGAGGGAGACATAGAGATTTGCAAAATACATATGGATCTGAATGTAGCAGACCCGTTGACTAAGCCTCTTCCACGGGCAAAACATGATCAGCACAAGAACTCCATGGGTGTGAGGATCATCACTTTGTAATCTAGATTATTGACTCTAGTTCAAGTGGGAGACTGAAGGAAATATGCCCTAGAGGCAATAATAAAGATGTTATTTGTATTTCCTTATATCATGATAAATGTCTTTTATTCATGCTAGAATTGTATTAACCGGAAACTTAGTACATGTGTGGATACATAGACAAAATAGTATGTCCCTAGTATGCCTCTACTAGACTAGCTCATTGATCAAAGATGGTTATGTTTCCTAGCCATAGACATGAGTTGTCATTTGATCAACGGGATCACATCATTAGGAGAATGATGTGATGGACAAGACCCATCCGTTAGCATAGCACTATGATCGTTTAGTTTTTCTGCTATTGCTTTCTTCATGACTTATACATGTTCCTATGACTATGAGATTATGCAACTCCCGAATACCGTAGGAACACCTTGTGTGCTATCAAACGTCACAACGTAACTGGGTGATCATAAAGATGCTCTACAGGTGTCTCCGAAAGTATTCGTGGTGTTGGCGTAGATCAAGATTAGGATTTGTCACTCCGAGTGTCGGAGAGGTATCTCTGGGCCCTCTCGGTAACACACATCACAATAAGCCTTGCAAGCAAAAGACTAATGAGTTAGTCACGAGATGATGTGTTACGGAACGAGTAAAGAGACTTGCCGGTAACGAGATTGAACTAGGTATAGAGATACCGACGATCGAATCTCGGGCAAGTAACATACCGCTTGACAAAAGGAACAACGTATGTTGTTATGCGGTTCTGACCGATAAAAGATCTTCGTAGAATATGTAGGAGCCAATATGAACATCCAGGTTCCGCTATTGGTTATTGACCAGAGATGAGTCTCGGTCATGTCTACATAGTTCTCGAACCCGTAGGGTCCGCACGCTTAACGTTTGATGACGATCGGTATTATGAGTTTTTGAGTATTGATGTACCGAAGGTAGTTCGGAGTCCCGGATGAGATCACGGACATGACGAGGAGTCTCGGAATGCCCGAGACATAAAGATTGATATATTGGACGGCTATATTCGGACACCGGAAGTATACCGGAAAAGTTTCGGATTTATCGGGAATGCCGGAGGGGGTTACCGGAACCCCCTACGAGAGGGGATGGTCCATAGTGGGCCTAAAGGGTGAGAGAGAGACAGCCCATAGGGCTGGCCGGCGCCCCCACCTAGGAATCCTAGTTGGACTAGGATTGGGGGGGCGCCACCTCTCCTATTCCTTTCCCCCTTCTTCCTTTCGGTGAATCCTACTAGGAATAGGATTGCAATCCTATTCCTAGTAGGACTCCCTCCCTAGCCGCACCAGGAGAGGTTGGCCGGCCTCCCTCCCCTGCTCCTTTATATACGGGGGCAGGGGGGCACCCAAAGACACACAAGTTGAATTGTTTTAGCCGTGTGCGGTGCCCCCCTCCACAGAATCACACCTCGGTCGTACCGTCGCGGAGCTTAGGCGAAGCCCTGCGCCGGTGAACACATCATATCTGTCACCACGCCGTCGTGCTGACGAAACTCTCCCGTGAAGCTCAACTGGATCAAGAGCTCGTGGGACGTCATCAAGCTGAACGTGTGCTGAACGCGGAGGTGCCGTACGTTCGGTGCTTGATCGGTTGGATCGCGAAGAAGTTCGACAACATCAACCGCGTCACTTGACGCTTCCGCTCCCGGTCTACGAGGGTACGTAGACACACTCTCCCCTCTCGTTGCTATGCATCTGGTAGATAGATCTTGCGTGATCGTAGGAAAATTTTAAAATACTACGTTCCCCAACACGACCACTGCAGAAGATAGAGAGAAAATGAAAGTCATTCCCTATGCCTCAGCCATAGGATCTATCATGTATGCAATGCTGTGTACCAGACCTGATGTGTGCCTTGCTATAAGTCTAGCAGGGAGGTACCAAAGTAATCCAGGAGTGGATCACTGGACATCGGTCAAAAACATCCTAAAGTATCTGAAAAGAACAAAGGATATGTTTCTCGTATATGGAGGTGACAAAGAGCTCGTCGTAAACGGTTACGTCGATTCTAGCTTTGACACTGATCCGGATGACTCAAAGTCACAAACCGGATATGTATTTTTATTGAACGGTGGAGCTGTCAGTTGGTGCAGTTCCAAGCAGAGCGTCGTGGCGGGATCTACGTGTGAAGCGGAATACATAGCTGCTTCGGAAGCAGCAAATGAAGGAGTCTGGATGAAGGAGTTCATATCCGATCTAGGTGTAGTACCTAGTGCATCGGGTCCAATGAAAATCTTTTGTGACAACACTGGAGCCATAGCCTTGGCGAAGGAATCTAGGTTTCACAAGAGAACAAAGCACATCAAAAGACGCTTCAATTCCATCCGCGATCTAGTCAAGGAGGGAGACATAGAGATTTGCAAAATACATACGGATCTGAATATTGCAGACCCGTTGACTAAGCCTCTTCCACGGGCAAAACATGATCAGCACCAAGACTCCATGGGTGTGAGGATCATCACTTTGTAATCTAGATTATTGACTCTAGTTCAAGTGGGAGACTGAAGGAAATATGCCCTAGAGGCAATAATAAAGATGTTATTTGTATTTCCTTATATCATGATAAATGTCTTTTATTCATGCTAGAATTGTATTAACTGGAAACTTAGTACATGTGTGGATACATAGACAAAACAGTATGTCCCTAGTATGCCTCTACTAGACTAGCTCATTGATCAAAGATGGTTATGTTTCCTAACCATAGACATGAGTTGTCATTTGATCAACGGGATCACATCATTAGGAGAATGATGTGATGGACAAGACCCATCCGTTAGCATAGCACTATGATCGTTTAGTTTTACTGCTATTGCCTTCTTCATGACTTATACATGTTCCTATGACTATGAGATTATGCAACTCCCGAATACCGTAGGAACACCTTGTGTGCTATCAAACGTCACAACGTAACTGGGTGATCATAAAGATGCTCTACAGGTGTCTCCGAAAGTATTCGTGGTGTTGGCATAGATCAAGATTAGGATTTGTCACTCCGAGTGTCGGAGAGGTATCTCTGGGCCCTCTCGGTAACACACATCACAATAAGCCTTGCAAGCAAAAGACTAATGAGTTAGTCACGAGATGATGTGTTACGGAACGAGTAAAGAGACTTGCCGGTAACGAGATTGAACTAGGTATGGAGATACCGACGATCGAATCTCGGGCAAGTAACATACCGATGACAAAAGGAACAACGTATGTTGTTATGCGGTTTGACCGATAAAAGATCTTCGTAGAATATGTAGGAGCCAATATGAACATCCAGGTTCCGCTATTAGTTATTGACCGGAGATGAGTCTCGGTCATGTCTGCATAGTTCTCGAACCCGTAGGGTCCGCACGCTTAACGTTTGATGACGATCGGTATTATGAGTTTATGAGTTTTGATGTACCGAAGGTAGTTCGGAGTCCCGGATGAGATCACGGACATGACGAGGAGTCTCGGAATGTCCGAGACATAAAGATTGATATATTGGACGACTATATTCGGACACCGGAAGTGTTCCGGAAAAGTTTCGGATTTAACGGGATTGCCGGAGGGGGTTACCGGAACCCCCTACGAGGGGGGATGGTCCATAGTGGGCCTTAAGGAAAAGAGAGAGGCAGCCCATAGAGGCTGGCCGGCGCCCCAGCAGGAGATCCTAGTTGGAATAGGATTGGGGGGCGCCACCTCTCCCTCGTTTTTCCTTTCCCTCTCTTCCTTCTTGGTGGACTCCTACTAGGAATAGGATTGCAATCCTATTCCTAGTAGGATTGCCCTAGCCGCACCATAGGAGGCCGGCCGGCCCTCCCCTCTTGCTCCTTTATATACGGGGGCAGGGGGGCACCCAAAGACAAGTTGAATTGTTCCAGCCGTGTGCGGTGCCCCCCTCCACAGAAACACACCTCGGTCATACCGTCGCGGTGCTTAGGCGAAGCCCTGCGCCGGTGAATACATCATATCCGTCACCACGCCGTCGTGCTGACGAAACTCTCCCGTGAAGCTCAACTGGATCAAGAGCTCGTGGGACGTCATTAAGCTGAACGTGTGCTGAACGCGGAGGTGCCGTACGTTCGGTGCTTGATCGGTTGAATCGCGAAGAAGTTCGACTACATCAACCGCGTCACTTGACGCTTCCGCTTCCGGTCTACGAGGGTACGTAGACACACTCTTCCCTCTCGTTGATATGCATCTGGTAGATAGATCTTGCGTGATCGTAGGAAAATTTTAAAATACTACGTTCCCCAACATGACCATGTACAAAATACATTGTTTAGCTGTGTGTATCCTCTACAGTCCGTCTTTGCCTTGTCCAGGATGTAGGCGAATCAGGCTCCAGAAATTGGTTTGAGACTGACTTTCTTCTTGTTCCGAAATGTAGGTGAATCAGGCTGGCTTTCTTCTTGTTCCTTTGGCCAATGTGGGAAGATCTCGTAGAGTGGACTCAATCGTAGGTTCTCTTCACCCTTTCCCTCACTGAAGAATTCTTCTAAATCTTTGTTTGTTTTATCATAGGAGCATCAACTGTTCATCTTTTGTAATAGTTCGCTTTGTCTATTTGATCTTCCCGTTTTTCTTTTCTATTCATAACGAAATTTCAAACCGTGGTCCAAAGCCTCCTGAAATTTTTCGTGACTCTTAGAAGGTTGGAGTCTCCCCGGTTCTTCCAGGCTGTGGATTATTCCAAGGATAGTTTGTGAAGACCGAACATTACTTTAAGCTCTTCCCTTAGTGGTTGAGATTTGATTCGTAGCCAAAGTTCAAGGATAGTAATGCTATGTCTCTATGATTGGTGGTGCCTTGCTGTCGCACGTATTTCCAACATCGATTAGAACCCCAATGATTTAAACCTTGAGCGAATATCGTAGTCTTTGTGTTGTCCCATTTTGCTTATTTATATCTTCCTTTTTCATTTATGCTTAGTGCAATTGTAGCTTGTTTACCTTGTTTAATATTTCTTGCTAGAGCTCCCTTGTCATATAGTATGAATCACATAGTTTCATGGGAGTGAACTTATAATTCCACACTTCCTAAAATCAATGATTTTGTAAAAAAAATGTAGTTGCCTATTTAGTACCCCTCTCGGTATCTTTGAGACTTTGATCCCTTCATTTGGCCAGACATGCATCTGCATACACACGAACAAGATGTTGCAAATGACTCCAGACTTCTGCCACAAAGGGATAGCAATTATGTTTAAAATGTTTTCTTCATTATTGTATGTGTTTTGCTTGCATATTCTTACATTTATTTTTCATTTTGCCCGTGCTCATGCTATTTTGACCTTTTTTATTTCCTATATTTTTGTGGGCATGTTTTATGTGTTGCAATTCTATCATTGATGGGCTCGCGGGGGGAAATATTCTAACGATTTCATACTTCGGTGTTTAATGTTACAATGATGGGGATCCAAAAAATTCCATTTTAAGTACAATGGATGGCAGGAGAGATAGCTAACCGGCGAAAATATCACCCTAACGACTCCCAACGTTGTTGTCAAGTGAGATTAATAAAAAATGATGGAAAATAATTGTGTTAGGTGGGGGCGACAAAAGCACAGCCGTTGGCTACCTCACATGCAAAACATGTGTAAATGTGGTCTCGCATGCTTTCCCTTGTCCCTTTATCTCTAGAAGAGTCTCGAGCACTCGCTTTTCTTCTTCCCTCGATTCTACACATCCTCTCTTATCCCCCCCCCCCGCCGCCCCTCTCTAGGCAATAGTTGTCACCCACGTCCAAATCCTACGCCGTTGGCTCACCTTCGCAGCCTCGTTTCCGCTTGCCGCCTGGCCGACCATACTCGCCGATGACCCGAAGCGACCATTACGCGGTGAGATCCCATTCCTCATCCTCTCCTCGGTGTCTATGCCACATGTTTGTCCTCGTGTGCTGTTTCTGATCTGAATTTGCTGCAGATGCAACCTAGATCTTAACACCGTCAGTTTTGCCAGCTGGTGTGACATCCTGTGAACTAACGGATTTCACTCATCTTGTCATCTTCGTGCTGCCAAAGGAAGTCGTGATTTGGTGCATATATATGATCTGATGTCTGATGAGTTCGTCAGTTGGTCAGTTGCACTAAGGATGGATTCGATGATATTCTTGACATGCTCTGGCTTATCTCACGATTAAGCACCTATCTCAGCTTCTCACATCGTCTCATAGGTCCCTATAATTATAGATCTTGAAGGTACTTTCTCTTTTATCAGATCACATTTTTAAGGCGCATTATAGCAACACATGTATTATATTTACATCATTGCTGACCTGTTTTGAAATGGATGGCGATGCATCCATTGGTAAAACTTAAAGTGATTTTATTTTATCCCTGTCAACCAAACGGTGAATCCCTGTGACCCACTCAGCATAGGCCATAAGCCCATACCAAATATGTTCTTTCACAGTGAATCCATGTGTCCCAATCAGCATAGGCCATTAGTCCATACCAAATATGTTCTTTCATATCCACAATGGTGTCATTGTCATAAGGCATGAATATTATCACGTATGTTTCAAGGGCCACTTATTTCCCAATTCAAGCATCGATGGGGACCAACAAAAAGATGTGTGTTCATTTTTTTTGTGGGTGAAAGTCTACTGGTGTTATAATTTTTCGATTTAGTTGGCGTTCAGATTGTTCCCCAATTATATATCATCTATTTCTTCTTTTCTTTTGGTGCAGAAAAGTTCAGATGCTAGAGTCGCTCAAACGATATATAAAGCCCCAACAGGGGATGTCCACATGTGCACTACCTGAAGAGCTGGTGGTGGACATCCTGTCTCGACTGTTGCTGAAGTCCTTCTGTCGCTTCAAATGTGTCTGCAAGTCTTGGCTTGCCTTCTCGTCTCATCCATACTACCAACAAAAGCTACCAAGATCTCCCGCTGGTCTAATGTACAGGAGACGTGAGCATGGCACATTTTTCGGGTCTGTTGGCACTGTCATACTCTTGTAAAGCATGGGACGTAGGCTTGGTGGTGCTCCAGCTCACCTGCTATGCACACAACGTGTTCGATGGAATGCCCGAGCCACACTACTTAAGCTTTCTCCTCTCCAAGCTCGACCTCCAAGCTCCATTTTCCTCAATATTTTTCTAGATTTAGCGGTCCGTCACGCCCCGTCCCCGTCTTCACCGCCGTCGTGGGGAGCTGTGGTGCTCTAGCTAGCTCACCTCCTATGCACATGAGGTGTTCGATGAAATGCCCGAGCCAGACTAGTTAAGCTTTTCTCCTCTCGAAGCTCGAACTCCAAGCTCCATTTTCTCCGAGATTTGTCTAGGTTTAGCGGTCCGTCACGTCCCGTCCCCGTCTTCGCCGCCGTCGATCGCCCCCGCCGATCTCGTCACCGGCACAACCGTGGTGAGCCTCTTGTTATGTCCATGCTATTCTTACTTTTATTATTGCTTGTTATTATTGCTTTAGATAGATATTTGTCTAATTATCTTATGTTTATTATTGCTTGTTATTATATAGTGGGATGGTTTTGATATCCGCCCACGTGGGCCCTCGTCCTGTCTACGATTCGGATGTGGTATATTATGTTTAATTTATAACTTTTTTTTTAGTGTTTATGACAATTATGCCGACCAACCTGACATGCATAGATGTTTTTATATGTCTAGGAGGTAGTTGAACCGGAAATTCGAACCGACCCTCTTGTGGAGAGGTTAAATTTAGTTGAAGAGGAAAACATTTCCTTGAAGAAAAAATTGGAAAAAACGGAGGAGGAGAAGATGGAATTGGAGTTGCATGTTGCGGAAGTCGTCGATGATCAAAAGATCAAGATGGACCCTATTGTCGAGAGGTTAAATTTAGTTGAAGAAGAAAACAATTTCTTGAAGGAAAAAATAAAAAATTGAGGAGGAGAAGATGATATTGGAGTTGCATGTTGTGGATGTCGTTGATGATCACAAGATCAAGATGGATGCAATGCGGTTGAAGATTAGAAAGATTAGAAAATATGCCATTCATACCGAGGCTTGGTATCATTATGCCGTTTGATAAATTGTTACCTTTGTTGCGATTATGATCGCATTTGTTTTTGCATTGAAATGTTTTACATAGTTTCAATGTATGGTGAAAATTAATTAGAAGCTCTGGAGAGCTATATGTTGTTAGATGAGAACAATGTATGTACTTTGGTTTTAATGTGATGATGAACTTCTATTAATTTGGTCACTTAATTATCTATTTATGATGTTCTGTAATGGTTTTTGACACACTTAGTTATATATAATGCACGCAGATGAACCGGCAATGGATGTACGGTGACAGACACGCCTCCGAGTACATTAAGGGCGTGCATGAGTTTCTCGATGCGGCTGAGGCAAACAAGTAGAATGGTTTTATGTGTTGTCCATGCACTAAATGTGGGAATACGATGTCTTACTCTAACCAGAAAATCCTTCACTCCCACCTGCTTTACAAGGGTTTCATGCCACACTATAATGTTTGGACGAGGCACGGAGAAATAGGGGTTATGATGGAAGACGGCGAAGAAGAAGAGTACGATGACAACTATGTACCCCCTGAATACGGTGATGCTGCAATGTGGAGAGCTGGTGAAGATCAAGGGGAACCAGACGATGTGCCCAATGATGCTGCAACGGGTGAAGCTGCTGAAGATCAAGAGGAACCAGACGATGTGCCCGATGATGATGATCTCCGCCGGGTCATTGTCGATGCAAGGACGCAATGTGAAAGTCAAAAGGAGAAGCTGAAGTTCGATCGCATGTTAGAGGATCACAAAAAAGGGTTGTACCCCAATTGCGAAGATGGCAACACAAAGCTCGGTACCGTACTAGAATTGCTGCAGTGGAAGGCAGAGAATGCTGTGGCTGATAAAGGATTTGAGAAGCTACTGAAAATATTGAAGAAGAAGCATCCAAAGGATAACGAATTGCCCGACAGTACATACGCAACAAAGAAGGACGTACGCCCTCTAGGATTGGAGGTGCAGAAGATACATGCATGCCCTAATGACTGCATCCTCTACTGCGGTGCATACAATGATCTGAACGCATGTCCGGTATGCGGTTCATTACGGTATAAGATGAGACGAGATGAGCCTGGTGATGTTGATGGCGAGCCCGCCAGGAAGAGGGTTCCTGCGAAGGTGATGTGGTATGCTTCTATAATACCACGGTTGAAACGTCTATTCAGAAACGGAGAGCATGCCAAGTTGATGCGATGGCAGAGTGAGGACCATCAGAAAGACGGGAAGTTGAGAGCACCCACTGACGGGTCGCAGTGGAGAAAAATTGAGAGAAAGTACCGGGAGGAGTTTGCAAAGGACCCAAGGAACGTATGGTTTGCTTTAAGCGCGGATGGCATTAATCCTTTCGGGGAGCAGAGCAACAATCATAGCACCTGGCCCATGACTCTATGTATGTATAACCTTCCTCCTTGGATGTAAATGAAGCGGAAGTTCATTATGATGCCAGTTCTCATCCAAGGCCCTAAGCAACCCGGCAACGACATTGATGTGTACCTAAGGCCATTAGTTGCCTATTCCATTTGAGGAGTTCTTTCAGTTTTTCAATCAATTGGCCCTCGATAAAGCAACGGTCACCTGCTACTGTCTGTAAGTAGTACTACTTCTGTCATTAAGTCTCTCTATATAGCTCAGCTCTTTCATTGCATGTATTTATAATTATCCTCACTATATTATGCAGATTGAAGATCGTCGAAATGAAGAAAAGACAAGTCGGTGATATTGGGTTCATTAACACATATCTCATAGATGCAACTGAGGTTAAATTTCATGCCGCAAATACCGAGGCCAACTTGCTACGATCGCTGGTAATAAATGAAAACAAAGATATAATACTCTTTCCTTACAACTTCAAGTGAGTGTTACAGTCTTGTGCATATTTGGTTTCCCTTATATATTAGTCAAGGTTATAGTAATGTAATTGATGAGTTAATGCATGCGTGCGCAGGTTCCACTATATTCTCCTAGAGATTAAGCTTGAGCAGGGAGTAGTAACTGTCTTGGACCCTAAACAAAATGATCCCCAGGAGTATGCGGACGTGACTCAAATGCTCGAGAAGTAAGTTAAATCGATCATTATCCACCATGCATATCAGCAACTTTGTTCATTTCTGATATCAAGTAATTGTTTTATTTGTCAGGCAGGGTTTGGAGAAAATTCACCAAAAAAGCTCCGGGACTGCCGAAGCAGCTGGAATTTAGACACCCGAAAGTAAGTACTATAGTAGCATGTTCCGCGCCTCTCCTATTGATTCAAGCGCTAGTTTCATCAATACCATTTGGCATTCTTGCTTATCAGTTTGATTGACCTCTATTTCTTGTAAAATTATTGTGGCAAGAACAAGGGAATGATTTCTGTGGATACTACGTTTGCGAGTCCATTCGCCACACAACCTGTGAGCGGTTCTACTCTGACGAACAATTTGAAGTACGTAAGCAATAATATTCACAATTTTATTTCAATACCATCATTTGTGTTAAGTTTCATTTATTCATATATATATATAT
>LR738709.1:35657617-35677786 GCA_902687465.1 Secale cereale | reverse complement strand
CCCCCCCTTTAAAAAAAACAAAACCCCAGCCACAAAAATGATGACGCGTGGATGCCTATTGTGCCACCAACCAGGACCAAAGGCCTTCCTGCCTGGGCTCCGCGCACAGGCCACGTGGAGGCCCATCTATCCCGGTTCTTGTTTGAACCAGGACTAAAGGGATAGGGCATTAGCACCGACCCTTTAGTCTCGGTTCAAGAACCGGGACAAAAGGCCCTTACGAAGCGGGACAATAGGCCCGTTTTCTACTTGTGTTTGTTACTTTCTGAAGAGAAATGTACTCAAGCAAACCCAAACCGGTTTGCACTTTGTAGACCTAACATGGCGTG
Organism: Secale cereale; assembly: GCA_902687465.1. Classification (NCBI taxonomy): domain Eukaryota; kingdom Viridiplantae; phylum Streptophyta; class Magnoliopsida; order Poales; family Poaceae; genus Secale; species Secale cereale. The sequence continues at coordinate 35,677,457 of LR738709.1, read as the reverse complement.
CTGGTTCCTTAAAAATAACAAGTACGACCCACTGGTATTCATGGATATGAATGCATGTTTACAGAGTCTGGCTTCAATAATCATGTTCTTGTTCCCTTGCTAGCCACAAATACTATCATATTTTGAGACCAAGAAAAATAAAATACCTGGAGCAAGTTGCAAATCTCACAATCAATTTTATATGTACAATTCATGGGTAGCACTGGAAAGGAAAACTGCCATTTGACCGAGAACATAATGGACACATTAATCCTTCGGCCGATCATCTGACTGACCTTTTAGTAGAAACTTATGGCCTCTTATTTGTGTAGCAGCCTGCTGGTAGTCAAAGACTGTTGCATGCATTGAATAGGAGAGGTTGCTTTCCATGTTAGCTTATGTGTTTCCTTTGTCTTAACAATTTCACAGGCAAAGACAAATCAAAGAACATAAATTTCACCATACCACAGTGTTGGTGATTCTGGTTCCTCATCCCTTTCTACTTGATGAGGTTGGCTGAGTTCCAAACGAACTGGATTTGCTGAGAAGAGCAATGTTTTTAATCTCAAGGTCTTGGATACCCAGACCCCCCTGACTTTTAGGTCTGCATAATACGCTGCACCTAGCAAGTCGATATTTTTTGGTTTCGTTATCAGACTGCCAAAAAAATCTGGACCTAAAGTAATCAAGCCGCTGTAGAACCCCTTTCGGCAGGTGGAAGAATGACAACATATATAAAACCACGTTGCTTAGGACAGAATTGATCAAGATCAGTCGGCCCCCATAAGACAAGAGTTTGGCCTTCCAACTGGCTAATCGTTTCTCAAGTCTCTCTTCCATATGCTTCCACTCAGTGATGCTTAAACGACGATAGTGTATGGGAATACCCAAATACCGAATCGGAAACTGCCCAAGTTGGCATCCAAAAATCTCGGCATATTCGGGTGCTGATTCTGCAGCATCACCAAAGCAAAAAAGTTCGCTTTTATGGAAATTAATTTTGAGGCCAGAAAGTTCCTCAAAAGAACATAAGAGCAGCTTGAGATTTCTTGCCTTATCTAGATCATGATCCAAGAATAGTATCGTGTCATCCGCATATTGTAGAATGGATAGTCCATCTTCTACCAAGTGTGGGATTACACCACTAATTTGACCATCCAGCTTAGCCTGCTCAACAAGGGTAGCTAGCATGTCAGCGACTATTTTAAACAAGATGGGAGATGCGGGGTCGCCTTGACGAAGCCCCTTCCGTGTCTGAAAATAGTTGCCCACATCATCGTTAACTTTTATGGCCACACTCACTCCAGAGACAAAGCTCTCTACCCAGCGACACCATTTTTGTGCAAACCCCTTCATGCGCAAAGTTTGCATCAGGAAGGGCCACTTAACTTTTTCGTATTCTTTTTCAAAATCAATTTTAAGAATGCCCCCGTTCAACTTTTTCCGGTGCAGCTCATGAATAGTTTCATGCAGGACGACCACTCCATCTAATATGTTTCATCCTTGCATAAATGCCGTTTGAGTGGTTTTAACGACATGATCAGCTACACCGTTCAACTGATTAGTCGATACCTTCGTAAAAAGTTTAAAGCTAACATTTAGGAGACAAATCGGTCGATATTGTTGAATACGACTAGCCTCCTTAATCTTAGGCAATAGGATAATTTCCTTAAAGTTTAGACGAGCAATATCAAGGTCCTCGGAATGCAGTTGGTTAAACAACTGAACCAAGTCTGCCTTAATCACGTCCCAAAAGCATTGATAGAACTCTGCGGGAAAGCGATCCGGTCCCGACGCCTTGTTGTGTTCCATCTGAAACACAGCAGTTCGAATTTCCTCCTCTGAAAATGGAGAGGTTAGGAATTCATTTTCCGCATCTGTAACTTGAGTAATGTCATGAGTAACAGATTCGTCCAACTGAAAATTAGTTTGAGCTGAAGGACCAAAAAGGTCTTTGTAATACTTAGTGATAAAATTTCTAAGTGGTACACCCCCCTCAATTCTACCTTCCTCCTGGTCAAGGGCGAATATACGCTTCTTTCTATGCCTGCCATTGGCTAGCATTTGAAAGTATTTCGTATTATCATCACCTTGCACCAGCGAGTTCGCCTTGCCCGCTGCAGACTGCAGGGATCAAAAGATGAGAACCAAAGGGAGCGAGGGGTGGATTCGTTGCGCTGCCGTGCGAATCGCCGATCAGGCGATGGCTACAGACCTGGCGGCTCGCATGGAAGAGAACTGGGGAACAGAGAAAGGGAGGTGCCTTTTTTAGGTGAACTAGGGAATTTAGTCAAAATGCAAGACGTTTGGAATACAAATAATGTTTGGAATTATCCCTAGCCACAGGTGTCTACCGATTGCATGAGAAGATACAGCCTTAGCAAGCATATGAGCTTCGAAATTTGCTTCACGCGGCTCAAAAGTAAACTGCACTTGGTTGAACTCCCGCCTGCGATGATTGATCTCGTTCAGGACCGGAGCAAATACTGAAGCTGCACCCTTGTTCATGCTTGTGACGACTTCAAACAGTCCGAGCCAACCACAACATCTCTCAGATTAAGGTCTTGGGCTAGTGCCAATGCTTCATTGCAAGCTTGAGCCTCAACGCTAGCAAGGTCCGTCAGCCCGTCGAAGATGACGACGGAAGCTCCTAGGAAACGCCCCGCATTATCTCTGCAGATCACCACCGTCGCACCTGACTTACCACTGCGTGAGAGTCCTCCATCTACATTGATCTTCATGCCATTACCCTCTGGAGCAATCCATCTGTGATCCCGTTGCCGCGGGATTGGTGGCGCTTATGTACGAACAGAGCGAACAACAGCAATTTCTAGGTCCTGTAGGTATCTTATTATGAAGCTCATGGTAGTCAGCGAACTTTGAAATTCATTGTCATGAATGGCCCGTCTCCTCGCCCACCATATGGCCCACAATGTCACTATAACTTGCGCTAGGTCTTGTTGCCTCACCGATTCGAAAAGCCAAAACAGCCATAAACGAGCATCCTCACATTGGTTTGAAATCACATGCTCCAGTAGTGATTCAAAAGGGAGGTGCCTAGGCGGTTCCTCTCATGAGTCCTGCTGCGTGTGATAGATGGATCATATTTTTTGTTGGGCGATGATGGATGTGTGCGTGCCGTGCGTACAGCCTGCAGCGATGTGGGCCGATGGGCCAAGTCGTGGTGGTGAGCGAAACGGGTGGGGGCTAGCCTCCGTTTATGGGCTGAATTGCTTAACTAGCGTCCAGTTTCGTTTTTCATTATACATACACATTATATATACCACATATACCTAGTTTTTTGCCAAGAATAATGGGTATTCAACTGAATAACCTTGAATTTTTGTGGGCCCGCCCCTGCACACACGGGCACACACACACAAGAGAGAGAGATCAAACTTTCTTGAAGTGGTTAGTGAGGTGGTTTAAAATATATCTAGTGATGCACACATATACACAAAGGCCCAAGTTTGGGGTATGAATCAAATATAGAAGGATTCTTTTCACTGCCGAATAGTGGCTCACCTTAGGAGCGGATTGAAATCTTGCACACATACACACACTCAACATTAATCCGGCCTAGACGCACAAAGGTAAAGTAAGGAATTGATCATAGAGTGATATACCTTCTGATCCACTTCTTTACCATTGGGATCAAGATGAAGTTGACCATTTGTGGGCATGGGTGTCTTCATTGGCTTGACATCTTGCATCTTGAACCTCTTGAGCATGTCTTGAATATAACGCGGTTGGTTGATGAAGGTTCCTCCTCTCAATTGCTTAACTTGAAAACCGAGGAAGAACTTCAACTCTCCCATTATGCTCATAGAAAATTCCTTAGTCATAAGATTCTCAAACTCAACGTTAATAGCATGGTTAGTGGACCCAAAGATAATATCATCAACATATATTTGGCAGACAAACAACTCTCCTTTTACCCTCTTCGTGAAGAGAGTGGAATCTATTAACCCAATCTGTTGGTTGTAAGCTTATGCACCTAACCAGTTCATCCATCAGACCGATCTAATGGAAGAGACTAGGCAACAAATGGTACGTCAACACCAACTACCAAAGCATCTGCATCGAGTAGCAGATCAAAAAGGACATGGGTATACCGAGGCACATGTGCACTGTCACATGCCTTTTCTCCCTTTTTTGCAACCATGTGAGGGGTTCAATCGATCTACTTAATTTCACTCCCCTCCGAATCGTTCTATATGGCTACCGCCTATTAATGAATGCTTATAAGCACAACGAAATGAAAACCAGAAAATTATCAGCCGAATGTGACGAGTTCGGTCCTATGGCGTGATCAGCTCTGCGCCACATCATCAGCCACGAGTTTGGCATGGAGACGCGGTGTTCGGGTCGCACTCTAATGTCATACTAGATTGGCATCGCGCTTTGGCGTGAGGGTGGTGTTCCCAACGATGTGGTCAAGCAAGTAATGGTCAAGTTAGTAGAAACTCAGTGTACGTAGTCAATCAGGATATAACATAATAAAAGAAAAAGAAAGAAGAAACATTCACATGTATTAGAAGCAAGACATCATCAATGGATACCAAAATTGTAATACAACACGTCCCTTCGGGGAGAGATCCAATAAAACTGGTAGTACAACACATCTCCATAGAACGATGCAATGTTCATATACAGGGTAAATTAAAGGATGCAATGTTTATACATGGTAGATATTGAGTACAAAAGGATGGATAGACGTGCCAAAGGGGACGTGTATACAAAAGGAGAGGGAGATCACACGATAGTTTACACAGTACATCACAGGAGGTGGTGGCATCATATATCAGTGGCTACTTGCCAGAGTTAGAATAGGTGATCTGTGACGTCCATCACAGGTAGTACTAAAGTCTTGTAGGAGGCATATCAGATTGCTCCTCGTCGATCCAGTCATAAGGTGATTGTTGCAAGTGCCCTAGATAGAGTAAAACCATAACAATATTTGTTTTCATGCTTATTTAGGAATAATTTATCTATAATCAATCATCACAAATAATAATTGTCCATAGTAATTTTTAAGAACATATGTATTGTTTTCTGTGTTCAAAAATATTATGGTCATACCAGATCCGCTTGCGGTGTGTACTTGATCACCTCCACGGTATTCATCTCTGATTGTCAGCTTGTCCAGCTGACCAATGATATGATGTGTGGCACAGGTATCTGTATACCAGTTTGTGTCGATGCCATACGAGTTGGTGACAACATTGGCCTCCTTCTCCTTGTACTCATCTTCCTCGTAGCGATCCCATCACTCATGGGCGCCGCCTCGGTGATGATTGAGGCATATTTGACACTCGAGATAGTCACGATGAAGTGGGCGTCCTCAACGGGTGCCTCTGTTGCTGTTGCTTGGAGCAGAAGGGGAGCGTCTCCCTCGACCACGACCCCAATTTCAGCATGCGCGCCCCCTGCCTCGAGACTGGCCATGCCCCCTGTACACCAAGTTTGCAGAGGTGTTGAAGCTAGCATCGGAACCATCACCCAGCATCTCCATCCGCTGATCAAAAGCGGTAATCTAGGCAAAGAGTTCATCTGCAGTAATGGAGGTTCTGACGGCATCAATGGCTGCCATGACGGGATCATAGTCCCGACCGAGACCAGCAAGGACGTAATCCACCATCTCTGGATCAGAGACCGGTCGACCTACTGCAGCAAGTTCATCTCCCAATTTTTTCATCCGGGCGATGTACGAGCTGCTAGACATAGAGCCCTTCTTTGTGGTGGTGATGGCAATTCTCAAATTTGTGATTCGTGATTGAGACTGCGAAGCAAACATAGTAGTTATTGAAGTCCATAAATCAAACGTGTTCTCCTTACTCATAGGGCAGAAACCCTGTCGTGGTTTACAAGCATCCAACAATCGCTAGGATACGTCGTATACATGAGAGAGAGAGAGAGAGAGAGAGAGAGTTGAGATTACTAGTTAAACAACCATCTATTCTAACACCCTCCCTTTATCTCAACTATCCTATGTTCAGATTTCTTTTGAACTCATCAAATGGCTTGACTGATAAAGCTTTGGTGAAACCGTCTGCAACAGATATTTCGAAGGGATAAACCGTATGTCCAATTTCTTCTCTGCAACTCTTTCTCGCGCAAAATTAAAATCAATTTCAATATGCTTTGTTCTTCCATGAAAGACTGGATTAGCAGAGAGATAGATAGCTCCTAGATTGTCACACCAACAAAATCCAGAAAAACCACTAGTGATTTACTATTGGCGTATACGGTTTTCGAGAGGAAAAAAAATTGGTGGAATCAAGCATGCAGGTGGCGAGAGCAAGGTGGGTTATGATCATGCTGATCTGTAGCTTAACGACCAGTCGAATGGATGTTAGCGCAGTCCATTAAGTATTCAACATGATCGTCATGCCCGTGTGGCAATCAGCCATGTTTCGTGTACGTGCGTGCGTTCTGTTCCGGCCGTCTGGCCACTGTGTACATGTGTGTTCCTTTGGTGTTGCAATATCCATGGGTAGATTGATAGGAGCAGACTAGCTTGAGGAAGCTAGCTTTGCACTGCACGGGTGGATTTATCACAGCCAGCCTCTCTCATTTGGCGTCGTTGCCATCATCGTGTCTCCATCGTCGGAAGTACTCGATGTTGGGACTAGCCCAACAATCATGACTTTTGTCCATCCATACAAATGGTCGGCTGGACAAACTGTGTGATTGAGGTTCACATGCACATCACACATGGACCTTCGATAAACCACATGTGCAGTGACAGCCGCATGAGTGAACGATTCTTTGGTGACCAACAATACTAGGTCTGTGCGTGATAAGCTATTTCACCTGCGTATAAATCTCTAATAGTGGTGCATTAACCTTTGTCCATGGCAATCATGAAAAATTGACGACCTGTCTTTGTGGTGATTTATGTAGTTCTTTCCAACGATAATGATTATCTCAATATTGTGGAAGGTTCTGCAAGCCAATGGAATCTAATAACTGAACTTGTGTTGACGAACAACTTTTTATTGATTTGTGTTCATACAATTGGCCATATTATAATTGTTGTGCGGTGAAATTTCACTAGTAGAAAACGGGGCAAAGGTCCAGGCCGAGTCAGCCCATTAGTCCCGGTTCAGTCCAGAACCGGGACCAATGGGGGCATTGGACCTGGTTCGTGAGCCCAGGGGGCCGGCCGGGCCATGTGGGCCATTGGACCCGGTTCGTCTGGACCTTTTGGTCCCGGTTGGTGGGACGAACCGGGACCAATGGGCCTTGCTCCTGGCCCACCACCATTGGTCCCGGTTGGTGACTTGAACCGGGACCAAAGGCTCCTCTTTAGTACCGGTTCATGTCACCAACCGGGGCCAATGAGGTGCCTATATATACCCGCTCGCGTAAGAGCAGAGCACACTGCTCTGTTTTTTCTGGCCGAGGGGGAGAGGGCTTGGTGGTGCTCTAGCTCACCTGCTATGCACACAACGTGTTCGATGGAATGCCCGAGCGACACTACTTAAGCTTTCTCCTCTCCAAGCTCGACCTCCAAGCTCCATTTTCCTCAATATTTGTCTAGATTTAGCGGTCCGTCACGCCCCGTCCCCGTCTTCACCGCCGTCGGGGGGAGCTGTGGTGCTCTAGCTAGCTCACCTCCTATGCACATGAGGTGTTCGATGAAATGCCCGAGCCACACTAGTTAAGATTTTCTCCTCTCGAAGCTCGAACTCCAAGCTCCATTTTCTCCGAGATTTGTCTACGTTTAGCGGTCCGTCACGTCCCGTCCCCATCTTCGCCGCCGTCGATCGCCCCGGCCGATCTCGTCACCGGCACAACCGTGGTGAGCCTCTTGTTATGTCCATGCATTTCTTACTTTTATTATTGCTTGTTATTATAGCTTTAGATAGATATTTGTCTAATTTTCTTACGTTTATTATTGCTTGTTATTATAAAGTACGATGGTTTTGATATCCGCCCACATGGGCCCTCGTCCTGTCTACAATTCGGATGTGGTATATTATCTTTAATTTATAACTATTTGTTTTAGTGTTTATGACAATTATGCCGACCAACCTGACATGCATAGATGTTTTTATATGTCTAGGAGGTAGTTGAACCGGAAATTCCAGCCGACCCTCTTGTGGAGAGGTTAAATTTAGTTGAAGAGGAAAACATTTCCTTGAAGAAAAAATTGGAAAAAACGGAGGAGGAGAAGATGGAATTGGAGTTGCATGTTGCGGAAGTCATCGATGATCACAAGATCAAGATGGACCCTATTGTCGAGAGGTTAAATTTAGTTGAAGAAGAAAACAATTTCTTGAAGGAAAAAATAAATAAAAATTAGTAGGAGAAGATGATATTGGAGTTGCATGTTGTGGATGTCGTCGATGATCACAAGATCAAGATGGATGCAATGCGGTTGAAGATTAGAAAGATTAGAAAATATGCCATTCATACCGAGGCTTGGTATCATTATGCCGTTTGATCAATTGTTACCTTGGTTGCGATTATGATCGAATTTGTTTTTGCATTGAAATGTTTTACATAGTTTCAATGTATGGTGAAAATTAATTAGATGCTCTGGAGAGCTATATGTTGTTTTTTTGAACAATCAATGACAGTAGGAGAGCATCCTACTGACTTTCCATATATCAACAAAGTTACATGGTATCTCGGGGTCTCATGCAAGACAGCATGAGGGTCTCAAACCAGCCATCAAGGCATGATCAAATACCCATAATTTTTGTCAAGCACCCCTATTTTTGACACAAGTTGTCTTTTCTGTTACACAAGTGTTCGCAAGAAGTCACTAATAAACTGTTCTAGGGAGGGCTTAGTCCTATGCGCAAGCAAGCCAAAATCTCTTTTGAATCTCTCCTGCCAAGAGGTCTCCGGTGGGGGGATTGCCCTGAACACTTTGTTGTTTCGTTCTTTCCATATACTCCAGGCCGCCATCAGGAAGACTTCCATAAACATGGGTTTTTCCCAGCGCTGCCGCCCAGGGTGCGTGATTTGTAGGCGATCCCCACCATATGTCCATTCCATCCCCAATCTCCTCCAGCAAGCTCTGCTAAAAGTGCATCGAAAGAAAAGGTGTTCAACAGTTTCCTCCTCCCGTTCCGAACACAGCTCACACTCAACCCCATCTGAGACATTGTAGTGCATCCTTTTGAGCATGTTTTTAGTGTTCACACGGTCGGCCAGCATCAGCCACGCGAACACCTTAATTTTCATCGTACATCTACTCTTCCAGATCCATCCGAAAGCCGCATCCGCCACCACTTCTTTGTAGTAGTTTCCACAGTATTTCCGGGAGGAGTATCGCCCTCCCCACAAGCATACCCATGAGTCTGTTCGATCATCTTCGGGGCTAATTCCTCTTGTAAGGTCTTGTATCGCCAGCACCTCGTCTCGAGCCTGTTGAGAGAGGGGTAGATAAAACCCCTGTTGCATGCTTGTGATGGATAGGAAATTTCCAACAGACGCATCTTCCATCGCAGTGCAGGAGAAAGCCCTCGGGTGCGAGGACTCAAGGGTTTCATCCAGCCACAGGTCCTTCCAGAATAGTGTCGATGAGCCATCGCCCACCACGACCTTGGTAACTCCTCTGTACTTTTCATTCAGTTTCATCACATCTCTCCACCAGAAGGATCCGCAGACGTCTGCTGCGTGCGGGACCTGGTGTTCATAGTATGTATCCCAGATCAAAGCGCACCAGGGAGTGTCTCTCTTGTTGTAAAAGCAGTGCAGAAATTTGAGGAGCAATCCTTCATTCTGAACCTTGATATCTAAAACCCCTAGCCCTCCATGTTTCTTAGGTCTACACACCAGATCCCAGGAGGCCAGAGGATTGCACGTTTCTCCTTGCTCCGTTTTTTTGCGCCAGAGACACCTGCGACGGATCTTGTCCAAGTGCTCTATTAGCTTGAGCGGGAACTTAAGCGTGCACATTGGGTAGATCAAGAGGGAGGTGACTAATGAGTTGAGCAGCGTCAGTTTACTCCCATGATTCATCAAACATAGCGAGGAGGAGAGCCTGCGTTCCGTTCTCTCCACGATCGGCATGAGCTCGCTCACCGTGGGCTTGGTTGTCCCCATGGGTAGTCCTAGGTACGTGAACGGCATTGCCCCAAAAGAGCATTGCCAAATCTGTGCCAATTCCGCAACCAGAGATTCATCCATATTAAGAGGCACCCGTATAGATTTACTAAAATTTATCTTGAGTCCAATCGAGTCCGCATAGTCAATTAGGATCTGCTTCATGGCCCGCGCCTGGGCCGGACTCGCCGGCATGACCAGGATAGTATCATCGGCGTATTGCACCACCAGATAGTCCATCCCAGTACGCGAAGGGATCGGTAGCTCGATCAACCCACGATGGTACGCGTCATTGATGGCTGCCTGCAGTAGATCGGCCGCAAGCACAAAGATGAAGGGGGAGAGCGGGTCTCCCAGCCATGCTCCACAGTTGCAGTCAAACTGTCAACCCGGGACCCCGTTCAGAAGCACCGAGGATTTGCCTGAGCCGAAGATGTTTTTGATCCATCCAAGCCATCGATCATCAAAGCCCATGTGTTTCATGATCTCGAGCATAGCAAAGTGATTGATGGTGTCAAAAGCTTTTGCGAAGTCGAGCTTGAGCAAAACTATGGGTTTCTTGGATCGTTGGCATTGATAGATGTACTCGAAGGCCCATGCTAGACAATCTTGGATAGTACGGGTTCGCAGAAAACCATATTGGTTTTTATGTATGATTTTGAGGACCATTTTTTGCAACCTGTTCGCGAGTACTTTGGTGATGATCTTCAGACGGCAGTTTAGTAGAGTAATCGGGCAGAAGTCATTAGCCGATTCGGGCGAGTTGGTTTTCGGAATTAGGGTAATGAACCCCACATTGATGCTGGTGATGTCTAGGTTGCCGTGGTAGAAATCTTCACACAGTTTATAGAAATCCTTCTTAACAATGTTCCAGCATGTCTTGATGAAATGCCCGTTGAAACCATCTGGGCCAGGGGCTCGGTCTGCTGGCATGGATTTAACCAATCCATCAATTTCAGCGTTTGTAAAGGGGGCGACAAGTTTTCAAGGCCATCCACCTTTTTGATCATCGAAGCTAGGTTGAATTTCATGGCCGGGGTAGAAGAATCACCAAGCCTTTCTTTGTAAGTATCGAACAGTACCACCTCCTTCGACTTATGATCCGTGACCACCGAGCCATCCTGCAATTTTAAGGAGGAGATAAAGTTTTTCCTATAGCGTTCAATTGCAAGGGCATGGAATAGCTTCGCATTTTCTTCACCAAACTTGATATATCTGGTCGTACAGCGCTCCTTCCAGTACTGATTTTGGTATCGTAGTAGTTTGAGTAGATGGGCTTTGACAATGATCCTGAAGTTTTTTTCTGGCACCGTGAGTGGTCTCCGGTCCTCCAGCCCATCTAGTTCCTCGAGATCCCAATTACAATTTTGAATGGGGATCGAGAGGCGGGAAATCCCTTTGCTCCAGTTTTTGAGGTCGTATCTCAGCCTTTTCATCTTTTTGCACACAAGAGCAGAGATGTTTTTGGCATAGCAACTCTTATCCCAAGATGTCTGTACCACTTCAAGAAAACTCGGGTGGTTAGTCCAATAATTTTCAAAACGAAATATTTTGCTCTTGGGTATTGCAGTCTTAATGTTAATCACACACGGGGTGTGGTCGGATACAGGTTTACCGAGTGGAGTGACAATTGTATTCGGGTATGTTTGAGTCCAATGACACGATGAAAGGAACCAATCCAGCTGTTCGAGCAAGGGATCGTCTTGCATGTTGCTCCATGTGTAGGACCGCCCTTTTAGAGGGATTTCAATCAGGGCTTGAGCATGTATAATATAATTGAATATAAATATATCGTTGGCATTCCCCCCTGGTTTGTTTCTATTGCTAGACGATCGAATATAATTGTAGTCTCCTACAAGGAGCCAGTCTTCTGTAGCTAGTATCACCAACTCATACAGCCAATTAGTAAACAAAATTCGTTCACCCCCTCTGCAAGGTCCGTATATGTTAAACAACGTCCAGACATGGCCAGATGCCTTTGATGTAAAGTTGACGCGTAACGCGAAGAAATCCGAAAAAATCACGCTACCATCAAAGACAGAACCATTCCAGATAGTAAGCAAGCCTCCAGAGGCACCTCGCGAAGGAATAAAAGCAAATTTGTCGAGACGACGTGGGCAGAAGGTCTTAACGAAAGCAAGATCAAAAGAGCTACGCTTAGTCTCCTGAAGACAAACGATATTACAACCCGAAGCTGCGATCGAATTATTAACTGCTAGAGTTTTATCGCCCGAGTTTATTCCATGGATATTCCACACCAGCACATTCCAATGTACCTGGCGGGCCATGCGATCTAGGTGGTGGAGGTAGTGGCAGTGGGTTGCTCGTCCTCCTGTGGCGCCATGAGCTTGGCCGGAGAGAGCTCATCTGCTGGAATGCCGCAACGCACCGTGCCGATCTGCTGAAGCAGCGAGATAGGTGTTGGGGGCAAAACAGTGTCAGACGTAGGGTTTGCTGAGGTTGTTGTAAGATTGGGAGGAGCAACTAGGGCTCGACGGGGCTTGACCTTGCTTCTGTACGGACGAGCTTCGGCCATGGAGGGGGCCCGGAACCCATCGTAGCGGTTATTCCTGGTATTGCGCCTGAGTGGCAGTGGTGCAGATTCACCTGCGCACTTCTTCTTCTTATCAGTGTGTTTCAGAGCCAGAGATTCTTCGATGGGGTCAGTGGGCACAACAACAGAGCCCTCTAACTTGTCCTGTGGCGTCGCACGTGCCTCCACACCAACGAAAACATCTGGATGATTAGTGGGTCAAAAGCTTCCCCCAACTGCGTTTATCCAGCTGAATCATCAGAATCTCTGTCTTGTTGGCAATTGGGGTATACCAAGTCATGATAGCATGGGCAACAAACAAGTATTGAAGCGATTGGCAGAAAAGAACTGCCTTCTCCGGTGTGCCAGCTGCCGGGAGGAGCATGGGAGGCATGGGTTTGTATATATACTTCCTAAAGAAGGAGATCAGTTGGGCAAAAGGCAGAACACGGAGATTTGCCTCTTCCGTTGCTCCTCTGACAAACGTGAGAGTGCTGCGATGTGCTCCCAGGACAATATCATCAGCTGCAAGTTCCACCTGAGCGACATGTGCATTCCAAGCATCGAGCCCGTCGTCATGAACATTGTCTTCAGGCGTCACTCCGTCCATCCTGGATGGACCAGTATATTTAGTTATCTGACGCCAGCTCTCACCTTGATATTGAGGTGGGATTTCCGGCTAGGGCTGCCATCCATTGGCCATCTGCTGCCATGCAGGCGGTTGAAGATCCTGCCCCCAAGCAGCATTTTCCTATTGCTGCTGTGCAACCATGGCCTCAAATGAAACTTGTTGTGAAGCCGTCAGGTACGTCCGCTCCCTCGGATGCGTCGATGCATTCATTGGCAGTGGCGGCTCTTCTGTGCCCGCATTAGGTGGATTGGTTGGCCATTTTGTCAGGATGTAGACAGGGATCGTCCAAGATCGACCAAGGCCTCCAAACACATTGGCTCTCTTAATGATCAAGCTATGCGGCACATTAGAAAACTGGTTGATAAGAACACGGATAAGAACTCGAGTCTTCAGTTGGCCTGGGTTGTGCCAGATCTCAAAGTTACCAAAACAACTGACAGCTTTGTTCACATAGTACTCATTCTGATAGTCAAGAGGAAAACCAAGAAACACTACCCAAGCTACTGCTTCAAAGATTGGTATGCGCATGTTGGGTCCTTCATCATGGCGAGCAAAGTAGAAGGTTCTATCCTCATCTATCGGATGCGGCCCAGTTGTGATTAAGAAATCTCTGACAGCTGCTGATCTAAAACCTATCATCCCAACTCCTAGATGAAAGATATCAGAATAGATCACCTCAGGATTGAAGTCCTTGGCCAGGATTTGAAGGATTTCCACAAGCACCATTGGTCGTTGCAGATCAGGCGTCGGCGGGTTGGTGAGGACGAGCGCGTAGTTCTCATGGTGTAGTTATGGAGCGCCGACTACCATCATGTTCCGCTGAAGCCTATCAGCTGGTCCATTGAAAATGGTGAGAGGTCCAGGGATGAACTGGTAGGGCATTACAGGGAAGTTCGCCATGGGGGGAGGAGCGGAGGTGCTAGCAGGCGGATGAGCCGATGGGGGTGTTGGGGTTTTTTGGCGATTTGGTAGTGGGGGTGGCAGGTTGAGCAGGCAATGACTAGAGTTGTTCGAGGTAGCAGGGCGTAGGGTAGGAGGAGGCGGACCGTGACACCCAATAGGCAGGGTACGCGTGTCCTCGCACTGTGTATCGCCTGATTTGATTTGCCATTCCTTTTTTTGCTTTGTGTTTCTTCCACTGCCTAAACGTTTCCTTGCGGGAGGTGATACTATACTATTTTTTGGCCTCCATACCCAATTTTGTACTGTAGAATATTGCTTCCATTGAGATACCCTGGCCGTTGGTATGTTTGGGTATGAGTAATTTTGTGGTTATCAGCGGCAGGTGATGGCTTCTCGCCCCTCGTTGGTTACCCCAAGTGGAAGGTTTGAGATGTAGCGTAGCGCTAGTTTTCCCTTGGCAAAGATACCAAGGATCAAATCCCGTGAGACTCCGAGGGTCGACAAGAAGGTGTCAATAGCGCCAGAGACTTTTGCTTGACAAGACCTGCACACAGATACAAATAGCTTTGCTCCCAACGAGTACAGAGAGGTTGTCAATCCCTCCGGCCTTGTCGTTTACAAAGGATCAAACGCAAGAGATAATAGTGATAGGTATGACTGCAACTAGTAAATAAGAACAGGAAGTAAATAGCGGGTGTGATCAGTGATGGTAATATGGACCGGGGTCCCATGATGTTCACTAGTGATGTCTCTCTCCCAAAAGACGATAAAACAGCAAAGCGAGGTAAACAAATTACAGCTGGGCAATTGACAGGATTATGTGCGCAAACCAATGCTAACTATGCTGCAAAGAAAGGTAGAGGCTCAAAAGCATGGGCGGTACGCCAAGGCAAGTAGACCGAAATCCATCTGCATCTACTACTAATCATCCACCTTGAGTTATCTATCCAGAACATCTCGCTGGTATTAAGTTGCGAGTCCCACCCATAGTGTAAACTCAAAGCAACAGACAACTGCATTAAAAGAACTTTGCGTAAAGTAAACAATCCTTGCACCCGCAAGTACAAGCACCGTTGTTTTCCCCCTTGTGGCAACAGCACATCCCCTAGACTCATGTTTCTGTCACTCAAGCTAGTCATCGAGGGGCATGAACCCACAATCAAGCATAACGTTCCCTCTTGGAGTTACTACCTACTTCTTGGCCAAAGCAATAAACAGCAACGGAGAACATGCAAGAATTACTCAAGAACATAAATATAAAAGAGGTGAATCAAATATATTACTCACACACAATCTGAACATAATCTCATAATCCATCGGATCCCAGCAAACTCAGCATAGCAACAGCATAAAGATTACATATGTGCCTCGATCATGTAGGGCAGCTCACGAGGTCTAATCAGTGAAGAACAAAGAGGGGAGGAGAACATCACATAGCTACTGGTCATGGACCCATGGTCCAAGGGGGACTACTCACAACTCATCCGGGAAGCGTCCATGGTGGTGGAGAAGCTCCCGGTGGTGGTTCTCCCCTCCGGCAGGGTGCCGGGAAGAGTTCTCCTGGTGCTCCCGATCTTGGAAGCGCGGCGGCGGCGGAATAGAGATGAGATCGCGAAAAAGGGTTCCGTCCTCGAGGGTTTCGGGATGCGATGTAAAAATATGCCAAAGGGGGTCACCAGAGGAGGTAAGGGGGGCCCAGGCGCCCCCCCCGGCGCGGCCAGGAGGGGGGCCGCGTGGGCAGGCCGCCTGGGCTGCCCCCGGCTCCCCTCTGGCCCCACTTCTGGCGCGTGCAAGCTTCCGGAGCGCTGATTTTTTATATATTTTTCCCGGAATTTTTCTGGCAATTTAAGTAATGGGAAAACCTGAAATAGAAAAACAGCAGAAAACAGAAACTGGCACTGGGGTGCACTGAGTTAATAGGTTAGTCCAAATATGCTCAAAAGTGTATGGAAGTGCATAAATATCATAGCAATATCACACAAAAGAGCCATGGAGCAACAGAAATTATAGATACGTTTTGGACGTATCAACATCCCCAAGCTTAATTCCTGCTCGTCCTCGAGTAGGTAAATGATAACAAGCATAATTTCTGTGGTGACATGCTACCAAAGAATCTTTCACAGTCACATGACAAATGCTTACTGAGATAATGAATCTTTAGTAATTAAGTTGCCTCATGAGAATATCACAAAGAACTGAAAGTTTTACAATATGATACCGAAACACCCAATAGATTTGTAAAGAGCATGGTGTGCAAACATGACAAAGTGATACCTCGCTTGCCCCCTTTAGTGAAGCAAAACATAAATGCAGGAGCACCTCCGAAGTTTAAGTGACGACTAGATACAATGATTTCAGAATAAGCGATATCATAATCATGCAGAAGACAATGGTACTTTGGGACAATGCACATTACACTCAGAATGACAATCATGCTCTCAATAGTTGGTGCTTTGAAGAAAGAAGGTGGAGACTCTCGAACCGTGGCTTTTGATGGTAAGGTTGAAAATCCGTGGTTGGAAGCAAAGACTAAACATGTACCAGAGCTCTTGGTTTTTAAAAACAGAGGTAAAAATGATTTTTGGGAGATGCATATTTCGTCAACGATGCTAGTAGATAACTCAATTACTTCTCGAGCTGGACAAGTTTCGAGGAACGACTCCCGCACGGGGACGATCACATCCCTTAATCTCCTTTGTTTATCACTGCCAAAAGTTTTCTGATTTCTCATGAACAAAGCGTGAAGGAGGGTTTGTTTTTTGTATTTTTTATGAGCCGGGCACACTCTTGCCAGTTCCTTCTCGTATTAGGGGTTTGCAGATTAGACATGCAATCCCGGGGTAAAACTTGTCCAACTTAAAAAGATCATGAATTAACTACTACTTCCTCATGAGCTAAAACAGAGGCACAAAAGAGAAATGCTTTTGAATAATTTTGAGATGGTACAAGAAAGTCTTCGTTAGGAATGGCAAGTAAATACCATATATAGGAAGGTATGGTGGACTCATATGGCATAACTGGTTTCAAGGATTTTGGATGCACAAGCAGTCAGTCCGCTTAGTACAGGTGAAGGCTAGCAAAAGACTGGGAGCGGACAACTAAGAGAGCAATGACGGCCATAATCATGTAGAGCGACAAAGCAACATTGAATCGGGCATGGAGGTTATATCGCTACTCAGAAATTAAAGATCATCAAGGCTTGATAGACTTTCTTTACAGTCTTAAATATGCGTGAGCATATGCCAAGTCAATCAAAATAAATTCTTGGAGGAATATATCACTAAACCATACCACATCATAGGCAAACAAATCATGCTGGTACTTCAATAACACATTAAGAACCCCCAACTATTTGAGACTAACCATAAGAAAACATGAACTACTAAGCACCATTATGCACATAGCATTTTTATCATAGACATATCAACCAGTGCCACAGAAGCCAACTCTCTTAACAAGATAAGCATGATAACTCAAGAGAGTTCCAGAAGCAACCAACTAAGCAAAATCTCTTTAAAAAGAAAAGCATGAAAACTAAGAGCTAAACATGACAGTAGCTATTGAAAGACAAAGAACATACACATCAAAGATAAGCATGAAAATCCTGTGTTGTGTTCTAGGTTGAAGTGGAGCGTGTTTCTCTCCCACACAAAGAAAGCTGGGTTCTAACTCGTTATGAACAGCAAGCAAAGCTAAAAAAACTAAAAAGGAAACTAAAAGCAAGACGCTCCAAGCATAGCACATAACGCATGAAGTGATTAAAATATAGTGGAACGAAAGACGAACTGATAATTGTTGATGGAGAAGGGGATGCACGGGGGCATCCCCAAGCTTAGACGCTTGAGTCTTCTTGAATATTTCTTGGGGGTGCACGGGGTCATCCCCAAGCTTGAGCGTTTGACCCTCCTGAATCTTTTTATCATCTTCCCTCGCACACTTGAAAACTCCCTTCATACATAACTCATCATAATCTGATTAGCGAGGTTAGTACCCATAATAAAATAATTTTTCCTTGCTGGAAATAAGGATAATCTTGAAGGCTACTGTTTCTCAAGATTGCCAAAAGGTTTTTGCAAAGAAAAAGCAAGCTCAAGGTTTGCAAAACGAAGGAAAGGCAAAACAAGACATAATCTGTGAAAAACAGACCAGCAGGTAGTAAATATTTTTTTCGGGGCACTTCTGTAACTCAAATAAAAAAACTCAGAACAGACGCCCGAAAGCCAATTGTATAGAGCATGCTTTCGAAAAAATTCAGACCAAAAAGATGATCTGGTGATTTTATACGAATTTTTGTGTCCAAGGACATAATATGTTTCCTGGACAGCACGTCACAACTTTTGAACTTTCTTGCAATCGGAGGTTAAACTTGGCACAAAGCTGAAAAGTAAAGATACAATGATGATGCTACTGTAGTAACAAACATCAAGACACAACAAAAGCAAAATAAAGTTTTATTCGTTGTGGGCTGCCTCCCAAAAGCGCTTTCTTTTATGCCTTTAACACTACTAGAAAAAAGCTCATTAGTGGCGCACCACTTTTGGGTATTAGTGGCGCACCTCTGGTGCGCCACTATTACCACGCCACTAGTAATGTGTATTAGTGGCGCACCAGAGGTGCGCCATTACTAATCCAGATATCAGTGGCGCACCACCTGGTGCGCCATTGATATCCCCCCGGGTGCGCCACTGATAATGTATAGGGGTGGCCTGCTGGTGCGCCACTACTAAGTATAAGGGTGCGCCACTGATATTTTTTCAGAATTTTTTTTTTCAAATTTTTTTTTCAAATTTTATTCCAGAATTGCTACAGGTGCGCCACTAGTAACAGATTTTTTTTTCAAATTTTTTTCCAGAATTTTTTTTTTCAATTTTGGCGGGAATTTTTTTTTCCTTAATCTCGGGTCAATATGGCTTAATCTCGGGTCAAATCGCACTCCGTGGTCAAACTTCCCGGAAGGTCACCCATCCTACACTACTCCAGCCCAAGCACGCTTAACTTCTGAGTTCTATCCAACCCAGCACCAGCTCACTTAGCAGGCACTTGTTGATATATCTATCATATCAATCCTATTAAACCTTGTTGATGTCTAGGAGTTTGTTCATGTTCATGAGTGTGATGAAATTTTGAAAAAACATTTCAAACTTCCCGGTCATTTTACATATCATATTTTGAATTTTTTAAAAAAAAACTATTTTTTTTAAAAAAAACCATTTTTTTTCAAAAAAAACATTTTTTTTCAAAAAAAACATTTTTTCAAAAAAAACCATTTTTTTTCCCAAAAAAACATTTTTTCAAAAAAAAATATTTATTCCAGAAAAAATAGTTTTTCAAAAAAAAAACTATATTAGTGGCGCACCACACCCACGGTGCGCCACTACTATTTTTGAATTTTTTTGAATTTTTTTGCCTCTATATCTTAAAAGCCCCGTATCTTTTATTCGGTTAGGTTTTTGGGGATTCTAAGAATCTTCAACGGGGTTCCCCCCAGTTGAATTCGGATGTAACTTTTCGAGTAGATGCTTTTTCATATAAAAAACTTTTTCATCGGAGTTCGTATGCAAAAGTTATGCCCATTTTACAAATTCTCGAGAGATTTTGCAAAAAAAGTCGAAATTCATGTTTGTAAATTTTGCTAACAACTAGACCACAAATCACATTGGAATCTTTTTTTTTTTTTTGACATTTCTATCATTTTCTTTTATTTTTTTTTAAACTGAAAAGGCGGTCCA
>LR738709.1:35643972-35657347 GCA_902687465.1 Secale cereale | reverse complement strand
TGTGGAGGTGCGCCATTACTAGTTTAACTAGTAATGGCGCACCTCCACACGGTGCGCCACTACTAACATTAAAAAAAAAATATTTCAAAGTTAGTAGTGGCGCACCGTGTGGAGGTGCGCCATTACTAGTTAAACTAGTAATGGCGCACCTCCACACGGTGCGCCACTAGTATGTCTGGGAGGGGGGTGTGCACAGAACAAACTTACTAGTGGCGCACCACACACCAGGTGCGCCACTAGTAAAAAAATAGTAATGGCGCACCTGTTTATGGTGCGCCACTGCTATATAGCAGTGGCGCACCACATCCACGGTGCGCCACTAATAGTGATATTACGGATAGCCCTTTTTCTAGTAGTGTAAGCTAGGCATAATGCAAAGAGATCAAGTTTTATCAAGAGTAA
Organism: Secale cereale; assembly: GCA_902687465.1. Lineage (NCBI taxonomy): Eukaryota > Viridiplantae > Streptophyta > Magnoliopsida > Poales > Poaceae > Secale > Secale cereale. The sequence continues at coordinate 35,656,945 of LR738709.1, read as the reverse complement.
AAGAATAGCTTGCCCGTATAACGGACTCAAAAGGTAACTTAATCTTCTTTCTAGGGAAGTGTTCCATCCCTTTCTTGAGAGGAAATTGGAATTTTATATTCCCCTCTTTCATGTCAATGATAGCACCAACGGTGCGAAGAAAAGGACGTCACAAAATAATTGGACAAGAAGGTTCACATTCAATATCCATAATAGTAAAATCAACGGGAACATAATTGTCATTGACAATGATAAGAACATCGTCGATCCTCCCCAAAGGTTTCTTTATGGAAGAATCAACAAGACGAACACTAAAAGAACAAGAATCAAAAGGTTTCAATTTAAGCATATCATATATTCTTTTGGGCATAACGGAGGTACTAGCTCCAACATCACATAAAGCATAGCAAGAGAAGTTATTCAACTTAATTTTAATCATAGGATCCCAACCATCTTCTAGCTTTCTAGGTATGGAGGCTTCTACCCTAAGTTTTTCCTCCCTAGCTTTGGTAAGAGCATTAGTGATATGCTCTGTGAAGGCAAGATTAAGCGTGCTAGTGTGGGGATCTCTAGACATCTTGTGAAGAAAATCAATAACTTCAGAAAGGGTGCAATTATCAAAATCAAGGTCACTACTATCAAGTAAAGTGGTAGTGGTGTCCTTTAGGGTCATTTGTTTGGTAGCTTCTATGGTCATAGGAGTTTCTACGGTTGAGGTCATAGCATCACCATTAATAGGTCCAATGGGACCAGGAGTGCATCGGGTGCTAAGAGTTTGGATATCCTCAACAACTTGGATAGTAGCAACAGTGTGGTGGGTAGGAAGGTTCTTAATTCTATCTTCTTCCTCCTTTTCTCTAGCCCATCTCTCTTTAAGTTTAGCCAACATCCTAATGTTTTTATTAATTTGCACTTGAATAGCATTCATAGGAGTGGTCTTCCTCTCCTCAAGAGGGGAAGTTCTAATTTTAAGCAACTCTACCTCATGGGCTAAATTGTCTACCTTCGAAGAGAGATCATCTAGTTTGTTTAGTTTTTCTTCTACATTCTTATTGAAGGCTTTTTGGGTAGTGATGAATTCTTTAAGCATAATCTCTAGTTCAGAAGTGGAGTTCTTGGTGCTAGGATAAGCATTGTTGTTCCCATAGGAATTAGAGGGGAACGGTCTAGGGTTGCTACCAAAATTACTCCTATAAGCATTGTTATTGAAATTGTTTCTAGAGATAAAGTTCACATCTACTTGATCTTGAGCAATCAAAGAATTTAAAGGAACATCATGAGGATCAATAGAAGATTGCTTGGAAAGTAGAGACATGATCAAGTCAACTTTTTCATTTAGGGAGGAAATCTCCTCGACAGAGTTTACCTTCCTACCTGTTGGAGTGCGTTCGGTGTGCCATTGGGAATAGTTGGTCATCATCTCATCGAGAAGCTTCGTGGCAGCACCAAGTGTAGTTGACATAAAGGTTCGTCCCGCGGCCGAATCTAACAAGTTCCGCGAGGTAAAGTTCAAGCCTGCATAAAAAGTTTGGATAACCATCCAAGTAGTCAAACCAAGAGTAGGGCAGTTCTTGACAAGAGATTTCATGCGTTCCCAAGCTTGGGCAACGTGTTCATTATCCAATTGTTTAAAATTCATTATGTTACTCCTTAATTGGATAATTTTAGCAGGGGGATAGTACTTCCCAATAAAGGCATCCTTGCACTTGTCCCAAGAATCTATGCTATTTCTAGGCAAAGATTGAAACCAAATTTGAGCTCCTCCTCTCAAGGAGAAAGGAAAAAGCTTAAGCTTAACAATATTACCATCTATTTCTTGGTACTTTTTGCATATCACAGAGTTCAACAAAATTATTTAAATGCAAAGCAGCATCATCTCCAGCACCGGAGAATTGATCTTTCATAACTAGGTTCAGTAAAGCAGGTTTAATCTCATAAGAAGGTGCTGAAGTGGCAGGTGTAGTAATAGGCGTGCAGATAAAGTCATCGTTGTTATGACTAGTGAAGTCACACAACTTGGTGTTCTCGGTGGAACCAATAGCAGCAGCAAGCAAGATAACTATTTTTGTGATTTTTGATAAAGGGAACTAAAGCAAAAACTGAAAGGTAAACTAACAAGACTAATAAGCAAAGATAAAAGATAGCGTGCAACTCCCCTATCTTGAAGAGTGGAGTCCCCGTTAACGGCGCCAGAAAACTTTGCTTGATGGCTTCTCGCCCCTCGTTGGTTACCCCAAGTGGAAGGTTTGAGATGTAGCGTAGCGGTAGTTTTCCCTTGGCAAAGATTCCAAGGATCGAATCTCGTGAGACTCCAAGGGTCGACAAGAAGGTGTCAATAGCGCCAGAGACTTTTGCTTCACAGGACCTGCACACAGATACAAATAACTTTGCTCCCAACGAGTACAGAGAGGTTGTCAATCCCTCCGGCCTTGTCGTTTACAAAGGATCAAACGCAAGAGATAATAGTGATAGGTATGACTGCAACTAGTAAATAAGAACAGGAAGTAAATAGCGGGTGTGATCAGTGATGGTAATATGGACCGGGGTCCCTTGATGTTCACTAGTGATGTCTCTCTCCCAAAAGACGATAAAATAGCAAAGCGAGGTAAACAAATTATAGCTGGGCAATTGACAGGATTATGTGCGCAAACCAATGCTAACTATGCTGCAAAGAAAGGTAGAGGCTCAAAAGCATGGGCGGTACGCCAAGGCAAGTAGACCGAAATCCATCTGCATCTACAACTAATCATCCACCTTGAGATATCTATCCAGAACATCTCGCTGTTATTAAGTTGCGAGTCGCACCCATAGTGTAAACTCAAAGCAACAGACAACTGCATTAAAAGAACTTTGCGTAAAGTAAACAATCCTTGCACCCGCAAGTACAAGCACCGTTGTTTTCCCCCTTGTGGCAACAACACATCCCCTAGACTCATGTTTCTGTCACTCAAGCTAGTCATCGAGGGGCATGAACCCACAATCAAGCATAACGTTCCCTCTTGGAGTTACTACCTACTACTTGGCCAAAGCTATAAACAACAACGGATAACATGCAAGAATTACTCAAGAACATAAATATAAAAGAGGTGAATCAAATATATTACTCACACACAATCTGAACATAATCTCATAATCCATCGGATCCCAGCAAACTCAGCATAGCAACAGCATAAAGATTACATATGTGCCTCGATCATGTAGGGCAGCTCACGAGGTCTAATCGGTGAAGAACAAAGAGGGGAGGAGAACATCACATAGCTACTGGTCATGGACCCATGGTCCAAGGGGGACTACTCACAACACATCCGGGAAGTGTCCATGGTGGTGGAGAAGCTCCCGATGGTGGTTCTCCCCTCCGGCAGGGTGCCGGGAAGAGTTCTCCTGGTGCTCCCAATCTTGGAAGCGCGGCAGCGGCGGAACAGAGATGAGATCGCAAAAAAGGGTTCCGTCCTCGAGGGTTTCGGGACGCAATGTAAAAATATGCCAAAGGGGGTCACCAGAGGAGGTAAGGGGGGCCCAGGCGCCCCCCCCGGCGCGGCCAGGAGGGGGGCCGCGTGGGCAGGCCGCCTGGGCTGCCCCCGGCTCCCCTCTGGCCCCACTTCTGGCGCGTGGAAGCTTCCGGAGCGCTAATTTTTTATATATTTTTCCCGGAATTTTTCTGGCAATTTAAGTAATGGGAAAACCTGAAATAGAAAAACAGCAGAAAACAGAAACTGGCACTGGGGTGCACTGAGTTAATAGGTTAGTCCAAATATGATCAAAAGTGTATGGAAGTGCATAAATATCATAGCAATATCACACAAAAGAGGCATGGAGCAAGCAGAAATTATAGATACGTTTTGGACGTATCAGCAGGGAAGGAGAGGGTTTTAGGTTTACAAAGAAAATGAGGAGAAGCTCTATCTAGGCAATATTGTGCGACGTGACCTAGATAGCCACAGGATGAACACAAGAGTCATGCCGAACATTCAAAAAATAAATGATGAGGCGAGCCACAAGACGTGCAGCTAGTTCGGCCCGGCCCAGCATGAGCTAGAGAATGGGTCGAATGCGGGTGACTATGCCCCTCAGTGCAATTGCCTGAAAGATGGCCCAATTGACGGCAATCAGCACATAAATTTAAACGTCGAAAGATTACCTCCGAAGGCGGGATGGATTTCAATTTCCAGATTGAAGCAATTTTCTCATCAGAATATCTAAACACCCGTTGATCCAATATATGGAATAACATGAAATCCGAGATGTGGTCCCATTTCCCCTGCTCGAAATGAATACCTTGGAAAACCTTACTCCCGGGATATGGGGGCACACTAAATGCTGATTGAAAACTACCCAGAACAATGCAATCCTTGTCGGGAGGCCGAGGACACGTATCACTCGAATGATCCGGATCAAAAGTAAGATTTTGTGCAATTGAGGTCCTTCCATGCTCATGCAAATGATCCACCAGATGTTCATCATGAAGTTTAAACCCAAATTTCAAAAGTTCCCCATTAGCTGAATGATCCTTACTAGCACTTTTTCCGAGCAAATTAAGATTAGGCTTGATGGCAATGGGGGTGCGAGTAACCACCTCACAAAGCTCATCATCTAGATGCAAACCATTCTCCAAACTAGTATAATTCACCGAGGGTTTGAACAAATGAAAATGACAGACAAAGTCCGGCCAGATCCGATCTTTCAATTTGTAAATGAAGTGTCCCACTCGGTTAGAAGAGACCGAGAAACGTAAAAATCTTTTGCCCAATTGAAGAACATTGAACCCCAACGAGGAACCGCCAATCCAACATTGGAGCACTAGGACAACCAATTCTGTCATGAGAGGGAAAGACGCCGAGGAGAAAGAGGCAACCAAAGAGAACTCTTTGGTATGCGAAGAAGGAGAGAAATGCACTGTTGATCCAAACTTTGCGCGCACTTGGTTGGCCACAGAGATCCCAGGGTTGGGATCCCAATGGAGGAGACTAGCCATGCATAGGCTAGCCTAGAGATCGCCATGGATGGTTGCCAGTCGGCGATGGTGGTGGTGGTGAGAGGGGTGGGAGGGGAGGGGCGGGGAGAGAGAGCCATCCTGCGTGTTTCTATGTGTGAGAACAATTATGAATCTTGTCTTCGACAGTACCCAAAGTGAATGATTTGTTTTATCATACTAACCCATCTCACGAAGTTTTGTTAAGTTTTGTGTGACTGAAGTTTTCAAGTTATGGGTGAGATATCGATATGAGGAGAACAAGGAGTGAAAATACCCTAATCCTGGGGATGCCCAAGGCACCCCAAGGTAATATTAAAGGAAGATCCAAGCAACTAAGCTTGGGGATGCCCCGGAAGAACAAGGAGCTATATTTTTTTTGTCACATGATATGTGTTTTGCTTGGAGCGTCATTTTATTTTGTTAGGATTTGATTGCTGGTATTTATAATAATGTTTTGTATCTTTTATCTCAATAAATGTGTCAAGGATAGCCTTTACCATGCTTATTTTGCAAGTCTACATGTTGCTGTTTGAAAACAGAAAGTTTTCTATCATTGTCTGAATTCTTCAGGATAGTCAGAATGTGATAAATTCTTGAAACTTTTACAAAAGTCATCATAGATAAGTTCTCTGTAACGTGGTAATTTTTCAAAGTTTTATAGCTAGGGAAGTATGCGAACATTTCCACTCTTTACAGACTGTATTGTTTTGGCAGATTGCTGTTATGTTTGCATTGTTTGCATATGTTTGCTTGTTTAATGATTCTATTTGAGGATAGGAGTATTAAATATGTAGAGGAATTTAGTATGCAATGTTGAATAATAATTTTAGTGATTTGCTATAGTAGAGAATGATAAGGTTTTCATTGGTTTTACTAACTTATCTCACGAGTTCATGTCGAGTTTTGTGTGGATGAAGATTTTGTGATTTAGGAAAATCGTGATATGAGAAGAATTAAGGAGACACAAAATCTCAAGCTTGGGGATTCTCAAGGCATCCCAAGATAAAATTTCAAGAAGTCTCAAGCATCTAAGCTTGGGTATGCCCCGATAGGCATCCCACCTTTCTTCATCAACAATTATCGGTTAGTATCGGTTGATCCTAAGTTTTTGCTTCTTCACATGAGCTGTGTTGTTCTTGAAATGTCATTTTATTTTGTTTGCTTATTGTTTTAATAAAATACTTAGATCTGAAAGTCATTAAATAAAATAGAGCCCCCAAATAGTTGCCAGGGGGGTAGATAAGCGGCATTCACATCCCGTCAATGAAGCTCTTTTCTGGCGCCGTTGCTCTAGTGCTTCACTTATATCTTTTTGAGCATGGTCTGCTTTAGTATTTTTGAAGAAATTCTCTCTTGCTTCACTTATTTGAGATAAGAAAACATTATGCTCATGTTCTTCACTTATATTTGTTTGAGCTAATCAAAAGCAACACATGAAAATTAGTCCCAAAGTGATAGATATCCAAGAAGGACATAATAATAACTTTCGTGAAGATCATTGGACAAAATAAACTTGATTCCTTGTAATAGTTTTGAGATATGATGATGTGATATGTGAGTCATGTTGATGAGTAATTGTGCTTTAGTAAGAATATTGGGGTTAAAGTTTGTGATTCCTTATGCAAGCACGAAAGTCAATAATCATGCAATGAAATTACATCCTACTTGGGGTGCATTATTCGGTGTTATTTATGCTCAATGCTCGCTTATGAGATTATTCGTTTCACGGTTGGTCGCTTCCCAGTATTTTGCTAGCCTTCATTTTGCACTAAGAATGATCACTACTTGTGCATCTAAAATCCTTTATCCATGTTTTGCCACATGAGTCCACCATACCTACCTATATGCGGTATCCCCTTGCCGTTCTAAACGAATTTGTATGTGCCATATCTGCTTTTCAAAATAAATTTCCATTTTGTGTGCCCATACCGCTCACGAGGTGTGAGGGGTGGCCAATATTTTCCTTGCTAGATGTGTTATTCTCATGATGAGTGTTTATTCACTTGTCATTGCACGGGAGTAAGGCAAAGGTATCAGGGATGCACAGTCCCAAAATGAAAAAAAAATTACGTTATGTTGTGAAATAATGAATTCCTTAGAAAGTGTTGGTATGGAAGGCAATCGTGGATTCGGCTAGCCATGGCTTGTGAAAGTTTGGTGGAAAAGGAATAAACTTTATTTTATGTTTGGGAACCGCCTATGATATATCTAGCATGGAAAGTGTTGGGAACCTTAAGTCGTTTTCGTTGGTGTGAAAAGTATACCTCCCAAAATAATTTTATCTCTCAATTTAATCTTTGAGCTCTGGCACCTCTACAAATCCCTACTTCCCTCTGCGAAGGGCCTTTGTTTTACCTTATGCAATTTTTATTTTTGAATTTGAGTCTCCATCTTCTCTTATAAAGCACCAACCAGCAAACACTACGATTGTACATGAGCATTGTGTGTAACTAATATGCGAATGTGTTTCATGAATGGATCAATGGTTGAGCATGATGGGCTAGGGATAACTTATTTTAGCATTGATAGTTTGAAAGACATGGTTGCTTGTTGATATGTTTGAGTATTTAAATCTCATGTCAAAACTAGACTATTGCTTTGAACCATATAAAAGTCCAAATGACCATGCTATAAAGAAAAGAATATGATATGACATGTTAGGCAGCATTCCACATAAAAAGTTCTGTTTTTATCATTTACCTACTCGAGGACGAGCAGGAATTAAGCTTGGGGATGCTGATACGTCTCTAACGTATATAGAATTTTTGATTCTTCCATGTTGTTATATTATTATTCTGGGATGTTTTACAATCATTTTATAGTCATTTTATATCATTTTTTGGGACTAACCTATTGACATAGTGCCAAGTGCCAGTTGCTGTTTTTTGCATGTTATTTACATCGCAGAAAATCAATATCAAACGGAGTCCAAACATCGCGAAACTTTTTGGAGATTTTGTATGGACTAGAACACCGAAGATGGGCCAGAGCAGCACCTGGGGTGCCCTGAGGAGGTCATAGCCCACCAGGGCGCGCCTGGGCCCGCAGACGCGCCAAGGTGGGTTGTGCCCACCTCGGTGGCCTCCCGCACCGCCTCTTTAACCTATAAATTCACAAATATTAAGAAACCCTTCGGGATGAACCTAGATAAGAAGTTCCGCCGCCGCATGCCTCTGTAGTCCACGAAAAACCAATCTAGACCCTTTTCGGCACCCTGCCGGATGGGAAAATCATCACTGGTAGCCATCTTCATCATCCTGGCGGCCACCATGATGAGGAGGGATTAGTCCACGCTCGAGGCTAAGGGTTTGTATTAGTAGCTATGTGTTTAATATCTCTCTCTCTCTCTCTCTCTCTCTCTCTCTCTCTCTCTCTCTCTCTCTCTCTCGTGTTCCTCAGATGCACAATCTTGATGTATCGCGGGCTTTGTTCATATAGTCTGATCATATGATGTTTTCCCCTCTCTATGTTGTGATGAATTGAGTTTTCCCTTTAAGATTTCTTTGTATTGAATACTTTTATGAATTTGAGAACACTTCATATATGTATTGCAATTGAATACTCGTGGTAACAATGGGGTATCATATTTATTCACTGTATATATGTTTTGGCACTCAACTCGTGGATTCTCGAGGTGGCATTCGGGTAATCTATGTATACGGGTTGATGCACATTCTTTTCTTTGTTTCGCCGGTAGAAATCTTGGGGCACTCTTTGAAGTTATTTGTGTTGGATTGAGTATTATGAATATGAATTCGTTCTTGTGTTATTTTAGTATGAACTCTTGATAGATCGATCGGAAAGAATACCTTGTGTTATTTTAGTACGAACTCTTGGATAGATCGATAGGAAAAAAATAGCAACAAACAATTCATTCTTATGTTCTTCGCTAGATAGGAACTTTGGAGTGATTCTTTATCGCACGTTGAGGGAATGTTATGTCATCCATTATATCAGTATTGTTGAGAGATTGCACTAGCGAAAGTACGGACCCTAGGCCTTGTTTCTAAGCATTGTAATACCATTTGTGCTCCATTTTATCACTTGCTACCTTGCTGTTTTTTATTGTAACTATCACAAAAATCAATATCTATTATCCATATTAGACTTGTATCACCATCTCTTCGAGGAACTAGTGCACCTATACAATTTCCCATTGTATTTGGTGTGTTGGGGACACAAGAGACTTTTTATTATTTGGTAGCAGGGTTGTTTGAGAGAGACCATCTTCATCCTATACCTCCTACGGATTGATAAACCTTAGGTCATCCACTTGAGGGAAAATTGCTACTGTCCTACAAAACTCTGCGCTTGGAGGCACAACACGTGTCTACAAGAATAAAGTTGTGTAGTAGACATGAACATCTTGGTCTCCAATACGCAGAGTGCGTTCATCAAGAAGCGAAGTATCCGTGATAATTACATGTATGTGCGCAACCTCGCCGGACGCCTCAACAAGAGCAAGACACCTTCGCTCCTCTTCAAACTTGATATCCGCAAAGCTTTTGACTCTGTGCGATGAGACTACATTTTGGACCTCCTTCAGCGGAGAGGGTTTCTGAGCATCTTCCCGGACTGGATTACATCGCTTCTTCGCACGTCCTCCTCTCGTGTCCTTCTAAATGGTGTACCGGTTCCACCAGTCTTGCATGGATAGGGTTTTCGTCAAGGTGACCCACTGTCCCCCCTATTATTTGTCATTGCCATTGACCCACTGCAGCAACTCTTGACTTGGCCACCAGGCACGGACTGTTACACAAGATTAGGGGGTGTGAGTCGACCTTTCGGACCTCGCTCTATGCTGATGATGTCGTAGTTTTTGTCAAGCCTATTAGGGAGGACGTGACAAACCTTGCTTCCATTTTGAAAGGCTTCCGTGAGTTTACTGGCCTTCACACAAATTTCTCGAAAAGCTCCGTCGTCCCCATTCGTTGTGGGAACAACAACCTTGATGCCATCCTCTATGGCCTACCAGCAAAGCGAGTATCCTTCCCACTGAAATATTTAGGGTTGACCTTATCGGTGTGGGAGCTCATACGCGCCGACTTCCAATACCTAGAGGATCAAGTGGCGGGAAGGCTCGTGCCTTGGGAAGGGAGATACATTGCAACTCCGAGCCGAGTAGTTATGGTAAAGTCCGCCCTTACATCTCAGGTTGCCTTCACTGCTACTGCCCTATCCATCCCTCATGGCACCCTGAATAACATCAACAAGATTGAGCGAGCCTTTCTTTGGTCATCCTCGCACAAGACAAATGGGGCCAAGTGTAAAGGTAGTTGGGAGCGTGTTTGCAGACCCAAGGACCTTGGGGGACTTTGGGTGTTGCACTTGGAGAATTTTTGCCGAGCTTTTCGTTTGCGGTGGCTTTGGCTCAAGTGGACCAAGCCAACGAGGTTGTGGGTGGGCTTGGGTAACACATGTGACGATGAGGACAAGTACTTCTACGCGTGCAAAACCATCACCATTGGCAACAATGCCCGTGCGCCCTTCTAGGAATCACCATGGCTAAATGGGTGCAAACCCATGGACATCGCCCCCTGATCTTTGAGGCCTCATCGCGTAAACAATGGAAGGCCAGGGAGGCTCTGCATAATGACGCATGGATTAGCAAAATAAACCTCATGGCAGTGTCCTCTTATGATCACCTATGGCAATTCCTAGCGCTTTGGATTGCACTTCACGGTCGCCGCCTTGACGAGCATACTGAGGATTCCATCCTGTGGAAGCATATGACGTAGGGAGAATACACTCCTTCTTCCACATACAATGCGCAATTTCTATCCATCACTCATACTAACATGTGCAAGGTAGTTTGGATGGCCTGGGCACCCCCAAATGTCAAATTCCTTGCGTGGTTAGTAATTCAAAATAGTATATGGACGGCTGACCATTTGGCCAGGAGGGGTAGCCAAACTGTGGCCCTTGCCCCCTCTGTAGGAGGTAGCAAGAGACCATTGAACATCTTTTCTTCAACTGTCATTACACGCTGAGACTGTGGGGTTTGGTGAAGGACTGGCTGCAACTTGTCAGCTTTGACTTTTCACTTTGGGCGAACTACAGGAACATCCAAGGTTGGTGGTTCGACATGGTTTCCATCCAAAGGATCCAGGGAAGGGCAATTTCTTCGCTCACTATGCTAGTATGCAAGACAATTTGGGATGAAAGAAACGCGAGGGCTTTCTGAAGCAAATATGCGCCCCCAATCATCCTTCTTCACACCATTTAGAAGATGGCGAGACTTTGGGCGACCGCGGGTGTGAAACATTTGGGGCATATTCTGCCAGGAGAGTAGCGATTGTGTGTTGTGCACCCCCTGGTGTGGGGCTTTACTTTCTTTTTTGCATGTAACCTTGTCAGACTTCTTCCTCTCTTAATTAATGAAAAGGGGCAAATCTTTTTCCCCATGTTTCAAAAAAAAAATTGTTAGTTGTGTGTCATTCGAGTGGTATGTAGTGCTTTCCTTTTTGGACGATCAACTATTATCTATCTTAAGATGCTCACTGAAGGAACTACTGTTGATGTTGCACATAACTTATCATTTTAGAAGAAGTTGTTACCATTTCAATGTTGCTCGCTGCAGCTGACCATGTACAAAATACATTGTTTAGCTGTGTGTATCCTATACAGTCCGTCTTTGCCTTGTCCAGGATGTAGGCGAATCAGGCTCCAGAAATTGGTTTGAGACTGACTTTCTTCTTGTTCCGAAATGTAGGTGAATCAGGCTGGCTTTCTTCTTGTTCCTTTGGCCAATGTGGAAAGATCTTGTAGAGTGGACTCAATCGTAGGTTCTCTTCAGCCTTTCCCTCACTGAAGAATTCTTCTAAATCTTTGTTTGTTTTATCATAGGAGCATCAACTGTTCATCTTTTGTAATAGTTCGCTTTGTCTATTTGATGTTCCTGTTTTTCTTTTCTATTCATAACGAAATTTCAAACCGTGGTCCAAAGCCTCCTGGAATTTTTCGTGACTCTTAGAAGGTTGGAGTCTCCCCGGTTCTTCCAGGCTGTGGATTATTCCAAGGATAGTTTGTGAAGACCGAACATTACTTTAAGCTCTTCCCTTAGTGGTTGAGCTTTGATTCGTAGCCAAAGTTCAAGGAGAGTAATGCTATGTCTCTATGATTGGTGGTGCCTTGGTGTCGCACATATTTCCAACATCGATTAGAACCCCAATGATTTCAACCTTGAGCGAATATCGTAGTCTTTGTGTTGTCCCATTTTGCATATTTATATCTTCCTTTTTCATTTATGCTTAGTGCAATTGTAGCTTGTTTACCTTGTTTAATATTTCTTGCTAGAGCTCCCTTGTCATATAGTATGAATCATATAGTTTCATGGGAGTGAACTTATAATTCCACACTTCCTAAAATCAATGATTTTGTGAAAAAAATGTAGTTGCCTATTTAGTACCCCTCTCGGTATCTTTGAGACTTTGATCCCTTCACTTGGCCAGACATGCATTTGCATACACATGAACAAGATGTTGCAAATGACTCCAGACTTCTGCCACAAAGGGATATCAATTATGTTTAAAATGTTATCTTCATTATTGTATGTGTTTTGCTTGCATATTCTTACATTTATTTTTCATTTTGCCCGTGTTCATGCTATTTTGACCTTTTTTATGTCCTATATTTTTTTGGGCATGTTTTATGTGTTGCAATTCTATCATTGATGGGCTCGCGGGGGGAAATATTCTAACGATTTCATACTTCAGTGTTTAATGTTACAATTATGGGGATCCAAAAAATTCCATTTTAACTACAATGTATGGCAGGAGAGATAGCTAACCGGCGAAAATATCACCCTAACGACTCACAACGTTGTTGTCAAGTGAGATTAATAAAAAAAATGATGGAAAATAATTGTGTTAGGTGGGGGTGACAAAAGCGCAGCCGTTGGCTACCTCACATGCAAAACATGTGTACATGTGGTCCCGCATGCTTTCCTTTATCCCTTTATCTCTAGAAGAGTCTCGAGCACTCGCTTTTCTTTTTCCCTCGATTCTACGCATCCTCTCTTAT
>LR738709.1:35593262-35638959 GCA_902687465.1 Secale cereale | reverse complement strand
TGTGTGTGTGTGGGTGTGTGTGTGTGTGTGTGTGTGTGTGAGTGTGTGTGTGTGTGTGTATTGACCCCCTTCTCCAAATTAGATCTTTCGGATGCGGGATGAACTCCTACCACCAGATCGTCTGCGAGCAATTCAAGAGGAATTGGCGGCATTCTTCCTTGACCACGTGATCGCTGAAGATGGGGAATACTATGTGGACCATGCGTCCGTATGATAGGAGATTATATTTGTAAGAGATAATTATTGTATATATGTACCCGGTAGTGTCGGATAGATATACGAGAACTTGTTCGACCAATCTCTCGGAGAAGGAGAGGTGGTCGATATCAGTTCTCTCTGTATGCATATATATGTTGATGACGATCTTCAGTTTCCTTCGTTTGCTTCCTAGCTAGCTAGCGTGTCTAGTCCTCTCTATACGTATGTATAGTACGTAGCGTTGACCAAGCACAGACATAAGAGAGGACACTTCTATCTATTAATTAGCTAGCTAACACAATATATGAAACACCTAAATTAACCCAAACCGGTTTGCACTTTGTAGACCTAACATGGCGTGCTGGTTCCTTAAAAATAACAAGTACGACCCACTGGTATTCATGGATATGAATGCATGTTTATAGAGTCTGTCTTCAATAATCATGTTCTTGTTCCCTTGCTAGCCACAAATACTATCATATTTTGAGACCAAGAAAAATAAAATACCTGGAGTAAGTTGCAAATCTCACAATCAATTTTATATGTACAATTCATGGGTAGCACTGGAAAGGAAAACTACCATTTGACCGAGAACATAATGGACACATTAATCCTTCGGCCGATCATCTGACTGACCTTTTAGTAGAAACTTATGGCCTCTTATTTGTGTAGCAGCCTGCTGGTAGTCAAAGACTGTTGCATGCATTGAATAGGAGAGGTTGCTTTCCATGTTAGCTTATGTGTTTCCTTTGTCTTAACAATTTCACACGCAAAGCCAAATCAAAGAACATAAATTTCACCATACCACGGTGTTGGTGATTCTGGTTCCTCATCCCTTTCTACTTGATGAGGTTGGCTGAGTTCCAAACGAACTAGATTTGCTGAGAAGAGCAATGTTTTAATCTCAAGGTCTTGGATGCCTAGACCACCCTGACTTTTAGGTCTGCATAATACACTCCACCTAGCAAGTCGATATTTTTTGGTTTCGTTATCAGACTGGCAAAAAAATATTGACCGAAAGTAATCAAGTCGCTGTTGAACCCCTTTCGGCAGGTGGAAGAATGACAACATATATAAAACCATGTTGCTTAGGACGGAATTGATCAAGATCAGTCAGCCCCCATAAGACAAGAGTTTGGGCTTCCAACTGGCTAATCGTTTCTCAAGTCTCTCTTCCATATGCTTCCACTCAGCGATGCTTAAACGTCGATAGTGTATGGGAATACCCAAATACCGAATAAGAAACTGCCCAAGTTGGCATCCAAAAATCTCGGCATATTCGGGTGCTGATTCTGCAGCATCACCAAAGCAAAAAAGTTCGCTTTTATGGAAATTAATTTTGAGGCCAGAAAGTTCCTCAAAAGAACATAAGAGCAGCTTGAGATTTCTTGCCATATCTAGATCATGATCCAAGAATAGTATCGTGTCATCCGCATATTGTAGAATGGATAGTCCATCTTCTACCAAGTGTGGGATTACACCACTAATTTGACCATCCAGCTTAGCCCGCTCAACAAGGGTAGCTAGCATGCCAGCGACTATGTTAAACAAGATGGGAGATGCGGGGTCGCCTTAACGAAGCCCCTTCCGTCTCTGAAAATAGTTGCCCACATCATCGTTAACTTTTATGGCCACACAACCTCCAGAGACAAAGCTCTCTACCCAGCGACACCAGTTTTGTGAAAACCCCTTCATGCGCAAAGTTTGCATCAGGAAGGGCCACTTAACTTTGTCATATGCTTTTTCAAAATCAATTTTAAGAAAGACCCCGTTCAACTTTTTCCGGTGCAGCTCATGAACAGTTTCATGCAGGACGACCACTCCATCTAATATGTTTCGTCCTTGCATAAATGCCGTTTGAGTGGGTTTAACGACATGATCAGCTACACCGTTCAACTGATTAGTCGCTACCTTCATAAAAAGTTTAAAGCTAACATTTAGGAGACAAATCGGTCGATATTGTTGAATACGACTAGCCTCCTCAATCTTAGGCAATAGGATAATTTCCCCAAAGTTTAGACGAGCAATATCAAGGTCCTTGGAATGAAGTTGGTTAAACAACTGAACCAAGTCTGCCTTAATCACGTCCCAAAAGCATTGATAGAACTCTGCGGGAAAGCCATCCGGTCCCGGCGCCTTGTTGTGTTCCATCTGAAACACAGCAGTTCGAATTTCCTCCTCTGAAAACGGAGAGGTTAGGAATTCATTTTCCGCATCTGTAACTTGAGTAATGTCATGAGTAACAGATCCGTCCAACTGAAAATTAGTTTGAGCTGAAGGACCATAAAGGTCTTTGTAATACTTAGTGATAAAATTTCTAAGTGGTACATCCCCCTCAATTCTACCTTCCTCTTGGTCAAGGGCGAGTATACGCTTCTTTCTATGCCTGCCATTGGCTAGCATTTGAAAGTATTTTGTATTATCATCACCTTGCACCAGCGAGTCCGCCTTGCCCGCTGCAGACTGCAAGGATCAAAAGATGAGAACCAAAGAGAGCGAGGGATGGATTCGTTGCGCTGCCGTGCGAATCGCCGATCAGGCGATGGCTACAGACCTGGCGGCTCGCATGGAAGAGAACTGGGGAACAGAGAAAGTGAGGTGCCTTTTTTTAGGTGAACTAGGGAATTTATTCAAAATGCAAGACTTTTGGAATACAAATAATGTTTGGAATTATCCCTAGCCACAGGTGTCTACCGACTGCAAGAGAAGATGCAGCCTTAGCAAGCATATGAGCTTCGAAATTTGCTTCACGCGGCTCAAAAGTAAACTGCACTTGGTTGAACTCCCGCCTGCGATGATTGATCTCGTTCAGGACCGGAGCAAATACTGAAGCTGCACCCTTGTTCATGCTTGTGACGACTTCCAAACAGTCCGAGCCAACCACAACATCTCTCAGATTATGTTTTTGGGCTAGTGCCAATGCTTCATTGCAAGCTTGAGCATCAAGGCTAGCAGGGTCCGTCAGCCCGTCGAAGATGACGGCGGAAGCTCCTAGGAAACGCCCCACATTATCTTTGCAGATCTCCGCGTCACACCTGACTTACCACTGCGTGAGAGTCCTCCATCTACATTGATCTTCATGACATTACCCTCTGGAGCAATCCATCTGTGATCCTGTTGCCGCGGGACTGGTGGCGCTTCTGTACGAACAGAGCGAACAGCAGCAATTTCTAGGTCCTGTAGGTATCTTGTTATGAAGCTCATGGTAGTCAGCGGACTTTGAAATTCATTGTCATGAATGGCCCGTCTCCTCGCCCACCATATGGCCCACAATGTCACTATAACTTGCGCTAGGTCTTGTTGCCTCACCGATTCGAAAAGCCAAAACAGCCATAAACGACAATCCTCGCATTGGTTTGAAATCACATGCTCCAGTAGTGATTCGAAAGGGAGGTGCCTAGGCGGTTCCTCTCCTGAGTCCTGCTGCGTGTGATCGATGGATCATATTTTTTGTTGGGCGATGATGGATGTGTGCGTGCCGTGCGTACAGCCTGCAGCGATGTGGGCCGATGGGCCAAGTCGTGGTGGTGAGCGAAACGGGCGGGGGCTAGCCTCCGTTTATGGGCTGAATTGCTTAACTAGCATCCAGTTTCGTTTTTCTTTATACATACACATTATATATACCACACATACTTAGTTTTTTTTTTGCCAAGAATAATGGGTATTCAACTGAATACCCTTGAATTGAGGTGGGCCCGCCCCTGCACACACGGGCACACACACACAAGAGAGAGAGATCAAACTTTCTTGAAGTGGTTAGTGAGGTGGTTTAAAATATATCTAGTGATGCACACATATACACAAAGGCCCAAGTTTGGGGTATGAATCAAATATCGAAGGATTCTTTTCACTGCCGAATAATGGCTCACCTTAGGAGCAGATTGAAATCTTGCACACATACACACACTCAACATAATATCCGGCCTAGACGCACAAATGTAAAGTAAGGAATCGATCATAGAGCGATATACCTTCTGATCCACTTCTTTACCATTGGGATCAAGATGAAGTTGACCATTTGTGGGCATGGCTGTCTTCATTGGCTTGACATCTTGCATCTTGAACCTCTTGAGCATGTCTTGAATATAACGCGGTTGGTTGATGAAGGTTCCTCCTCTCAATTGCTTCACTTGAAAACCGAGGAAGAACTTCAACTCTCCCATCATGCTCATAGCAAATTCCTTAGTTATAAGATTCTCAAACTCAACGTTAATAGCATGGTTAGTGGACCCAAAGATAATATCAGCAACATATATTTGGCAGACAAACAACTCTCCTTTTACCCTCTTCGTGAAGAGAGTGGAATCTATTAACCCAATCTCTTGGTTGTAAGCTTATGCACCTAACCAGTTCATCCATCAGACCGATCTAATGGAAGAGACTAGGCAACAAATTGTACGTCAACACCAACTACCAAAGCATCTGCATCGAGTAGCAGATCGAAAAGGACATGGGTATACCGAGGCGCATGTGCACTGTCACGTGCCTTTTCTCCCTTTTTTGTAACCATGTGAGGGGTTCAATCGATCTACTTAATTTCACTCCCCTCCGAATCGTTCTATATGGCTACCGCCTATTAATGAATGCTTATAAGCACAACGAAATGAAAACCAGAAAATTATCAGCCAAATGTGACGAGTTCGGTCCTATGGCGTGATCAGCTCCGCGCCACATCATCAGCCATGAGTTTGGCATGGAGACGCGGTGTTCGGGTCGCACTCTAATGTCATACTAGATTGGCATCGCGCTTTGGCGTGAGGGTGGCGTTCCCAACGATGTGGTCAAGCAAGTAATGGTCAAGTTGGTAGAAACTCAGTGTACGTAGTCAATCAGGATATAACATAATAAAAGAAAAAGAAAGAAGAAACATTCACATGTATTAGAATCAAGACATCATCAATGGATACCAAAACTGTAGTACTACACGTCCCTTCGGGGAGAGATCCAATAAAAACTGTAGTACAACACATCTCCATAGCCCGATGCAATGTTCATATACAGGGTAAACTAAAGGATGCAATGTTTATACATGGTAGATATTGAGTACAAAAGGATGGATAGACGTGCCAAAGGGGATGTGTATACAAAAGGAGAGGGAGATCACACGATAGTTTACACAGTACATCACAGGAGGTGGTGGCATCATATATCATTGGGTACTTGCCAGAGTTAGAATAGGTGATCTGTGACGTCCATCACACGTAGTACTAAAGTCTTGTAGGAGGATATATTGGAATTTTACCTTCAGCACCACCGATGCATATCAGATTGCTCCTCGTCGATCCACTCATAAGGTGATTGTTGCAAGTGCCCTAGATAGAGTAAAACCATAACAATATTTGTTTTCATGCTTGTTTAGGAATAATTTATCTATAATCAATCATCACAAATAATAATTGTCCATAGTAATTTTTAAGAACATATGTATTGTTATTCTGTGTTCAAAAATATGATGGTCATACCAGATCCGCTTGCGGTGTGTACTTGATCACCTCCACGGTATTCATCTCTGATTGTTAGCTTGTCCAGCTCTCCAATGATATGATGTGTGGCACAGGTATCTGCATACCAGTTTGTGTCGATGCCATACGAGTTGGTGACAACATTGGCCTCCTTCTCCTCATACTCATCTTCCTAGTAGCGATCCCAACACTCACGGGCGCCGCCTCGGTGATGCTTGAGGCATATTTGACACTCGAGATAGTCACGATGAAGTGGGCGTCCTCAACGGGTTCCTCTGTTGCTGTTGCTTGGAGCAGAAGGGGAGCGTCTCCCTCGA
Organism: Secale cereale; assembly: GCA_902687465.1. Taxonomy (NCBI): domain Eukaryota; kingdom Viridiplantae; phylum Streptophyta; class Magnoliopsida; order Poales; family Poaceae; genus Secale; species Secale cereale. Next base: position 35,632,982 of record LR738709.1, on the reverse strand, counting down.
CCACGAACTCTATTTCAACGTGCGCGCCCCCTGCCTCGAGACTGGCCATGCCCCCTGTACGCCAAGTTTGCGGAGGTGTTGAAGCCAGCATCTGAACCATCACCTAGCATCTCCATCCGCTGATCAAAAGCGGTAATCTGGGCAAAGAATTCATCCGCGGTAATGGAGGTTTTGACGGCATCAATGGCTGCCATGACGGGATCATAGTCCCGACCGAGACCAGCATGGACGTAATCCACCATCTCTGGATCGGAGACCGGTCGACCTGCTGCAGCAAGTTCATCTCCCAATTTTTTCATCCGGACGATGTACGAGCTGCTAGACATAGAGCCCTTCTTTGTGGTGGTGATGGCAATTCTCAAATTTGTGATTCGTGATTGAGACTGCGAAGCAAACATAGTAGTTATTGAAGTCCATAAATCAAACGTGTTCTCCTTACTCATAGGGTAGAAACCCTCTCGTGGTTTACAAGCATCCAACAATCGCTAGGAGAGAGAGAGAGAGAGAAAGAGAGAGAGAGAGAGTTGAGATTACAAGTTAAGCAACCATCTATTCTAACACCCTCCCTTTATCTCAACTATCCTATGTTCAGATTTCTTTTGAACTCATCAAATGGCTTGACTGATAAAGCATTGGTGAAACTGTCTGCAACAGATATTTTGAAGGATAAACCGTATGTCCAATTTCTTCTCTGCAATTATTTCTCGCGCAAAATTAAAATCAATTTCAATATGCTTTGTTCTTCCATGAAAGACTGGATTAGCATAGAGATAGATAGCTCATAGATTGTCACACCAACAAAATCCAGAAAAACCACTAGCGATTTACTATTGGCGTATACGGTTTTCGAGAGGAAAAAAATCGGTGGAATCAAGCATGCAGGTGGCGAGAGCAAGGTGGGTTATGATCATGCTGATCTGTAGCTTAACGACCAGTCGAGTGGATGTTAGCGCAGTCCATTAAGTATGCAACAGGATCGTCACGCCCGTGTGGCAATCAGCCATGTTCCGTGTACGTGCGTGCGTTGTGTTCCGGCCGTCTGGCCGCTGTGTACGTGCGTGTTCCTTTGGTATTGCAATATCCATGGGTAGATCGATAGGAGCAGACTAGCTTGAGGAAGCTAGCTTTGCACTGCACGGGTGGATTGATCACAGTCAGCCTCTCTCATTTGGCGTTGTTGCCATCATCGTGTCTCCATCGTCGAAAGTACTCGACATTGGGACTAGCCCAACAATCATGACTTTTGTCCATCCATACAAATGGTCGGCTGGACAAACTGTGTTATTGAGGTTCACATGCACATCACACATGGACCTTCGATAAACCACATGTGCAATGACAGCCGCATGAGTGAACGATCCTTTGGTGACCAACAATACTAGGTCTGTGCGTGATAAGCCATTTCACCTGCCTATAAATCTCTAATAGTGGTGCGTTAACCTTTGTCCATGGCAATCATGAAATATTGAAGACCTGTCTTTGTGGTGATTTATGTAGTTCTTTCCAACGATAATGATTATCTCAATATTGTGGAAGGTTCTGCAAGCCAATGGAATCTAATAACTGAACTTGTGTTGACGAACAACTTTTTATTGATTTGTGTTCATACAATCGGCCATATTATAATTGTTGTGCGGTAAAATTTCACTAGTAGAAAACGGGGCAAAGGTCCAGGCCGGGTCAGCCCATTAGTCCCGGTTCAGTCCAGAACCGGGACCAATGGGGGCATTGGACTCGGTTCGTGAGCCCAGGGGGCCGGCCGGGCCACGTGGGCCATTGGTCCCGGTTCGTCTGGACCTTTTGGTCCCGGTTGGTGGGATGAACCGGGACCAATGGGCCTTGCTCATGGCCCACCACCATTGGTCCCGGTTGGTGACTTGAACCGGGACCAAAGGCTCCCCTTTAGTACCAGTTCATGTCACCAACCTGGACCAATGAGGTGCCTATATATACCCGCTCGCGTAAGAGCAGAGCACACTGCTCTATTTTTTCTGGCCGAGGGGGAGAGGGCTTGGTGGTGCTCTGGCTCACCTGCTATGCACACAACATGTTCGATGGAATGCCCGAGCCACACTACTTAAGCTTTCTACTCTCCAAGCTCGACCTCCAAGCTCCATTTTCCTCAATATTTGTCTAGATTTAGCGGTCCGTCATGCCCCGTCCCCGTCTTCACCGCCTTCGGGGGGAGCTGTTGTGCTCTAGCTAGCTCACCTCCTATGCACATGAGGTGTTCGATGAAATGCCCGAGCCACACTAGTTAAGCTTTTATCCTCTCGAAGCTCGAACTCCAAGCTCCATTTTCTCCGAGATTTGTCTAGGTTTAGCGGTCCGTCACGTCCCGTCCCCGTCTTCGCCGCCGTCGATCGCCACCGCCGATATCATCACCGGCACCACCGTGGTGAGCCTCTTGTTAAGTCCATGCTTTTCTTACTTTTATTATTGCTTGTTATTATTGCTTTAGATAGATATTTGTCTAATTTTCTTACGTTTATTATTGCTTGTTATTATATAGTGCGATGGTTTTGATATCCACCCACGTGGGCCCTCGTCCTGTCTACGATTCGGATGTGGTATATTATCTTTAATTTATAACTATTTGTTTTAGTATTTATGACAATTATACCGACCAACCTGACATGCATAGATGTTTTTATATGTCTAGGAGGTAGTTGAACCGGAAATTCCAACCGACCCTCTTGTGGAGAGGTTAAATTAAGTTGAAGAGGGAAACATTTCCTTGAAGAAAAAATTGGAAAAAACGGAGGAGGAGAAGATGGAATTGGAGTTGCATGTTGCGAAAGTCGTCGATGATCACAAGATCAAGATGGACCCTATTATCGATAGGTTAAATTTAGTTGAAGAAGAAAACAATTTCTTGAAGGAAAAAATAAAAAAAATTGAGGAGGAGAAGATGATATTGGAGTTGCATGTTGTGGATGTCGTCGATGATCACAAGATCAAGATGGATGCAATGCGGTTGAAGATTTGAAAGATTAGAAAATATGCCATTCATTACGAGGCTTCGTATCATTATGCCGTTTGATCAATTGTTACCTTGGTTGCAATTATGATCGCATTTGTTTTTGCATTGAAATATTTTACATAGTTTCAATGTATGGTGAAAATTAATTAGATGCTCTGGAAAGCTATATGTTGTTAGATGAGAACTATGTATGTACTTTGGTTTTAATGTGATGATGAACTTCTATTAATTTGGTCACTTAATTATCTATTTATGATGTTTTGTAATGGTTTTTGACACACTTAATTATATATAATGCACGCAGATGAACCGGCAATGGATGTACGGTGACAGACACACCTCCGAGTACATTAAGGGCGTGCATGAGTTTCTCGATGCGGCTGAGGCAAACAAGCAGAATGGTTTTATGTGTTGTCCACGCACTAAATGTGGGAATACGATGTCTTACTCTAACCGGAAAATCCTTCACTCCCACCTACTTTACAAGGGTTTCATGCCACAGTATAATGTTTGGACGAGGCACGGAGAAATAGGGGTTATGATGGAAGACGGCGAAGAAGAAGAGTACAATGACAACTATGTGCCCCCTGAATACGGTGATGCTGCAATGGGGGAGATGGTGAAGATCAAGAGGAACCAGATGATGTGCCCAATGATGCTGCAACGGGTGAAGCTGTTGAAGATCAAGAGGAACAAGACGATGTGCCCGATGATGATCTCCGCCGGGTCATTGTCGATGCAAGGACGCAATGCGAAAGTCAAAAGGAGAAGCTGAAGTTCGATCGCATGTTAGAGGATCACAAAAAAAGGGTTGTACCCCAATTGCGAAGATGGCAACACAAAGCTCGGTACCATACTGGAATTGCTGCAGTGGAAGGGAGAGAATGTTGTGGCTGACAAAGGATTTGAGAAGCTACTGAAAATATTGAAGAAGAAGCTTCCGAAGGATAACGAATTGCCCGACAGTACATACGCAACAAAGAAGGCCGTATGCCCTCTAGGATTGGAGGTGCAGAAGATACATGCATGCCCTAATGACTGCATCCTCTACCGCGGTGCATACAAGGATCTGAACACATGCCCGGTATGCGGTGCATTGTGGTATAAGATGAGACGAGATGACCCTGGTGATGTTCACGGCGAGCCCGCCAGGAAGAGGGTTCCTACGAAGGTGATGTGGTATGCTCCTATAATACCACGGTTGAAACGTCTGTTCAGAAACGAATAGCATGCCAAGTTGATGCGATGGCAGAGTGAGGACCATAAGAAAGACGGGAAGTTGAGAGCACCCGCTGACGGGTCGCATTGGAGAAAAATCGAGAGAAAGTACTGGGAGGAGTTTGCAAAGGACCCAAGGAACGTATGGTTTGCTTTAAGCACGGATGGCATTAATCCTTTCGGGGAGCAGAGCAGCAACCACAGCACCTGGCCCATGACTCTATGTATGTATAACCTTCCTCCTTGGATGTGCATGAAGTGGAAGTTCATTGATGCCAGTTCTCATCCAAGGCCCTAAGCAACCCGGCAACGACATTGATGTGTACCTAAGGGCATTAGTTGCCTATTCCATTTAAGGAGTTCTTTCAGTTTTTCAAACAATTGGCCCTCGATAAAGCAACGGTCACCTGCTACTGTCTGTAAGTAGTACTACTTTTGTCACTAAGTCTCTCTATATAGATCAGCTCTTTCATTGCATGTATTTATAATTATCCTCACTATATTATGCAGATTGAAGATCATCGAAATGAAGAAAAGACAAGTCGGTGATACTTGGTTCATTAACACATATCTCATAGATGCAACTGAGGTTAAATTACATGCCGCAGATACCGAGTCCAACTTGCTACGATCGTTGGTAATAAATGAAAACAAAGATATAATACTCTTTCCTTACAACTTCAAGTGAGTGTTACAGTCTTGTGCATATTCGGTTTCCCTTATATATTACTCAAGATTATAGTAATGTAATTGATGAGTTAATGCATGCGTGCGCAAGTTCCACTATATTCTCCTAGAGATTAAGCTTGAGCAGGGAGTAGTAACTGTTAAGTTAAATCGATCATTATCCACCATGCATATCAGCAACTTTGTTCATTTCTGATATCAAGTAATTGTTTTTCTTTGTCAGGCAGGGTTTGGAGAAAATTCACCAAAAAAGCGCCGGGACTGCCGAAGCAGCTGGAATTTAGACACCCGAAAGTAAGTAATATAGTAGCATGTTCCGCGCATCTCCTTTTGATTCAAGCGCTAGTTTCATCAATACCATTTGGCAGTCTTGCTTATCAGTTTGATTGACCTCTATTTCTTGTAAAATTGTTGTGGCAGGAACAAGGGAATGATTTCTGTGGATACTACGTTTGCGAGTCCATCCGTCACACGACCTGTGAGCGGGGCTACTCTGACGAACAATTTGAAGTGCGTAAGAAATAATATTCACAATTTTATTTCATTACCATCATTTGTGTTAAGTTTCATTTATTCATATATATATATATATATATATATATATATATATATATATATATATATATATATATATATATATATGTGTGTGTGTGTGTGTGTGTGTGTGTGTGTGTGTGTATTGACCCCCTTCTTCAAATTAGATCTTTCGGATGCGGGATGAACTCCTACCACCAGATCGTCTGCGAGCAATTCAAGAGGAAATGGCGGCATTCTTCCTTGACCACGTGATCGCTGAAGAGGGAGAATACTATGTGGACCATGCGTCCGTATGATAGGAGATTATATTTGTAAGAGATAATTATTGTATATATGTACCCGGTAGTGTCGGATAGATATACGAGAACTTGTTGTTCGACCAATCTCTCGGAGAAGGAGAGGTGGTCGATATCACTTCTCTCTGTATGCATATATATATTGATGACGATCTTTTGTTTCCTTCGTTTGCTTACTAGCTAGCTAGCGTGTGTAGTCCTCTTTATACGTATGTATAGTACGTAGCGTTGACCAAGCACAGACATAAGAGAGGACACTTCTATCTATTAATTAGCTAGCTAACACAATATATGAAACACCTAAATTAATCCCCCAAACCCCCCGCCCCCCTTTCAAAAAAAAACAAAAACCCCAGCCACAGAAATGCTGACGCGTGGATGCCTATTGGTCCCGGTTGGTGCCACCAACCAGGACCAAAGGCCCTCCTGCCTGGGCTCCGCGCACAGGCCACGTGGGGGCCCATCTGTCCCGGTTCTTATTTGAACCGGGACTAAAGGGCTAGGGCATTAGTACCGACCCTTTAGTCTCGGTTCAAGAACCGGGACAAAAGGCCCTTACGAACCGGGACAATAGGCCCGTTTTCTACTAGTGTTTGTTACTTTCTAAAGAGAAATGTACTCAAGCAAACCCAAACCGGTTTGCACTTTGTAGAGCTAACATGGCGTGCTGGTTCCTTAAAAATAACAAGTACGACCCACTGGTATTCATGGATGTGAATGCATGTTTACAGAGTCTGGCTTCAATAATCATGTTCTTGTTCCCTTGCTAGCCACAAATACTATCATATTTTGAGACCAAGAAAAATAAAATACCTGGAGCAAGTTGCGAATCTCACAATCAATTTTATATGTACAATTCATGGGTAGCACTGGAAAGGAAAACTACCATTTGACCGAGAACATAATGGACACATTAATCCTTCGGCCGATCATCTGACTGATCTTTTAGTAGAAACTTCTGGCCTCTTATTTGTGTAGCAGCCTGCTGGTAGTCAAAGACTGTTGCATGCATTGAATAGGAGAGGTTGCTTTCCGTGTTAGATTATGTGTTTCCTTTGTCTTAACAATTTCAGAGGCAAAGACAAATCAAAGAACATAAATTTCACCATACCACAGTGTTGGTGATTCTGGTTCCTCATCCCTTTCTACTTGATGAGGTTGGCTGAGTTCCAAACGAACTGGATTTGCACCATCTCGAGGAGCAATGTTGCATTGGCTAGAAGAACTTGTAATCGCCCCGTTTGCTTCGGGTTGCTCATACAGCTGAAAAATTGAATTGAGCATGCATGAAATCATAGAAAGATGTAAGATATGTTTGTGGGGTATCTATGGAGTACTTTTATATACACCCTTTATTTTATTTATTTTTGTGTGGGTGGTACTCTTATACCTACGCACCTTATTTTGCAGATATATATTCTCTTGATGAATGATATTTAGCTTCTTGTGAAGCTCAACATTTTCTTTGTGTGCAAGGTTTCCCTGAAGTTAAAATAGGTCAGGCTAAGTAGAAATAAAACGGGCCACCCTCTATGATATGGTGCTACTAGTATTGTAATGGTGAAATAAAAAATTAACCTTCTTATTGAACTCTTCGATTTCATCAATCATAATTTGGTCCTGGGAAGAACAATATGGTTAGTGGCACTACAAAGATGAACGATCATGGGGACATTAAGCATTACCTTTGCTAGCCGAATGTTATGCAGGCTCAATTCTAGTTGCTTCTTTAAACCCCTCAAGTCTTCCAAACCTAAGCCAGATATATGTTGTCCCAAGAACTGCCTGGAGTGGTTTAGCAATTTAGTGCAAATGTGTTATCATTGTTTTTTGAATATGAATATTATATCTATTAGGGATTTGACTTTATGCTATTTCAAACTATTGCACATGCGAAATTAGTAGCCATTTCATTCTTAATTAATTTTAGTACATGACATACATAAATTTAAATGTCATAGCTATGATTTTCTTGCAAGTTATGTAGTTGCTGCCTCAAACGTTCTCCCTCTGCTTGCGAAAACTATGAATGGGCAATCACATACATATAGCAACAGTTAATGTCCTAGAATAATGTATTTATGGTCTATAGTTTAGAATAAATCAACTGGACTGAGACAAATTATATTTTAGTGGGTTTTGTATAATTATAGGTCAAATAATGAAATATATATTCAATAGAATTGCAAAATCAACATGAACCAATCTTTAAAATGTGCATATATGTATCACTAACCGATTAAGTGGGTTCCTTAGATATCATTAACATATTATTATCCTTTGTGTAAGATGTCAGTAATGTTATCTCCTTTAATTTTGGAATCCGGAAGTTTTTTTTTTGTGTGTGTGCCATCCCAGCTTCCTGTCCTACAACAATGAAAAGCTAAGGCACTTAGAAGTAAACACCAATAGATAGGGTAAGCAACCAGGGAGTATAGAAATGACGGTGGTGTGTACAGCAACACAAGATATGCTATTTATTTTGTGTATAATTATTTTTACATCCCGGTTTCATCACAAAGCTTATAGCATTCAATGATCGGGCCCATATAGGTAGCTGCCGACCCCATCCCCACCCCCACCAGCGCATGGCTTATAAGACAGTCTTTTGACAACAAGAGCATCGCCTCCCTCAACTCTGATGTGCCCTAACATCTACAAAGTTCTAGCTTGCAAATAAAAAATTGAAGTTTTTTGTTACTTCAGATTGCAATGTCAGAAGTACTACCGGATTAGTAAATTCATTAGCTGATTGTGGACTTTGTGGTACACATTATATGAGTGCATCAAAACAATACAAAGATTGTAATTATTGGTTTTTGCGAAACAAAGTTACGACATAGTAGACTGAAATTAATCTAGCGACCTTGGGCAGAAGCGCGTTATCGCAGGTGCCCGGGAAAATGTGTCGGCAATGGATAATAAAACTAAGGCAAGACATCAAGGATAAGGTGGTTGAGGGCCTATTCTGTCATGATACTTGGTGCTAATTTCTATCTTTGTTGTCATATGAGAAGGTATATTTCTACTGTTTGGATAGCTTTACCATGCATGGTATCCGCATGGCATGAACGTGGGATTGTAGAAGTAACTGAAGGACAGACTCAATGAGCACCCAAGTAGACATAAACCACATGACTGCTATCTTATTGACAAATACTGATCAAAAGTCATACCTTAGCTTCTGCGCTTGCACTCATGAATTGTTGACCCTCCTTAACCTGCTGGTATCTATCAATTAGTGATTTCATCCTGTAAACAAGAGATAACATATTATAATATTAAAGAAAAACTAAGTCCCTTATGTTACATATGAGGAGGATATATTTATCCACGCTTTGTGAAATTTTATGTCGAAGAGAGGTACACATGTGCCAGTGCATGCTGACATGATTCTACGGCCGTAGTTTCCATGCTTATACAATGTATATGGGATGCAGTTTGGAATGAATGGGTTGGCATAGTATGTGCATTTTTTGCTAAAATCGAAGGGTAACATTTTGATATAAATTTCCACATAATTTGATGTTTTCATATTATTAACCTAAATATTATTAAACATATTTATATATTATTATCTTACATTTCAACACTAATTAACAGAGTACACACAAGAGGGTGTTTTTGTTTTGACTGAACCATACAAGAGGGTATTAAAAGTTGGAAACATCAGGTAGAAAAGGAAAGATTGATGAACTAATGTCTTGAGTTTATTTGTCTAATGATTCATACGTAAAAGGTGGTCATATGTACTTGTCAATCTCTCTTTCAAAAGCACTTGTCGGTGTTACTTGGGGATATAATGGAGGAAAGGTTGGAGGTTAAGAATTTGAGAGAGCATAAAATAACCAGTGGTATCTAACAAAATTAGTTGTTGAAATAAGTTGTATGGAGAAAATTATGTGACTCGTGTTAATAGTATTTAGATTAATATAGTTGGATAGTGAAATAGAGAATATCATTATCTGTTGTTTACATGTTTATGTTCGGTTTAAAATATACTTCAAATGAAGATAACATGATGTAATTAATTATTTCTATCAGAGCGCATGCTCTGTATGAAGTTGAAGTGTGTAAGTACAATGTTCTCTTCAATATGTGATGCTTTGGCTGCTAAATGAATGAGAAATTCTGAATGCATCACCAAATATCACTGTGAACCCACAAGCTTAACTAAGGTTACACATATTAAGAAATACCACCAGACCTGCTCATATCTCATACAAGTGAGGCAAGCGAAATTCCAGCTCATCCTTTTACTATGGTGACATCTCTTGATCGTCAATATAGAGAAAGGAGACGAGTGGACTTCGCTATGCTCTGCGAAGTAGGAAAGTGAAATATGGCCAAAAAGACTAATTAGGAGCAGTAAGGTAGTAAGAAAGTTGAGACAGCGAACAATACTGATCAAGAATATAAGATGACAAAAAAGCTTTAAGTCTTCTAATTTCATATTCTCTCCTTGAAAACCAATGTTCTTGGGTGGAATGAATAAATGGATTAAACATTGGCATGGACACAAATTAAGGTGGATCACTATTTATTTGTCGATTCCCTTGGATTATTCTAGCCGAAATCTTTGGCTTGTCCATGCTATTTAGCGAGGTTTGCCTCCGCAGTTCTAGATTTTGTGTCAAACCAAACATGCTAAGAGAAAGGGAGAGAAATATAGTGGGTCGATGGATCTAGTGTTTTAAGAAGACACATCCAACCACATGTAGACCATACACTCGTCGGTAGCAAAGGGTCACAATTAACTATAAGAGTCCAGACGCTACAGGCGTTATGTGCATTGCATCGAGCGGCAAGGCAACCAGCCCGCACGAACACGCAGCCGAGACGAGACACATCTCGTATACGGCCGGTGCAGGAGCGCTCGCTTGCACATGCAGCTCAGCAGGCAGGCTGGCGACTGGCAGTCCATCAAGCTGGCCGGCTGCGGCCAGATTCCCACAAGGGAGCCAATCATCACGTACTGGCTGCTACAAGTTGTGTACACCAGCTAGTTCTCCTGAAAGGAACTCGCCAGCAGGTGCATGCCTTGTGATGGGTGGGCCAGAAGGTGGGCAACACCAAGGAAAAGGAGACGTGCAAGAGGGAGATAGCTGCCCAGCAGGCCGGGATGCAGATTCTTCGGGAAGCACTCCACGGTGGTGTAGCCCAGTGAAAAATCCACGAAGCAGTGAATTGCTAGAAACAGGAACTTTGGCAAGTTCAGAAGTAAGTGTTTCTTCTCCAATAGCGTCCAAACGACAAGTGTTGAGCATCCCTTCAGAAGAAGCGCTTCAAATAAATTTGGTGAAGATGAAGAGTAAAGGGCAACGACGTTTGCACATTGAGGAACCGGAAAATTTTGAAGACGCAATTATGAAGGAGTGTTGGCATCGTGCTATGGATGAAGAGTTGGGGTCGATCCGAGACAACGATACATGGGAACTCGTGGATCTTCCCAACGGACATAATGCCATGGAGCTCATGTGGGTGTACAAAATCAAGAAGGATGCCGAAGGGAACTTGGTGAAGCATAAAGCAAGGCTCGTGGCTAAAGCAAACGTGCAAGACCAAAGTGTGGACTTCGAAGAAGTGTTCGCTCCAGTTACAAAGATGGACTCGGTGAGATTACTTATAGCTCTCGCGGCTCAAGAATCTTGGAGGATACATCATATGGATATGAGCTCCGCGTTTTTGACTGGGGAGTTAGAAGGAGAGTTGTATGTGAAGCAACCACCAGGGTACATCGAAGAAGGAGAGGAACATAAGGTATTGAAGCTACACAAGGCGTTGTACGCGCAACGACAAGCTGCTCAGGCATGGAGCATCAAGCTTGATCGTACATTGATTTCTCTTGGATTTGAGAAAGCCCCACTAGAGCATGCAATGTATAAGCGAGGTAAAGGCAATGATCGTCTCTTAGTGGGCATCTATGTGGATGATCTATTGATAACGGGAGCAGACGAAGAGGTGATTGCAAACTTGAAGCTACAAATGAAGGAGCTATTCAAGATGACTGATCTAGGGCTCTTGAGTTACTACCTTGGGATCGAGGTACAACAAAAGCCGGAGGGGATCACAATATACCAGGAGGCATATGCAAAGAAGGTACTTGAAAGTTGTGGCATGAAAGATTGCAATCCAAGTCATGTTCCGATGAAGCCTCGTCTTATACTAAGCAAGAAAAGTGAAGCACCCGCGGTTGATGCAACGGAGTATAGAAGTGTGGTCCGGAAGTTGAGGTGTCTCACGAATACAAGACCGGACTTGGTCTATTCCATTGGCATAGTGAGTCGCTTCATGGAAGCACCCACGACGGAACATTGGGCAGCTGTGGAAAATATACTCAGGTACATCAAAGGGACAACAAACTTCGGTTGTGTCTATTTGAGAGAGAAGAAGAAGGAGATGGTGGAGCTACTTGGCTATAGTGATAGCGATATGGCAGGAGACATGGACGACCGTAAAAGTACCTCGGGCGTGACATATTTCTTGGTAGGAAGCATAGTGAGTTGGCTATCATAAAAGCAGAAAGTGGTCGCATTATCATCTCGTGAAGCGGAGTATATTGCAGCTGCAACCGCGGTGTGTCAAGGTGTTTGCCTAGGAAGGCTACTCGGTGACCTCACAAGTAAGGAACCAGAACGAGTGGTGCTCAACATTGACGACAAGTCTACAATCTCTTTATGGAAGAATCCAGTGTGTCATGATAGACACAAGCACATCGATACGAGGTATCGATACCTAAGAGAGTGCGTTGGAGAAAGCAAGATTGACGTCAACTACGTTTGCACCGATGACCAGCTTGCAGATATCCTAACCAGGTCTTTGGGACGACAGAAGTTCGTGAAGATGCGGCGAAGTATCGGCGTCCAAGCTGTGAAGTGAGGACATCGTGTTTAGGGGGTGATTGTTGGAATAAACCATGATGTGGCCTTGTCCGGCTCGGACATGGTACAATCACCTAATAGTACTACTAGGATTAGGACTTGTAACCGACTAAGTTAGATTGAGTTGGTCCTAGATACTATATATACGGAGGTATACCCTTGTAATCAAGTAATACCGAGACAGATTAAAAGCAATACAAATCGCAGGACCGACACGGCCCTGTTCCGATCTACTCGTGTGTCCGTGTATTGTCTTCTCGACGAAACTACCAAGTGCAAGCTAGCTAGCCACCGTTGCTAGAATCGATCCAGCTGCCTGCGTGGTAGCTGAGGATCGTACGTGCAACTAGGCTGTACGTGTCTTTCTCCAGAGGAAACCAATCGGCCGGCTAGCACGGCTAGCTACTGCTGCGTACGTACGTGCACCGACGGAAAGTACTCGTCCGGAGCGACGTCCGACGCGGGCCTGTGGCCAACAATATATAGATCAATAGAACATATGAACTAAAACAACCATACATCTAGCTGATTAGCCCGGAAAGTACAGATATATATTCCCTTCGTCCGGAAATACTTGTCATAATGAATAAAAGAAGATGTATCTAAATGTATTTTAGTTTAGATACGTTCATTTTTGTCCATTTTGATGACAAGTATTCTCGGACGGAGGAAGTAGATCTATAAACAGTAGCGTACCCGGAGTTGGAGTTGGAGTACTCGTAGAGGCGTCCTGTGTTGGAGAAGAGGAGCACCGCTACCTGGGCATCACAGAGCACGCCCAGCTCCCTGGCTTTCTTGAACAGCCCACCCTTCCTCTTGGACAAGGTAACCTGTCGGCTTGTGGTGTTTTCGATCTTCTCGATCACTGTCTTTCCCCGGACCATCAGAACGACCGGAGAGCAACCACGGCCGGCTAACCGGAGATATTTACTAGCAGAGAGAGAGAGTGAGAGAGAGAGAGATGAGGAGTTGGTCGCCTGAGTTTTGTTTGGAAAGAAGCACTGTTATACACTTATACTATGCTAAGTACTTGTACCCCACTCTGCCTCTCGTCACGTCATCCCAGCGAATCGTGAAATGACACGTCGGCTTATGCACGGACCAAGGGCCAAGATGGTGCATGTGATCCTAGAATATTGTACCAAACCTACCCTTTCTTGGTTCAATTTCCTGAGAGAAGCTGGGCAATGTTAGGTATGGACCAACCCTTTTCCCCTGCTTTAGATCTTCCTGGAACAACACTAGACAATGGCGCCGCGGAGGACATATCTGGTGCAGTTCATATCTGCTACTGATTAGCCTATGGTATATTGGTTCTAGCTACCAGGGCGATCGATCCAGGAGAAATTGTCCACTCCTAGCTGTACGGGAGCATATCATCCACTCATGTTATTTATTTCATTTTTATCCGTACACAGGTAAGTGCCGGCGATTATCCGTACGGAGACAGACTTGTAATTTACAACTAGTTCTGTGTTCTGTGCACGAAGAAATACGTACTTGTCTGCCAAAGCATCTGCGCATGTGCACGGAGGATGGATCTGCTCTCACTTTGCATGTGCAGTCTGTTTCTTTTCGAAGCATGCTTCAATACAACTACCTGTATGACGATGCTCACCAAAACGAAAATATTTATAGGCGCCCAGTGCTCAAAGGTCCTCTCTCAAAATATCAAAGTAAAACATAAGAGGTACACACATTCCTTCATACGGTCATCCGGTTTTTATTACGCATTGCTTAAGCTGTATACATGACAAGAAATGAAAGTGTATACATTATTGTACCGAAAGTTGATATGTCCCTCAGTTTAAATTCCAACGGTTGGAAACCTTAATTAATTAGCCGCGCGGCGACCTCCACCCAGCAGATAGAGAAACATGATGCTGAGGCAGGCTGAGACAACAGGGTCGAGTAGCAAAGCTTAGTGGGGCCACCGCCTGAAGTTCAAGCTCCACTATCTGGCCATCGACCATGAGGGCTGTGCTCCAATCGCGCGGCCGCTGACCTCTAGATCAAGATGGATGCAATGCGGTCGAAGATTTGAAAGATTAGAAAATTTGCCATTCATTACGAGGCTTCGTATCATTATGCCGTTTGATCAATTGTTACCTTGGTTGCAATTATGATCGCATTTGTTTTTGCATTGAAATGTTTTACATAGTTTCAATGTATGGTGAAAATTAATTAGATGCTCTGGAAAGCTATATGTTGTTAGATGAGAACTATGTATGTACTTTGGTTTTAATGTGATGATGAACTTCTATTAATTTGGTCACTTAATTATCTATTTATGATGTTTTGTAATGGTTTTTGACACACTTAATTATATATAATGCACGCAGATGAACCGGCAATGGATGTACGGTGACAGACACACCTCCGAGTACATTAAGGGCGTGCATGAGTTTCTCGATGCGGCTGAGGCAAACAAGCAGAATGGTTTTATGTGTTGTCCACGCACTAAATGTGGGAATACGATGTCTTACTCTAACCGGAAAATCCTTCACTCCCACCTACTTTACAAGGGTTTCATGCCACACTATAATGTTTGGACGAGGCACGGAGAAATAGGTTTTATGATGGAAGACGGCGAAGAAGAAGAGTACGATGACAACTATGTGCCCCCTGAATACGGTGATGCTGCAATGGGGGAGATGGTGAAGATCAAGAGGAACCAGATGATGTGCCCAATGATGCTGCAACGGGTGAAGCTGTTGAAGATCAAGAGGAACAAGACGATGTGCCCGATGATGATCTCCGCCGGGTCATTGTCGATGCAAGGACGCAATGCGAAAGTCAAAAGGAGAAGCTGAAGTTCGATCGCATGTTAGAGGATCACAAAAAAAGGGTTGTACCCCAATTGCGAAGATGGCAACACAAAGCTCGGTACCATACTGGAATTGCTGCAGTGGAAGGGAGAGAATGCTGTGGCTGACAAAGGATTTGAGAAGCTACTGAAAATATTGAAGAAGAAGCTTCCGAAGGATAACGAATTGCCCGGCAGTACATACGCAACAAAGAAGGCCGTATGCCCTCTAGGATTGGAGGTGCAGAAGATACATGCATGCCCTAATGACTGCATCCTCTACCGCGGTGCATACAAGGATCTGAACACATGCC
Source organism: Secale cereale (assembly GCA_902687465.1). Lineage (NCBI taxonomy): Eukaryota > Viridiplantae > Streptophyta > Magnoliopsida > Poales > Poaceae > Secale > Secale cereale. The sequence continues at coordinate 35,617,260 of LR738709.1, read as the reverse complement.
CGGTATGCGGTGCATTGCGGTATAAGATGAGACGAGATGACCCTGGTGATGTTCACGGCGAGCCCGCCAGGAAGAGGGTTCCTACGAAGGTGATGTGGTATGCTCCTATAATACCACGGTTGAAACGTCTGTTCAGAAACGAATAGCATGCCAAGTTGATGCGATGGCAGAGTGAGGACCATAAGAAAGACGGGAAGTTGAGAGCACCCGCTGACGGGTCGCATTGGAGAAAAATCGAGAGAAAGTACTGGGAGGAGTTTGCAAAGGACCCAAGGAACGTATGGTTTGCTTTAAGCACGGATGGCATTAATCCTTTCGGGGAGCAGAGCAGCAACCACATCACCTGGCCCGTGACTCTATGTATGTATAACCTTCCTCCTTGGATGTGCATGAAGTGGAAGTTCATTGATGCCAGTTCTCATCCAAGGCCCTAAGCAACCCGACAACGACATTGATGTGTACCTAAGGGCATTAGTTGCCTATTCCATTTGAGGAGTTCTTTCAGTTTTTCAAACAATTGGCCCTCGATAAAGCAACGGTCACCTGCTACTGTCTGTAAGTAGTACTACTTCTGTCACTAAGTCTCTCTATATAGATCAGCTCTTTCATTGCATGTATTTATAATTATCCTCACTATATTATGCAGATTGAAGATCATCGAAATGAAGAAAAGACAAGTCGGTGATACTTGGTTCATTAACACATATCTCATAGATGCAACTGAGGTTAAATTACATGCCGCAGATACCGAGGCCAACTTGCTACGATCGTTGGTAATAAATGAAAACAAAGATATAATACTCTTTCCTTACAACTTCAAGTGAGTGTTACAGTCTTGTGCATATTCGGTTTCCCTTATATATTACTCAAGGTTATAGTAATGTAATTGATGAGTTAATGCATGCGTGCGCAAGTTCCACTATATTCTCCTAGAGATTAAGCTTGAGCAGGGAGTAGTAACTGTTAAGTTAAATCGATCATTATCCACCATGCATATCAGCAACTTTGTTCATTTCTGATATCAAGTAATTGTTTTTCTTTGTCAGGCAGGGTTTGGAGAAAATTCACCAAAAAAGCGCCGGGACTGCCGAAGCAGCTGGAATTTAGACACCCGAAAGTAAGTACTATAGTAGCATGTTCCGCGCATCTCCTTTTGATTCAAGCGCTAGTTTCATCAATACCATTTGGCAGTCTTGCTTATCAGTTTGATTGACCTCTATTTCTTGTAAAATTGTTGTGGCAGAAACAAGGGAATGATTTCTGTGGATACTACGTTTGCGAGTCCATCCGCCACACGACCTGTGAGCGGGGCTACTCTGACGAACAATTTGAAGTGCGTAAGAAATAATATTCACAATTTTATTTCATTACCATCATTTGTGTTAAGTTTCATTTATTCATATATATATATATATATATATATGTGTGTGTGTGTGTGTGTGTGTGTGTGTGTGTGTGTGTGTGTGTGTATTGACCCCCTTCTTCAAATTAGATCTTTCGGATGCGGGATGAACTCCTACCACCAGATCGTCTGCGAGCAATTCAAGAGGAATTGGCGGCATTCTTCCTTGACCACGTGATCGCTGAAGAGGGAGAATACTATGTGGACCATGCGTCCGTATGATAGGAGATTATATTTGTAAGAGATAATTATTGTATATATGTACCCGGTAGTGTCGGATAGATATACGAGAACTTGTTGTTCGACCAATCTCTCGGAGAAGGAGAGGTGGTCGATATCACTTCTCGCTGTATGCATATATATATTGATGACGATCTTCTGTTTCCTTCGTTTGCTTACTAGCTAGCTAGCGTGTCTAGTCCTCTCTATACGTATGTATAGTACGTAGCGTTGACCAAGCACAGACATAAGAGAGGACACTTCTATCTATTAATTAGCTAGCTAACACAATATATGAAACACCTAAATTAACCCCCCAAACCCCCCCCCCCTTTCAAAAAAACAAAAACCACAGCCACAGAAATGCTGACGCGTGGATGCCTATTGGTCCCGGTTGGTGCCACCAACCAGGACCAAAGGCCCTCCTGCCTGGGCTCCGCGCACAGGCCACGTGGGGGCCCATCTGTCCCGGTTCTTGTTTGAACCGGGACTAAAAGGCTAGGGCATTAGTACCGACCCTTTAGTCTCGGTTCAAGAACCGGGACAAAAGGCCCTTACGAACCGGGACAATAGGCCCGTTTTCTACTAGTGTTTGTTACTTTCTAAAGAGAAATGTACTCAAGCAAACCCAAACCGGTTTGCACTTTGTAAAGCTAACATGGCGTGCTGGTTCCTTAAAAATAACAAGTACGACCCACTGGTATTCATGGATATGAATGCATGTTTACAGAGTCTGGCTTCAATAATCATATTCTTGTTCCCTTGCTAGCCACAAATACTATCATATTTTGAGACCAAGAAAAATAAAATACCTGGAGCAAGTTGCGAATCTCACAATCAATTTTATATGTACAATTCATGGGTAGCACTGGAAAGGAAAACTACCATTTGACCGAGAACATAATGGACACATTAATCCTTCGGCCGATCATCTGACTGATCTTTTAGTAGAAACTTCTGGCCTCTTATTTGTGTAGCACCCTGCTGGTAGTCAAAGACTGTTGCATGCATTGAATAGGAGAGGTTGCTTTCCGTGTTAGATTATGTGTTTCCTTTGTCTTAACAATTTCACAGGCAAAGACAAATCAAAGAACATAAATTTCACCTACCACAGTGTTGGTGATTCTGGTTCCTCATCCCTTTCTACTTGATGAGGTTGGCTGAGTTCCAAATGAACTGGATTTGCACCAACTCGAGGAGCAATGTTGCATTGGCTAGAAGAACTTGTAATCGCCCCGTTTGCTTTGGGTTGCTCATACAGCTGAAAAATTGAATTGAACATGCATGAAATCATAGAAAGATGTAAGATATGTTTGTGGGGTATCTATGGAGTACTTTTATATACACCCTTTATTTTATTCATTTTTGTGTGGGTGGTACTCTTATACCTACGCACCTTATTTTGCAGATATATATTCTCTTGATGAATGATATTTAGCTTCTTGTGAAGCTCAACATTTTCTTTGTGTGCAAGGTTTCCCTGAAGTTAAAATAGGTCAGGCTAAGTAGAAATAAAACGGGCCACCCTCTATGATATGGTGCTACTAGTATTGTAATGGTGAAATAAAAAATTAACCTTCTTATTGAACTCTTCGATTTCATCAATCATAATTTGGTCCTGGGAAGAACAATATGGTTAGTGGCACTACAAAGATGAACGATCATGGGGACATTAAGCATTACCTTTGCTAGCCGAATGTTATGCAGGCTCAATTCTAGTTGCTTCTCTAAACCCCTCAAGTCTTCCAAACCTAAGCCAGATATATGTTGTCCCAAGAACTGCCTGGAGTGGTTTAGCAATTTAGTGCAAATGTGTTATCATTGTTTTTTGAATATGAATATTATATCTATTAGGGATTTGACTTTATGCTATTTCAAACTATTGCACATGCGAAATTAGTAGCCATTTCATTCTTAATTAATTTTAGTACATGACATACATAAATTTAAATGTCATAGCTATGATTTTCTTGCAAGTTATGTAGTTGCTGCCTCGAACGTTCTCCCTCTGCTTGCGAAAACTATGAATGGGCAATCACATACATATAGCAACAGTTAATGTCCTAGAATAATGTATTTATGGTCTATAGTTTAGAATAAATCAACTGGACTGAGACAAATTATATTTTAGTGGGTTTTGTATAATTATAGGTCAAATAATGAAATATATATTCAATAGAATTGCAAAATCAACATGAACCAATCTTTAAAATGTGCATATATGTATCACTAACCGATTAAGTGGGTTCCTTAGATATCATTAACATATTATTATCCTTTGTGTAAGATGTCAGTAATGTTATCTCCTTTAATTTTGGAATCCGGAAGTTTTTTTTGTGTGTGTGCCATCCCAGCTTCCTGTCCTACAACAATGAAAAGCTAAGACACTTAGAAGTAAACACCAATAGATAGGGTAAGCAACCAGGGAGTATAGAAATGACGGTGGTGTGTACAGCAACACAAGATATGCTATTTATTTTGTGTATAATTATTTTTACATCCCGGTTTCATCACAAAGCTTATAGCATTCAATGATCGGGCCCATATAGGTAGCTGCCGACCCCATCCCCACCCCCACCAGCGCATGGCTTATAAGACAGTCTTTTGACAACAAGAGCATCGCCTCCCTCAACTCTGATGTGCCCTAACATCTACAAAGTTCTAGCTTGCAAATCAAAAATTGAAGTTTTTTGTTACTTCAGATTGCAATGTCAGAAGTACTACCGGATTAGTAAATTCATTAGCTGATTGTGGACTTTGTGGTACACATTATATGAGTGCATCAAAACAATACAAAGATTGTAATTATTGGTTTTTGCGAAACAAAGTTACGACATAGTAGACTGAAATTAATCTAGCGACCTTGGGCAGAAGCGCGTTATCGCAGGTGCCCGGGAAAATGTGTCGGCAATGGATAATAAAACTAAGGCAAGACATCAAGGATAAGGTGGTTGAGGGCCTATTCTGTCATGATACTTGGTGCTAATTTCTATCTTTGTTGTCATATGAGAAGGTATATTTCTACTGTTTGGATAGCTTTACCATGCATGGTATCCGCATGGCATGAACGTGGGATTGTGGAAGTAACTGAAGGACAGACTCAATGAGCACCCAAGTCGACATAAACCACATGACTGCTATCTTATTGACAAATACTGATCAAAAGTCATACCTTAGCTTCTGCGCTTGCACTCATGAATTGTTGACCCTCCTTAACCTGCTGGTATCTATCAATTAGTGATTTCATCCTGTAAACAAGAGATAACATATTATAATATTAAAGAAAAACTAAGTCCCTTATGTTACATATGAGGAGGATATATTTATCCACGCTTTGTGAAATTTTATGTCGAAGAGAGGTACACATGTGCCAGTGCATGCTGACATGATTCTACGGCCGTAGTTTCCATGCTTATATGTATATGGGATGCATTTTCGAATGAATGGGTTGGCATAGTATGTGCATTTTTTGCTAAAATCGAAGGGTAACATTTTGATATAAATTTCCACATAATTTGATGTTTTCATATTATTAACCTAAATATTATTAAACATATTTATATATTATTATCTTACATTTCAACACTAATTAACAGAGTACACACAAGAGGGTGTTTTTGTTTTACCTGAACCATACAAGAGGGTATTAAAAGTTGGAAACATCAGGTAGAAAAGGAAAGATTGATGACCTAATGTCTTGAGTTTATTTGTCTAATGATTCATACGTAAAAGGTGGTCATATGTACTTGTCAATCTCTCTTTCAAAAGCACTTGTCGGTGTTACTTGGGGATATAATGGAGGAAAGGTTGGAGGTTAAGAATTTGAGAGAGCATAAAATAACCAGTGGTATTTAACAAAATTAGTTGTCGAAATAAGTTGTATGGAGAAAATTATGTGACTCGTGTTAATAGTATTTAGATTAATATAGTTGGAGAGGGAAATAGAGAATATCATTATCTGTTGTTTACATGTTTATGTTCGGTTTAAAATATACTTCAAATGAAGATAACATGATGTAATTAATTATTTCTATCAGAGCGCATGCTCTCTATGAAGTTGAAGTGTGTAAGTACAATGTTCTCTTCAATATGTGATGCTTTGGCTGCTAAATGAATGAGAAATTCTGAATGCATCACCAAATATCACTGTGAACCCACAAGCTTAACTAAGGTTACACATATTAAGAAATACCACCAGACCTGCTCATATCTCATACAAGTGAGGCAAGCGAAATTCCAGCTCATCCTTTTACTATGGTGACATCTCGCGATCGTCAATATAGAGAAAGGAGACGAGTGGACTTCGCTATGCTCTGCGAAGTAGGAAAGTGAAATATGGCCAAAAAGACTAATTATGAGCAGTAAGGTAGTAAGAAAGTTGAGACAGCGAACAATACTGATCAAGAATATAAGATGACAAAAAAGCTTTAAGTCTTCTAATTTCATATTCTCTCCTTGAAAACCAATGTTCTTGGGTGGAATGAATAAATGGATTAAACATTGGCATGGACACAAATTAAGGTGGATCACTATTTATTTGTCGATTCCCTTGGATTATTCTAGCCGAAATCTTTGGCTTGTCCATGCTATTTAGCGAGGTTTGCCTCCGCAGTTCTAGATTTTGTGTCAAACCAAACATGCTAAGAGAAAGGGAGAGAAATATAGTGGGTCGATGGATCTAGTGTTTTAAGAAGACACATCCAACCACATGTAGACCATACACTCGTCGGTAGCAAAGGGTCACAATTAACTATAAGAGTCCAGACGCTACAGGCGTTATGTGCATTGCATCGAGCGGCAAGGCAACCAGCCCGCACGAACACGCAGCCGAGACGAGACACATCTCGTATACGACCGGTGCAGGAGCGCTCGCTTGCGCATGCAGCTCAGCAGGCAGGCTGGCGACTGGCAGTCCATCAAGCTGGCCGGCTGCGGCCAGATTCCCACAAGGGAGCCAATCATCACGTACTGGCTGCTACAAGTTGTGTACACCAGCTAGTTCTCCTGAAAGGAACTCGCCAGCAGGTGCATGCCTTGTGATGGGTGGGCCAGAAGGTGGGCAACACCAAGGAAAAGGAGACGTGCAAGAGGGAGATAGCTGCCCAGTAGGCCGGGATGCAGATTCTTCGGGAAGCACTCCACGGTGGTGTAGCCCAGTGAAAAATCCAGGAAGCAGTGAATTGCTAGAAACAGGAACTTTGGCAAGTTCAGAAGTAAGTGTTTCTTCTCCAATAGCGTACAAACGACAAGTGTTGAACATCCCTTCAGAAGAAGCGCTTCAAATAAATTTGGTGAAGATGAAGAGTAAAGGGCAACGACGTTTGCACATTGAGGAACCGGAAAATTTTGAAGACGCAATTATGAAGGAGTGTTGGCATCGTGCTATGGATGAAGAGTTGGGGTCGATCCGAGACAACGATACATGGGAACTCGTGGATCTTCCCAACGGACATAATGCCATGGAGCTCATGTGGGTGTACAAAATCAAGAAGGATGCCGAAGGGAACTTGGTGAAGCATAAAGCAAGGCTCGTGGCTAAAGCAAACGTGCAAGACCAAAGTGTGGACTTCGAAGAAGTGTTCGCTCCAGTTACAAAGATGGACTCGGTGAGATTACTTATAGCTCTCGCGGCTCAAGAATCTTGGAGGATACATCATATGGATATGAGCTCCGCGTTTTTGACTGGGGAGTTAGAAGGAGAGTTGTATGTGAAGCAACCACCAGGGTACATCGAAGAAGGAGAGGAACATAAGGTATTGAAGCTACACAAGGCGTTGTACGCGCAACGACAAGCTCCTCAGGCATGGAGCATCAAGCTTGATCGTACATTGATTTCTCTTGGATTTGAGAAAGCCCCACTAGAGCATGCAATGTATAAGCGAGGTAAAGGCAATGATCGTCTCTTAGTGGGCATCTATGTGGATGATCTATTGATAACGGGAGCAGACGAAGAGGTGATTGCAAACTTGAAGCTACAAATGAAGGAGCTATTCAAGATGACTGATCTAGGGCTCTTGAGTTACTACCTTGGGATCGAGGTACAACAAAAGCCGGAGGGGATCACAATATACCAGGAGGCATATGCAAAGAAGGTACTTGAAAGTTGTGGCATGAAAGATTGCAATCCAAGTCATGTTCCGATGAAGCCTCGTCTTATACTAAGCAAGAAAAGTGAAGCACCCGCGGTTGATGCAACGGAGTATAGAAGTGTGGTCCGGAAGTTGAGGTGTCTCACGAATACAAGACCGGACATGGTCTATTCCATTGGCATAGTGAGTCGCTTCATGGAAGCACCCACGACGGAACATTGGGCAGCTGTGGAAAATATACTCAGGTACATCAAAGGGACAACAAACTTCGGTTGTGTCTATTTGAGAGAGAAGAAGAAGGAGATGGTGGAGCTACTTGGCTATAGTGATAGCGATATGGCAGGAGACATGGACGACCGTAAAAGTACCTCGGGCGTGACATATTTCTTGGTAGGAAGCATAGTGAGTTGGCTATCATAAAAGCAGAAAGTGGTCGCATTATCATCTCGTGAAGCGGAGTATATTGCAGCTGCAACCGCGGTGTGTCAAGGTGTTTGCCTAGGAAGGCTACTCGGTGACCTCACAAGTAAGGAACCAGAACGAGTGGTGCTCAACATTGACGACAAGTCTACAATCTCTTTATGGAAGAATCCAGTGTGTCATGATAGACACAAGCACATCGATACGAGGTATCGATACCTAAGAGAGTGCGTTGGAGAAAGCAAGATTGACGTCAACTACGTTTGCACCGATGACCAGCTTGCAGATATCCTAACCAGGTCTTTGGGACGACAGAAGTTCGTGAAGATGCGGCGAAGGATCGGCGTCCAAGCTGTGAAGTGAGGACATCGTGTTTAGGGGGGTGATTGTTAGAATAAACCATGATGTGGCCTTGTCCGGCTCGGACATGGTACAATCACCTAATAGTACTACTAGGATTAGGACTTGTAACCGACTAAGTTAGATTGAGTTGGTCCTAGATACTATATATACGGAGGTATACCCTTGTAATCAAGTAATACCGAGACAGATTGAAAGCAATACAAATCACAGGACCGACACGGCCCTGTTGCGATCTACTCGTGTGTCCGTGTATTGTCTTCTCGACGAAACTACCAAGTGCAAGCTAGCTAGCCACCGTTGCTAGAATCGATCCAGCTGCCTGCGTGGTAGCTGAGGATCGTACGTGCAACTAGGCTGTACGTGTGTCTTTCTCCAGAGGAAACCAATCGGCCGGCTAGTACGGCTAGCTACTGCTGCGTATCGTACGTGCACCGGCGGAAAGTACTCGTCCGGAGCGACGTCCGACGCGGGCCTGTGGCCAACAATATATAGATCAATAGACACCGCCACTGTCTGATGGGCCAGCCTTGCAAGCGAATCATGGACGTCCACTGCGTCAAGCCAATCTCAGCCGTAGACCGGGTGTGGTTAGGTGCTGGGCACGACTTGCGAACCCTATTCGCTCCTTCACATCGCCCTCAATCACCTCGCGCCGTTCCTACGCCGACGCGCTGCGCATCTCCTCGCCGGCTACGATGGCTGGGGCGCCGCAGCACCCTTCGACGTCCGGCCTCGCCTCCAACACCATTAAGGCACCTGCTACAACGAACTCCATCGGCGCCTCGACGCTGGCTGCTCCTTTCGCTGGGTTTGGTCCGGCGGCTGGACCCCCTAGGTTTGGCGCTCCGGCCAGGCAACAACACTACCAAGTTGGCTCCACTTGTGCTAGTGCTGGTCAACAGGCCGCTGGCCCAAGTTTGGGCCCCTCACAAACGAGCGGGCAAGGCTTCGCTTTTGGTACGGGCGGACCATTGAAGCATGGAGGAAAGAAGAAGAAGAAGAGTGGGCGTCGGCCAGGCGCACATACAACACCAACACCTCAGGCACCCCCAGTTGCCGCAAACTCGGCCGTCGCCCACGCCATGCCACCATTGGCCGAATCCGACGGCACGGTTGCCGCTCAACAGGACGAAGACGCTGCCAACGTGCTTAAAACCAAGAAAGAAAAGATGCACTGTTTCAAATGCCGGTCTAATGATCACCTGTCCAGAGATTGTACTATGGTGCACTTTTGCTACATCTGCAACAATTTCAAGCACGCTATGTTTTGTTGTCCCATTCTGAAGCAGCCACGGCCCTTGGCATCTTTTTGTGGACAAGGATCTAATGCTTCCATGTTCATTCAGATCCCAGAGCATGTGTGCAAGGACATCGACACTTCTCCATCAACATCGCCAATTGCCTTAGTCACAGTTTCCGGTGGGGAGCTACCTGCAGGGGTGCTTGAAGCTGAGATTGCTAGGATCGTTCGGACTCAGACTCAGTGGAAGTGGGAGGCTATTCCGCATGGCAAGGATGCCTTTTTGGTGTCATTCCCCTCCTTTGACGATCTTCGCCGAATGGCTGACCTAGAGGTTCGAGTCAAGTCGCATGGTGTTGAAATTTCTTTTAAAGAATGGAAAGTTGAAGATGTCCCATCTTATGTTTCTCTGGAGACTGTTTGGGTGCACGTTTACGGCGTTCCTCATTCACTACGGCATTTTCTCGGGCTTTGGGCTGTTGGATCGGTCATTGGAGCAACTCAAGATGTTGATCTTTATGCCCTACGTCGTCATGGTATTATACGCATTCAGGTTGCTGTGCGCTCTTTGGATATATTCACCTATAATAATGACTTGGGAGGCGATTCCACAACCGCAGAGGCATTTGTGAAGCTTGATGGATATAGCTTTTGCTACCAGGTTGAAAAGGATGACTATATTCCAGATGCAGATTTCATACCTCTAATCTGGAAGCAACATGATGATGGCCCGGATAGAGGTCATGGCCGTGATGATGACATTAACGATGGTGATGTTAGCAAAAAAGCAAAGAAAGGAAACTCTGCGAGTGTGAATCCTTCTCCGAACTTGAGCTCGAGCACTCCAGTTCCTATGCTGACCGCATCTATCGCCGCGCCGTTGTCTGAACTGCAGCACACTACAGGGCCTTCGAACATGCTTGGCGAGATTGCTGCAGGTTACACTTCGTCGTCGTCGTTGCCGGCGCCGCCTCCGGTATCCGTCAACCTTGGTACACCGCTGCACCAACCTCTTCTGCAGAATGAGATGCCTTTTCTCAGGACGCCGCGAGTGGCGGCCGTGGAATCTCCACGCACGGACGTGCATGCTTGCATGGGTGCAACGGTAGCTGCATGTGTACGTACTGATACTTGCATGGATGCTTCAGCCAACAAGAACTCACCCGTGGGGTTGCATGGCTCTGTGCAAGTGCAACCGACACTACAGGAGGCCGCTGTCGCTGAGCTAGGCTCGTCAACAACTACCGGCGATGGACGCCCAGTACATCCCATGACTGCTCAGGTTCTGCAATCACCTGCGTCGTCACCCTCGCTACAGAGCGCGCCGAGCTGTCATCTGGCTGCTGCGGTGACACTTGGTCCAGCCACGGGCCGAAGCATGGAGCTATCCTCGTCACCCATTGCTGATGTTCTAATGGAGCCAGGAGCTGCTGCACCATTGGGATCGCCTCCGTCTTCTCCAACGCCGCAGCCGGCGCTCCATTCTACTCCAACCAAACTGACGGATACTCCGTTACGGCGCAGTGGTCGTCACTTCACCGCCGCTGACGGGTCCTCGGCCACTGATGAGTGCTCCCTCTCCAAGGCGATGCGGCGTCAGGCGGAGCGTAACCTCGACCCTCCTACAGGTACACCTTGCAATAAATCATTTCTTTCTTTTTCTGATTCTCGTATTTCCTCTAGTTTAAATAACGTTGGAATTAAAATTGGAAAAAATGATAATGATGTGTGCATTTCGGTGGGGGTGCTTAAACACATGGAGATAGACCGATTAAAGGTTTCTCCAAAGTGTTCGAGCCCCTTACCATACCCTGAAACTGAGGAGGAGGAACCGGCGGCTGCTTATGACGGTCCGCTTCTCTCCCACTTGGTTGGTGCGGTAACTGAGGTCGGATTAGATGACGCACGACTTGGGTCCATGTTTTGTGACTTCACTGCGTCCTCGCGTAAATCAAAATCCCACTCCTCAAAAAAGAAACAAAAACCGCCCAAGAAGGCGAAGGTATCCACCCTGACCCGAGTTTCCACATGAGAGGCATGTTTTGGAATAGCAGAGGTCTTTCAGACTTGGCTAAACATAAACACGTCGGTGACTCTGTGCGTGACCATGGGTTAGATTTTGTGGCAATTTCCGAGGCTGGTAAATGTGACTTTCGTGCACATGTCTTTGATCACCTATCAGGTGGTTTGGAATATACATGGCATTGCTTACCACCACGTGGAAGGTCCGGAGGAATCTTACTTGGGATACAGACCACAACCATTGACTTGTTAGCTTTTTCGGTTGGTGAATTTCACATCAAATTCCACCTTCGAAATAGAGCTGACAATTATATATGGAGCCTGGTCGCAGTCTATGGGGCTGCCCAAGATGAGAATAAATCTGCTTTCCTTCGGGAATTGGTGAACTTGGCTAAGGATAACCCCCATCCAATGCTTATTGGAGGCGACTTCAATATCCTTAGATACCAGGAGGAGAAAAATAATGATCGTTTTGACACACACTGGCCTTTCTTATTCAACGCTGTAATTGATAGTTTGAATCTTCGAGAAGCTAGTATGTCGGGGCGACAGTTCACTTGGGCCAACAACCGTCCGGTGCCGACATACGAGAAGCTCGATCGGGTACTCATGGATACCGAATGGGAATTAAAATTCCCTATGGTAACAGTGCGTGCCCTAGAGCGTATTGAGTCACTTTCGGACCATGCACCCATCATTCTTGATTCTAACTCTACTAACTCTCCCACTGTTCGCCGTCCATTCAAATTTGAATTGGGATGGTTACATCGGGATGGTTTTTCGGATATAGTTAAGAATTTATGGGAGAGGCCTGCCATTGGTCGCACACCGATTCAAAGATGGAACTTCAAAATTCGAGCCATGAGGCGGTTCCTAACTGGATGGGCCAAACACACAAGTGGTATATATAAAAAAGAAAAGCAACGCCTTTCCACTATTATAGATGACCTCGACAAAATAGCAGAGACTCGCATTTTGTCTCAACAGGAGATTGATATGAAAAATCAATCCAATGAGCAGATTGCACGTCTATTGCGAGAAGAGGAAATCAAGTGGTATCGAAGATCAGGTGCCCAATTCATTTTGGAGGGAGACAACAATACACGATATTTCCAAATGGTCGCCAATGGGCGGCATAGGAAGAAGTGTATTTTTAGCCTCCAACAGGATGAGGGACGGATCGAGGGTCAGGCAGAGCTCAAGCGGTATATAACCAAATACTACAAGTGTCTGTTTGGGGCTCTAGAGGAAGGGAACTTCACTCTAGATGAGACCCGGACAGATGACATTCCACAAGTCACAGAAGAAGAGAATGATATCCTGACGGCACCTTTCTCTGAAGAGGAGGTGCGAGCTGCGGTGTTCCAAATGGAACATAACAAAGCTCCAGGCCCTGATGGTTTCCCCGCGGAGTTCTATCAGAACTTCTGGGATGTCATCAAGACTGACCTAATGGAGTTGTTTAATTTTTTTCATGCCGGCCAACTAGACCTATCTAGGCTTAATTTTGGCGAGATTGTTTTGTTGCCAAAGACTAAGGAGGCTGAACAGATTCAACAGTTCAGACCGATCTGCCTCCTTAATGTCAGCTTCAAAATCTTCACCAAAGTTGCGACTAATAGGCTCAACGCGGTCGCCGATCATGTTGTTCAGCCATCCCAAACGGCTTTCATGCAAGGACGAAATATACTCGATGGAGTAGTAATCCTTCACGAGACCGTCCATGAGATGCACCGGAAGAACATGAGTGGAGTAGTATTTAAAATTGACTTTGAAAAGGCATACGACAAAGTCAAATGGTCTTTTCTCCAACAGACCCTAAGAATGAAAGGTTTCTCAGATAAATGGCGCGACTGGGTCCAAAATTTCGTTACTGGAGGTAGCGTGGCTATAAAAGTCAATGATGATGTAGGTCATTACTTCCAGACGAAAAAGGGATTACGACAGGGTGACCCAGTGTCTCCAATGTTATTTAACATTGTCGCTGACATGTTGGCTACTTTGATCCAACGCGCCAAACAAGACGGTCAAATTGCAGGATTAGTGCCACACCTTGTGGATGGCGGACTCTCTATCTTGCAATATGCCGATGATACAATTATTTTTATGGAACATGACCTAGATAAGGCTAAAAATATGAAACTATTGCTTTCAGCTTTTGAGCAAATGTCAGGTCTGAAAATTAACTTCCGTAAAAGTGAATTGTTCTGTTTCGGAGAAGCCAAGGAGGCGGCTGCACAATATGCGGACTTGTTTGGTTGTGCACAAGGCCAATTCCCGATTAAATATTTGGGAATTCCGATTCATTATTGGCGTCTCACTAATGCGGAGTGGAAACATGTTGAAGAGAGATTGGAGAAACGGTTGAGCAGTTGGAAAGGCAAGTTGCTCTCTGTTGGAGGGCGACTAGTTTTGATCAATTCTGTTCTCACAAACATGGTTCTCTACATGCTCTCATTTTTCCAAATTCCCAAAGGGGTTCTGCAAAGACTGGATTACTTCAGATCCAGATTCTTTTGGCAAGGAGATAGTGAAAATAAAAAGTATAGGCTAACCAAATGGAGTGTGGTTTGTCGACCAAAAGACCAGGGAGGTTTAGGTGTTCAGGACCTCCAGGTTAAGAATGATGCCTTGCTCAGTAAATGGTTGTTCAAGCTACTTACCGAGGACGGTGTTTGGCAAACCCTGTTGCGCAATAAGTATCTAGGCCAAAAAGCGTTGTCCCAGGCATATTGGAAACCTGGTGACTCACATTTTTGGTCTGGTCTGATGGCGGTAAAGAAACATCTATTCCGCTTTGGATCATTCGCGATAAAGGACGGCTCCGAGATACGTTTCTGGGAGGACAGGTGGCTAGGAAACACCACTCTTCAGGAACAGTATCCGGCCTTGTACCGAATTGTACGCGATAAGAATGATACTCTTGCGCACGTGCTCAGCTCCTCCCCGCCGAATGTATCATTTAGGAGGGATTTGATTGGCCTCCGCCATGCGTCATGGCAACATCTTCTATCCCGTTTGGATTCGGTCAACTTGACACAAGGGAGGGATGTGTTTCGCTGGAATCTCACTACATCTGGAGCCTACACAGTTGACTCTATGTACCGTGCACTCTCGCACTCAGAGGTTCCATTGAATAATAATAAACTAATATGGAAATCAAAGATGCCACTAAAAAATAAGATTTTCATGTGGTATCTTCGAAGAGGAGTTGTGCTAACAAAAGACAACCTCGCTCGACGCAACTGGCAAGGAAGTAAGAAGTGTAGCTTTTGTACTCATGACGAGACAATTAAACACCTCTTCTTTCAGTGCAAGTTCGCGCGTTCTATATGGTCAGTCATCCAAATAGTGTCCAATTTGTATCCACCAACTAGTGTTGCCAATATATATGGTCACTGGCTTGATGGAATACCAAATACAATTAGTACACTAATACGGGTGGGAGCGTCTGCCTTATTATGGTCGCTTTGGCTATGTAGAAACGATTGTGTTTTTAATGGCAAAACCTCTTCTTCTATGCAGGTTATTTACCGTTGTACGCACTGGCTTCGTATGTGGTCTACGCTACAGCGAATGGAGTATCAATCGCTGTTCAAGACGGTGTGTATGCGGTTGGAGCGGGTGGCCAGGGAGGTTTTTACCCAACATGGGTGGCAACATAATCTCCGAATCGGTCCACCTCCTCCATCGACATTGGCATAGTTTTGGACTCATATGGCTTTACTGTTGCCAACTTGTCGTTTTATTTATATATACTTTGCTAGACTCTTCGTTAAGGCTGTGTGCATCTTAGCTATGCAGAGGCCGGGTATCGCTCATTATGCTTTGTATCCACTTGATGCTACATTCTGAGTTAATAAAAACGCCCTTTATCGAAAAAAGAACATATGAACTAAAACAACCATCTAGCTGATTAGCCCGGAAAGTACAGATATATATTCCCTTCGTCCGGAAATACTTGTCATAATGAATAAAAGAAGATGTATCTAGATGTATTTTAGTTTAGATACGTTCATTTTTGTCCATTTTGATGACAAGTATTCTCAGACGGAGGGAGTAGATCTATAAACAGTAGCGTACCCGGAGTTGGAGTTGGAGTACTCGTAGAGGCGTCCTGTGTTGGAGAAGAGGAGCACCGCTACCTGGGCATCACAGAGCACGCCCAGCTCCCTGGCTTTCTTGAACAGCCCACCCTTCCTCTTGGACAAGGTAACCTGTCGGCTTGTGGTGTTTTCGATCTTCTCGATCACTGTCTTTCCCCGGACCATCAGAACGACCGGAGAGCAACCACGGCCGGCTAACCGGAGATATTTACTAGCAGAGAGAGAGAGTGAGAGAGAGAGAGATGAGGAGTTGGTCGCCTGAGTTTTGTTTGGAAAGAAGCACTGTTATACACTTATACTATGCTAAGTACTTGTACCCCACTCTGCCTCTCGTCACATCATCCCAGCGAATCGTGAAATGACACGTCGGCTTATGCACGGACCAAGGGCCAAGATGGTGCATGTGATCCTAGAATATTGTACCAAACCTACCCTTTCTTGGTTCAATTTCCTGAGAGAAGCTGGGCAATGTTAGGTATGGACCAACCCTTTTCCCCTGCTTTAGATCTTCCTGGAACAACACTAGACAATGGCGCCGCGGAGGACATATCTGGTGCAGTTCATATCTGCTACTGATTAGCCTATGGTATATTGGTTCTAGCTACCAGGGCGATCGATCCAGGAGAAATTGTCCACTCCTAGCTGTACGGGAGCATATCATCCACTCATGTTATTTATTTCATTTTTATCCGTACACAGGTAAGTGCCGGCGATTATCCGTACGGAGACAGACTTGTAATTTACAACTAGTTCTGTGTTCTGTGCACGAAGAAATACGTACTTGTCTGCCAAAGCATCTGCGCATGTGCACGGAGGATGGATCTGCTCTCACTTTGCATGTGCAGTCTGTTTCTTTTCGAAGCATGCTTCAATACAACTACCTGTATGACGATGCTCACCAAAACGAAAATATTTATAGGCGCCCAGTGCTCAAAGGTCCTCTCTCAAAATATCAAAGTAAAACATAAGAGGTACACACATTCCTTCATACGGTCATCCGGTTTTTATTACGCATTGCTTAAGCTGTATACATGACAAGAAATGAAAGTGTATACATTATTGTACCGAAAGTTGATATGTCCCTCAGTTTAAATTCCAACGGTTGGAAACCTTGATTAATTAGCCGCGCGGCGACCTCCACCCAGCAGACAGAGAAACATGATGCTGAGGCAGGCTGAGACAACAGGGTCGAGTAGCAAAGCTTAGTGGGGCCACCGCCTGAAGTTCAAGCTCCACTATCTGGCCATCGACCATGAGGGCTGTGCTCCAATCGCGCGGCCGCTGACCTCTAGGATTGAGCTCCTCCAATCCCCCGCCGCCGACCGAGGATTGACCTCCTATCACGCCGCCACCACCGACCGATCGAGGATTGATTTCCTATACGGTTGCCGCTGCCTCGACCACCGCCACCAATTCTATATGCGGAGCAGCTGGTTTTAGTTTTTGACGAATA
The DNA here is from genome assembly GCA_902687465.1 of Secale cereale. NCBI lineage: Eukaryota > Viridiplantae > Streptophyta > Magnoliopsida > Poales > Poaceae > Secale > Secale cereale. The sequence goes on along the minus strand of LR738709.1, from coordinate 35,599,946 downwards.
TCCCCAGAACGGCTGTTTATATTTTTTGATAGGTGTTAACTCAATTATTGCATCCCTGTATATACCGGGTAGTTCGTCACATACGGTTATGCCATGGGAACCGTATCTCACCTACGTTTTCTTCTCGCGTGGTTTGGTGTGGAAATCGTGTGGATATTGTAATATTCAACACGAATGACATGTACAAACCATGTGTTGTATATAACAGAGTGCGATAAGTAGTTCCCAACCATTATCAGATCCCCACAGTTTCTCCATTTCCCAAAATCCCTAGAGAACTTCAAATCCCTAGCCCCCAAATTCCCTCGTGTGGCGCTGACATTGGGGGAATGCGGACAAGCGGTGCTGATGATTTCGGTGCTGCTGCTCCTGCTCGTATCGCCTCTCTCAGCAGCACAATGGGCGGCGCCGCCACCATGGCGGTCACCGCCGAACACTTGCCTAAAGTCATTAGAATGCAGGTGTACTACGGATCCGAATCATCTTGTCAGGTTCCAATCTATCCCTCTCTTTTTACCATGTCCAAAGTAGCTCCCTGCTCAATCCGTGCTGAATGACCCCACCCCAACCCAGGAAAGCGATCAACCGCCGGATCCAGAGTATGACTGCAGACTCCCGCAACATGAGTACTAAAGCTAAACGTGTATGCACAAAGGGATTCGACATTGGCAGACGGTTTTGCACCACCGAGATGTACCAAAAGATGTACCAAAAGCTTAGTTGTGTGCACAAACACATTCCCGCTGAACGTGTATGCACGGAGGGATTCGTCATTGGCAGACGGGTTCTCAGTTCCCCCTTAGAGGTTAGTGCTAAGTTCATCATTTAAGTTGAGTTAATGCCCTGCTCTTCCTGAATACTTTTTAACATTGGCTGGGATGTGAGGCTTGTGCCTTTGTTAACTGGTTGGATGAAGAATGGCATGGCAAGGCTCGAACTGTTATCACCAAGCTCGCAGAAGATAACGTAAAGCTAAAGAAGAAACTGACAAATCTGGAGTGTACAATCACTACGATGAAGCAAGAAATAATCAATCACAGACAACAGATAAAGCAAGAGACAAGAAGGAACTAGCATGTGTAGTTGTGGTTGTCGCATTAGCCATCTTGTATGCGATGTGATCAGGGGTTTTGTTTGATTATTACTCACTACAACAATAAGCAGAGCTAATTCACCAATCATCAAGACCAAAGACACTGCTAAAGGTGTCCGGCCCGCATGTCAATGCGGCAGCTCAGAAGAACCTGAACTTGATTCGCAATTACGCCACCGCCGGTTTCCGTACAAGGTTGTGGCATACGTACCTCGCATACACAACTACGTTCATAAAACACCTTGGCAGTGTCGTGGTTCTAAGTCTGACAGTACGAGTAAGGGGTACGTAGGAGGAGGCAATGTCCTAGCTACGGCGAGATTGTACACAAGGTGTTTAACGAGTTCAAGCCCTTCTCGGAGGAAGTAAAAGCCCTATGTCTCGGTGCCCGGAGGCGGTCGACTGGAATGTATATGTGTGTTTGAGTTACAGGGGGTGCGAACCCTTGTACTGGAGGAGGGGGTGGCTTATATAGAGTGCGCCAGGACCCTAGCCATCCCCACGTTAGAAAGGGTTCAATGTACATAAAGGCAGGGCGTTACTGATAACACCTGCAATAAAGAGTGATAAAGACATTCATTGTCACAGAATGAATGCAGGACCGTTGCTGTCCCAAGGGACCTTTGACCTTCGGGAGTAGAGTGTCCTTGAATGGTCGAGTGGAGTTAACTCGTATGAGAGAGGGTATATGGTGGAGTGAAATGTCCTCTTGGGCCATAACAGTGGACCGTTCCTGCTGTCTTCGAGTTGTCTCTTGAGCTTCTAGGGTAGTGACCTTGGGTGGGGTACCTGGGTCAGGACCGCGACCCTACCCTAGGTCTGTAACATCATCAGTAGTCCCCGAATGGATTGAGGTTCGAGTGGAGGAGAGTGTTGAAGTTGGCCTTGGCTCGGGTTTGATGCCCCTGGGGGACCTTCTTTGAGTTCGTGGACCAGGTTGACCCTTCAACCTTGACTTGATCGCCTTAATCGATTCAAGAACTACCGAGTGTACTTGTTTGTGTTGACCGTCGAGTGAACTTTGTGCGTGGCTCCGAGCGTCGGCGGGGTGCGCAGCTTTAGGCGCGATTGGCCGTTCTCTGGCCAACGGATTTTGCGGGATTTGAAATTTGGGGAAGCGTGCAAGACGGGTCGTGCCATGGCAATCAGATCGGATACGCTTGGGGCGCCTCGATCTCCGCGCCTCCTTTTTCGCCACGTACAGGGTGCGCGCCTGTTGCGGGATTTGACAGGATAGCTTGGGGCCACCAGTCAGTCACTCGACCACCGCGCTATAAGTATGCGCCGCGGCCGAGGCGGAGGCACTGGAGCGCTCGAAGAAAGCGGCGGCGACGGGGAAGGGGAAGAGATCCAACCGAGGAGGATCGTCGTCGAGGTCTGGGCTCCCACCTGGCTGGATCCATGGGGACTGGATCAAGTCCACGATGACGCCGAAGGACATAGATGAGCTGGTGGAGGAGGGCCTGATTGTCCGCGACTCCTGGCGGCTGCCGGAGGACGAGCTCGAGCCCCAGCCGCAGGAGGGCAAGTGTGTTCTCCACGCGACCCACGTCGACCGAGGTTTTTCTTTGACCCACACCCTTTCTTTCGTGTTTTTCTGGCTTTCTACGGCGCCTAGTTGCACCACTTCACTCCCAACACCATCACATACTTGTCCGCATTCGTTTTGATGTGCCAGAACTTCCTCGGGTGCTGACCGCACTGGGCCTGCTTAAGCATATCTTCACTTGACGCTCCCAAACCGGCAAGAAAGCGAACCCGAGTGACGAGAAGACGCATGTCATCCAGATGTGCGGTGGATTGGGCATCTAGACTAAGGGTAGGAGCACTTTCCCTACCATGGTCCTTCCTGAGTCGGTCCGGGGATGGCAGTCGACTTGGTTTTATTGCAAGGACATACCGACTCCCGGCCAGTCGACCGGACTCCCTCCGTTTTCTTTAGATCCAGTTGGCCAGCCACCGACGTTGCTTGTGAGTCGGGCTGAGAAGGTAGAGGTGGATATGTTGGTAGAGCGGGTGGTTCAGCTGGTCCGCGACGGGGTCACTGGGATGGACCTACTCGAGGCGTTCCTCAAAAGGAGGATCTAGCCTCTCCAAGCTCGGGACCATCCGATGTGAATGTACTCGGGCGTCGATGACACATCTCGGGTCCACCCGGAGGAAGCTTCCGCGCAGACAGTGGCACAGTGCCTGAAGTGCATAACGGGGGACAAGGACAATCCTCGGGGGATCGGAAGGGTTCGCTCGTTCGACGCAGACTACCAACTAGACAAGGTTCGGCTTTAGTCCCCGAGTGGATTTTATGTTTCTTGTTTGTAGACGTTTGATGGATCTGACTGGCGTATGATCATTCTTCCTTTCCGCAGGTCTATATTGAAATGTATTCGGTGCCCAACGGCGAGCAGGTCCAGGGCGGAAGAGGGCGTGGGCGAAGCTTCCGACTGGAAGTGTGGCGAGGAGACGGGGGAGGAGAGTGAGGACTCCAGCAGCGGCGAGGAGGTCGAGTCACCTCCCCGCATCAAGAAGTGCTCCAAGGAGAAGCACGACCCAGAAGATGCACGTACCAGGGTGGGCCCTTCCAGCTCCGAGGAGCAGAAGCGAACTCGCACGTCCACTCCAGATCCGACTGAGAAAGCGCCAAATCAGCCCAAGGTCGCCGCTTCCAAACCCTGGAAGGCCTTGCCGAAGATCAAAGTGGACGTCCCGATTGCCTCCACGTATGTGTTACTCTGCTTCATTCTTCTTCCATTTTGGAGACCAGGTCTGCCATTGTCGACTCACTTTCTGCGAAATCCTCAGGGCTGCTGCTTCTGCAACTTCGATGGATGTCAATAAGGGTCGTGATGATGAGGAGACCGCGGACGCCGCCACATCCCACCCAGGTGTGGATTCTTGACTATGCTTTGTCCTTTGCTATTTTGGATTGTAAGTCGACTGAATTTCTTCTTGAATGTTTTCTGAAGGGCCACACAATGTCATTGAGCTTCCTGATGACGATGATGACGAGGAGGATCACGCGGAGGTGACTCGACGAGGCACGGGAAGGAGGGGTCGGAAGGCACCCTCTGGCCCTGAGGCTCAGCAACAGGGGGACGTGGCTCGGACCATGGTTTCCTTTGGTGTTCCCGTGTCGACTGATCGTCCCTCTGTGTCGACTGTTCCAACTGCTGACCCTGTGCCTGCTCCGACTGCCGCACCGTCCGTGCTTTTCACCACCCATCACGTCCCGGAGGACCCCGTGAGTGCGGCCAAGGAGGCCGTTCGTCAGGCAGGATTGATGATGGAGCGGACGAAGGCGGCGTATGAGCCTAGCATGGCTACCTATAATGCCAGCTCGGCTCTTCGAACCAATGTCCAGGTTTTTCTTTTCCGACTGGCTTGTTGTGTTGTTGGAATCTTCGCTCTGAAAACTGCCGCTTTGTTCGTAAGATGATGTTACACCCACTGGGTGTTCTTTCTTGTAGCTTTAGCTCTTGTAATCCAATCAGTCTTGAGTCGTTTGGACTGGTGGGGGCACGCTGAGTGCACCCACTGGGTGTAGTCCCCGAGGCCATGGTCGACTGAACTCAGTCGGCTCTGGTCTTTAGAATTTGTCTTGTTCATTTGTTTCGAACTCTTCTCATTCACGCAGGACTGATCCGGCCGAGTGAGGACCAGTGGGGGCACGCTTAGTGCACCCACTAGGTGTAGTCCCCGAGACCATGGTCGACTCCTGGTAGTCGGCCATGGTCTGAGAACGAAATGCATCTGTCTTTTTTTAGCTCCGGTAGGACTGATCCGGCTGAGTGAGAACCAGTGGGGGCACGCTCAGTGCACCCACTGGGTGTAGTCCCCGAGACTACTGTTGAGTATTTGGCTCGGATGTAGTCTTAGAATTCTGTCTTGTTTTGTCGGTGCACAAATCTTGCGAGTTTGGAGCCAAATTCGCGGATATTGAGAAGAAGCGGGTCCAACTCAATCTTGACATGCAGCTCACCAGGGAGCATTTGAAGAAATCCCAGGACGAAGCATTTGGTAATTAAAGTGTATAGCTTGTCGACTGATCTTTAGCAAACGTGTCATGTGTATCCTTATGTTCATCTGTCTATTAATGTCCCTTGTCGATCAAATGAAAGCAGCCCTGGAGCAGAAGGACCTTGACCTGGCGGCAGCGCAGCAGAAGGCGCAGGAGAAAACTAAGCTCGCTGAACAGAAGTTGGCTTTGTTCGGCAAGATTGAGGAGGAGATCGCCAGGCTGAAGGATTCCCTTGGTGCGGCCAACAAGGAGGTGACTCGACTGAAGAGGGCCAACATCGCTCTGGACGAGAAGTTTGGGGGCCTTTTCCAGAAGAAGAAAGAGTTGGAGGCTTATCTGGGTGACCTCACAAGGAAGTGGTACTTCGTGCTTGAAGGTTTGTTCCTTTTGCTCGACTGAATCAAGGCGGTCGACTCATACTTTGCCCGCTGATTCATCGTGTATTCGCCTATGTAGAATTCTGTCGCAACTTCGAGGAGGAGACTGGGCAGGTCGAGCCGGGTCTGGACCCTGCCAACTCCCTTGTCAAGGACGAAGTGGCTATGAACATCTTGAGACTGGAGTCTCGCCTCACCAGCGCCACAGGCTACCTCGGTCGGCTGAAGGCAGTGATGTCTCGAATTGACGCCGCGCTCTGGAGGGGGAATGTGCAAGAGAATGACCTCGAGTCTCTAATGACTCGACTCAACGAGATCCCCAGTCGAGTGCAGGAGTGGAAGAAATCATCTGCCCGTGGTGGAGCTGACGTTGCACTGTCTCTGGTTCGGGTGCATTGCAAGGAGGTGAAGGAGGAGAGGCTGGCCGCGCTCAAGGTTGCCAACACGAAGAAGCTCCAGTTCCAGTCGTTCATGGAGACCTTCCTGGAAGCCGCTACCCGTATTGCTGACGGGATTGACTTGGACGAGTTTGTTGCGCCTGCAAGCCCTCCTCCCCCTGAGGAGTGAACAAACTTTGATACTCTGATTCAATTTTCCTCGGTATGCCGAGTGATTTTGTAACCGTTAAACTCTCGCGGGCTTGATGCCTAAGTACTTCTGCCCGAATCCTACGGGGCTTTATCCGCACTTGATTTATTTTTGGGACGTGTTCGCTTTGCTTCCGACTCCCTTTGATATCTTTTGAGTTTCGAGTCGACGTCGTGTTTGTGGTACAGCTCGGAGGGTCGAGCCACCTGACGCCTGCAGTATGGCTCAGAAGGCTTGACCGCGTTGTACTTGTGGCAGAGCTCGGAGGACAGAGCCACGTTGTACTTACGGCGTAGCTCGGAGGATCACAGCTAAACCCCTGAGTGAGAGGGTTGCTCTTCACTCGAAGTGATTTTTGTAACTTAGGTGATCACGAGCCACGTTGTACTTTTGGCGGAGCTCGGAGGACAGAGCCACGTTGTACTTATGGCGTAGCTCGGAGGATCGCATCTAAGCCCCGGAGTGAGAGGGTTGCTCTTCACTCGGAGTGATTTTTGTAACTTAGGCGATTACGGGGTCGCAGCTAAGCCCCCGAGTGAGAGGGTTGCTCTTCACTCGGAGTGATTTTTGTAACTTAGGCGATTACGCGGTAGCAGCTAAGCCCCCGAGTG
>LR738709.1:35512034-35592852 GCA_902687465.1 Secale cereale | reverse complement strand
TACTTATGGTGTAGCTCGGAGGATCGCAGCTAAGCCCCCGAGTGAGAGGGTTGCTCTTCTCTCGGAGCGGTTTTTGCAACTTAGGCCATTACGAGCCACGTTGTACTTCTGGCGGAGCTTGGAGGACAGAGCCACATTGTACATATGGCGTGGCTCGGAGGATCGCAACTAAGCCCCAAAGTGAGAGGGTTGCTCTTCACTCAGAGTGATTATTGTAACTTAGGAGATTATGGGGTCGCATCTAAGTCCCCGAGTGAGAGGGTTGCTCTTCACTCGGAGTGATTTTTGTAACTTAGGCGATTTCGGGGTCGCAACTAAGCCCCCGAGTGAGAGGGTTGCTCTTTACTCGGAGTTATTTTTGTAACTTAGGCGATTACTGTTGGGGAACGTAGTATTTTAAAATTTCCAACGATCACGCAAGATCTATCTACCAGATGCATAGCAACGAGAGGGAAGAGTTTGTCTACGTACCCTCATAGACCGGAAGCGGAAGCGTCAAGTGACGCGGTTGATGTAGTCGAACTTCTTCGCGATCCAACCGATCAAGCACCGAACGTACGGCACCTCCGTGTTCAGCACACGTTCAGCTTGATGACGTCCCACGAGCTCTCGATCCAGTTGAGCTTCACGGGAGAGTTTCGTCAGCACGACGACGTGGTGATGGATATGATATATCTACCGGCGCAGGGCTTCGCCTAAGCACTGCGACGGTATGACCGAGGTGTGTTTCTGTGGAGGGGGGCACCGCACACGGCTAGAACAATTCAACTTGTGTGTCCTAGGGTGCCCCCTGCCCCCGTATATAAAGGAGCAAGGGAGAGGCCGGCCCTAGAGGGGGCGCGCCAAGTGTGGGGAGTCCTACTAGGACTCCCAAGTCCTAGTAGGATTCCCCTTTCCTTTTCGGAGTAGGAGAGAAGGAAAGAGGTGGAGAGGGAGAAGGAAAAGAGGGCTGCACACCTTGTCCAATTCGGACCAGAGGGAAGGCACGCGCCTCCTTCCTTTTAGCCTTTCTCCTCTATTCCCGTATGGCCCAATAAGGCCCATATACTCCGAAAAATACCCGAATCACTCGGAACCTTTCCGATGTCCGAATATAGTCGTCCAATATATCGATCTTTACGTCTCGACCATTTCGAGACTCCTCGTCATGTCCCCGGTCTCATCCGGGACTCCGAACTCCTTCGGTACATCAAAACTCATAAACTCATAATACAGATCGTCATCAAACGTTAAGCGTGCAGACCCTACGGGTTCGAGAACTATGTAGACATGACCGAGACTCATCTCCGGTCAATAACCAATAGCGGAACCTGGATGCTTATATTGGCTCCTACATATTCTACGAAGATCTTTATCGGTCAAACCGCATAACAACATACGTTGTTCCTTTTGTCATCGGTATGTTACTTGCCCGAGATTCGATCGTCGGTATCTCTATACCTAGTTCAATCTCGTTACCGGCAAGTCTCTTTACTCGTTCCGTAATACATCATCTCGTGACTAACTCATTAGTCATCTGCTTGCAAGGCTTATTATGATGTGTATTACCGAGAGGGCCCAGAGATACCTCTCCGACACTCGGAGTGACAAATCCTAGTCTTGATCTATGCCAACACCACGAACACTTTCGGAGACACCTGTAGAGCATCTTTATGATCACCTAGTTACGTTGTGATGTTTGATAGCACACAAGGTGTTCCTACGGTATTCGGGAGTTGCATAATCTCATAGTCATAGGAACATGTATAAGTCATGAAGAAAGCAATAGCAGTAAAACTAAACGATCAAAGTGCTATGCTAACGGATGGGTCTTGTCCATCACATCATTCTCCTAATGATGTGATCTCGTTGATCAAATGACAACTCATGTCTATGGTTAGGAAACATAACCATCTTTGATCAATGAGCTAGTCTAGTAGAGGCATCCTAGGGACACTCTGTTTTGTCTATGTATTCACACATGTACTAAGTTTCCGGTTAATACAATTCTAGCATGAATAATAAACATTTATCATGATATAAGGAAATATAAATAACAACTTTATTATTGCCTCTAGGGCATATTTCCTTCAGTCTCCCACTTGCACTAGAGTCAATAATCTAGCTCACATCGCCATGTGATTTAATGCCGATAGTTCACTTTGTTATGTGAATAACACCCATAGTTCACATCGCCATGTGACCAACACCCAAAGGGTTTACTAGAGTCAATAATCTAGTTCACATCGCTATGTGATTAATACCCAAGAGTAATAAGGTGTGATCATGTTTTGCTTGTGAGAGAAGTTTAGTCAACGGGTCTGTCACATTTAGATCCGTATGTATTTCGCAAATTTCTATGTCTACAATGCTCTGCATGGAGCTACTCTAGCTAATTGCTGCCACTTTCAATACGCATCCAGATTGATATTTAGAGTCATCTGGATTTAGTGTTAAAGCTTGCATCGGCGTAACCTTTTACGACGAACTCTTTATCACCTCCATAATTGAGAAACATTTCCTTAGTCATCCAGTTACTAAGGATAATTTTGACCGCTGTACAGTGATCTACTCCTGGATCACTATTGTACCCCCTTGACAAACTCATGGCAAGGTACACAACATGTTTGGTACACAGCATGGCATACTTTATAGAACCTATGGCTGAGGCATAGGGAATGACTTTCATTATCTCTATATTTTTCTGCCGTGGTCTGGCTTTGAGTCTTACTCAACTTCACACCTTACAAGTCAGGCAAGAACTTCTTCTTTGACTGATCCATTTTGAACTACTTCAAAATCTTATCAAGGTATGTACTCATCGAAAGTCTTATCAAGCGTCTTGATCTATCTCTATAGATCTTGATGCCCAATATGTAAGAAGCTTCACCAAGGTCTTTCTTTCAAAAACTCCTTTCAAAAACTCCTTTATGCTTTCCAGAAAATTCTACATCATTTCCGATCGACAATATGTCATTCACATATACTTATCAGAAAGGTTGTAGTGCTCCCACTCACTTTCTTGTAAATACAGGCTTCACCGCAAGTCTGTATAAATCTATATGCTTTGATCAACTTATCAAAGCATATATTCCAACTCCGAGATGCTTGCACCAGTCCATAGATGGATCGCTGGAGCTTGCACATTTTGCTAGCACCTTTAGGATTGACAAAACCTTCTGGTTGCATCATATACAATTCTTCTTTAATAAATCCATTAAAGAATGCAGTTTTGTTATCCATTTGCCAGATTTCATAAAATGCGGCAATTGCTAACATGATTCGGACCGACTTAAGCATCGCTACGGTTGAGAAAGTCTCATCGTAGTCAACTCCTTGAACTTTTCGAAAACCTTTCGCAACAAGTCGAGCTTTGTAAACAGTAACATTACCGTCAGCGTCAGTCTTCCTCTTGAAGATCCATTTATTTTTGATGGCTTGTCGATCATCGGGCAAGTCAACCAAAGTCCACACTTTGTTCTCATACATGGATTCCATCTCAGATTTTAAGGCCTTAAGCCATTTTGCGGAATCGGGGCTCATCATCGCTTCCTCATAGTTTGCAGGTTCATCATGGTCTAGTAACATGACTTCCAGAACTGGGTTGCCGTACCACTCTGGTGCGGAACGTACTCTGGTTGATCTACGACGTTCAGCAGAAACTTGATCTGAAGTTTCATGATCATCATCATTAGCTTCCTCACTAATTGGTGTAGGAATGACTGGAACTAGTTTCTGTGATGTTCCACTTTCCAATTCGGGAGAAGGTACAATTACCTCATCAAGTTCTACTTTCCTCCCACTCACTTCTTTCGAGAGAAACTCCTTCTCTAGAAAGGATCCACTCTTAGCAACAAAGACCTTGCCTTCGGATCTATGATAGAAGGTGTACCCAACAGTTTCTTTTGGGTATCCTATGAAGATTTACTTCTCCGATTTGGGTTCGAGCTTATCATGTTGAAACTTTTTCACATAAGCATCGCAGTCCCAAACTTAAAGAAATGACAGCTTAGGTTTCTCGTCAAACCACAGTTCATACGTTGTCATCTCCACGGATTTAGATGGTGCCCTATTTAACGTGAATGTAGCTGTCTCTAATGCATAACCCCAAAAGCGATAGTGGTAGATCGGTAAGAGACATCAACGATCACACCATATCTAATAAAGTACGGTTATGACGTTCGGACACACCATTACACTATGGTGTTCCAGGTGGCGTGAGTAGTGAAACTATTTCACATTGTTTTTACTGAAGGCCAAACTCGCTAACTCAAATATTTTACCTCTACGATCATATCGTAGAAACTCTTATTTTCTTGTTACGATGATTCTCCACTTCACTCTGAAATTCTTTGAACTTTTCAAATGTTTCAGACTTGTGCTTCATTAAGTAGATATACCCATATCTTCTCAAATCATCAATGAAGGTCAGAAAATAACGATACCCGCCGCGAGCTTCAACACTCATTGGTCCACATACATCTGTATGTATGATCTCCAACAAATCTGTTGCTCGCTCCATTGTTCCGAAGAACGGAGTTTTAGTCATCTTTCCCATGAGGCATGGTTCGCAAGCACCAAGTGATTCATAATCAAGTGATTCCAAAAGTCCATCACTATGGAGTTTCTTCATGCGCTTTACACCATTATGACCTAAACGGCAGTGCCACAAATAAGTTGCACTATCATTATTAACCTTGCATCTTTTGGCTTCAATATTATGAATATGTGTATCACCACAATCGAGATCCAACAAACTATTTTCATTGGGTGTATGACCATCGAAGGTTTTATTCATGTAAACAGAATAACAATTATTCTATGACTTTAAATGAATAACCGTATTGCAACAAATATGATCAAATCATATTCATGCTCAACGCAAATGCCAAATAACATTTACTTAGGTTTTACACTAATCCCGAAAGTATAGGGAGTGTGCGATGATGATCATATCAATCTTGGAACAACTTCCAACACACATCGTCACTTCACATTTAACTAGTCTCTGTTCATTCTGCAATTCTCGTTTCGAGTTACTAATTTTAGCAACTGAACCGGTATCAAATACACAGGGGTTGCGATGAACACTAGTAAAGTACACATCAATAATCTGTATATCAAAATATACCTTTGTTCACTTTGCCATCCTTCTTATCCGCCAAGTATCTAGGGCAGTTCCACTTCCAGTGACCATTTCCTTTGCAGTAGAAGCACTTAGTTTCAGGCTTGAGTTTTAGCTTTGGGTTTCTTCACGGGAGTGACAACTTGCTTGTCATTCTTATTGAAGTTCCCCTTCTATCCCTTTGCCCTTTACTTGAAATAAGTGGTCTTGTTAACCATCAACACTTGATGCTTTTTCATGATTTCTACCTTCGCGGACTTCAGCATCGCGAAGAGCTCGGGAATTGCTTTCGTCATCCCTTGCATATTATAGTTCATCACGAAGTTCTACTAACTTGGTGATAGTGACTAGAGAACTTTGTCAATTACTATCTTATCTGGAAGATTAACTCCCACTTGATTCAAGCAATTGCAGTACCCAGACAATCTGAGCACATGCTCACTGGTTGAGCTATTCTCCTCCATCTTGTAGGCAAAGTACTGTCAGAGGTCTTATACCTCTCGACACGGGCATGAGTATGAAATACTAATTTCAACTCTTGGAACATCTTATATGCTCCGTGGCGTTCAAAACGTTTTTGAAGTCCCGGTTCTAAGCCGTAAAGCATGGTGCACTTAAACTATCAAGTAGTCATCATACCGAGCTTTTGTCAAAACGTTCATAACGTCTACATCTGCTCCTGCAATAGGTCTGTCACCTAGCGGTGCATCAAGGACATAATTCTCTATGCAGCAATGAGGATAATCCTCAGATCACGGAACAATTCCGCATCATTGCTACTAACATCTTTCAACTTAGTTTTCTCTAGGAACATATAAAAAATAAACGGGGAGCAACATCGTGAGCTATTGATCTACAACATAGATATGCTAATACTACGAGGACTAAGTTCATGATAAATTAAAGTTTAATTTAATCATATTACTTAAGAACTCCCACTTAGATAGACATCCCTCAAGTCATCTAAATGATCACGTGATCCAAATCAACTAAACCATGTCCGATCATCACGTGAGATGGAGTAGTTTCAATGGTGAACATCTTATGTTGATCATATCTACTATATGATTCACGCTCGATCTTTCGGTCTCTAGTGTTCCGAGGCCATATCTGCATATGCTAGGCTCGTCAAGTTTAACCCGAGTATTCTGCGTGTGCAAAACTGGCTTACACCCGTTTTATTTGAACGTAGAGCTTATCACACCTGATCATCACGTGGTGTCTCGGCACGACGAACTTTCGCAACGGTGCATACTCAGGGAGAACACTTATACCTTGAAATTTAGTAAGGGATCATCTTATAATGCTACCATCGTTCTAAGCAAAATAAGAAGCATAATAAGATAAACATCATATGCAATCAAAATATGTGACATGATATGGTCATCATCATCTTGTGCTTTTGATCTCCATCTCCAAAGCACCGTCATGATCACCTTCGTCACCGACGCGACACCTTGATCTCCATCATAGCATCATTGTCGTCTCGCCAACTATTGCTTCTACGACTATCGCTACCTCTTAGTGATAAAGTAATGCAATTACATGGCGATTGCATTTCATACAATAAAGCGACAACCATATGGCTCCTGCCAGTTGCCGATAACATTACAAAACATGATCATCTCATACAAAACCGTATAACTCATCATGTCTTGACCATGTCACATCACAACATGCCCTGCAAAAACAAGTTAAACGTCCTCTACTTTGTTGTTGCAAGTTTTACGTGGCTGCTATGGGCTTAGCAAGAACCGTTCTTACCTACGCATACAAAACCACAACGATGTTTCGTCAAGTATGTGCTGTTTTAACCTTCACAAGGACCGGGCGTAGCCACACTTGATTCAGCTAAAGTGAGAGAGACAGACACCCGCCAGTCACCTTTAAGCAACGAGTGCTCATAACGGTGAAACCAGTCTCGCGTAAGCGTACGCGTAATGTCGGTCCGGTCCGCTTCATCTCACAATACCGCCGAAGCAAAGTATGACATGCTGGTAAGCAGTATGACTAGTATCGCCCACAACTCATTGTGTTCTACTCGTGCATATCATCTACACATAGACCTGGCTCATGATGCCACTGTTGGGGAACGTAGTATTTTAAAATTTCCTACGATCACGCAAGATCTATCTACCAGATGCATAGCAACGAGAGGGAAGAGTTTGTCTACGTACACTCGTAGACCGGAAGCGGAAGCGTCAAGTGACGCGGTTGATGTAGTCGAACTTCTTCGCGATCCAACCGATCAAGCACCGAACGTACGGCACCTCCGCGTTCAGCACACGTTCAGCTTGATGACGTCCCACGAGCTCTCGATCCAGTTGAGCTTCACGGGAGAGTTTCGTCATCACGACGGCGTGGTGATGGATATGATATATCTACCGGCGCAGGGCTTCGCCTAAGCACTGCGACGGTATGACCGAGGTGTGTTTCTGTGGAGGGGGGCACCGCACACGGCTAGAACAATTCAACTTGTGTGTCCTAGGGTGCCCCCTGCCCCCGTATATAAAGGAGCAAGGGAGAGGCCGGCCCTAGAGGGGGCGCGCCAAGTGTGGGGAGTCCTACTAGGACTCCCAAGTCCTAGTAGGATTCCCCTTTCCTTTTCGAAGTAGGAGAGAAGGAAAGAGGTGGAGAGGGAGAAGGAAAAGGGGGCTGCACCCCTTGTCCAATTCGGACCAGAGGGAAGGCACGTGCCTCCTTCCTTTTAGCCTTTCTCCTCTATTCCCGTATGGCCCAATAAGGCCCATATACTCCGAAAAATACCCGAATCACTCGGAACCTTTCCGATGTCCGAATATAGTCGTCCAATATATCGATCTTTACGTCTCGACCATTTTGAGACTCCTCGTCATGTCCCCGGTCTCATCCGGGACTCCGAACTCCTTCGGTACATCAAAACTCATAAACTCATAATACCGATCGTCATCAAACGTTAAGCGTGCGGACCCTACGGGTTCGAGAACTATGTAGACATGACCGAGACTCATCTCCGGTCAATAACCAATAGCGGAACCTGGATGCTCATATTGGCTCCTACATATTCTACGAAGATCTTTATCGGTCAAACCGCATAACAACATACGTTGTTCCTTTTGTCATCGGTATGTTACTTGCCCGAGATTCGATCGTCAGTATCTCTATACCTAGTTCAATCTCGTTACCGGCAAGTCTCTTTACTCGTTCCGTAATACATCATCTTGTGACTAACTCATTAGTCATCTGCTTGCAAGGCTTATTATGATGTGTATTACCGAGAGGGCCCAGAGATACCTCTCCGACACTCGGAGTGACAAATCCTAGTCTTGATCTATGCCAACACCACGAACACTTTCGGAGACACCTGTAGAGCATCTTTATGATCACCCAATTACGTTGTGACGTTTGATAGCACACAAGGTGTTCCTACGGTATTCGGGAGTTGCATAATCTCATAGTCATAGGAACATGTATAAGTCATGAAGAAAGCAATAGCAGTAAAACTAAACGATCAAAGTGCTATGCTAACGGATGGGTCTTGTCCATCACATCATTCTCCTAATGATGTGATCTCGTTGATCAAATGACAACTCATGTCTATGGTTAGGAAACATAACCATCTTTGATCAATGAGCTAGTCTAGTAGAGGCATACTAGGGACACTCTGTTTTGTCTATGTATTCACACATGTACTAAGTTTTCGGTTAATACAATTCTAGCATGAATAATAAACATTTATCATGATATAAGGAAATATAAATAACAACTTTATTATTGCCTCTAGGGCATATTTCCTTCAATTACAGGGTCGCAGCTAAGCCCCCGAGTGAGAGGGTTGCTCTTCACTCGGAGTGGTTTTTGTAACTTAGGCGATTATGGGGTCGTAGCTAAGCCCCAGAGTGAGAGGGTTGTTCTTCACTCGGAGTGATTTTTGTAACTTAGGCAAATCGGATTCGCGGCTAAGAACCCACTGGGGGATTTGAGGATAGGCATCTTTGTAACCAACAATTATTATGGAATTTCTGCAAACTTGTCTTTGAAAACAAACTGGAAGATTCGTATTACAACTCGACTGGTCGAGTGCTTCAAGTATAGAAGCGGCGAAGCAGATATGCATTCCATGAACGAGCCTCATCTTTCTTCTTGGCCATGTTGTAGATGTGGTAAGCCCCATTGTGTAGTACCTTGGTGACGATGAAGGGCCCTTCCCAAGCTGGGGCAAGCTTGTGCGGTCGCTTTTGGCGTACTCGGAGAACCAGGTCTCCTTCCTGGAATGCTTGGCTTCGGACATTGCGGGCATGGAATCGACGCAGGTCCTGTTGGTAAATGGTCGAGCGGATCAAGGCCATCTCGTGTTCTTCCTCCAGGAGGTTGACTGCATCTTGATGGGCTTGCTCTGCTTCTACCTCGGAGAAGAGTTCCACTCGAGGGGCGTTGTCCAATAAATCGCTCGGTAGCACGGCCTCAGCTCCATAGACCATGAAGAAGGGGGTACGGTCGGTCGACCGATTCAGAGTTGTCATTAGCCCCCACAATACATACGGTAGTTCAGTCACCCAAGCTCCTGCGACGTGCTTGAGGTCGCGCATGAGCCGCAGTTTCAGGCCCTGGAGGATCAAACAACTTGGTCTTTCTGCTTGTCCATTCGACTGCGGATACCTTGGGAGGAACAGAAAGCTCTGAATTCGTCCGAGTCAAAGTTGGAGCTGTTATCCATAATGATGCTGCGGGGGACTCCATATCTGAATATCAAATCTCTGATGAAGCTGATGGCGGTGTTCGAGCCGAGGTTCTTGATGGGCTTGGCTTCGATCCATTTGGTAAACTTGTCGACTGGCACGAGAAAGTGAGTGAATCCGCTCCTGCCGGTTTTGAAGGGACCGACCATGTTCTACCCCCAAACAGCAAATGGCCAAACAAACGGGATGGTCTTCAAGGCAGACGCAGGTTTATGAGACATGTTGGAGTAGAATTGGCAGCCTTCACACTTGTTTATGATACCCTTTGCCATCTCGTTTGCTCGGGGCCAGTAAAATCCAGCTCGGTATGCCTTGGCCACAATAGTCCGAGAGGAAGCGTGATGGCCACAAGTTCCCGAGTGAACCTCGTTCAGAATCAGTCGACCTTCTTCCGGGGTGATGCAGCGTTGAGCGACTCCCGTGACACTCTCCCTGAAGAGCTGGCCCTGAATGACAGTGAAGGCTTTGGATCGACGGATGATCTGGCGCGCCTCCTGTTCATCATCGGGGAGTTCTTGCCTGAGCAAGTATGCTATGTATGGCATAGTCATGTCGGGTGTGATCACCAAAATCTCCATGATTAGGTCGACCACTTCAGGAACTTCGACTTCAGTCGAATCAGATGCACTGATTG
The DNA here is from genome assembly GCA_902687465.1 of Secale cereale. NCBI lineage: Eukaryota > Viridiplantae > Streptophyta > Magnoliopsida > Poales > Poaceae > Secale > Secale cereale. The sequence continues at coordinate 35,582,396 of LR738709.1, read as the reverse complement.
GCTGCGGGGGCTCCTCTGTGAAGGGGTCTTCTTTGACTGAGGGGGTGTGCATGTGCTCCAAAAACACATTCTTGGGTATAGGCTTCCGAGTGGACCCTATCTTCGCGAGATCATCAGCAAGCTGGTTCTTGATTCTGGGCACGTGGTGGAGTTCTAAACCTTCAAACTTCTTTTCCAACTTCCGCACCGCACTGCAGTAACTGGTCATTGCTGGGCTTCTGACATCCCACTCCTTCATCACCTGATTAACCACTAAGTCCGAGTCGCCGGAAACCATCAGGCGACGGACGCCGAGTGAGATGGCCATACACAACCCGTACAAAACCGCCTGATATTCGGCTTCGTTGTTTGAAGAATCGAAGTGGATTTGAAGGACATAACTGAGCTTGTCGCCTCTGGGGGACACTAAAACCACACCTGCACTAGATCCATTCAACGTCTTAGATCCGTCGAAGAACATGGTCCAGTGGTCCGACTGGATCTGAGTCGGTTGCTCCTGCTCGATCCATTCGGCCAGAAAATCTGCTATTGCCTGAGACTTGACAGCTTTCTTTGCTTCAAACTTGATATCTAGCGGAAGGAGTTCAATCGCCCATTTGGCCACTCGACCAGTTGCATCTCGGTTGTTCAGGATTTCTGATAGTGGGCCGTTGCTGACGACTGTGATTGAATGATCCGAGAAGTAATGAGCAACTTTCTTTGCGGTCAAGTAAATCCCATACACAAGCTTCTGGTAATGCGGATATCTTTGCTTGGAGGGAGTCAATACTTCGGAAACGTAGTAGACTGGGCATTGGACTTTGTAGGCTTTGCCTTCTTCTTCCCGCTCGACCGTGAGTACAGTGCTGACAACTTGTCCGGTGGCTGCGATGTACAGTAAAAGAGGCTCCTTGCTGACTGGGGCAGCAAGCACAGGCTGGCTGGAAAGTAGGGCTTTGAGCTCTTCAAACGCTGGTTCAGCTTCAGAATTCCACTCGAACTTTTCAGATTTCTTCATCAGTCGGTAGAGAGGTAATGCCTTCTCACCGAGACGAGAAATGTATCGACTCAATGCGGCCAAGCAACCAGTTAGCTTCTGAACGTCGTGTACACGTACGGGACGCTTCATTTGGAGGATGGCACTAACTTTCTCCGGGTTGGCGTCGATTCCTCGTTCTGAAACAAGGAAACCGAGAAACTTACTGCCTGGAACTCCGAATGTACATTTCGACGGATTAAGCTTGATATCATAGCTTCTTAAATTTGCGAATATCTCAGCGAGGTCAGTCAGCAGGTCGGAACCTTTGCGTGACTTGACCATGATGTCATCCATGTATGCTTCGACGTTTCGAATGATTTGCTTCAGCAGACACTTTTGAATCATGCACATGAAGGTAGTGTCGGCATTCTTGAGACCGAAAGGCATGGTGACATTACAAAAAACCCGAATGGGGTGATGAAGGCTGTCTTGATTTAGTCGGGTCCAAACAATAGGATCTGATGGTAGATGGTACACGGAATACGTGTCCAGAAAAGACAAACGCTCGCACCCCGCAGTCGAGTCGACTATCTGATAGATGCGGGGGAGAGGAAAATGATCTTTCGGGCAGGCCCGATTGATATGCTTGAAATCGATGCACATGCGGAGGGATTTGTCCTTCTTGGGGACCATGACCACATTGGCGAGCCACTCGGAGTGGTAGATCTCGCGGATGAATTCAGCTGCCAGGAGTCGAGCCACTTCTTTGCCAATCGCTTTTCTCTTCTCCGCGGCGGACCGACGGAGATGTTCCTTTACGGGCTTCACCTTTGGGTCGACTCGCAAACGGTGCCCAGCCAGTCCCCTGGGTATACCTGGCATGTCGGATGGTTTCCATGCGAAGATGTCCCAGTTCTCATGGAGGAACTGGATGAGTGTTTCTTCCTATTTGCTGTCAAGTGTAGTTGACATGTGGGTCAGGGCTACATTGGGGTCAGTGGGGTGAATGTGTACAGGCTTCGTCTCCCCCGCCGACTGGAAGGCTGACTCGGAAGCTGGCTTCTTAGCCCGCAGCAAATCAATCGGATCCACATTCTTTTGGAACCCCTCCATCTCTACTGCTGCCATCTGCTCATCAGCAATTTTCGAGCCTTTTGGAAGCACTCTTCCGCCTTCTGCCGGTTCCCTGTGACGGTTATAACGCTGTTGGGCCCTGGCATCTTCAGTTTGAGGTACACATAGCACGGTCGATCCATGAATCTGGCGTAGGCGGGCCTACCCAAAATGGCATGATAGGCGCTGTGGAAGTCCACCACCTCAAATGTCAGCTTCTCTTTGCGGAAATTCTTCAAATCGCCGAAAACCACGTCGAGTGAGATTTGACCAAGCGAGTCGGCTTTCTTTCCGAGGATGACCCCGTGAAATCTCATGTTACTCTCACTTAGCTTGTACTTCGGAATGCCCATCCCACAGAGGGTTTCAGCATACAGAATGTTCAGGCCACTGCCGCCATCCATCAGGACCTTGGTCAAACGAGTTCCCTCGACAACTGGGTCGACCACCAACGCTTGCCACCCAGGGGTTGCAATGTGTGCGGGATGGTCATACTGGTCGAATGTGATGGGGGTCTTGGACCATTTCAGGTATGTCGTCGTTGCTGGAGCAACCATGTTGACTTCTCTATTGATAACTTTCAGTCGACTTTTGCTTTCAACGTCAGCAAAAATCATCAGGGTGGAGTTGATCTGGGGGTAACCTCCATCCCCTTCTTTGTCTTCGGTCTCCTCTAATTCCTTCTCTTTCTCAGTCGGCTGATCTTTCTGGAAATTCTGGATCAGGAGCCGGCACTGTCGAGTGGCGTGCTTGGGATAAACCAAGTTCCCTTCTTCATCTTTCTTCGTGTGGATAGGAAACAGCAGGTCGAGCACGTCATTCCCTGCTTGATCTTTTACTTTCTTGGGGACCTAGGGGCCTTTAGGCTTCCCTTTGCCCTTCCCTTGGTTAACGACTGCAGCTTCGCCTTGAACTGCCGGTTCTGCTTTGTGCTTCGGCTTCCGATTGGAATTCTGGTCATCTTGGCCAACTGGTTTCTTGGTGCTGTGGAGTCGATCGTATTCTTCTCCGTTGGCATACCGACTGGCTATTTCCATCATCCGGGACAGGGACATATCCCCCGTTCTACCGAACTTCAGGTTCAGCTCTCTGTACCGTACGGCCTCCTTGAAGGCGTAGACTGCTTGATGCTTGGATACGTTTTCCACTGTGTGATGCAAGGTGGTCCACCTTTGGATGTAATCTCTCAGGGTCTCATTCGGCTTCAATACGCAGTGTTGCAACTCTGCCAGCCCTGCGCGTCGTTTACAGGTGCCTTCGAAGGTCCTGATAAACACTCGGGCTAGCTCTTCCCAACTGTAAATGCTCCCGGAGGCCAATTGATTTAACCACGCCCGGGCCGAGACGCCTATCATCAAGGGGAGGTGCTTCATGGCCACATCATCATTGCTGCCACCGATCTACACGGCCACTCGGTAATCCTCGAGCCAGGTGTCCGGCTTCGACTCGCCGGTGAACTTACTCACTTCCGCCGCCAATCTGAAGTTGGGGGGAATCTCAGTAGCCGTGATAGCACTGCTAAAGCATTCGGGCCCAGAGACAGACGCTTGTCTATCACTCGGACGATCTATGCCTTTCACTTCTCTGTATGCTCGGCTCCTGTCGACCAGGCCCTACACAAGGATAGATCTCGCGTCAAAGTTTAGCCTTCTGGGATCTGGGGGAATCCTCCGCTCGTCGTCCCGCAAGCGCCTGCCTTCGTGTCGCCTGGGCGAGTACGATCCGCTCCCCGGAGGAGGCGAGGCACTCGGCGGCGATCGTTGTGACCGGGTCGATGATCATATTGTTCATCATTCCGACCCAGATGCTGGTCTTGACTGGGTCCACAGTCCTCACGCCTTGGGGGCGATCTTGGGCTGTGAGCTGACCATACAGTGTCCGCTGCCACTGATCTGCTGTGAATCCTGTTACGCGACTGAGGGACAGCCGCGTTCTGCTCTCCTGCCGTCCGGAGGAGCGCTCAGATCGGTTGCAAGCCTCTCCCAGCCTCCGACTGAGAGGGATGGATAGAATCAGCGATGCGGGCCGCAGCTTCGAGGTTCTGGATAGGCGTTCGGAACACCTGATTTTCACGCGGGAACGATTGCCGCGGCCGTCGACTGGATTCGGGAATCAGTCGGCGGGCCCGTTCATCGAGTGAGCGCTGGATATTTTCAAGTCGCGCGCGCTCAGCCACGGTGGCTAGGCGCGTGGCTTCCAGGGCCCGAGCCTCTGGGGAATCCCCCACGATAGGGGTGTAAAGTGCATATTCATTGCAGTGGCAGAGCTCATCCCTCTGCTCGGCAGTGAGGGGTTGGGGAATGTACTCGTCGTGGTCGTATGACTAACCATTGCCGCTGCCGCCGTCTCCGCCACGAGGGTACCCCGGCGGACTGCGACATGAGTCGACAATAAGAACTTCAGCTGCGGGATCGCTGCTTCCGCACTCGGAAAGCGAATCTGTAAGCTCAATCGACGGATCGACCGACCCGTAGAGGTATTCGTCTGGCTCGATGGCTGCAACTTGAGGGGTGTCTGTTTGGCGGGCCACCGCGTGTTTCACCCAACGCTGGAGCCGCGAATGACCGGATCGCTTGCAGTGGCCTCCAGCGGGGACGACGAACGATGAAGGAGCCGGCCGATACTGAGTCGACGGCTGCCGGAGAAGGACGCCGCAGGCGCTGTCACAGAAGTGTGCGGCCCCGCGGACGGGCAACGCCTCCACGTCGAGGGGGGCCTCCTGGAGCCACGCAGAGTCGTCGGCGATGAAGACGAGCGCGCCTAGTCAAATCTCGCGGCCCAGCGCCAAACCACCACCGGAAACCATGATGATGGAGGTCGGAGAAAAAGTTTGCAACCTCACCGGAAGTCGCTAAGACACCAAACCCATGGTGGGCGCCAACTGTCCTGGTTCTAAGTCTCACAGTACGTGTAGGGGGTACGTAGTAGGAGGCAAGGTCCTAGCTATGGCGAGATTGTACACAAGGTGTTTAAGGAGTTCAGGCCCTTCTCGGAAGAGGTAAAAGCCCTACGTCTCGGTGCCCGGAGGCGGTCGACTGGAATGTATATGTGTGTTTGAGTTACAGGTGGTGCGAACCCTTGTACTGGAGGAGGGGTTGGCTCATAAAGAGTGCACCAGGACCCCGGCCATCCACACATTACAAAGGGTTAAATGTACATAAAGTCAGGACCTTACTGATAATGCCTGCAATAAAGAGTGATAAAGGCATTCATTGTCACAGAATAAATGCAGGACCGTTGCTATCCCAAGGGACCTTTGACCTTCGGGAGTAGAGTGTCCTTGAATAGTCGAGTGGAGTTGACTTGTCTGAGAGAGGTTATACGGCCGAGTGAAATGTCCTCTTGGGCCGTAACAGTCGACCGTTCCTGCTGTCTTCGAGTTGTCTCTTGAGCTTCTGGGGTAGTGACCTTGGGTGGGGTACCTGGGTCAGGACCGCGACCCTACCCTAGGTCTGTAACATCATCAGGCAGCGCTGTGAAGCACACTGTGGAAAACGGTCCATGGTACGGCTTGAACCTATTCGGACTCTAAATATTTTTTCATTGTAGGTTCATTAAGAACCCGCCTTATCTATGACTGTGTAGGGAATTCTTTCCAGATTTCCTCTTCTTTTTCCGGAGACGGCCATCAGACCTCTCTCCTTTAAAGATGTGTCACAAGGGAGAAGCGGTGCAGAAATGTAGCAGGGCTTCATTGGGATTTTTAAATTATTAATCTTAGGCTTTGCATAAACCTTTCCCTTTATTATTTTATTTTTTGGCATGTAAAATTTCCAAGATGTAGTTGACATTATCTGTAACAACACGGATCGCCGTATTAATCAGGATATAAAAGAAGTAGTTGGGTTCCACTTTGTTTGGAGTTTGTTTTACATTACCATATGTGTTCTCTCCCTACCTCAGATTGCCACACGTGCTTCAATCCAAACTTAACACCGGGGGTTGTATGCGGCCTAGCACATTTCAAAGTCCGAACACCTATAGGGAACTGTTTGGCGTCCTGGATATTGCGTTATCACTAGTAGAAAAAGGGCCATTTATCCCGGTTCGTAAGGGCCATTAGTCCCGGTTGGGGAACCGGGACTAAATGGTCGATACAAATGCCCTTTACCATTAGTCCTGGTTCTTATATACCAACCGGGACAGATGGTGTTCCACATGGTCACTGCGGCTTGCCCAGGCAGGGGGGCCTTTTGTCCCGGTTGGTAGCACCAACCGGGACAAATAGGCTTCCACGTGTCAGCAGTTCAGTGGCTCGGGTTTTTTTTGAAAGGGGGGAGGGGGTTTGGGGGGTTTTGTAGGGTTAATTTAGGGGTTTCATATATTGTGTTAGCCTGCTAATAGAGAGAAGTGTCCTCTCTTACTCCATGCTTGGTCGACGCTACGTTCTATATATATACGTATAGATCGGAGGACTCGACACGCTAGCTAGTAAGCAAATGAAGGAAACCATTAAGTACAGAAGATCGGCCTCTCTCCTTCTTCGAGATAGATAGGTCGAACAACAAGTTTTCGTATATCTATCCGACGCTACTGGCTACATACATACAATATAAGATCTCTTACTACAATTCCCTAACATCTCAAATCATATTCCAGATGGAATTCTCCGGCTTTATTGATGACGTGATCAAGAAAGAATCCTGCCAATTCCTCTTGAATTTCCCATATGCGATCTTGTGGTAGGAGTTCATCCCGCATCTGCCACATCTAATTTGAAGAAGGGCGTCAATACATATATATGAATTAAACTCAATAGAAATGATGATAATAAAATAAAATTGTGAATATTTTTGCTTACGCACCTCAAATTGTATTTTAGAGTAGCCCCGCCTATTCTTGGCCGTTGAGTAGTAGATGAACTCGCAGACGTAGTATCCACAGTAATTATTCCCGGCTTCCTGCCACAAGCACTTTACAAGAAATAGTGGTCAATCAAACAGATAATGAAGCATTATAAAGGCATTGATGGAAGTATAGCTAGAGTAAACGGGAGATGCGCAGAACTACCTAGCTAGTAGTACTTACTTTCGGTTAAATCCATCGCAGTTGCCGCGGCATTGCCGGAACTTTTTTGGCGAATTCTTTCCAAACCCTATGAAACAAAGAAAACAATTACTTTATATCAGGAAAATGAACAAAGTTGCCGATATGGTGCGGTAATGATTGATTGAACTTACTTGTTGAGCATTTTAGACATGTCCACATAGTCCTCGGGATCTTTTCGTCTCGAGTCTAAGACGGTTACTAGTCCCTCCTCAAGCTTAATCTCTAGGAGAATATAGTGGAAACTGCGCACGCATGCATACAACTCATCAATTACATTAATTACTATAACCTCGAGTAATATATAATTAAGGGAAATCGAATATGCACAAGACAGTAACACTCAATTGAAGTTGTAAGGAAAGAGTATTTTATCTTTGTTTTGATTTACTATCAACGATTGTAGCAAGTTGGCCTCGGCTTATTTGGCATGATCTTTTACCTGATATTCATCTATGAGATTTGTGTTAATGAAGCCAATATCATAGATATCAGCTTTTCTACATTCGACGATCTTCGACCTGCATAATATAGTGAGGATAATTATATATACTTGCAATGAAGTATACTTCCAATATGAAGAGCTGAGCTATATATAGAGACTTAATTGATGACAGAACTAGTACTTACAGACAGTAGCAAGTGATCGATGGTTTATCGAGGGCCTTCTGATTGAAAATGTTGATGAACTCCTCAAATGTAACAGACTACAGATCAATTCCAACGAGGTCGTGCGCCTCAGTAACTTTCAGCATCAGAGTATCCTGGACACCAGAGTCTCTGCAGGTTTCCATGTACCAGTCATGCAATCTTCGCATCATCGTGGTTGGAGTTTTGGCATCTTTGGCGAGAGGCTTCCCGTACTGGTATTTGTGATCATCCACCTCTAACACATCAGGAAGTAAATCATCGGTCACATAATCTGCAAGATTGGTACTGGGCGCCATCCCCGGATGATGAGGGACAATGTCGCTAGGCACCTTGAGCGGGGGGCACGATTGGTTCTCTTGTTCGCCGAGCTGGGGAATTCGTTTCCCACCTTTTTTCTGTGCTAACCTATGATCACTGCAAGTACTTCCCGACTGTGATGCTTTGGCATATGACTTTTGAATAATGCGCTCATAGTTGCTTTTCGGCAGAGACGGTGGTGGTTTCTTGAGGGCATCAATAGTGCGCTTCGCTCTCGCCGGATCTATCTTCTGCTTTGGAGGTACACGTTTCTTTGCAAAAAAGTCCTTCACTTTGGCTTTACAGATCTCCGCATTCTCCTCGTCTGTCCTCTCGTATGGTAACTTCTCTAAGGGTCTGAGAGATGGATCGTATCTGTATTGCCTCCTGCCTCTGGTTGTACTTCTAGACGCCTGATCAGTCCCAGCGGCTACCTTCTTTTCTTGCTTACGAGGTGGAGGAGGAGGCGTGGTGCTACCACGCGCCAGAGCAGCCGGAGCGTCGGCGGCTCTCTTCACGCCTTGCTGACAAGGCGGAGGAGGTGGCGGGCTGCTCGGACGCGCCGGCGCAAGCGGAGGAGGAGGCGGGCTGCTCGGACACGCCGACGCATGCGGAGAAGGAGGCGGGCTGCTCGGACGCGCCGGCGTAGGTGGAGTGCCGCCACGCGCCAGATCACCCAGAGAAGGAGATGGAGTGCGCTGATCCCTTGTCGGAGGAGGACGCGGAGGAGGAGGTGGAGTGCGCTGACTCGCCGGAGGCTTCCTGTTCACAAGGTTGATGAGGTCCTTCCGCCATAGGCATGGAGTCTTCAGGGAAGAACCCAACCGAGTCTCCCCTTCATCGGTAGGGTGGTCAAGCTCGAGATCCTCAAACCCCTCCGTTATTTGATCCACCATCACCCTACCATATCCTTCTGTAATCGGATGGCAGTGAAAAGTTGCGCTGGGTTTCGAAGGAAAAACAGAGCCTACAGCGGCCTTGACTTTGAATTGCATCCATTGCGTCATAAGGTGGCAATGTTGAGACTCCATGATAGCATCCACGGGGTAGCTAGCAGCTGGAGCATCCGCGACAGGCTCCTCGGGCAGCTCGTTGGAAGTGTTGGGGAAAGCAGTATGACTAGTATCGTCCACAACTCACTTGTGTTCTACTCATGCATATCATCCACGCATAGACCTGGCTCATGATGCCACTGTTGGGGAACGTAGTATTTTAAAATTTTCCTACGATCACGCAAGATCTATCTACTAGATGCATAGCAACGAGAGGGGAGAGTGTGTCTACGTACCCTCGTAGACCGGGAGCGGAAGCGTCAAGTGACGCGGTTGATGTAGTCGAACTTCTTCGCGATCCAACCGATCAAGCACCGAACGTACGGCACCTCCGCGTTCAGCACACGTTCAGCTTGATGACGTCCCACGAGCTCTTGATCCAGTTGAGCTTCACGGGAGAGTTTCGTCAGCACGACGGCGTGGTGAGAGATATGATGTATCTACCGGTGCAGGGCTTCGCCTAAGCACTGCAACAGTATGACCGAGGTGTGTTTCTGTGGAGGGGGGCACCGCACACGGCTAAAACAATTCAACTTGTGTGTCCTAGCGTGCCCCCCTACCCCGTATATAAAGGAGCAAGGGAGAGGCCGGCCCTAGAGGGGGCGCGCCAAGTGTGGGGAGTCCTACTAGGACTCCCAAGTCCTAGTAGGATTCCCCTTTCCTTTCCGGAGTAGGAGAGAAGGAAAGAGGTGGAGAGGGAGAAGGAAAAGGGGGCTGCACCCCTTGTCCAATTCGGACCAGAGGGGGGGGGGGGGCGTGCACCTCCTTCCTTTTGGCGTTTCTCCTCTATTCCCGTATGACCCAATAAGGCCCATATACTCCGAAAAATACCCGAATCACTCGGAACCTTTCCGATGTCCGAATTGTTGGAAATATGCCCTAGAGGCAATAATAAAAGTATTATTAATATATTTCCTTGTTCATGATAATTGTCTGTTATTCATGCTTGAATTGTATTGTACGGAAACAGCGATACATGTGTGAATATATAGACCACAATGAGTCCCTGGTAAGCCTCTAGTTACTAGCTCGTTGATCAACAGATGGTCACGGTTTCCTGACCATGTACATAGGATGTCAGTGATAACGGGATCACATCATTAGGAGAATGATGTGATGGACAAGACCCAATCCTGAGCCTAGCACGAGATCGTTTAGTTCGTAATGCTTAAGCTTTTCCGATGTCAAGTATTTAATCCTTGGACCATGAGGTTGTGCAACTCCCGGATACCGTAGGAATACTTTGGGTGTGCCAAACGTCACAACGTAACTGGGTGTCTATAAAGGTACGCAACGGGTATCTCCGAAAGTGTCTATTGAGTTGGTACGAACCGAGACTGGGATGTTGTCACTCCGTATGATGGAGAGGTACCTCTGGGCCCTCTCGGTAAGACATCATCATAATGAGCTCAAGGTGTTGATGGTCAATAAAACCACTAAGTTCAAGAAAGAGCATCAAGTGTTGATGGTCAATAAAACCACTAAGTTAAAGAAGGGCAAGGGTAAGAAAAACTTCAAGAGGGACGGCAAGGGAGTTGCCGCGCCCGGTAAGTCAGTTGCCGGGAAGAAGCCAAAGTATGGACGCAAGCCTGAGACAGAGTGCTTTTATTGCAAAGGAACGGGTCACTGGAAGCGGAACTGCCCCAAATACTTAGCGGACAAGAAGGCCGGCAACGTCAAAGGTATATGTGATATACATGTTATTGATGTGTACCTTACCTACCCTCGTAGTAGCTACTGGGTATTTGATACCGATGCAGTTGCTCATATTTGTAACTCTAAGCAGGAGTTGCGGAATAAGCGGAGACTGGCGAAGGACGAGGTGACGATGCGCGTCGGGAATGGTTCCAAGGTCGATGTGATCGCCGTCGGCACGCTACCTCTACATCTACCCTCGGGATTAGTTTTAAACCTTAATAATTGTTATTTAGTAACAGCTTTGAGCATAAACATTGTATCTGGATCTCGTTTGATGCGAGATGGCTACTCATTTAAATCCGAGAATAATGGTTGTTCTATTTATTTGAGAGATATGTTTTATGGTCATGCCCCACTGGTCAATGGTTTATTTTTGATGAATCTCGATCGTGATGATACACATATTCATAGTGTGAATGCCAAAAGATGTAAAGTTGACAATGATAGTCCCACATATTTGTGGCATTCCCACCTTGGTCATATTGGTGTCAAACGTATGAAGAAGCTTCATGCTGATGGACTTCTGGAGTCTCTTGATTATGAATCATTTGACACGTGCGAACCATGCCTCTTGGGAAAGATGACTAAGACTTCGTTCTCCGGAACAATGGAGCGAGCAACCAACTTATTGGAAATGATACATACCGATGTGTGCGGTCCAATGAGTGTTGAGGCTCACGGAGGCTATCGTTATGTTCTCACCCTCACAGATGACTTGAGTAGATATGGGTATATCTACTTGATGAAACACAAGTCTGAGACCTTTGAAAAGTTCAAGGAATTTCAGAATGAGGTTGAGAATCAACGTGACAGAAAAATAAAGTTCTTGCGATCGGATCGTGGGGGTGAATATTTAAGTCATGAATTTGGCACGCACCTTAGGAATTGCGGAATTGTTTCACAATTGACACCGCCTGGAACACCTCAGCGTAACGGTGTGTCCGAACGTCGAAATCGTACTCTGTTGGACATGGTGCGATCTATGATGTCTCTCACCGACTTACCGCTATCTTTTTGGGGTTATGCATTAGAGACTGCCGCATTCACTTTAAATAGGGCTCCGTCGAAATCCGTTGAGACGACACCGTATGAACTTTGGTTTGGCAAGAAACCGAAGCTGTCGTTCCTGAAAGTTTGGGGTTGCGATGCTTATGTCAAGAAACTTCAACCTGAGAAGCTCGAATCCAAATCGGAAAAATGCGTCTTCATAGGATACCCAAAGGAAACGATTGGGTACACCTTCTACCATAGATCCGAAGGCAAAGTCTTTATTGCCAAGAATGGATCCTTTCTGGAGAAAGAGTTTCTCTCGAAAGAAGTGAGTGGGAGGAAGGTAGAACTTGATGAGGTGACAGTCACCCTTCCCGAACCGGAAAGTAGCGCAGCGCAGGAAATTGTTCCTGAGGTGCCTGCACCGACAAGAGAGGATGTTAATGATGATGATCATGAAGATACAGATCAAGTTACTACTGAACTTCGAAGGTCCACAAGGACATGTTCCGCACCAGAGTGGTACGGCAACCCTGTCATGGAAATCATGTTGTTAGACAACGGTGAACCTTCGAACTATGAAGAAGCAATGGCGGGCCCGGATTCCAATAAATGGCTTGGAGCCATGAAATCCGAGATAGAATCCATGTATGAAAACAAAGTATGGACTTTGGTGGACTTGCCCGATGATAGGCATGCCATAGAAAATAAATGGATATTTAAGAAGCAGACACACGCGGATGGTAACGTGACCATCTATAAGGCTCGGCTTGTCGCTCAAGTTCAAGGGATTGACTACGATGAGACTTTCTCTCCCGTAGCGATGCTGAAGTCAGTCCGAATCATGTTAGCAATTGCCGCATTCTATGATTATGAGATATGGCAAATGGACGTCAAAACGGCATTCCTTAATGGTTTCCTCAAGGAAGAGCTGTATATGATGCACCCGGAAGGTTTTGTCGATCCAGAGAATGCTAACAAGGTATGCAAGCTCCAGCGCTCGATTTACGGGCTGGTGCAAGCATCTCGAAGTTGGAATATTCGCTTTAATGATGTGATCAAAGCGTTTGGCTTTATACAGACTTGGGGAGAAGCCTGTATCTACAAGAAAGTGAGTGGGAGCTCTGTAGCATTTCTCATACTATATGTGGATGACATATTGCTGATGGGAAATGATATAGAATTCTTGGAAAGTGTAAAGGCCTACTTGAATAAGAGTTTTTCAATGAAGGACCTTGGAGAAGCTGCTTACATATTAGGCATCAAAATCTATAGAGATAGATCAAGACGCCTCATTGGTCTTTCACAAAGCACATACCTTGACAAGATATTGAAGAAGTTCAATATGGATCAGTCCAAGAAGGGGTTCTTGCCTGTTTTGCAAGGTATGAGATTGAGCAAGGCTCAGTCCCCGTCCACGGCAGAAGATAGAGAAAAGATGAGTGTCATTCCCTATGCCTCGGCCATAGGTTCTATCATGTATGCCATGCTGTGTACCAGACCTGATGTGAACCTTGCCATAAGTTTGGTAGGGAGGTACCAAAGTGATCCTAGTATGGAACACTGGACAGCGGTCAAGAACATCCTGAAGTACCTGAAGAGGACTAAGGATATGTTTCTCGTCTATGGAGGTGACGAAGAGCTCGTCGTAAAGGGTTACATCGATGCTAGCTTCAAAACAGATCTGGATGATTCTAAGTCACAAACCGGATACGTGTATATTTTGAATGGTGGAGCAGTCAGCTGGTGCAGTTGCAAGCAGAGCGTCGTGGCGCATTCTACATGTGAAGCGGAGTACATAGCTGCTTGCGAAGCAGCGCAAGAAGGAGTCTGGATGAAGGAGTTCATCACCGACCTAGGAGTCATTCCAAGCGCGTCAAGCCCTATGACTCTCTTCTGTGACAACACTGGAGCTATTGCCATTACCAAGGAGCCCAGGTTTCACAAGAAGACCAAGCACATCAAGTGCCGTTTCAACTCCATCCGGAATTATGTTCAAGATGGAGACATAGATATTTGTAAAGTGCATACGGATCTGAATGTTGCAGACCCGTTGACTAAACCTCTTCCACGGGCAAAACATGATCAACACCAGAACTCTATGGGTGTTCGATTCATCACAATGTAACTAGATTATTGACTCTAGTGCAAGTGGGAGACTATTGGAAATATGCCCTAGAGGCAATAATAAAAGTATTATTAATATATTTCCTTGTTCATGATAATTGTCTGTTATTCATGCTTGAATTGTATTGTACGGAAACAGCGATACATGTGTGAATATATAGACCACAATGAGTCCCTGGTAAGCCTCTAGTTACTAGCTCGTTGATCAACAGATGGTCACGGTTTCCTGACCATGGACATAGGATGTCATTGATAACGGGATCATATCATTAGGAGAATGATGTGATGGACGAGACCCAATCCTGAGCCTAGCACGAGATCGTTTAGTTCGTAATGCTTAAGCTTTTCCCATGTCAAGTATTTATTCCTTGGACCATGAGGTTGTGCAACTCCCGGATACCGTAGGAATACTTTGGGTGTGCCAACCGTCACAACGTAACTGGGTGGCTATAAAGGTACGCAACGGGTATCTCCGAAAGTGTCTGTTGAGTTGGTACGAACCGAGACTGGGATGTTGTCACTCCGTATGACGGAGAGGTACCTCTGGGCCCTCTCGGTAAGACATCATCATAATGAGCTCAAGGTGACTAAGGAGTTAGTCACGGGATGATGGATTACGGAACGAGTAAAGAGACTTGCCATGACGAGATTGAACAAGGTATCGGGCATACCGACGATCGAATCTCGGGCAAGTACCATACCGATAGACAAAGGGAATAACATACGGGATTGAGTGAGTCCTTGACACAGTGGTTCATCCGCTGATATCATCGAGGAACACATGGGAACCAACATGGGTATCCAGATCCCGCTGTTGGTTATTGACCGGAGAGTCGTCTCGGTCATGTCTGCGTGTCTCCCGAACCCGTAGGGTCTACACACTTAAGGTTCGGTGATGCTAGGGTTGTAGAGATACATGCACGTGGAAACCTGATGGCTTCTCGCCCCTCGTTGGTTACCCCAAGTGGAAGGTTTGAGATGTAGCGTAGCAGCAAGTTTCCCTTGGCAAAGGTACCAAGGATCGAATCCCGTGAGACTCCGAGGGTCGACAAGAAGGTGTCAACGGCGCCAGAAACTTAGCGGTTGACAGGACCTGCACACAGATACAAATAACTTTGCTCCCAACGAGTACAGAGAGGTTGTCAATCCCTCCGGCCTTGTCGTTTACAAAGGATCAAACACAAGAGATAATAATGATAGGTATGACTGCAACTAGGAAATAAGAACAGGAAGTAAATAGCGGGTGTGATCAGTGGTGGTAATATGGACCGGGGTCCCATGATGTTCACTAGTGATGTCTCTCTCCCAAAAGACGATAAAACAGCAAAGCGAGGTAAACAAATTACAGTTGGGCAATTGACAGGATTATGTGCGCAAACCAATGCTAACTAAGCTGTAAAGAAAGGTAGAGGCTCAAAAGCATGGGCGGTACGCCAAGGCAAGTAGACCGAAATCCATCTACATCTACTACTAATCATCCACCTTGAGATATCTATCCAGAATATCTCGCTGGTATTAAGTTGCGAATCCCACCCAAAGTGTAAACTCAAAGCAACAGACAACTGCATTAAAAGAACTTTGCGTAAAGTAAACAATCCTTGCACCCGCAAGTACAAGCACCGTTGTTTCCGCCTTGTGGCAACAACACATCCCCTAGACTCATGTTTCTGTCACTCAAACTAGTCATCAAGGGGCATGAACCCACAATCAAGCATAACATTCCCTCTTGGAGTTACTACCAACTACTCGGCCAAAGCAATAAACAGCAACGGAGAACATGCAAGAATTACTCAAGAACATAAATATAAAAGAGGTGAATCAAATATATTACTCACACACAATCTAAACATAATCTCATAATCCATCGGATCCCAGCAAACTCAGCAGAGCAACAGCATAAAGATTACATATGTGCCTCGATCATGTAGGGCAGCTCACGAGGTCTAAACCATGAAGAACAAAGAGGGGAGGAGAACATCACATAGCTACTGGTCATGGACCCATGGTCCAAGGTGGACTACTCACGACTCATCCGGGAAGCGTCCATGGTAGTGGAGAAGCTCCCGGTGGTGGTTCTCCCCTCCGGCAGGGTGCCGGGATGAGTTCTCCTGATGCTCCAGATCTTGGAAGCGCGGCGGCGGCGGAACAGAGGCGAGATCGTAAAAAAGAGTTCCGTCCTCGAGGGTTTAGGGACACGAGGAATATATATGCGAAGGGGGGTCACCAGAGGCGGAGAGGGGGCCCCAGGCGCCCCCCTGGCGCGGCCAGGGGTGGGGCCGCGCCGGGTGGCCGCCTGGTCCACCCCTGGCTCCCCTCTGGCCCTGCTTTGGTTTTTCTTGAAGCTTCCTGTACGCTGATTTTTCCTGTATTTTTCCCGGAATTTTTTGGGCACTTTTAATATGGGGGAAAACTGAAATAGAAAAACATCAGAAAACAGGAACTGGCACTATGGTGCACTGAGTTAATAGGTTAGTCCAAATATGATCAAAAGTGTATGGAAGTGCATAAATATCATAGCAATATCACACACAAGAGGCATGGAGCAAGCAGAAATTATAGATACGTTTTGGACGTATCAACATCCCCAAGCTTAATTCCTGCTCGTCCTCGAGTAGGTAAATGATAACAAGCATAATTTCTGTGGTGACATGCTATCAACCATATAAGAACTTTTAAGTAAAGCAATCAAGGCATGTAATTCAATTCAAGTCATAACAAGCAGGAGTCTATATTAGCATTGTAACAATTAACATAAGAACATAAAGGTGCAAGAGCTCTCGCTGTCCGTGACTCGAATGTCTCCAAATGGTGTTTGCGTGCAAGAAAGGGGATAGGGATATACGAGAGAGGAAAACATAGTTTTTTTATTGTTGAGAACTTAATCTACTAAAGTTTCACACTTGGTCTTCTTTGGAATCTTATCTTGACTCATCCCCAGACCGTCAGCCAGGTACAAATCAAAATGATCCACTCCCTTTCGATATTTTGAGCACTCATGCAATGGATGAGCGTAAGCAAGAAAGTCGACACTTAGGATGGCAAAGAGAGAAAAATGATGAAGGGGGAAGACAAAAAAGGTGTGAAAGGCTCACATCAATGAGGACAATCATAGGCAAGAGAAAGCCAAATGATAGATATGATGTAAGGAGTAGGGATTGCCATGCAACGGATGCACATATGAGCTAAGGTAAGCTCTCCAATGGAACTAGTGGGGGTGCATCCAACTTGCTTGCTCAAGAAGACCTAGAGCTCTTTTGAGGAGGCTCATCATTGGAATATACAAGCCAAGTTCTATAGTGTGAAGGTCCCCACATAGCTATATGCATGAATGATAATCTCTATGGAGTACAAGGTATAAGATGGAGTACGAGTGTGGATCTCTCAAAAGGGAATAGTAGTGTGCCCCCTTCTCTCTTTTATTTCTTTTTTTTCTTTTTTTCCTTTTTTTTTATTTTTTGTGCCCTCAATGGCTCTTTCTATTTAACTCTCATTTGTCCTCTTTGGGATCTTTTGATTTTGTCCTCTTTGGGATCTTTTCCTCACTTTAGGGGCAACACTCTATTTATTACAAGAAGCATAGGAGATCTTTCACACTTTACAAAAGTACCCAACATAAAGAAAATGAAACTATCATGATGTATGCAAATGTATGCCTCTGCCAGTGTAGCAGGATATGCAATGATACTAGCGCGTCATGTAGCAATGATTAGGGCAAGGCCCAACTAGCATGCGGCTCATCGATCAAGAAAAAAGCATGTATGACATGAAGATCAAGTCATGAGAAGATGGATGTTGCATGGCAATGTATCTCGAAAAGGCTATGGAAATGCCTTGATAGGTAGGTATGGTGGCTGTTTTGAGGAAGGATATAATGAGGCTTATGATGACAGAGCGTATCGTGCGAAGGATTTGGATGCACCGGCGAAGTATGCGCCAACTCTCGAGGTGAGAAAGGGCAATGCACGGTACCGAAGAGGCTAGAAAAATATGGCTAGGTGGAAGTGTCAACTTTCGAATACTCACATTAGTCCGAAGAACTCATGCACTTATTATCGGTAACTCTCAATCTAATTAGGAGGTTCACAAAGAGACAAGTACCCCGAGGAGGAGTGTATGGGGGTTTGGTTATCCTTGCGCATCCTCGGCTCATGGTACGTGAGTGTACTCTAATATTCGATCCCTCCAAAGATTAGTGATCCATTTAGTAGCTAAAGTTCTCAACTATTTGTAGGTTTTCGAAAATAAACACGGATTTCCCAAAATACGACATCTATCACTAATAGGCTAAATCTCTTGACACCAAAAGTTCAGACATTACTCATGGCAATACCTCAAAACTATTGCAAGTTACTACTAAAATTAAATAACAACATCAATTACCTACTTTAAGTTAAGACACACAACTCAGTGCAATAGTCAAACTCTCTTAACAAGATAAACATGAAAACTCAAGAGAGTTCAGCAACCAACTAAACAAAAGCTTTTTAAAAAGAAAAGCATGAAAACTAAGAGCTAAACATGACAGCACCTATGGAAAGACAAAGAACACACACAGCAAAGATAAGCATGAAAATCCTATGTTGTGTTCTAGGTTGAAGTGGAGCGTGTTTCTCTCCCACACAAAGAAAGCTGGGTTCTAACTTGTTATGAACAGCAAGCAAAGCTAAAGAAAAGTAAAAAAGGAAACTAAGAGCGAGACGCTCCAAGCATAGCACATAACACATGAAGTGATAATTATAGTGGAACGAAAGACAAACTGATAATTGTTGATGGAGAAGGGGATGCATTGGGGCATCCCCAAGCTTAGACTCTTGAGTCTTCTTGAATATTTCTTGGGGGTGCACGGGGGCATCCCCAAGCTTGAGCGTTTGACCCTCCTGAATCTTTTATCATCTTCCCTCGCACACTTGAAAACTCCCTTCATACATAACTCATCATAATCTGATTAGCGAGGTTAGTACCCATAATAAAATAACTTCTCCCTACAGGAAATAAGGATAATCTTGAAGAGCTACTGTTTCTCAAGATCGCCAAAAGGTTTTTGCAAAGAAAAAGCAAGCTCAAGGTTTGCAAAATGAAGAAGGGACAAAACAGGACAGAATCTGTGAAAAACAGACCAGCAGGTAGTAAATAATTTTTTCGGGGCACTTCTGCAACTCAAATCAAAAAACTCAGAACAGACGCCCGAAAGCCAATTGTATAGAGCACGCTGTCAAAACAATTCAGATCAAAAAGATGATATGGTGATTTTATACGAATTTTTCTGTCCAAGGACAGAATCTGTTTTCTGGACTGCACGTCACAACTTTTGAACTTTCTTGCAATCGGAGGCTAAACTTGGCACAAAGCTGAAAAGAAAAGATACAATGATGATGCTACTTTAGTAACAAACATCAAGACAAAAAAAATCCTAATTCGTTGTGGGCTGCCTCCCAAAAGCGCTTTCTTTTATGCCTTTAAGCTAGGCATGATGCAAAAAGATCAAATTGTATCAATTGAACCATCATCAAGATCATCAAAAAGCTCTTCAATAGTACAACTAGTCTTAAGAGGACTTTCAAATAAAGGCCTAGTAAAGATACTTCTAGGGAGAAAACCAAAAGGTGGAAAGTCAATGGGAGATTCATTTATAAATTTATCAAAGAGAGGTATTTCTTCCAAAGTTTTCACAGTTTCAACCCCTTTGGCAATAGATGGATTACTTTTGGAACGAGGAGCCTTTGGAACGTAAACGAACTTAGGTTCCTTCTTTGCCGGAGTTTCTACCTTTTTGGCTTTGATTGAGGAGAAAGTAGTTCCTAAGGTGTCAAAGATTTCCTCAATTTTGTCTATCCTAGAAGAATCCAAGTCATGGGATTTGATGATCTCCAAAGTTTTGAGAATTTTATGCATGGAGCTATCAAGCCTATTCAAATTCCCTTGGATCTTACGGTCCAACTCATTTATCTTATTAATGCTTGACATCTCTAGCTCTATCTTTTCAAGTTTTTTCATAATGTGAGCTAGGGTAATGTCCTCTTGAATGCTAACAATAGGGGGATTTCCAACAAGATTTTCCATAATACTAAGAGATTCCCAAATTGGGGCTTCTAGGAAATTTCCATTGATAGCAGAATCTAAAATAAACCTATTCCAAGAAGTAATTCCAACATAAAAATTTCTAAGCAGGATAGTAGTAGATTGCTTCTTGGTGGCTCTATTTTGAGAATCATTAATTCTACACCAAGCATCTTTTAGACTTTCACCACCTCTTTGTTTAAAGGTGAGCACTTCTGCCTCACCAAAGGCAAAAGGAAAAGACATAATGCCAACTAAAAGCAAGATAACTATTTTTGTGATTTTTGGTAAGGGACACTAAAGCAAAAACTAAAAGGTAAACTAACAAGACTAAAAAGCATAGATAAAAGATAGAGTGCAACTCCCCTATCTTGAAGAGTGGAGTCCCCGGCAACGGCGCCAGAAACTTTGCTTGATGGCTTCTCGCCCCTCGTTGGTTACCCCAAGTGGAAGGTTTGAGATGTAGCGTAGCAGCAAGTTTCCCTTGGCAAAGGTACCAAGGATCGAATCCCGTGAAACTCCGAGGGTCGACAATAAGGTGTCAACGGCGCCAGAAACTTAGCGGTTGACAGGACCTGCACACAGATACAAATAACTTTTCTCCCAACGAGTACAAAGAGGTTGTCAATCCCTCCGGCCTTGTCATTTACAAAGGATCAAACACAAGAGATAATAATGATAGGTATGACTGCAACTGTCACACCCTGCATTTTGTAACATGTTATTTGTACCTTTGGAGCATGAAAATTTGGACCAGCAATTTTTTTTAGCATCATTTGGCTTTTATTTGGAATTGAGTTTTCTTCATGTGCTTTTTCTTGTGCTCATTAAAGTCAACTATGACCTCTTGTAGAATTCATCTCCATACTCAAAACTTCTGCCCAATGATCATGCCAAGTGTTATATAACAGTATAGTATTTTCTTACAAAATTAATTTGGCCAAAAGGTATTTGATAAATTTAGTTTTCCAAAAACCCCTGAATTGAGATTTGCACTGCAAGTACTTGATTTAGGGTGAGAAAATTATTTCAAAAGGTTTATTTGAGACCTAGTAGTTATAGGACTTCCAGAAACCTCAAAGGCATAATTTTAAAAGTTATTTTCCTATTTTATTTAAAAGCTTTTTCTTAAGGCCAGAAATGGTCTTTAATAGGGGAAAATTATTTAACTATTTTAAAAATATTTGCCAAAATTCAGAGAGACTCAGAGGAAATATATTGTCCATATAAAAGAGTTTCAACACTTGGTCATGTTCAAAATAATGGGCTAAACCCTCTAAAACCCTTTCTGGATATTTCAAGCTTTTGAAATATTTACAAAGGAAATATTCTCCAAAAATTCCAGGGAAATTCTATCATGTCATATATGACATATGTGATGATCTTGCCAAGTCCCATGCCTTGGGAAGCAAGAAAACATCCTCAAACCCCTTCATAACCATTCTGTCCATATTTTAAGTTTGAGAAACTTTACATTGCCAAACTTGTCCAAATGCTCTCAAACTTGGTGCACATGCTAGAATGACATAATAAGGCATCTAGACCAAATGGCACAAGATTTGGAATAGAGAAACTTGATCAGATCACCTCAAAACCCTTTCTGTTCAAATGCAAATTTGAACAACTTTACATTACCAACTTTTTATCTGGAGCTTCAAACTTTGTGGGCATGATCAATACCCCAAATAATGATGCTACCCCAAGTGGTGCATCAAGGGGAGATGATTAGCTTGACTCAAACAAGATGAAACTGTTTCTGTTGATTTCTAGGGTTCACCAAAGTTGCATTGGCTAGTTTCTTCAAATGAGCCCAAATTTGGTGAAGCACCCTATTTTCACATGTTATTCAACCCTGTTAAGTGCCATGTCAAGTGGAGGTCATTTACTTGACCAAACACTGATCAAACACCTTCTGCAGATTTACTAAAACCCTCATCCTGATCACTTTTACTCTTCTCCATGGCCTCAACTTTTTACCACATGATCATTGAGTTACTAGCTACCCCCAGTAACTTCCCCAGCACCCCAGCTCCATGATTGAGGGGTAAGAACCTTGTTTTACCTTGCTGGACAGCAAGTTTTCACCAAGTCACCAGCATCCTCACTCTCTCTCAGCATCTCCAGGGCATCCAAGGCCGCATGCCATTTCTTTACTCCTCCCTCAACCTTCTAGACACTCTGTGGCACGTTGGTTTTGACCAGGACGGCGAGAGCGCGATGATGCCAGCCAAACGCGCGCTCTGGAGCACGCAACAGTGCAGACACGCACTGTAGCTCCAGCCAATCAGCCTCCCCCGACAGCCTCGGGCTCCTCCTTCGCGCCAGTCGAGGCCTCTCGACGTCCGCAACCTCCCCGGCGCAGTCCCCCCTCCTCCTGCGCCCTCCAGTGGTCGTCGTCGCACGCGCGCTGGCCGCCCGCAGCGGCCACTCCTCTGCCTCGCACGCGCGCCTCGACTGGAAGGTTCCCCGCTCCTCTTTTCCCCTCAGCTAGACGTGGAGCAAGTCCACGATCCTCCCCGGCTTGATCCCAGGTTCCAGAACCTCTCCTAGCCTCGCCTGCAACCTCGCCGGCGCACGGGTCCACGGTGGACCATGGGCGCGGCTATATAAGCCCCTCCCGAGCCTCTCCAACAGCATCAGCAGCTCCACCTCACTCCACTGAGTCCCCCAGCACCACCCACTCCTCCCCAGGTCGTCCCAGTGCTCGGGATCGACCGGAGCTCCGCCGCGTCGGGCCGCCGGTGATCCCGCAGTACGAGCCTCCCCTGCCCTTCCTTTCGCCCGATCTGAAACCGCCGTGCTCCACTGACCATTTCCCCCCTGTTTCCCCCTCCGTTTGCAGTCGGAAACGACCGGAGCAACAACCTCCCGACGAGCTTCCGCCGTCCCACCTCGCCGCCGGCGAACCTGACCTCCCCGGCGTGCCGCACCACCACCACTACAACCGCCACTCGACGCTGGACCCATTCCCACCCTCCGTTGCCGTCGCCGTGGCCGGAAACCTCGCCTGTGAGCTCGCCGTCGCCGTGGCCGCAAGGTTGGAGATGACAGGCGGGCCCCGCCTGTCATCCCCACACCTCTCTCCCCCTCCTCTCTGCCACTGACCCACAGGCCCCGCCCGTCAGGTTCAAAAACCTGACGTGCGCGCGCAGGCACCCGTGCGGCTGGGCTGGTCCGCCTGGGCCGTGCACTGTGGCCTTCTCTGGCCCAGTGCACATGACACATTTTTCTTTTTTCTTTTCTGTGATTGTTTTAAACATTTCTACAGAAAAGAATAATGGTCCAAATAAAATGATTCCAACTCCTAAAATCTTGTAATATTCCAACCTATTTAATGGTACCACTTTCACTCAAATCCATGAAACTTTTCTGTTCTGTTCAAATTTAAATTCAAATTTGAGCAGTAAAACCCCTGTTCTAAAATCAATATATTCCATTCTGTTACTCCAAAACTCCAACTATGAATTTTCCCCATCTTAGAAATACCTCTAGTATTTTACAAAAATGAGTTGACATTTTTCTGAGCACTTTGATTTTTTTGTTTTGTTTGTATTCCTATTTTCCCGTGGTTATTATGCGACGTATAGATCCCGTATTTGACGAAGTTGCTGTGGAAGAAGAAGGAGAATGATTTGAAGACTTTGAAGACCAAGCCAATCCAGGCAAGCAGCCCTTTGACCATGATACACTTGTTTTGCGGAACCCGTTGTTTCCGATGCATGATGATAGATTCACGATGGTGACCTAGTTGAAACCACCACATGATGCATGCTTGATCTTGATCTTGCTAAGTGCTAGATGACATGCAAATAGTTGGTCATGAAGCTTAAATGATGCATGTGTGATTTCAACCCTCGTAGTTGAAATCTTTGCATGAACCCATCGGGTGCCCCTAATGCCCGAGGGTGATGATGTGTTAGGTCATCACTTGAGGAAGAAGTGATGTGCCGGTAAAAATCATGTGCATGGTGAAATGATGGATTAGATTTATGTGTGACTACCGTCCCAACCAAACATGTGCAACCACACTACCCCTTATGGGACGGGGCTTTATTGATTACTTAGGTCGATACTAGCATGGTGCCCGCATTACTAGTGACGGGAAGACTTGAGGTCTTTCCCGGGACGGGGTCGTGCTTGGATAGACGACCATGACTGTTTTCACAGGGCACCGGACACACCGCTGGTCCCTTCGGGTACGCGTGACATTGAAATTAGGGCAAGTCCCGTGATCTATTGTTTGTACCCGAGGGCCATGTACCAACGAGTGGACTCTATGTTAGTGTCGTCTGAGGAAAGGTAATGACCGGGTGCTTACCCCGGGTACTTGAGGTACCGCGGGTCGTGGATGACACGGAAGTTCCCCGGATCTTGTGGGTAAAGTGTACAACCTCTGTAGAGTGTCAAACTATTCGAATAGCCGTGTCCACGGTCATGGACAGTTGGGTGGTGCTACTTAAACTATGTCCAGAATTTTACTTCATCGGTGATAGTATGTGTGTGATAAGTCAAGGGTGGTGACTTGACTCGATGAGTTGAATCGTATTCATGTTGATATCGGTAACCTGTCTTCGAGGTTACGCGAGTTTATTGATGCATTAACTTGATGGTAGAATATTTGTTCTAGCCTTGCTAGATTGATCATTATTATTCAAATGCACTGTTACTTTGAACCGCATCATGGGTTGCTTGCGAGTACATTCAAAGTACTCATTGGCTTGCCACTGGTTATTTAATTGGCCAGGCATGGAAGAACAGGAATATGAGGAAGAATTCTTTGGAGACGAACATGCGAACTAGGACGATATCCCAGTCAGAATGCCTGTAGGGTTAAGGCAGATGGCATGGGTTCTACCCGTTATCGAAGACTTCCGCTATTTGAGTTATTTGCTATTCAGCCCGTGAGGCTCTATCTATGTATGACTTGGCCATAATGGCCTTAATTCGTGTAAGACTATTTGTATGGATGTAAGACTCTTGTTGTTCAGCTTCTGTGTGTTCAGTGAGCATTGATCTCTGGGATCACTGTACACGTGCATTCGGTGATCTCGACTTCTAAGTCGGGGTCCCCACAGAGCTGGTATCAGAGCCATCCTGACTGTAGGAAGCCTTAGTTAGCATTGGCATTAGTTAGATGAGACCCCTTTTTAAAAAAAAAACCTTCTGAACCTCTCTTCTTTTCTGAACCTGAGATTTCATCAGCTTATTAACCCCTCCTATTCCACCTTTGTAGATGGCCGCTGTACCCGAAGAGCACCTGACCACTGTGTCGTGGAAATAACACGGCCGATGTCCGGTTTAACGGACTTGATGATGGAACCATCGCACGGGTTAGCTTGAAAGGATTCATGGCACACAAAGGACACAGAGGGTTTATACTAGTTCGGCCCCTTTAGAGAAGGTAAAAGCCTACGTCTAGTTGGTTTGGTATTGCTTGGGCGTCGGTTTACAGGGAGCGGATTCGCTTTGCCTGTGTCTCGACGGGTTGATTGTTGCTTGTCCTTGAACCGTCGCCGGGTCGTCCCTTTATATAGAGGTGACGCCTGGTCCGGTTTACAGAGTCCCGAGGCCGGCTCATAATCATGTCCGCCTCGGTCTCTGTCTTTTCTTTCCTATCTCTCAAGTTACATCTCTTGGCGGTTTACAAACCGTACTTCTATACATGGGCCTTGAAATCTCATGGGCCGTAGTCTCTACTAAAATATTAAAACCAAGTACAATATAACTAAGCCGGTTTACAATATCCGGTTTATACCTACTAACCATATCCCTGACATTAGGCCCCAGAATGATTTGAACTTGTTCATATCAGTCTTCTTTGTCTCATATAATTTTCTTCTGTCTTCATCTTTTTGTAAACCGGCTCTGACGTCATCCTCCGAAATCATTAAAGTCTGACAATGACATCATCTCCGCATTTAACGCCGTGAGCTGTACTGTAGCGTATTTTAAGGGTTATCCCGAAGATCGAGGAGTCACGGGATCTTTATCCGATTTCTGTCTCCTCGATTCTCGCACTTGTCGTTTCAGATCTGACTCCTGGCTATAAATACTGCCATCCCCCATTCATTATCTCCTTCTCACTTCGTCCTCTTCCTGCGTCTTCTTCCTCCATTGCTGCCCGAGCTCAAACCGCCGCCGACGACCGCCGGATCTCCAGTCTTCGCCCGCCCGCTGCATCAACCTGAGCCTCGACCAGATTAATCTCCGCCGCCGATTCTCGCTGTCCCAGGTATGTTCATCCTCCTTGCTGTTGATCTGCGTCCGCCATTGCTTCGCCTTGTTCTTCCGCCATTAGGGCTTCCAATGAAGCTTCACCTCTTCGTAAATACATTTCTCATAGAAGATTTGTGACCCTTAGGCCCTAGTCTACAGATCTTCCGCTTAGTATTAAATTAGATCTCACCGTCATAATGCTGTAGATTTATCCGTTCCGCCATTAGAGCTCTCAACAAGCTTCGTCTTGTTCGTTCTTTGAGCCCGTGATTCATAGTAGCTTTACTTTTCGATCTTCTCCATTTTTACTCCGCTGTAGATGCGTCGAATCTTTATTGCTCCTGTCTGACATGTAAATCCATCCTTTTGGTATAAAGTCTGTGTAGCTTTTCTTTGAGTCTTTTAGATTAGTTTCTTTTCCTCAGCATACTCAGATCTTTCCTCCTTAGCAATCATTTAGAAACCTGTTTTTCCCCTCGGTAGATTCGCTAAGTATGTTCCGGTTTAGATTGATATGCCATAAACCGGAAACGATATAATCTGACGCAATGATTTGAACTGTTCCTCTTCAACTGCCATTTAAACCGGAAATGATATAACTTGTTTGATGATTGCCGGTTTAACCTTGCCAGCTAGTTCTCACTTTCCACCATTGTATAATATAAATAGATCCCGGATCATTATTCGTTCATAATCCGTTTCTGTACTTTATCTTCTTCAGCATTTTGTTCAATGGCTAAGCAGTATGTTTCCTGCGATTGGGTCCGTTCCGTCGTGACTGAGGACGACTTAATTAAACTGTCGAAAATCGGCACATTAGGCCCTCAAGCCGAACTAAAATGGCGTGCTCTGGGTAATGAATGCCCTCCTACCCCTGGATCCGGGGAAGTCATCGTATTTCTGGACCACATCTCCAGAGGCTTCTCTCCCCCCGGTTCAAGATTTTTCCGGGATGTTCTTGCCACCTTCCAGCTGCACCCACAGGATATCGGACCAAATTCTGTTTCCAACATTTGCGATTTCCAAGTATTTTCTGAAGTGTATCTGCAAGAGGAGCCTTCAGTTGATTTATTCCGGGATTTCTTCCATGCAAACCGGCGTACGGAATTTACCAGCGGACCTCACCAAGAGCTTGGTGGGATCAGTATTCAGAAGAGGAGGGATGCAGTCTTTCCTCACGCCGCTTTACATACTCATCCTAAGGAGTGGAACAAATCCTGGTTTTATTGTGTAGACACTTCTCCTGAAGGGGAAAATCCTTTGCCGGGTTATCGCGAAACTCGTATCCCGGCGAATCACCCCTTGCCACAACGGCTTAGCGCTGCTGAACGGACCCGGTTCTCACCACAGCTCTCCAAGCTGAGAGCTTTTATGGCAAATGGTCTAATCGGCACTGATTTCCTTCGCTGCTGGCTATCCTGGTGCATCCTTCCCTTAAGCCGGCGCCCTAAGCTAATGTGCAAATACTCTGGTAAACCGGATGATCCTCAGAGGTTTACTAAGGATACTTTTTCTGAATCGGAGGTAGTAGAATCAGCCAAGAAGATTGTCAATCCTGCCTTAACAGATTGCTCTAAAGTTGGCTTGGCCCCATACTTTAAGAAGAATAAGCTGCCTGAAGTAAGTTTTTCTTTACCCTGTACTTGTAAACCGTCCTCTTTGAACCGTCTTTCACTTGCCTTTGCTTTTTTCAATTAGGCTAATGACCCCTTCTGGAGGAGAAAACCTCAGGAGAAAACTGTAAAGCAGGCTCGCCGGAAAACTCCTGCAAACAAGAAAAGGAAAGCAGCCGTCGATGCCGGTTCTCCTTCTGAGGATGATGATCCGGACTCCGAGGTATGCCGTACTCCAGTTTAAGTCTCGCTTTCATGTACTTGTAATCATATCTAATGATACCTTTTCACAGGAACTGCCTGAAGGTGATAACCCGACTGAGATTGAGGTAACTCTTATTTCTTCCGATTCAGAACCTCCTCCTCAAAAAATCCGTCGGACCGTCAGGAAATATCAATTTTCTCATCCCTATGCTAAGTTAGATCCTAACTTTACTTTGAAGAAGCAACAACACGAAGCCTTTCGCCGGACCACTCGCCACAGTGGCTTGGCGGTGGAATCATCTGGGATCTCCATGACTCCGGTTCGAAAGCGCCGTGCTGAGGTGATACTCTCTCCGACTCCTCTTCATCCCAAGGCCGGACTTATCCGAAAACCCCTTAAACCGTCTGATCCTGACTATCAGGAAACTCCGCTGTCTTCTTCCGGTGAATCGACCGCTACACAGCTTCCTCCTTTGAAGACTGTTCCGGGGTAACTCTCTTCACCTCTTCCGGTTTATGACTCCCCCCTTTCTCTTTATAATGTTAACTTATTTTGCCTGTTTTCCAGCAAACCGAAACCTAGCAAAAGGGCCAAGGCGAATAAGCCTGTTGCTGATCCTTCTGCTGATGAACCGGTGATTGATCCGTCTACAGCTGTTCCTTCAGAAGGTACCCCTGCAGCTCCGGTTGAAGAACCTGCTCTTGAAACTCCTGTCGCAGAAAATGTCCAAGACCCACCAAGTCCGGCCCGGGTTAATTCTCCTCAAGTTAACCCGGCGTCTCCTGATCCGGCTCAAGTTGAAGTTATTCCTCCCAATGTACCCACTTCCCCTGATGTTGTGGTTACTGGCACTGCTTATGTTGCTCCAGCTGAACCCACCGTTTTAGCAAAACATACAGCTAAAGCGGAAAAGATAACTCACGAAAAAGGGAAATGGAGTACTGATATATCCAGTCTTTCTAGTATGAGTGCTCAAGATATCTATTCCGGATATTTAAACCGGCTCCACAGCAGCCGGGATTATGAAGCCAGCCTGGTGAACCTGATGAGAGAAAAATATGAAGTAAGTTTTCTCTTCTGACTTTGCTTTTTTGACGCATCTTTATCTCATGGTAGCCCCCAAGTTCCGGTTTATCTGCTTTACTGAAGGTAATCCGGAACTTTGTAGCTTGAACTGCTGATCCATACATTAGCCCCCAAGTATCAAGTAGATAACTTGGTTATGTAGTTGATACTTGTAATTTCAAATTGTCTGTGGTGCATTGCTTCAACTGCCATTAGCCCCCAAGTGTCAAGTAGACAACTTGGTTGTGTGCTTGAGACTTGTACTTTCAAATTGTCTTTGCTGTATTACTTCAACTGCCATTAGCCCCCAAGTGTCAAGTAGACAACTTGGTTGTGTGCTTGAGACTTGTAACTTCTAATCTTGCTTTTGAACTTTTGTCTACAGGCTGAGTTGAATCGGAATGCTCTGGAAATCAGTGAACTTCGAAGCCGGCTTACGGAGACTGAGTCAGCCGCTTCAAAGGCTAAGAAAGAACTTCAAGTGAGTTTAAAGACTGCTGAAGACTTGAAGAGGTTCTTTGACGAGGAGCGGACTACTTTTGAAGTCCAGAAAAAAGATCTTGAGAAACGTGTTCAGGATGCCGAAGGAGCACTTAACCCGGTTACTGAAGAATTGACCGGGTTAAAGCGCCAAATTGACTTGATGACTTCTGCTATTTTTGGTAAGCATAATCTGAACTCCTGTCTTTATCTTTGTAACCTGTGACCTGCACCGGTTTAACTTTCATTGCTGTATGTAGGACGCCGTGTCTCTCATCTTGGGGATGACTTACGGAAGAAACTCAAGGCCTGCTATACCTTGGTCGAACAGTTGTACTCTGGAACGCAAAGGATTATCAGTGCCACTTCCTTCGGTAAACCGGCTCCTTCAACTATCAAAGATACGTTGAATAGTTTGTCCATTCTGCCGGCTCGTCTTGAAGAGGTTAAGAAATCGGCTGCTCGAGGAGGTGCTCTTCTGGCCCTTACGAGGGCTAAAGCTTGGGTCCCGGACATTGATCCGGAGGAGGTGTTAACCGGATTTCCTGATACCAAGGAGGACGGTTCAACATTTAATGAAAAGGATCTTTATGCTCTGACAAAGGAGATGCGTCCCCTCGCCAGCAAGATTGCGGTGGAGTCTGACTTGTCTCGATATCATCCATCATATAACCTGCAGAACAAGCGGGTGGAGCGACCGGTTTACGATATTGTAAACTTAATTCCGCCGGTTCGTCCTCACACCTTTGCTCCTGATATTGATCCTGCTGAGCTTATCAACGATGAAGTATATTTCCGTGCCTTGGCAAAGATTGATTGGCGTGCACCGGATTTCCCACCGCTTCACGAGGAGGAAGACGTTCCGGAACAAGACGGTGGCCAACCATCTCAGCAAGGAGAAGCACAATCTTGAATTCTACTGTTGTAATCATGATTGTTATTCCGTCAAACAATGCTTCCAACTATTTGGCTTTTTATGCCTTGTAATAGGTTTAGCTGAAACTTAATGCGCTGTGATCCGACATTTGGTCTTCATGAAGTATTCGTTCATTGACTTGTTGATTGATACGGATGCTTTGTTCTGTTCATAAAAATATCAAAAAACATGTCCTAGTGGCTTACCACTGGACGGATTAACTTGTTCTCTTGACACATCTAATAAGCATATCTTTTTTTTTAAATAACTGCGATACCTGAGATGTATGTAGCTAATATACCTTAAACCGGTCAGGATGTTTAAAATCACCTTAATCGGTCTTCATCAATTCTAATAAACACCTGAAACTCTTCGTTCATCTTGTCGATAAATCTTTCTCATCTTGGTTCAGAAAACTTGTAACTTGCACCTGATACTCCATCCGGGCTTGAATGAACACCGGGTTTGGTCATAACTGGGCCGGGTTAATATACTCCGGTCATTGTTTTGTCTCATACTGGTGACTTATAGCCAAAACCAGGCCGGTTTAAAAAACACCGGTCATTATACCTGATCGTGTACTGCCAACCTGTTGGCTCATCATGAAATCGACCCGGGTTATGATGAACGCCGGTTTAATTCTCGCTGGTGTTCATGACCCAGACTTATAACATTATAGATAGGTGGTGAACTTCTGGAGCTGTTCCCCTCGGTTTTAAAAAGGTTATGGAACACAAAAAACATCAAGAAACACACAATTCTTGTAAATCAGACCATGTAGTCGAGGCTTTTTCAAAGAGCTGCCAGGCTCAAAAAACAAGGTTCAGCCAATCAATGGGACGTGGGCAAACCTACTGTCCCAAGGAGCCTAGCCAAACACTGAACGTGAGCGTATCGACTGTTCAGAGGGCCGATAGAACCACAAATAAAAACCGAGGCAATCATTGGGACGTGGGCAAACCGGACTGTCCCAAGGGGCCTAGCCAATCACTGAACGTGAGCGTATCGACTGTTCAGAGGGCCGATATAATTGTAAACATAGCCAATCATTGGGACGTGGGCAAACCGGACTGTCCCAAGGGGCCTAGCCAATCAATGAACGTGAGCGTATCAACTGTTCAGGGGGCCATATAATCGTAAACATAGCCAATCA
The DNA here is from genome assembly GCA_902687465.1 of Secale cereale. Classification (NCBI taxonomy): domain Eukaryota; kingdom Viridiplantae; phylum Streptophyta; class Magnoliopsida; order Poales; family Poaceae; genus Secale; species Secale cereale. The sequence goes on along the minus strand of LR738709.1, from coordinate 35,550,759 downwards.
ATGGGACGTGGGCAAACCGGACTGTCCCAAGGGGCCGAGCCATCCCTGAACGTGAGCGTATCAACTGTTCAGAGGGCCCAAAGAATTGTAAACACAAACCAAGCCAATCAATGGGACGTGGGCAAACCGACTGTCCCAAGGGGCCTCTAAGGTTCCTCCTGGATCTGTGGGTTTTGCTCTTCTATGGGGTTTTTCTCTTCTGGAACCGAATATAATCTCTTGTTCCCGAGAGTTCTACCGCTCCTTCACATACCCTGCAAAGATTAGTTTCTAAACCGGCCAACATTGAAATATGATATTTGATAACAAACTGATATGGTTATTTGTCACAAGATTTGTGTATATAGAGAAAGGGCTGAGCCCCCGGTTTACCGAGGGTGCCGGTTTATTCATTATTCATGATATATACATAGGATACATTGGAGCACATAACTCAAGTGTAGTACGGCCGTAAATGGGCGATGTTCCACGGCCTCTTCGTCTCCTCTTCTGATGTCCGTGAATCCTTGTGTTCTCGAATGTCCACCAAGTAATATGAACCGTTGTGTAAATTCTTGCTGACCACAAAGGGCCCTTCCCATGGCGGGGATAGCTTGTGCATATATGTTTGATCTTGGATAAGCCGAAGTACCAAGTCACCCTCCTGGAATGTCCTGGTTCTAATCCGGCGGCTATGATATCTGCGCAGATCTTGCTGATAAATCGCCGACCGTGCTGCAGCTATATCACGCTCTTCATCCAACCGATCTAAACCGTCTTGTCTTGACTCCTCATTAGCTGCTTCCACATAGGCCGCTACCCTTGGTGAATCATGGCGTATGTCACTTGGAAGAACTGCTTCTGCGCCGTAAACCATGAAGAAAGGTGTATAACCTGTAGACCGGTTTGGTGTAGTGTTAATACTCCAAAGGACAGACGGTAACTCTTCAACCCAACAACCTGGGGTTCTCTGCAAAGGTGTCATAAGCCGGGGTTTGATTCCTCGCAAAATCTCCTGATTTGCCCTTTCTGCCTGACCATTGGATTGGGGGTGAGCCACAGAAGACACGTCCAAACGAATATGCTCTCGTTGACAGAATTCTTCCATCTCACCCTGAGATAAATTGGTGCCATTATCTGTGATGATGCTGTGTGGAAAACCAAACCGGAATATTACTTTTTTGATGAATTTGACCGCTGTTGCCGCATCACACTTGCTTATAGGCTCCGCTTCAACCCACTTCGTAAACTTGTCTACTGCTACCAGTAGATGAGTTTTCTGATCTTGGGATCTCTTGAAAGGACCAACCATGTCAAGCCCCCAAGTTGCAAAAGGCCAAGTTATTGGTATCATCCGGAGTTCCTGTGCCGGAACAAGAGCACGTCTTGAAAACTTCTGACAAGCGTCACACTTTCGGACCAGGTCCGCCGCATCCGCATGCGCGGTTAACCAATAAAATCCATGTCGGAATGCTTTAGCTACTAAAGATTTTGATCCGGCATGATGACCACAATCCCCTTCATGAATTTCTCTTAGAATCTCACAACCTTCCTCAGCTGAAACACATCGTTGAAATACTCCAGAAGTGCTACGATGGTGCAGCTCTCCGTTGGCAATTGTCATAGACTTGGAACGCCGGATTATCTGCCGTGCTTCGTCTTCGTCGTCTGGCAACTCTCCTCGGCTTAAGTACGCCAAATAGGGCAACGTCCAATCCGGAATAATATGGAGTGCTGCAACTAATTGTGCCTCCGGGTCCGGAATAGCTATGTCATTCTCCGAAGGTACTTGAACCGAAGGACTGTGCAGTTCATCCAAAAAGGTGTTTGGTGGTACCGGTTTACGTTGCGACCCTAGCCGGCTTAGAGCGTCGGCCGCTTCGTTCTTCCGCCGGTCTATATGATCCACCTGATACCCCTTGAAGTATCCTGCGACCGCTTCAACCTCTCGCCGATAAGCCGCCATGAGGGGATCCCTTGAATCCCACTTGCCCGAAACTTGCTGTGCCACTAGGTCTGAATCGCCCAGGCACTTAACCCGGCTCAAATTCATCTCCTTTGCCAATCGCAAACCATGAAGCAATGCTTCATATTCTGCTGCATTATTAGTACAAGGAAACAATAACCGGAGGACATAACAAAATTTATCACCTCTGGGGGAAGTTAAGACAACTCCAGCTCCCGAGCCCTCCAACTGCTTTGAACCGTCGAAGTGAATCGTCCAATAAGTAAGATCCGGCTTCTCCTCAGGAGTCTGCAATTCTGTCCAGTCATTGATGAAGTCGACCAATGCCTGAGATTTTATAGCAGTACGTGGTACATACTTCAACTCATGCGGACTGAGCTCAATAGCCCACTTGGCTACCCTGCCTGTAGCTTCCCTGTTCTGGATTATGTCTCCCAACGGAGCTGAACTAACCACAGTTATTGGATGCCCTTGGAAATAATGCTTCAGTTTCCGGTTTGCCATGAACACCCCATATACCAACTTCTGCCAATGAGGGTACCTTTGCTTAGATTCGATGAGTACTTCACTCACATAATAAACCGGGCGCTGAACCGGATGTTCCTTCCCTGCTTCCTTGCGCTCAACCACAATCGCAACGCTGACTGCCCGTGTATTTGCGGCAACATATAACAGCAAAGGCTCCTTATCAATGGGAGCAGCTAAAACCGGCGGTTTTGCTAGTTGCTGTTTCAGATTCTCAAACGCTGTATTTGCCTCATCACTCCAAATGAACCGGTCCGTTTTCTTCAACATTTGATAAAGTGGGATCGCCTTTTCTCCCAAGCGACTGATAAACCGGCTTAGTGCCGTGATCCGGCCTGCTATTCGCTGAACATCATTGATGCAAACCGGCTTTGTCAAAGATGTGATGGCCTTGATTTTCTCTGGGTTGGCTTCTATTCCCCTGTTCGAGACCAAGAATCCCAGAAGCTTACCAGCCGGAACACCAAAAGCACATTTCTCCGGATTAAGCATCATCCTGTAAGCTCGAAGATTATCAAATGTTTCCTTGAGGTCCTCTATCATTGTTCTTTCCTCCTTTGATTGACCACAATGTCGTCCACATAAGCATGCACGTTCCTTCCTATATGTCCTTTCAAACAATTCTGAACGCAACGCTGATAAGTTGCCTGTGCACACTTGAGCCCAAAGGGCATAGATACATAGCAAAAAGCACCAAAGGGAGTTATGAAAGTGTCTTCTCTTGGTCTTCAACTGCCATTTTAATCTGGTGATACCCTGAATATGCATCCAGAAAGCTCAGCCGCTCACACCCTGCTGTGGCATCGATAATCTGATCAATGCGAGGTAGAGCAAAAGGATCAGTTGGGCAAGCTTTGTTGAGATCTGTGTAGTCCACACACATCCTCCACTTCCCATTCTTCTTTAGAACCAGCACCGGATTAGCCAACCATTCCGGATGAAAAACTTCCACTATGAACCCTGCTGCCAAAAGCCTGGCCACTTCTTCTCCTATAGCCTTGCGCCTCTCTTCGTTAAAGCGGCGCAGATACCGTTTTACCGGTTTAAACCTCGGATCAATATTTAACTTGTGCTCAGCGAGTTCCCTCGGTATACCTGGCATGTTAGAAGGTTTCCATGCAAAGATATCCCGGTTCTCACGGATGAACTCGATGAGCGCGCTTTCCTATTTGGGATCAAGGTTAGCACTGATGGTGAACTGTTTAGACGAGTCTCCAGGCACAAAATCAATCTGCTTAGTCTCCTCCGCCGACTTGAATTTCAATGCCGGATCATGCTTGGTCGTTGGTTTCTTCAGCGGAGTCATATCTGCCGGATCAACATTATCTTTATAAAATTTTAACTCTTCCGTGGCACATACTGCTTCTGCATAAGCTGCATCACCTTCCTCGCATTCCACCGCTATCTTTCGACTGCCATGAACCGTGATCGTGCCCTTATGACCCGGCATCTTAAGCTGCAAGTAAACATAACATGGCCTAGCCATAAATTTAGCATAAACCGTCCTTCCAAACAGAGCATGATACGGACTTTTAATTTCGACAACTTCAAAAGTGATCATCTCCGATCTGGAATCATACTCATCTCCAAAGGTAACTTCTAAGTCAATCTTACCAACCGGATAAGCTGACTTACCTGGGACCACCCCGTGAAACACTGTGTTTGATGTTCTTAACTTTTTATCTGTCAGACCCATACGACGGAAGGTCTCGTAGTATAGTATGTTGATACTGCTACCCCCGTCCATGAGGACTTTAGTAAACTTGTATCCTCCCACCTGAGGTGCCACCACCAAGGCCAAGTGTCCCGGATTATCCACCCGTAATGGGTGGTCCTCTCTGCTCCATACAATGGGCTGTTCTGACCATCGGAGGAATTGTGGTGTCGCCGGTTCTACTGCATTAACAGCCCGCTTCAAAACCTTCTGATCCCTCTTACATAAACTAGTGGTGAAAACATGATATTGACCGCTGCTCAACTCCTTCGGATTACTCTGGTATCCGGATTGCTGCTGTTGTTGCGGACGTTGCTGCTGCTGGTTTCCTTGATTATTATAACTCCCTTGGCCCTGCTGCTGATTATTCTGATTGTTGTAACCACCTTGATGATGTGATTGATTTCCCTGACCATGATAACCACCTTGATGATGTGATTGATTTCCCTGACCATTGTAGTTCCCTTGACTATTTTGGCCGCCTGGCCGGGGTTGATAACCGCCGTTATTGCCCTTATATCCTGATCCGGAGCTGTTCCCTTGATAACCCGGACCATAAAACCCGGGCCCTGAACCGCCGTTCGGGGGCTGGCTAGGAGGATTAAAACGGCCATTCCCTGCTTTCATAAAGGGTATGCACTCTCTTATAGTATGCCTTGCAATCCTCCCTCTTCCGCTATGCTTTATACAGCGTTGATCCAAATCCTGCTCCCAACCCGGGTTTCCTCCACCGGTTTGGAGAGTGGAACCCTGCGGATTAACCTGAAGACCGTCTTGAACCTGTGTATTAGCAACAAAATCGGGACTATTTTCCGCCTTCCGTTTGCCCAAAAAGCTTGAAGTGATCGGATTAACCGGCGCCGGTTTACCAGACTTGCTGGCCTTCCCCGTTTTATCTCCTTCTGCCTCCGGATACTTGGTATTATCTGAGTCTCCGTATTTCACCAGGGCACTCATTAAAGTCCCCATGTCATTGCAGTCCCGTTTAAGCCGTCCGAGCTTTAACTTTAAAGATTCAAACCGGCAATTGTTTTCCAACGTCACTATTGCCATACTAGGATTGATACCATTCGAAGAGTGTAAGATCTCTGCTACTCTGCGTACCCAAGCTGCCGTAGACTCCTGCTCTCCTTGTACACAGGCTGCTAAGTCTATCACCGACATCGGTTGCTTGCATGTATCCTTGAAGTTTTTGATGAACTGACTGCGCAGCTCCCTCCATGATCCGATAGAATTCGGGGGTAGTGCCTTTAGCCAGGTCCGGGCCGTGCCCTCAAGCATCATAGTGAAATATTTGGCACAAGCCGATTCATCCACATCCAGCATCTCCATGGCCATCTCATAACTTTCCACCCAAGCTTCGGGTGGTAAATCGGCTGTGTAATTAGGTACCTTGCGAGGTCCTTTGAAATCCTTGGGCAACTTAACACTCCGTAGGGCGGGGACAAGACATTGTATCCCAAAACCGCTCGCTGTAGCTCCTGTCCCTGTGGTGGCTGTGTGAACCGGCGTCGACTGACGAAATTCCTCTCGGGCCTCTGATCTAGGCCGGTTTAGGTCCGGGGCTGGCATCTCCGCCCTTGCCGGATTATCCTGCCTGTGCTGATGTCTCCTGCGCTCACTGCTAGACACTTCTGGCTCCTCCCAATGTCTAGAATAACTTCGGTTGGGGCGAGGTGTTGAATGTAACCTTTCCCTGCTATGAGAGTACGCTTGCTGCTGTATTAATGCAGTATTGAGTAGCTTCTGAACCCTGCGCGCCTCTATCGCCAGCGGGGACGTTTCCTCCGCAGGTAAAGCGGCCAACCGTGCCGCCGCTGCAGCTATGTTATCCAAAGGGTTCGAATAGTGCCCTGGGGGAATAGGAACATAAGGTGCCGTTGTAATCCGACGCTCCTGCTCTGCGGCGGGCTGTTGATCCGGTTCCTCCCTGGCCGGGGGCGTTCTCCGGTTTAAAGCCGGACGATTACTAGCCCCAGCCCCAGGTGTCCCAAACAGGTTAGCTGATTCATAAACCGGCGGTATGCGGGACCGGTATTTTCGTCCCCTTACTCCTTCCATAGAAGCTTGCTCCATCCTCAGATAAAAAGCTTGATCATCCAATTCTGCCTGCCTTGTTGCTATCATCTCTCTTTCCGCCCTTAAGTCCTCCTTTAGTTGATCAATCCGGCCTTTCAACTGAAGAAGCTCTGCATCATGATGCGCCTTATCTGCTGGAGCTACTACTTCCACCGCTTTAGCTGTGAGCTCTTCGATCAAGGTGGATAGAACTTCAGTAAGGGAGGTATTTGAACCGCTTCCCCCTGCACCAGCTTCGGCTGTCATTCCGTTCATCGGGGGCTGTGAACCGGCCATGAAGACCGCCACTCGGTTTGGCGGGTCAAAGGGGCCCGGAATACTGTTTCCATCGGACTCGCCCTCAGACCGGCCGTCCCGCAACTGATACAGAGACTCAGTTTCCCCGGATGAAGATTCGTCATCTGAGTAGACGACTGTTGCACCATCGGACTCCGATCTGTTTTCGGCTCGACCTCCGTGGATTGCTCCAACGAACACCTGCTTCATGGCAGGCTGAATCCGGGCCGATCTCGCACGCTGAGCCGGCTCGACGATGTTGGGGAGGATGTCCGGCTCAGGTCCCGGTTCACCAATTTTGCCGATGAAGACTTGGATGCTGCAGAAGGGAACCCGGTACCCGTATTCGATCGAATCGGCCTCCGGTCCCCAACCCGCGTCGTCGATGTAGATCCGGCCGCGACGACTCTTGGTCATCCGGCCGACTGCGTAACCCTTTAGCCCTTCGAAGCCGCCTTTCAAGAACTCGAAACCATCGTGCGCAGGCCCCACGGTGGGCGCCAACTGTCGTGGAAATAACACGGCAGATGTCCGGTTTAACGGACTTGATGATGGAACCATCGCACGGGTTAGCTTGAAAGGATTCATGGCACACAAAGGACACAGAGGGTTTATACTAGTTCGGCCCCTTTAGAGAAGGTAAAAGCCTACGTCTAGTTGGTTTGGTATTGCTTGGGCGTCGGTTTACAGGGAGCGGATTCGCTTTGCCTGTGTCTCGACGGGTTGATTGTTGCTTGTCCTTGAACCCTCGCCGGGTCGTCCCTTTATATAGAGGTGACGCCTGGTCCGGTTTACAGAGTCCCGAGGCCGGCTCATAATCATGTCCGCCTCGGTCTCTGTCTTTTCTTTCCTATCTCTCAAGTTACATCTCTTGGCGGTTTACAAACCGTACTTCTATACATGGGCCTTGAAATCTCATGGGCCGTAGTCTCTACTAAAATATTAAAACCAAGTACAATATAACTAAGCCGGTTTACAATATCCGGTTTATACCTACTAACCATATCCCTGACACACTGGGTTTCCCTTACTTCTCGAGGATAGCCTCCAGGAGTGTCAGTTCCACCGAGCACCCATCCTCACCTACCTTGAGCATTGGGTGAGCGATACTGAGGTGGAGTACCATGTGGAAGTGATCGTGAAGGCAAACGATCCTCCCACAAGTTGGTTCTTCGAGGGACCCCAGATGGCAACACTACCACTCGCTGTCGAGGCTGCTGCACTCAAGGCATTAACCCGTCTCCGTGAGCTTCTTCCGGAGATGGCAGCCAAGATGACAACTCGCTTCTTACCTTACCGGAAGGAAAGTGAAGAGGAAAGCAGCGCACTAGCCCCTCCACTGAAGGAAGGACTCTCGCTTCGGTTCCAGACCTACTTCAGTCTATGTGCCGACAGCTTGGCACAAGACTTGGCCTCGGAATCAACGAAGCTTCGAGAAGAACTTCACAAGATCAAGGCACTTCTTCGTCGAGCTCAAGAGAAGGCAAATAGGATCAAGAAGGAAGGAGCACCTTCTGGACAACCCGCTATCGCATATCGAGGCGGAAGGCCCTCCGAGGATGTATCTTCCTAGAATGAAGAACCACCTCGGCAACGCCGGATGACAGCAAGGGAATATCGCAAGCTTTTCCCTGCACCACCGACGAAGCACCGTCGTATCCAACTCCTCCACTCCCCCACACCCTCAAGTGACAAGTGGGCCCAGACAGATGAAGACAAGGAGGAAGACCCAGAAGAGCCGGAATACGCGACCGAGCATTCCGCCGCTTAGGCATTATTCGCTACTCGGATATGCCAGTTGTGACCTCTACGGTAGGATAGGTCGTGTAACCCCTATGCGCAGTCGAGTCCTTGTATGGTTCATATGAAACCATCTAGTGTTTGCTTTTGTTGTGTCTGGATGTAAGTCGTATTCTTCCTTCGGGAATGTGTAAATGACTACATCACCCATTTGGATTTTAATGAATGTGTTTTGGCCTCTCGGCCCTTGCATGATTTGATTTCGTGTCACACCCACCCCCTTACTAGGCACCCATCTATCTTGCTTTCCCTCTTCCGAGTCATGAGACCTTTTACCGCTCCAACAGGATGCCTGTTGTAACTCGTACTGGTACCTCTACCCAGCAGCCCGAAGCCGGAGCATCCTCTCAGCCAGAGGCAGGCCACGACCAAACCAACGACCAAGCTCCACCACCACCTCCTCCAAGCAAGGACATGTCTCAGCTTCTCCAAGCTTTCCGAGAGGAACGCCAAGCCAACACTGCAGCCCTTCAGCTGATTGCTCAAGCTGTCACCAACAACCGCCAGCCGGCGGGGAATGGCAATGGACGTTCTACGTTGGCAGAGTTCAAGAAGCATGCACCGCCAACCTTCATCGAGACTGCTGAACCCCTGGATGCAGACGACTGGGTCCGTTCCATTGAGGAGATACTGGAACTAGTCGGATGCACCGAAGACCGCGAGAAGGTGGCTTATGCAGCCCACTGCCTCGGGGGGACTGCTAGAGCTTGGTGGGATGGATTCAAGGTCATGCATGCTGAACAAGACATCACTTGGGTTAGCTTCAAGTCAGAATTCCGCAAGGCCCACATTCCTTCCGGAATCATGGCTATCAAAAAGCGTGAGTTCCGAGCCCTGAAGCAAGGAAGTGGCACTGTCAAGGAGTACATGCAGAAGTTCAGTATTCTGTCAAGGTATGCCCCTGAAGATGTCAGCACTGATGCTGCCAAAAGGGAGCGCTTCATGGAAGGCCTTAATCAGACTCTGCAATACTCGCTTGTCGTGTGCGACTGCCCGTCTTTCCCTGACCTGGTGAACAAGGCACTTATGCTTGAAGACAAGCGGCGTGCTTTGGAAGACACTCGCAAGCGCAAGTTGGTCAGTAAGGGAAGTTCCAGCAACCAGAAACCTCGTCCGTGGCAGTCAGCCCCGGCCAAGCCAACCTATCAGCAACCAAGAGCTCCTGCACCTCGTGCCAACCCTCAGCCTCAGCAGTATGCCAACCCCAGGCCAGCTTTCAACCCCAATACCAGTGGTGGCAACAAGATCAATCCAAACCAAGTCACTTGCTTTGGATGTGGTCAGCCCGGACACATCTCAAGGGTGTGCCCCAACAAGAAGCCTGATGCCCCGCGCCCCAATGCGCAGAACCAGGGACAAGGCCGTGGAATGCCACCAAGGAACCCAGCTCCTCGCAATCCACCGAACCATGGGAAGGGGCGTCTGAATCATGTCACTGCTGAAGAAGCCCAGGAAGACCCGGACGTCGTGCTGGGTACGTTCCTTGTCAACTTAGCACCTACAACTGTCTTGTTTGATTCTGGAGCAACGCATTCATTTGTCACTCAAAGATTTGCATTAAAAAGTGGCATGACCCCTACACCCCTGAATAACCCTATGGTGGTACAAACCCCCGGAGCCGAGATGAGAGCCAAGATAGGCTGTAAAGGAGTCAATATTACCATTAACGGTGTAGATTTCCTAGCAGACCTTATCATCCTGAGATCGCAAGGCTTGGATGTGATCTTAGGGATGGATTGGCTGAGTAAGCACCAAGGCTTGTTAGACTGTGCCAATCGGACAGTCACTGTGACCAATGACCAAGGAGTCGAAGTCAAGTTTGCTTCCAACTCCTCTTCCGCTCAAGCCGCTAAAGTCAACTGTCTGTCTGAAGTTGGGCTAGATCAAGTACCGGTGGTATGTGAGTATCCTGATGTCTTTCCGGATGAACTACCGGGAATGCCCCCTGACCGTGACATTGAGTTCATCATCGAGCTCGTGCCCGGAGCAGGACCCATCTATAAGAAGCCTTATAGAATGGGGACGGAAGAATTAGCCGAGTTGAAGAAGCAGCTGGAAGAGCAGCTAAGGAAGGGATTCATCCGCCCAAGTGCCTCCCCTTGGGGATCTCCTGTTCTGTTTGTGGCAAAGAGGGACGGTACCATCCGCTTATGCATCGACTATCGTTCCCTCAATGAAGTTACAATCAAGAACAAGTACCCGCTTCCCAAGATCGAAGATCTGTTTGATCAGCTCAGCGGAGCCAAGGTGTTCTCCAAGATCGACCTCAGATCTGGGTACTACCAGCTGAAGATCAGACCCCAAGATATTCCGAAGACGGCATTCGTAACCAGATATGGCCTGTACGAGTGCACGGTCATGTCCTTTGGGTTAACCAATGCCCCAGCCTACTTCATGTATCTCATGAATAAAGTCTTCATGGAATATTTGGACAAGTTTGTTGTTGTCTTCATTGATGACATTCTTGTGTTCTCGAAGTCGGAGGAAGAGCATGAGCAGCATCTGAGGATGGTCCTAGACAAGCTTCGTGAGCACCAGCTGTATGCCAAATTCAGCAAGTGTGAGTTCTGGCTGCATAAAGTTGGATTCTTAGGTCATGTCTTGACCGAGGAAGGATTATCTGTTGATCCCGCGAAGATCGAAGCTGTGACCCAATGGCAATCTCCAACGACCGTCAAGGAAGTCAGAAGCTTCCTCGGACTAGCGGGCTATTACCGCAAGTTCGTGGAAGGATTCTCTAGCATTGCACGACCAATGACTCAGCTCCTCAAGAAGGACAAGAAGTTCGAGTGGACGCCAAAATGCGAAGAGAGCTTCCAAGAGCTCAAGGAGAGATTGACCACCGCCCCAGTTCTGGCAACACCTGATATTCACAAGGAGTTCGTGATATATTGTGATGCCTCTCGAACCGGATTGGGAAGCATTCTGATGCAAGAAGGCCGCGTCATAGCATACCTCTCCAGGCAGCTACGGCCCCATGAGGAGAACTACGCTACTCACGATCTTGAGCTAGCGGCAGTAGTTCATGCCTTGAAGACATGGCGGCATTACCTCCTAGGGAAACGGTGTGAGATCTACACAGACCACAAAAGTCTGAAGTACATTTTCACCCAAAAGGAATTGAACATGAGGCAGCGGAGATGGTTGGAACACATCAAAGACTATGACCTCAGTGTTCAGTATCACCCTGGGAAGGCTAACGTGGTGGCCGATGCCTTAAGCAGGAAGGCTTGCTCTTTGAATGCCGTTATTCAAGAAAGACAGCCAGCCTTGTTTAAGGAGTTCGAACAATTCAGTTTGGAATTGGTCACCCCTGGATTTCTGGATCATTTGGAAGTCAGACCGACCCTGTTGGACGACGTCAAGAAGGCACAAGATGGACACGCAAGCATTGAAGGCATCAAGAAGAAGATGAAGCTGGGCAAGGCCCCAGGATTCTCCGAAGACGAGCACGGGATTGTTTGGTACAAAGGTCGCATCTGCGTACCAAACAACACAGAGCTGAAGACGCTGATTCTGCAAGAAGCCCACGACACTCCGTATTCCATCCACCCCGGAGGAACCAAGATGTACCAAGACTTGAAGGCACGATTCTGGTGGCACGGGATGAAAAGAGAGATTGCAACCTATGTTGCAAAGTGTGATGTGTGTCAAAGGGTCAAGGCTGAATATCAGCGACCTGCTGGATTGCTTCAACCACTCAAGGTTCCTGAGTGGAAGTGGGATAAAGTTGGAATGGACTTCATCACTGGATTACCAAGGTCGAATAGAGGACATGACTCTATCTGGGTCATAGTCGATCATTTGACCAAGGTGGCCCATTTCATTCCTGTCAAGACCACTTATGATGGCAACCGGCTGGCAGCTCTCTACATCGACCGAATCGTAAGTCTTCACGGTGTTCCCAAGGAGATTGTGTCAGATCGAGGAACCCAGTTCACCTCAAGGTTCTGGAAGAAGTTCCAAGTAGCCTTGGGAACCAAGTTGTCTTTCAGCACAGCTTTCCACCCACAGACCGGAGGTCAGACAGAACGAGTCAACCAGATTCTCGAAGATATGCTCCGAGCCTGTGTCTTGGCATATGGAGCCAAGTGGGAAGACTATCTCCCTTTTGCCGAGTTCTCCTATAACAACAGTTACCAGTCGAGCCTTCAGATGGCACCATTTGAGGTGTTGTACGGACGCAGATGTCGCACACCCCTCAACTGGTCAGAGACTGGAGAAGGACTAGTTTTTGGACCAGATGTCCCTCGCGAAGCAGAAGAGCAAGTCCAACTAGTCAGAGAGCGATTAAAGGCAGACAAGTCAAGGCAAACGAGTTATGCTGACACTCGACGCCGAGACATGAGTTTCCATGTCGGGGACCATGTATACCTGCGGGTAACTCCTCTGAAGGGAACCAAGCGTTTCCATGTCAAGGGGAAGCTCGCACCAAGGTTCATTGGACCCTTTGAGATCACTGCACGACGAGGAGAAGTGGCTTACCAGTTGGAACTACCACCTGAGCTATCCGATGTGCACAATGTATTCCATGTGTCACAACTCCGGAAGTGTCTCCAAGTTCCAGACAAGCCCAATCTCTACAAGGATGTGGATCACCAAGCTATTGATCTGCAGCCTGATTTGACCTACCGCGAGAAGCCCATTCGCATTCTGGACGAAGCGGAACGACGTACGCGGAGCCGTACCATCAAGTATTTCAAGGTCCAGGGGAGCAACCACACCGAAGCAGAAGCAACCTGAGAACGAGAAGACTATCTTAGATCCGAGTTTCCCGACCTCTTTTAAGACCTAGCTTAGGAATCTCGGGGACGAGATTCTTGTAAGGGGGGTAGGTCAGTCACACCCTGCATTTTGTAACATGTTATTTGTACCTTTGGAGCATGAAAATTTGGACCAGCAAAAATTTTTAGCATCATTTGGCTTTTATTTGGAATTGAGTTTTCTTCATGTGCTTTTTCTTGTGCTCATTAAAGTCAACTATGACCTCTTGTAGAATTCATCTCCATACTCAAAACTTCTGCCCAATGATCATGCCAAGTGTTATATAATAGTATAGTATTTTCTTACAAAATTAATTTGGCCAAAAGGTATTTGATAAATTTAGTTTTCCAAAAACCCCTGAATTGAGATTTGCACTGCAAGTACTTGATTTAGGGTGAGAAAATTATTTCAAAAGGTTTATTTGAGACCTAGTAGTCATAGGACTTCCAGAAACCTCAAAGGCATAATTTTAAAAGTTATTTTCCTATTTTATTTAAAAGCTTTTTCTTAAGGCCAGAAATGGTCTTTAATAGGGGAAAATTATTTAACTGTTTTAAAAATATTTGCCAAAATTCAGAGAGACTCAGAGGACATATATTGTCCATATAAAAGAGTTTCAACACTTGGTCATGTTCAAAATAATGGGCTAAACCCTCTAAAACCCTTTCTGGATATTTCAAGCTTTTGAAATATTTACAAAGGAAATATTCTCCAAAAATTCCAGGGAAATTCTATCATGTCATATATGACATATGTGATGATCTTGCCAAGTCCTATGCCTTGGGAAGCAAGAAAACATCCTCAAACCCCTTCATAACCATTCTGTCCATATTTGAAGTTTGAGCAACTTTACATTGCCAAACTTGTCTAAATGCTCTCAAACTTGGTGTACATGCTAGAATGACCTAATAAGGCATCTAGACCAAATGGCACAAGATTTGGAATAGAGAAACTTGATCAGATCACCTCAAAACCCTTTCTGTTCAAATGCAAATTTGAACAACTTTACATTACCAACTTTTTATCTGGAGCTTCAAACTTTGTGGGCATGATCAATACCCCAAATAATGATGCTACCCCAAGTGGTGCATCAAGGGGAGATGATTAGCTTGACTCAAACAAGATGAAACTTTTTCTGTTGATTTCTAGGGTTCACCAAAGTTGCATTGGCTAGTTTCTTCAAATGAGCCCAAATTTGGTGAAGCACCCTATTTTCACATGTTATTCAACCCTGTTAAGTGCCATGTCATGTGGAGGTCATTTACTTGACCAAACACTGATCAAACACCTTCTGCAGATTTACTAAAACCCTCATCCTGATCACTTTTACTCTTCTCCATGGCCTCAACTTTTTACCACATGATCATTGAGTTACTAGCTACCCCCAGTAACTTCCCCAGCACCCCAGCTCCATGATTGAGGGGTAAGAACCTTGTTTTACCTTGCTGGACAGCAAGTTTTCACCAAGTCACCAGCATCCTCACTCTCTCTCAGCATCTCCAGGGCATCCAAGGCCGCAGGCCATTTCTTTACTCCTCCCTCAACCTTCTAGACACTCTGTGGCACGTTGGTTTTGACCAGGACGGCGAGAGCGCGATGATGCCAGCCAAACGCACGCTCTGGAGCACGCAACAGTGCAGACACGCACTGTAGCTCCAGCCAATCAGCCTCCCCCGACAGCCTCGGGCTCCTCCTTCGCGCCAGTCGAGGCCTCTCGACGTCCGCAACCTCCCCGGCGCTGTCCCCCCTCCTCCTGCGCCCTCCAGTGGTCGTCGTCGCACGCACGCTGGCCGCCCGCAATGGCCACTCCTCTGCCTCGCACGGGCGTGTCGACTGGAAGGTTCCCCGCTCCTCTTTTCCCCTCAGCTAGACGTGGAGCAAGTCCACGATCCTCCCCGGCTTGATCCCAGGCTCCAGAACCTCTCCTAGCCTCGCCTGCAACCTCGCCGGCGCACGGGTCCACGGTGGACCATGGGCGCGGCTATATAAGCCCCTTCCGAGCCTCTCCAACAGCATCAGCAGCTCCACCTCACTCCACTGAGTCCCCCAGCACCACCCACTCCTCCCCAGGTCGTCCCAGTGCTCGGGATCGACCGGAGCTCCGCCGCGTCAGGCCAGCGGTGATCCCGCAGTACAAGCCTCCCCTGCCCTTCCTTTCGCCCGATCTGAAACCGCCGTGCTCCACTGACCATTTCCCCCCTGTTTCCCCCTCCGTTTGCAGTCGGAAACGACCGGAGCAACAACCTCCCGACGAGCTTCCGCCGTCCCACCTCGCCGCCGGCGAACCTGACCTCCCCGGCGTGCCGCACCACCACCACTGCAACCGCCACTCGACGCTGGACCCATTCCCACCCTCCGTTGCCGTCGCCGTGGCCGGAAACATCGCCGGTGAGCTCGCCGTCGCCGTGGCCGCAAGGTTGGAGATGACAGGCGGGCCCCGCCTGTCATCCCCACACCTCTCTCCCCCTCCTCTCTGCCACTGACCCACGGGCCCCGCCCGTCAGGTTCAAAAACCTGACGTGCGCGCGCAGGCACCCGTGCGGCTGGGCTGGTCCGCCTGGGCCGTGCACTGTGGCCTTCTCTGGCCCAGTGCACAGGACACATTTTTCTTTTTTCTTTTCTGTGATTGTTTTAAACTTTTCTACAGAAAATAATAATGGTCCAAATAAAATGATTCCAACTCCTAAAATCTTGTTATATTCCAACCTATTTAATGGTACCACTTTCACTCAAATCCATGAAACTTTTCTGTTCTGTTCAAATTTAAATTCAAATTTGAGCAGTAAAACCCCTGTTCTAAAATCAATATATTCCATTCTGTTACTCCAAAACTCCAACTATGAATTTTCCCCATCTTAGAAATACCTCTAGTATTTTACAAAAATGAGTTGACATTTTTCTGAGCACTTTGATTTTTCTGTTTTGTTTGTATTCTTATTTTTTCCCGTGGTTATTATGCGACGTATAGATCCCGTATTTGACGAAGTTGCTGTGGAAGAAGAAGGAGAAGGATTTGAAGACTTTGAAGACCAAGCCAATCCAGTCAAGCAGCCCTTTGACCATGATACACTTGTTTTGCGGAACCCGTTGTTTCCGATGCATGATGATAGATTCACGATGGTGACCTAGTTGAAACCACCACATGATGCATGCTTGATCTTGATCTTGCTAAGTGCTAGATGACATGCAAATAGTTGGTCATGAAGCTTAAATGATGCATGTGTGATTTCAACCCTCGTAGTTGAAATCTTTGCATGAACCCATCGGGTGCCCCTAATGCCCGAGGGTGATGATGTGTTAGGTCATCACTTGAGGAAGAAGTGATGTGCCGGTAAAAATCATGTGCATGGTGAAATGATGGATTAGATTTATGTGTGACTACCGTCCCAACCAAACATGTGCAACCACACTACCCCTTATGGGACGGGGCTTTATTGATTACTTAGGTCGATACTAGCATGGTGCCCGCATTACTAGTGACGGGAAGACTTGAGGTCTTTCCCGGGACGGGGTCGTGCTTGGATAGACGACCATGACTGTTTTCACAGGGCACCGGACACACCGCTGGTCCCTTCGGGTACGCGTGACATTGAAATTAGGGCAAGTCCCGTGATCTATTGTTTGTACCCGAGGGCCGTGTACCAACGAGTGGACTCTATGTTAGTGTCGTCTGAGGAAAGGTAATGACCGGTTGCTTACCCCGGGTACTTGAGGTACCGCGGGTCGTGGATGACACGGAAGTTCCCCGGATCTTGTGGGTAAAGTGTACAACCTCTGCAGAGTGTCAAACTATTCGAATAGTCGTGTCCACGGTCATGGACAGTTGGGTGGTGCTACTTAAACTATGTCCAGAATTTTACTTCATCGGTGATAGTATGTGTGTGATAAGTCAAGGGTGGTGACTTGACTCGATGAGTTGAATCGTATTCATGTTGATATCGGTAACCTGTCTTCGAGGTTACGCGAGTTTATTGATGCATTAACTTGATGGTAGAATATTTGTTCTAGCCTTGCTAGATTGATCATTATTATTCAAATGCACTGTTATTTAATTGGCCAGGCATGGAAGAACAGGAATATGAGGAAGAATTCTTTGGAGACGAACATGCGAACTAGGACGCTATCCCAGTCAGAATGCCTGTAGGGTTAAGGCAGATGGCATGGGTTCTACCCGTTATCGAAGACTTCCGCTATTTGAGTTATTTTCTATTCAGCCCGTGAGGCTCTATCTATGTAAGACTTGGCCATAATGGCCTTAATTCGTGTAAGACTATTTGTATGGATGTAAGACTCTTGTTGTTCAGCTTCTGTGTGTTCAGTGAGCATTGATCTCTGGGATCACTGTACACGTGCATTCGGTGATCTCGACTTCTAAGTCGGGGTCCCCACAGCAACTAGGAAATAAGAACATGAAGTAAATAGCGGGTGTGATCAGTGGTGGTAATATGGACCGGGGTCCCATGATGTTCACTAGTGATGTCTCTCTCCCAAAAGATGATAAAACAGCAAAGCGAGGTAAACAAATTACAGCTGGGCAATTGACAGGATTATGTGCGCAAACCAATGCTAACTATGCTGTAAAGAAAGGTAGAGGCTCAAAAGCATGGGCGGTACGCCAAGGCAAGTAGACCGAAATCCATCTGCATCTACTACTAATCATCCACCTTGAGATATATATCCAGAACATCTCGCTGGTATTAAGTTGCGAATCCCACCCAAAGTGTAAACTCAAAGCAACAGACAACTGCATTAAAAGAACTTTGCGTAAAGTAAACAATCCTTGCACCCGCAAGTACAAGCACCTTGTTTTCCCCCTTGTGGCAACAGCACATCCCCTAGACTCATGTTTCTGTCACTCAAAGTAGTCATCAAGGGGCATGAACCCACAATCAAGCATAACGTTCCCTCTTGGAGTTACTACCTACTACTCGGCCAAAGCAATAAACATCAATGGAGAACATGCAAGAATTACTCAAGAACATAAATATAAAAGAGGTGAATCAAATATATTACTCACACACAATCTGAACATAATCTCATAATCCATCCGATCCCAGCAAACTCAGTAGAGCAACAACATAAAGATTACATATGTGCCTCGATCATGTAGGGCAGCTCACGAGGTCTAAACCATGAAGAACAATGAGGGGAGGAGAACATCACATAGCTACTGGTCATGGACCCATGGTCCAAGGTGGACTACTCACGACTCATCCGGGAAGCGTCCATGGTGGTGGAGAAGCTCCCGGTGGTGGTTCACCCTCCGGCAGGGTGCCGGGAAGAGTTCTCCTGATGCTCCCGATCTTGGAAGCGCGGCGGCGGCGGAACAAAGGCGAGATCGTAAAAAAGGATTCATTCCTCGAGGGTTTCGGGACGCGAGGAATATATATGCGAAGGGGGGTCACCAGAGGCGGAGAGGGGGCCCCAGGTGCCCCCCTGGCGCGGCCCCACTCCTGGCCGCGCCGGGTGGCCGCCTGGGCCACCCCTGGCTCCCCTCTGGCCCTGCTTTGGTTTTTCTCGAAGCTTCCTGTACGCTGATTTTTCCTGTATTTTTCCCGGAATTTTTTGGGCACTTTTAATATGGGCGAAAACTGAAATAGAAAAACAGCAGAAAACAGGAACTGGCACTGTGGTGCACTGAGTTAATAGGTTAGTCCAAATATGATCAAAAGTGTATGGAAGTGCATAAATATCATAGCAATATCACACAAAAGAGGCATGGAGCAAGCAGAAATTATAGATACGTTTTGGACGTATCAAAACCCGAATGTTGTTCGCAGTCCCGGATGAGATCCCGGACGTCACGAGGAGTTCCGGAATGGTCCGGAGGTAAAGAATGATATATAGGAAGTCCAGTTTCGGCCATCGGGTGAACTCCGAGGGTCACTGGGAGTCTCCCGGGACCACCGGAGGGGTCCCGGGGGTCCACCGGGTGGGGCCACCCATCCCGGTGGGTCCCCTAGGCCGCAAGGGGAAGGGGGCCAGCCCCTGGTGGGCTGGCGCACCCATATGGGCCCCCCTCCATGTGTGACGCTCGAAGACCGACGTCCCAGAAGATTCCAGAGATTCCAGATGTTCCGGGTTCTCCCGTGTGTTTCATTTGTGCTTGTGCTATTTATTTTGCTTTGCATCATGTCATCATGCCATCATGTCATTTAACTTTTGCATCTCAACTTAAATAAATCGTGTGGACCTTCGGTCCATTTAAATCGAGGGAAGTGTGACTTCTCTTTATAACATATAAAAGCCTCCCAATATTTAGGGAGCTATATATTAAATATTCCATTTGTTTGGAATTAACCCAAACACACTTGCATTTATTCTCCAGACCTTTGTTGCTTCAAGTTTCACCCCTTTCCTTGTCTATAATTCTTTTTCCCATTTATCGAGGTTCCTCCAAAAATTCGAACATTTTTGGACACTTCAATAGTCAAGTCTTAGTTCAAACTCTTTTGAATTAAATTCAAATATGTTTGAATTATATCTCGGTCATGCCTTTTTCTATTTTCTCGGACCGTGCTCATTTTTATGACCCCGAGAAAAATAGTCCCTTGTGCTAATTATTTCCCTAACCCCCCTCCTCATTCTCTTCTTCTCTTTATTTGGTTTCCGCTAAAAAATCAGTTAAAGGAAGAGCCACCGCCTCCTATACCAGCACCCTAGTCGGCCTGCTAGGCCCATCAGCCACCAGCCCAGCTTGGGCCTCCACCAGCCCCTCGCAGCCCGTTCCACTTCCTAACCCTAGAGTCCCGCACTGATCCCTCGCTTCTCCCTCAGCCGCCGCACTCATCCCGCATCCCTCGCTCGCCCCAGCACCCCGTCTCCCTGCTCGATCCCTTCGCTCACTCCCGAGCGCCCCCGACTCCTCCTCCTTCGATCGCCCGATCCACCCCCAGGTCCCTCGTCTCCTGGCTCCTCCCGCCTCCCTCCAGCGGCCAGGGCCGGCCAGGAGCGCCGCGTGCCGGGGCCTCTGCTCCATCGCCAGGCGCAGCGGCCCCGTCCTCAAGCCCGAGCCCCAGCGCCCGATCCTCCCTTCGCGCCAGACCTCAGCGCCGTGGCCTCCGTCCCCAGGCCTGCACCGCACCTTCGTCGCCAGGCCGAGCGCCATGGCCTCCCTCGCTAGCGCGGTCCGCGCCAGAGTTCGCGCGAGCGCCCAAGCCCCCTCGTTCAGCGCCTTCTCCTCCTCTACAGCGCCC
The DNA here is from genome assembly GCA_902687465.1 of Secale cereale. Taxonomy (NCBI): domain Eukaryota; kingdom Viridiplantae; phylum Streptophyta; class Magnoliopsida; order Poales; family Poaceae; genus Secale; species Secale cereale. The sequence goes on along the minus strand of LR738709.1, from coordinate 35,530,460 downwards.
GATCTCCATCTCCTACGCCAAGGCCGCGTCGCCAAGCGTCCGACCCGGCCTCGTCCGTCCAGGGCCGCCGCCCCCTGCTGCCTCCAAGCCGCCTACGACAAGGACGCCAGGAGCAGCCGACCTCCCTTCCTCCCCTGCAGGAGCTCCGCACCGCGACAGCGCCGTTCCTCCCCGAGTCCCAGCGCCGCAGCCCTTTTCCTTTTTTTTTGTTGTTGTTATTGTTTATCTCAAGTACCCAGGAGCGCTAAGAACCACTAGGTCCGGACCCGAGCAGCTACATGGCCATTATCATGAACGGCTACTATGTCAAGTACACCTTCGCCAAGTTCCTCTCCGTCAAGTCGGCTACTCGGAGACGCACCAAGTACCACTACATAAAACGTGTACCCCGACGTCAACTTCGACGCGACAAGTACCCCTACGGCAAGTACCACGACGTCGACGACCCTCAAGTTCGACTACACGGCGAAACGTCAAGTACCACTACCGTCGCAAGAACGAGAACCCCCACGTACCACGACACCGACCCCGAACATCTACGGAATGTGTACCTCTACCTACGAGTACAACTACCGCCTCCGAAGACCGCGTGGACCTCTCCGAACATGAACGCCTACTTCCTCTATGAATCGCGAGAACGACTTCTTCCTCTATGATCTCGAGCCCCTCCGAGAACGATCGTTCCGAAGGTATAACCCCGAGACGATGACCCGTGGAATGCATGTGTTGTATGAGATGTTTTCCCTTGTGTGCATCGTGCTCGTTTCGTCCTTTTGTCATGTTCCTCGGTTGCCTCGTCCCCGACTCGTGGGAACCCGGTGACGGGATCACTCCACTTTTCTTCTTGCTTGACACGCTCTCCGTCATCTTTTGCACCGGTCTCTCGATGAGTTACCGGAACCGAGATGTTGCCGTTGCATCATTTTCGGATCGTTGCCGTGGCACCCTTTCCTTTCACCACGGTGACAATACTTCATATCTCTTCATGTTAACCTTTAGTTAATAAAAATTGCATAAAACTTGATCATGTCATCCGCATCATGTTAACAACATTTAAAACGTGTGAATTGTTGTTTTGCTTAATAATTGCTAAACATGCTTATGGGGTTTTCCGGAATTGTTATTGTTATTTCCGGCCTCATTTAAATTGCCTAGATAGGTAGTTTACTTTTGTTTCACCTATTGCTATGTTAAAAACTTTAAATCTTGTCTTGTAAATAAACGAGAGTCAATTAAATAATTAGATGTGGTGTTTCGTCAATATGCAACTCATTGCATATTGAGCTCCACTTAACTTGTAGTACTTGTTTGTGCACTTTGCCATGCCATGCATATTTAAACCGGACATGCATCATACTTGGATGTGCATCGTATGTCATGTTAATGATTGTGTGTTTACCGTGTTGTTTGCTTCTTTCCGGTTGCTTCTCTTGTTAGCTTCGGTTTCGTTCCGGAGTTGTGCGGATTCGCTCGACTATGTTGCTCCGACTACTTCATGGATCCGTTCTTCTCCCTTGCGGAACCCAGGCAAGATGATCATACCCTTGGATACCTTTACTACCATTGCCATGCTTAGTTGTCTCGATGCTATCGTTACATGTCGCGCTACCCATCTTCTATGTCAGCTTCTCCTTGTTGCCATGAAACCTCTAACCTTTTGACACCTTCCTAGCAAAACCACTGTTTGGCTATGTTACCCGCTTGCTCAGCCCCTGTCAGGACCCCGATCCTAAGTCACACCGATCTAGCTGTAACACGTCATATCACTTTGCGGCCTCACGCACGGTAACCCCACGGGTGCCACCTTACCTGGCCCGGGACCGTTTGCGCATTTTGGCACACGTATATGACAGTGTCGCTAGCATCCATATGACAGAGAACCCGGGCCGACATGGCTAGTTATAAACCAAAAGTGGCACTAAATTACAGAGACAGGCATCCATGACCCAGCAACGAACGTGTCGGTCATCAACGTATGAACCCAAGTCGTAGCAAGCTACATGGACTTAAAGGAACAACGCGTGACATTTCCCCTAAGGGACAGACACAGGAACGAAGAAGGACACATGCCGGCCAGCCTACGTGTTCCGAGCAGTAGCAAGCTACCAAGGCTCATTGGAATCACTAGGAGGCATTTCCCTGTAAGATAGGCTACCAAAGGAAAACAACTAGGTGTCGGATCCCACACATACCAAGCATCTCAATCATACACGCAATATGCTCAATATGTGCAAATACAACATTGCATCACAACAGAACTCTATGACTCAAAGTACTTTATTTAAAAGGCTCCAAGAGCCATACATAACATAGTCATACAGGTAGGGGTCACATGACCCAACACTCAAGTCATACAGTCATACAAGCACAAGCGGAAGCTACATGTCTGAGTACAGACAACTTAGAAAATAAAACAGGCTTGGTGTAGCCTGACTATCTACAAGGCCCTTCACAAGCTCCAGATCACCGTCTGGGTGTCAAGCTACTCGTCGACGTCAACGTCTATGTAGAACCCATCAGCAGGGGCAGGGTTCTCCTCTGCAACAGTTATTAAGCAAACATGAGTACAAAGGTACTCAGCAAGTCTTACCACAGAACCTATCATACATGCAACATTATCAAAGGGGGTAGTGGAGTTTATAGCAGAATGCCAGCTTTGACCTTGGCTAACCTATACTACAACTCTCAACGGATTGCAAGATGTTACTAACGAACACGAGTCCTCTAATCACCACATCAATACACTACCGAGGATCCTCTTCCATCATCCTACGGAAGGGCCATCCACGGCACTCACGCTTATCTTGAGGCTTTTAGTAGTATCCATCAACTTGTCTATGAACTGTAAGAGCAACCAAGTAGTTCGTACCGCGAACAACGGCTATTCGAATAGTTTGATAACCCTGCAGGGGTGTACCTCTTCACACACGCTTCCACCACTTATCGCCGTTTACTCGGCGTGTACTCGGCAACCTTCAAGCGGAAGCCCAGCGGGGGTGTCGGCCACGACCTGACTAACTACTCAAGTCTCTCGTCCAGGTTTATCACCTATTTGGGTTCCATCCGTGGGGAGATCCGGCCGGGGTGTCGCTCACGGCCCCAAACGATGTGTACAGGGTTCCCGAGTCACCAAACGGGCAACCGGTACACCGTGCCACGTACCTGTCGCATCACAACCCACCCCGAGGGTCAGCGTTGTGCACGACCTCCAGTAAGCTATAAACACCAGAAACTAGTTGCAACTCCTGGACAGAGATCAAGGGTAATTAATAAGCCGAGAGGGTCAATTAAGGATCCCAATGCGTGGTAGTAGCTGTAACTTGAACCACACATACAGATCTCGGGTCCTATGGACGATTCCAATGAAACAACCCACCATGTACTCCTACATGGCCTTTCATCGATACCTTTACCAAGCGTATTCCACACTTCCTTCTCTTTATCGATAAGATCATTTCACTCTGATCCATCACCCAGATGAATCAGACCTGACACAACTCTAAGCATAGCAGGCAACATAAACAATAGCATGGTGGATCACACATCACATGGCTCAATCAACTCCTACACATGCTAGTGGGTTTCAACTATTTACTGTGGCAATGACAGGTCATGCAAGGGAATAGGGTTCAACTACCGCAGCAAGTAGCAGTTCACGCGCTGTTGCCTTAATGCAGTAAAAGAGAGCAGGAGCGAGAAGATTGGGTTTGTATCGGAATGATCAATGATTGCTTGCCTGACAAGGTAGTTGTCGGGTACTGCTCTTCAACTGGATACGCAGCAGTATCCTCGGGAGCAGGACCTAACACAGGAAATACCGACGATACAATCATTGACAAACAAATGCAACAATATGATGCATGCTCATGACATGGCAAGATGCATGTGTGTTGGCTAATGCAACTAAAATCAGAAGGGTTTGAACCTATTTGAATCAAGGATTCAAATTGAAGTTCAAACTATTATTTAAATAAGTGCATGATCATGTTTTTGATATATACAACAAGTTAACTTGTTCAAACATGCATGAAACCAGTGCCATTAGAAAGATTGGATTTTTCTGATCATTTTTCATATATAAATCTTTTCCATCTGAGCTATGGTTGATTTTATATGATTTTTAGAAGTTTTGGGTATTTTCTGGAATTTCCTGAATTATTTTAAATCTAAAAATCCCAGAAAAACCTTTATTGCGTCAGCATGACATCATGCTGACGTCAGGCAGTCAACAGGGCCAGTCCAGGTCAAACCTGACTGGTGGGTCCCTCATGTCAGTGTCTCAGGAGCTAATCCTGGTCATAACCAGGGTTGACTGGGTTTGACTAACAGCGGGGGCCCACTGTCAGTGACTGTGGTGACTAAACTAATTATTGTCAACTCCTAATCATCGAGCCACGTCAGCCCGCCGGAGTTTGGCCGGCGGCGACCATTTCGCACGGCGGTGACTCGTCGGAATCCCTATTCCGGCATCCATTTGCCGCGCGGATGGGCTCGGTGTGCTCCTGGTGATGTACCGCATCCAGCGGTGCCACTGGTTGGATGAGGGGTCGCGGAGTCGACGGCGACGAGCTCGTCCGCGGCGGTGCTCGCACGGGGTTGGTCGGGATGGTGTTGTAGTGCATGGGAGGAGGAGCTGAAGCTCGCTTTAGCTTGCTGGTGACCTACTGAAGCTAACGGCGTGCTCGGCCGCGAGGTACGGTGCCTATGGCCACGGCGGGGAGTTGGCCGGCGGCGGTGATCGTCGGTGAGCAAAGGGGGCGGCGGCTACAAGGCCTAAACGAGCCCGTGGAGAGGGGGGTTCGAAGCGTGAGCTCACAGCGGTCGCAGAGGGCGTCGAAGTGAGCTCGGGGACGGTCGGACGACGGCGTACGGGCGGCGGCGATCTCCGGTGCCGGAGGTTGAAGACGACGGCGAGGAGGACGTTGCGGAGCTCCTGGCGTCGTGTGCGTCGGTGGGGAGCTTCGGGGCGACGAGGCGGAGCTAGTGGTGCTTCTGGGAGGCGAGGAGGTGGCGTAGGGCGCGGTGTCTGCGGTCGTCGGCGACGAGCTCGCTCGGGGGAGCTCGGCGGAGGGAAGAGAGGAGGGGAGAGACACGGGAGAGAGGGGGAAACGGTCGGAGTGGCTCCGTGGCGTCGTTCTAGACCATCCAGAAGGCCGAGGGGCCAGCCAGGCAGGCAGGAGGTGGCCGGCGCATCGGCGGCGCTCGCCACCGAGCTGCTTCGTGCGCTGGCGCGACGAAGAAGACGGTGGTGCCCCTGGTGGGCTGGGCCGGCTGGGCCAGCAGGTAAGTGGGCTCAGGTAAGTACTCTTCCTATTTTTCTTTTCCTATTTTCTTTCTGGTTTATTTCTTTTGCAACTTTGTTCATTTAATAAAAATGCCTAAACATTTTTATAACTCATGACACTTGTCATACCTACTATATATAATATGAACAGTAGGAAACATTATAGTTCATGATTATTTGAGCATTTAAAATATTTTGTAGCATTTAAATGCCCAAATTCAAATACCATATGATTTAATCCAAAACCCTAGATTGTCCTAGAAAATTGTGCACCATTTTTGGCAGAGGTTTAAGACCAAGGCAGAAATGATGAACATTTTGAAGGGCATTTTGGGTACATTGGAAAATATTTTAGCAAACCCTAATTGTTAGGGGAGGGGGTGCTGGGGTTTCTGTTAATCCCATTTCAAGTTTCTTTGAAAGTAAACGTGATGCACACTCTAGTCAGGTCCTAATGCAAGTGCTAGCTAGGGATGTGACAGCCCCTCTTATAGCGTTGTTAGTTGCAGGTGAAGATGAAGATCGTTCCAGGAGGGAATTTATTGTTGGAATATCACAATATGTTATATATATTATTAACACACCTATATACTGGGCATGGGTGGAAGGCTTGGCCTTTTGCTCGGTGTTTTGTTCCACTCATGCCACCTTAGGCGCCGATAAACCGGCATTATGTTCCTTGATTTTGCGTTCCTTACACGATGGGTGGATGGGGACCCCTTGACAGTTCGACTTTGAATAAAACTCCTCCAGCAAGGCCCAACATTGGTTTTAATTTGCCTCATAATAACAACTTAATTAATTAAATAAATTTGCATAGGGGGTCGCACCCTCGAGGATTCTTTCTACATAGCAGGGGGGGCCAGTGCTGATGGTGTTGGTCCCAAACGGGGAACCTGCGGGGTCACCATGAGGAAACTCGAGGATTGATATAAACCCGTAGCTTCGCCCATCCGGTTGTGGCCTGAGACGAGATACGCGCGGCTACTATCAGAGTGTCGACACGCCGGGAGGTCTTGCTGGACTTGTTTTACCATTGTCGAAATGTCTTGTGCACCGGGATGCCGAGCCTGATCGGATTTCCCTAAGATAAGGGGTGATGATATTATATTTATCACTTCAGCTAATCGTGAGAGCTTGTGATGGGCTAAGTTGGGACACCCCTGCAGGGTTATGATCTTTCGAAAGCCGTGACCGCGGTTATGTGGCAGATTGGAATTTGTTAATGTCCGGTTGTAGAAAACTTGACAGAGGATCCGAAGTAAAACACACAACTGTGTGAGTAACCGTGACTGTCTCTTTTCACTTTGAGAAGAGAACATGGTGGGGTTATGTTTGACTCGTATGTAGTTTAGGATCTTTAGCGATCACTACTGTTGCGACCGTTTGCGTAGATGCTCATCTTATTCTTGTACTCGTAAGTTAGCCACCATATTATGCTTAGCCGCTGCTACAACCTCAGCACTTTACCTCTTCCTACCCATAAAGCTTTGCTAGTCTTGATACCCATGGTTATGGGATTCCTGAGTCCTCGTGGCTCACAGTTACTACAACACCAGATGCAGGTTCTGCCGAGTATGAAGCAGGAGATGGATCAGAACTTCGCTGGGAGCTCGATGAAGAGAGTGGCCATATGCTTGTGACGTTTTCGACGATCAGTAGTGGTTTCTACTAGGATTCGATCTAGACCTGTGGTTTAACGTTATGTTTGGTATCTTGTCTTTTGGATTTTACCCTTAGATGGGCTGTGATGTTTTGAATGATGCTTTGCTTATGTAATGTATTTGTGTGAAGTGGCGAGTGTAAGCCAACTATCTCCTTTTGCAATTTAATCCCTCTTTTACATTAGTCGTGCAAAGATACCAAACTTGAGATCATTCCAGAATGGGCTTATACCTTTAAGTCGTGCCTCGACACGTAGGAGGTATAGTCTCATCCTGGGCATTACACCATGCGCGTAGGGTTGAAACCCTAGGGGGAGGGGGCGCCCCCTATGCCTTGGGGGGCAAGTTTACCCCCCTGGCCACCGCCCCCCTGGAGATCTGATCTTCCAGGGCCGGCGCGCCCCCCTGGCCCCTATATATAGTGGGGGGGGAGAGGGCAGCCGCACCCCAAGCCTCTGGCGCCTCTCCCCCCTCCCGTCACACTTCCTACTCCTTACGCAGGGCGCCGGCGAAGCCCTGCAGGATTTCCTGTTGCATCCACCACCACGCCGTCATGCTGCTGGATCTCCGACAACCTCTCCTCCGCCCTTGCTGGATCAAGAAGGAGGAGACGTCGCTGTACCGTACGTGTGTGGAATGCGAAGGTGCCGTCCGTTCGGCGCTGGGATCATGGGTGACGAGGATCGTGAAGAGTACGACTACTTCATCCACGTTCCTTCGAACGCTTCCGCTCGCGATCTACAAAGGGTATGTAGATGCACTCCATTATGCTCGTTGCTAGATGACTCCTTAGATTGATCTTGGTGAAGCGTAGGAATTTTTTTGAATTCTACTACGTTCCCCAACACGAATATAGTCGTCCAATATATCGATCTTTACGTCTCGACCATTTCGAGACTCCTCGTCATGTCCCTGGTCTCATCCAAGACTCCGAACTCCTTCGGTACATAAAAACTCATAAACTCATAATACCGATCGTCATCAAATGTTAAGCGTGTGGACCCTACGGGTTCGAGAACTATGTAGACATGACCGAGACTCATCTCCGGTCAATAACCAATAGCGGAACCTGTATGCTCATATTGGATCCTACATATTCTACGAGGATCTTTATCTGTCAAACCGCATAACAACAAAGATTGTTCCTTTTTTCATCGGTATGTTACTTGCCCGAGATTCGATCCTCGGTATCTCTATACCTAGTTCAATCTCGTTACCGGCAAGTCTCTTTACTCATTCCGTAATACATCATCTCGTGACTAACTCATTAGTCTTTTGCTTGCAAGGCTTATTATGATGTGCATTACCGAGAGGGCCTAGAGATACCACTCCGACACTCGAAGTGACAAATCCTAGTCTTGATCTATGCCAACACCATGAACACTTTCGGAGACACCTATAGAGCATCTTTATGATCACCCAGTTACGTTGTGACATTTGATAGCACAGAAGGTGTTCCTACGGTATTCGGGAGTTGCATAATCTCATAGTCATAGGAACATGTATAAGTCATGAAGAAAGCAATAGCAGTAAAACTAAACGATCATAGTGCTAAGCTAACGGATGGGTCTTGTCCATCACATCATTCTCCTAATGATGTGATCCCGTTGATCAAATGACAACTCATGTCTATGGTTAGGAAACATAACCATCTTTGATCAATGAGCTAGTCTAGTAGAGGCATACTAGGGACACTCTGTTTTGTCTATGTATTCACACATGTACTAAGTTTCCGGTTAATACAATTCTAGCATGAATAATAAACGTTTATCATGTTATAAGGAAATATAAATAACAACTTTATTATTGCCTCTAGGGCATATTTCCTTCAGTCTCCCACTTGCACTAGAGTCAATAATCTAGCTCACATCGCCATGTGATTTAATAACGATAGTTCACATCGTTATGTGAATAACACCCATAGTTCACATCGCCATGTGACCAACACCCAAAGGGTTTACTAGAGTCAATAATCTAGTTCACATCGCTATGTGATTAACACCCAAAGAGTACTAAGGTGTGATCATGTTTTGCTTCGTGAGAGAAGTTTAGTCAACGGGTCTGTCACATTCAGATCCGTATGTATTTCGCAAATTTCTATGTGTCTACAATGCTCTGCATGGAGCTACTCTAGCTAAATAGGCATCCAGATTGATAGTTAGAGTCATCTGGATTTAGTGTCAAAGCTTGCATCAGCGTAACCCTTTACGACAAACTGTTTATCACCTCCATAATCGAGAAACATTTCCTTAGTCATCCAGTAAATAAGGATAATTTTGACCGTTGTACAGTGATCTACTCCTGGATCACTATTGTACCTTCTTGTCAAACTCATGGCAAGGTACACAACATGTTTGCTACACAGCATGGCATACTTTATAGAGCCTATGGCTGAGGCATAGGGAATGACTTTCATTCTCTCTCTATTTTTCTGCCGTGGTCTGGCTTTGAGTCTTACTCAACCTCACACCTTACAAGTCAGGAAAGAACTTCTTCTTTGACTGATCCATTTTGAACTACTTCAAAATCTTATGAAGGTATGTACTCATCGAAAGTATTATCAAGCGTCTTGATCTATCTCTATAGATCTTGATGCCCAATATGTAAGCAGGTTCACCGAGGTCTTTCTTTGAAAAACTCCGTTCAAACACTCCTTTATGCTTTCCAGAAAATTCTACATCATTTCCGATCGACAATATGTCATTGACATATATTCATCAGAAAGGTTGTAGTGCTCCCACTCACTTCTTGTAAATACAGGCTTCACCGCAAGTCTGTATAAATCTATATGCTTTGATCAACTTATCAAAGCGTATATTCCAACTCCGAGATGCTTGCACCAGTCCATAGATGGACCGCTGGAGCTTGCACATTTTGTTAGCACCTTTAGGATTGACAAAACCTTCTGGTTGCATCATATACAATTCTTCTGTAATAAATCCATTAAAGAATGCAGTTTTGTTATCCATTTGCCTGATTTCATACAATGCGGCAATTGCTAACATGATTCGGACAGACTTAAGCATCGCTACGAGTGAGAAAGTCTCATCGTAGTCAACTCCTTGAACTTGTCGAAAACCTTTCGCAACAAGTCGAGCTTTGTAAACAGTAACATTACCGTCAGCGTCAGTCTTCCTCTCGAAGATCCATTTATTTTCGGTGGCTTGCCGATCATCGGGCAAGTCAACCAAAGTCCACACTTTGTTCTCATACATGGATCCCATCTCAGATTTCTTGGCCTCAAGCCATTTTGCGGAATTTGGGCTCATCATCGCTTCCTCGTAGTTCGTAGGTTCATCATGGTCTAGTAACATGACTTCCAGAACTGGGTTGCCGTACCACTCTGGTGCGGAACATACTCTGGTTGATCTGCAACGTTCAGCAGAAACTTGATCTGAAGTTTCATGATCATCATCGTTAGCTTCCTCACTAATTGTGTAGGAATCACTGGAACAATTTTCTGTGATGTACTACTTTCCAATTCAGGAGAAGGTACAATTACCTCATCAAGTTCTACTTTCCTCCCACTCACTTTTTTCGAGAGAAACTCCTTCTCTAGAAAGGATCCATTCTTAGCAACGAATATCTTGCCTTCGGATCTGTGATAGAAGGTGTACCCAACAGTCTCTTTTGGGTATCCTATGAAGACACATTTCTCCGACTTGGGTTCGAGCTTATCAGGTTGAAGTTTTTTCACATAAGCATCGCAGTCCCAAACTTTAAGAAATGACAACTTTGGTTTCTTGCCAAACCACAGTTCATAAGGCGTTGTCTCAACGGATTTAGATGTTGCCCTATTTAGCATGAATGCAGCTGTCTCTGATGCATAACCCAAAACGATAGTGGAAAATCGGTAAGAGACATCATAGATCGCACCATATCTAATAAAGTACGATTACGACGTTCGGACACACCATTACGCTGTGGTGTTTCGGGTGGCGTGAGCTGTGAAACTATTCCACATTGTTTTAAATGAAGACCAAACTCGTAACTCAAATATTCGCCTCCACGATTAGATCGTAGAAACTTTTATTTTCTTGTTACGATGATTCTCCACTTCACTCTGAAATTCTTTGAACTTTGCAAATGTTTCAGACTTGTGCTTCATCAAGTAGATATACCCATATCTGCTTAAATCATCAGTGAAGGTCAGAAAATAACGATACCCGCCGCGAGCTTCAACACTCATCGGTCCACATACATCAGTATGTATGATTTCCGACAAATTTGTTGCTCGCTCCATTGTTCCGGAGAACGGAGTTTTAGTCATCTTGCCCATGAGGCATGGTTCGCAAGTACCAAGTGATTCCAAAAGTCCATCACTATGGAGTTTCTTCATGCGCTTTACACCAATATGACCTAAACGGCAGTGCCACAAATAAGTTGCACTATCATTATTAACCTTGCATCTTTTGGCTTCAATATTATGAATATGTGTATCACTACAATCGAGATCCAACAAACTATTTTCATTGGGTGTATGACCATCGAAGGCTTTATTCATGTAAACAGAATAACAATTATTCTACGACTTTAAATGAATAACCGTATTGCAACAAACATGATCAAATCATATTCATGCTTAACGCAAATGCCAAATAACATTTATTTAGGTTCTACACTAATCCCGAAAGTATGGGGAGTGTGCGATGATGATCATATCAATCTTGGAACCACTTCCAACACACATCGTCACTTCACCTTTAACTAGTCTCTGTTCATTCTGCAACTCTTGTTTCGAGTTACTAATTTTAGCAACTGAACTGGTATCGAATACCCAGGGGTTGCTATGAACACTAGGAAAGTACACATCAATAATCTGTATATCAAATATACCTTTTTTCACTTTGCCATCCTTCTTATCCAGCAAGTATCTAGGGCAGTTCCACTTCGAGTGACCATTTCCTTTGCAGTAGAAGCACTTAATTTCAGGCTTGAGTTTAGCTTTGGGTTTCTTCATGGGAGTGAAAACTTGCTTGTCATTGTTCTTGAAGTTCCCCTTTATCCCATTGCCCTTTACTTGAAACAAGTGGTCTTATTAACCATCAACACTTGATGCTCTTTCTTCATTTCTACCTTCGCCGATTTCAGCATCGCGAAGAGCTCGGGAATTACCTTCGTCATCCCTTACATATTATAGTTCATCACGAAGTTCTACTAACTTGGTGATAGTGACTAGAGAACTTTGTCAATTACTATCTTATCTAGAAGATTAACTCCCACTTGATTCAAGTAATTGTAGAAACCAGACAATATGAGCACATGCTCACTGGTTGAGCTATTCTCCTCCATCTTGTAGGCAAAATACTGTCAGAGGTCTTATACCTCTCGACACGGACATGAGTATGAAATACTAATTTCAACTCCTGGAACATCTCATATGCTCCGTGGCGTTCAAAACATTTTTGAAGTCCCGGTTCTAAGCCGTAAAGCATGGTGCACTAATCTATCAAGTAGTCATCATACCGAGCTTTTGTGAAAACGTTCATAACATCTGCATCTGTCCTGCAATAGGTCTGTCACCTAGCGGTGCATCAAGGACATAATTCTTCTGTGCAGCAATGAGGAAAATCCTCAGATCACGGAACAAGTCCGCATCATTGCTACTAACATCTTTCAACTTAGTTTTCTCTAGGAACATATAAAAAATAAACGGGGAGCAACATCGCGAGCTATTGATCTATAACATAGATATGCTAATATTACCAGGACTAAGTTCATGATAAATTAAAGTTCAATTAATCATATTACTTAAGAACTCCCACTTAGATAGACATCCCTCTAGTCATTTAAATGATCACGTGATCCAAATCAACTAAACCATGTCCGATCATCACGTGAGATGGAGTAGTTTCAATGGTGAACATCTTATGTTGATCATATATACTATATGATTCATGCTCGAACTTTCGGTCTCCAGTGTTCCGAGGCCATATCTGCATATGCTAGGCTCGTCAAGTTCAACCCGAGTATTCTGCGTGTGCAAAACTGGCTTACACCCGTTGTATTTGAACGTAGATCTTATCACACCCGATCATCACGTGGTGTCTCGGCACGACGAACTTTCGCAACGGTGCATACTCAGGGAGAACACTTATACCTTGAAATTTAGTAAGGGATCATCTTATAATGCTACCGTCGTTCTAAGCAGTATAAGAAGCATAATAAGATAAACATCAAATGCAATCAAAATATGTGACATGATATGGCCATCATCATCTTGTGCTTTTGATCTCCATCTCCAAAGCACCTTCATGATCACCTTCGTCACCGGCGCGACACCTTGATCTCCATCGTAGCATCGTTGTCATCTCGCCAACTATTACTTCTACGACTATCGCTACCGCTTAGTAAAGCAATTACCTGGCGATTGCATTTCATACAATAAAGCAACAACCATATGGCTCCTGCCAGTTGCCGATAACTTTACAAAACATGATCATCTCATACAAAACCGTACAACTCATCATGTCTTGACTATATCACATCACAACATGCCCTGCAAAAACAAGTTAGACGTCCTCTACTTTGTTGTTGCAAGTTTTACGTGGCTGCTACGGGCTTAGCAAGAACCGTTCTTACCTACGCATACAAAAAACCACAACGATGTTTCGTCAAGTATGTGCTTTTTTAACCTTCACAATGACCGGGCGTAGTCACACTTGATTCAGCTAAAGTGAGAGACACAGACACCCGCCTGTCACCTTTAAGCAACGAGTGCTCATAACGGTGAAACCAGTCTCGCGTAAGCGTACGTGTAATGTCAGTCCGGGCCGCTTCATCTCACAATACCGCCGAAGCAAAGTATGACATGCTGGTAAGCAGTATGACTAGTATCGTCCACAACTCACTTGTGTTCTACTCGTGCATATCATCTACGCATAGACCTGGCTCATGATGCCACTATTGGGGAACGTAGTATTTTAAAATTTTCCTATGATCACGCAAGATCTATCTACTAGATGCATAGCAACGAGAGGGGAGAGTGTGTCTACGTACCCTCGTAGACCGAGAGCGGAAGCGTCAAGTGACGCGGTTGATGTAGTCGAACTTCTTCGCGATCCAACCGATCAAGCACCGAACGTACGGCACCTCCGCGTTCAGCACACGTTCAGCTTGATGACGTCCCACTAGCTCTTGATCCAGTTGAGCTTCACGGGAGAGTTTCGTCAGCACGACGGCGTGGTGACAGATATGATGTATCTACCGGCGCAGGGCTTCGCCTAAGCACTGCAACGGTATGACCGAGGTGTGTTTCTGTGGAGGGGGGCACCGCGCACGGCTAAAACAATTCAACTTGTGTGTCCTAGGGTGCCCCCCTCCCCCCGTATATAAAGGAGCAAGGGAGAGGCCGGCCCTAGAGGGGGCGCGCCAAGTATGGGGAGTTCTACTAGGACTCTCAAGTCCTAGTAGGATTCCCCTTTCCTTTCCGGAGTAGGAGAGAAGGAAAGAGGTGGAGAGGGAGAAGGAAAAGGGGGCTGCACCCCTTGTCCAATTCGGACCAGAGGGGGGGCGTGCGCCTCCTTCCTTTTGGCCTTTCTCCTCTATTCCCGTATGGCCCAATAAGGCCCATATACTCCGAAAAATACCCGAATCACTCGGAACCATTCGGATGTCCGAATATAGTCGTCCAATATATCAATCTTTACGTCTCGACCATTTCGAGACTCCTTGTCATGTCCCCAGTCTCATCCGGGACTCTGAACTCCTTCGGTACATCAAAACTCATAAACTCATAATACCGATCGTCATCAAACGTTAAGCGTGCGGACCCTACGGGTTCGAGAACTATGTAGACATGACCGAGACTCATCTCTGGTCAATAACCAATAGCAGAACCTGTATGCTCATATTGGATCCTACATATTCTACGAAGATCTTTATCGGTCAAACCGCATAACAACATACGTTGTTCCTTTTGTCATCGGTATGTTACTTGCCCGAGATTCGATCATCGGTATCTCTATACCTAGTTCAATCTCGTTACCGGCAAGTCTCTTTACTCGTTCCGTAATACATCATCTCGTGACTAACTCATTAGTCTTTTGCTTGCAAGGCTTATTATGATGTGCATTACCGAGAGGGCCCAGAGATACCTCTCCGACACTCGGAGTGACAAATCCTAGTCTTGATCTATGCCAACACCACGAACACTTTCAAAGACACCTGTAGAGCATCTTTATGATCACCTAGTTACGTTGTGACGTTTGATAGCACACAAGGTGTTCCTACGGTATTCGGGAGTAGCATAATCTCATAGTCATAGGAACATGTATAAGTCATGAAGAAAGCAATAGCAGTAAAACTAAACGATCATAGTGCTAAGCTAACGGATGGGTCTTGTCCATCACATCATTCTCCTAATGATGTGATCCCGTTGATCAAATGACAACTCATGTCTATGGTTAGGAAACATAACCATCTTTGATCAATGAGCTAGTCTAGTAGAGGCATACTAGGGACACTCTGTTTTGTCTATGTATTCACACATGTACTAAGTTTCCCGTTAATACAATTCTAGCATGAATAATAAACATTTATCATGATATAAGGAAATACAAATAACAACTTTATTATTGCCTCTAGGGCATATTTCCTTCAGGAAACCACACTACTTTTCGGTTGAGATGGCGGGGTAGCTTCGAGGGTAGCTTCGACAAGTTGCTTGCTGCGAGAGTTCGTCCTCTAGCACTTTTACTCTTGCGTGCAGCGCCCGGAAAGTGGTCTCATCCACTTTCTTCTTCCTCTCCCGGCATTTGTAACCGCATTCGTCGGGAAACCCGGCCTTCCACAAAAGGGAGCTTGGCGTGCCTCGTGTCCGTCCAGGGTGCTCAGGATTCTCGAGGGCCATTGTGAGCTTGTTGTTCTCTCTGTCGGGAACGAACGTCCCTTGCTGCGCTGCTTCGATATAGAACTGAAGCTGCCTGATGGGTATTGCAAGTTCCTCCGTCCAAACGCACTTCCCTGTTACAAGGTCCAAGGTTCCCCCAACTCCAAAGAACCAAGTCCTTGAACGGTCTGGCCAGTGTAATGTCTGTGGTTCGATCCCTTTAGCAACCAGGTCATTCTCGGCCTTGTCCCACAACGGCTGGGCTTTGAGGTAGCCACCTGAACCCGTGCGATGGTGATACAGCTTCTTCGCAGCATTTTTATTGTTTCTCTCTGACATCTGCTTACTCTTTTCCGATTTCTTGTGGGCCACAAATGCGTCCCAGTGATCTCTGATCTTCTCAAACCGGCCGGTGAATTCTAGAGTCTTCTTTTTTATGATAAACTTTGCATTCAACTCATTCTTCCACCTCCTGAATAGCTCCCCCGTCTTCTCCGGATCCTCCTCTAGCGGTAGGGTGAAATTGGACTTCAGCGCGGTCGAAAGATCATTTTTCTGCATATCGTTGACATAAGACACCTGAGGGTCTTCGTTCTTAGGCTTGTACCATATCGTTGAACTTCTCATCCTGGTGCAACCTTTTCTTCGGGCCTCATGTGTTTACCGAACTTTGGCTCGATCCGGAGGGCTAGAAAAGAAGAAAGAAGAGAGTTAATACGTGTACATATATACCAAAACAATCAATGCATCAATTAGCTATAGTGTCAGCACATGCTTAATGAATACATATATTCCTGGCCGGACTCCGTTCGGTCACCGGAGCCGTCATCAGCGTGTCCTTCTTCCACCGATAATCGGTCACCAGAGCCATCATAATCATGTGTTTCCTCCTCCATTGGATCGCCGGAGCCTTCATAATCATGTGTTATCTCCTCCATTGGATCATTGTAGCCTACTTCTTCATCACCATGTCCTTCCAAATGACCATCGTAGTCGACGTTGATATACATTTCGACAGCAGCTCCGTCTGCGATTATGTCCCCCAACACCTGTTCTGCTACCTCGTCTCGTCCTATGTCCATAGTTTTTGCAAATATTATGACATGGCAATTATCATACAAACATGACAGAACAGATATATTAGTGGCCTCGACGCTTCTCTAGGGTTTGTGGTGGCCTCGGCGACCCTCGACCCTCGAACCCTCATGTCGAAGTTATCGGGGAGGGGGTATATCGACAAAATTACATCATCATATATCATCGAATAAAATTACATCATCTTCATCATATATTATACATCTAAAAAAGTTTTAATATATCACCATATATATCATCATCATCTAGTACAAAAAATTGACCAATCAAGTTTTCATATATCATCATCATCTACTACAGAAAAAATTGACCAATCGACGACACTCGAACCCTCGACCCTCGAACCCTCGGCCCCTCGACGACCCTCCACCCCTCGGCGACCCTCCACCCCTCGGTGACACTCAACCCCCTCGAACCCTCAGCAACCCTCGACCCCTCGGCTACCCCTTCCCCCTCATGTCGAAGTTATCGGGGAGGGGGTATATATATATATATCGAGAACGACGACATATACGTATAAAAAATGTTATATGGTAGGGGGGTAGATATCGATCGACCCCCCTCATGTCGAAGTTATCCGGCAGGGGTATATCGACAAAATTACATCATCATATATCATCGAATAAAATTACATCGTCATCATCATCATATATTATACATCTAAAAACTTATTTATTTCTCCTCTTCTTCCTTCTCCTCTTCGTCTCCTTTTCTTTTCCTTCTTCCTAACCTAAACATAAACTAAAATAATCCTAAAACTAAACGAAACTTCTCCTCCTCCTTTTTATTCTTCTTCTTCTTCTTTTTTTTCATCCTAAAACTATATGAACAAAATTACAACAGAAAAAAACCATAAAAATTACATATGGACATAATCTTTGCATATGAACATACAAACATTTGCATATTCTACAACAATGTCACCAAAAAAATCTATGAACAGAAAAAACATTCTAACTTTTGCATACATATATATATATATGAAAAATGATATGAACAAAAAAATTAATACACATTATATGAAGAAAAAATGAAAAAAATGCCCTGAACAGCTGTGGCGGCGGCGGCTCACATTGGGGGCGGCGACGACGAAAATGGTGGGGGGCGAGGGCCGGGGCAAGGGCCGACGTGGCGAGGGCAGGGGCCGGGGCAGGGGCGACGCGCAGACGGCGACAGTGGGGCGGCGGACAGCGGGGGCTGGCCGGCCGGGGCGACGCGCGGACCGCGACGGTGAGACGGCGGATGGCGGGGGCGGGCCGGGACAGAGTACCGGCGAGGGCGTCGTAGAGAGGGAGGCCGAGGGCAGGTCCGGCAGCCTGGCGGCGTCGTGCTGTTCGGCGCGGCGTCGAAGGGAAGAAGAACTATGAATGGGAAAACTGCTAAGTGTGGGCTTATATAGGAAAGTCATTGGTTCCGGTTCGTAGCACCAACCGGGACCAATGCACCCTTTAGTCCCGGTTGGTGATACCAACCGGAACCAAAGGTCTCTTTTCAGCAGCCCAAAGGGTGGGAAACTGGGACCTTTGGTCCCGGTTGGTGGCATCAACCGGGAC